>OY728128.1:1737367129-1738567129 GCA_963277665.1 Viscum album
CATTCATACATTCATGCAAACCTGCACACATACATACATGCATTCATACATACACATACATACCTGCACACATACATACATGCATTCATACATACATACATACATGAATTCATACATACATACATACATGCATTCATACATACATTCATGCATACATACATGTATGCATACCTGCACACATACATACATGCATTCATACATACATACATGCATGCATACATTCATGTATGTATGCATACATACATACATACATACATACATGCATACCTGCACACATACATACATGCACACATACATACATGCATACCTACACACATACATGCACACATACATACATACATACATGCATGCATGTATGTATGCATACATGCATGTATGTATGCATACATGCATACATACATACATGCATACCTGTCTGTATGTATGCCTACATTCATACATACATACATGCATACATACCTGCACACATACCTGCACACATACATATGTATGTGTGTATGTATGTATGGATGTATGTATGTATGTATGTATGTATACATACATACATACATGCAGACATACATGCATACATACGTGCATACATACATGCATACATACCTGCATACATACATGCATTCATACAGACACACACATACAAACACACACACACATATTCTGCCCAATATACATATGCATACATACATACATACATACATACATACAAACATACATACATACCTACATACATACATATATACATACATACATACATACAGACACACACACACACACACAGACACAGACACACACACAGACACACACACATATTCTGCCCAATATTTTTCATGATTTTCAAAATGAAATACACTTTTTTAGGAAGAGTGGGAACCCCTACAATATATTCTTTCATGGTAGCCTAACTTGAGAAAAACCTCCACAATATATAACAAAAAACTAGCTAGACCAACTAATAGTAACCAAAGTACATCAACTAAAATATTTTCATTTAAAATTTTTATGGCTCTATAGTGGTTAATTTATCCTCACCTTAGATCATGATGTTTTAACATCACCTCATTCCTTACAGATACTTGAATCACCTTTTTTTATTGAGTATCTACAATAAAATATGAAAAGAATGATCTTGAGAATTATGCGAATCATAATTACCTATACATATTCATAGGAAAATCTTATTTTATTTATTATATGGGAAAATAATTTTCAGACATTTAGGGATACTTGAAGACATCACATAACCTATTTTTTAAGTGCTGGAGTGATCACTTCATGGTTGAAATGAATTCACCTTAACTGAAATAATTTCATTTCATAAATAGTAGAACATTTTTCATAACACTAATTATTTACTTTTTGAGAAGTATCAATTTGATTAACTTTATCTGTAATCTAATCATTAATCATATCTAATGATTCCCTAATAAAAATAGTTAAAACTATCAAAAATTCCATGACATCTTCTTAGATGGTATATTTATTGAAGAACTAGCCTCATGAGCTTATTACTAACTAAAATACTAGTATTTTGAAAATTTTCTCCTATATTTCATTGAAAATAATTCCTGGATGATTCCTACTAGTGTTATTTGTCCCTTAGTTTTATGACTATAGAAATTACCCATTAAACATGCAACATATCCCTTAAGTGGGGTTTTTTACTTTCAAATTACCTTGACCTGATTGGTGAGTTTAGAATTCATATTCTTGGGAAGTGTTCTTGGAACAAAACACCTATGTATATCAAAAATTAGAACCATCACCTCCTTTTATAGTTCATGTACTATAATGATATTTTCCACCATATAAAAATTCATTATCAAGAAAAATTTCTAACTAGGATTCGAACAACTAGTTACCTCTGTATAATTCACTAGGTTGGATTAATCGTTAAGACCATCCCTTATCTGTTCTATCATTGTTTGGACACTACCAGTGTTATCCTTGATAGTGGAAACATTATTCATGCTAGAAATCCCCTCGTATCTTTTTTTCAATTAATTTTATTTAATTATTATATTTATCCAAATGATTTAAATAATATCAAAACTATTTAATAGTTTCAAAAATTAATGTATTTTTTTCTAGTAAATTAAATATAGACATTATAAATTTTAATTTATCACCTTAAAAATAAAATATTAAATATTGGAAATATTTCATATATTAATTAAAATAAATTTAATGAAAAATTAAATATTTTAATTTTAAAAGTGATATCTTTTAAAAATAAGGGAAACTGAAAAAAAAATCTATTAATAATTAAATATGAATTCATATTTCTTAATATAGAATGGGTGTATGTATACTTGTTAAAATATATATTTCAGATAATATGAGTTATTAATAAAATTAATTTTAGAAAAGGAAATATTCATCGCAAAATTTTTGATATTTAAAGGGTAAAATGATAACATTATAGCGTGATATATTTCATGAGTAAAATTGTGAATGTGGTTGGTTACAATTGGTTATTCATTATAACAGTCACATTATGGATTGAATATGATTAATGATATTTCCACTAAATTACATGAACCTAATTTCACTTGTATAAAGTAACTAAAATTTGAGCATATCAATGGTGAAAAGATAGGGAATATCATACCCAAATTCATTTTCATCCAGGAGAATCAAATGAATGGTTAAATAAATATCCATAAAATCATATTATCTAATAGTCTCATAGTTATTTTCAAAAAGTATCAATAATTACTTTAGAAAAGTTTATTGATAAAATTATGATTTTTATGATGAAAAGGAAATCAGGATTCAATAATTTTATATTTGATTGTTTTACTCATAATTACTTTATTAGGTTTTTACCATTAGGTTTTGAAGATAAGGTTTTCAAAGAACCTTCTAAAATTATCATGGAATCGACTTAATTTTTATTAAATTATTTTCTCTTAGAAGTTTATTTTAAGTGAAGTATAAATAAAATTCCATAAAATTGATGATATATTTAGTTTTGTTTTTAAATAAGTATAGAGGTATTTATTTCATATGGGTGGTAAATCCTATGAGTTCCATTCCCAGTAGTGGAATCTGTCATGGCCATTATTTCCCATCCTCAATCCCATATCATTAATCATAGATATAGGATATTTCATATATAATATTTATTAATCCTATATTTAAATTATTTTATCAAGTAACCTATATATATATATAGTAAAAAATCAAGATCAATTACCCTTTATTTCTTTATCAATTTTGTATTGATTTAGTATATATGTTTATTATGACTATGTGATTTCATTTTTAGCATCATTTTTTTCTTTTGTAAACATTGTGTGTCAACTTTGATTAACAATTGGTTTCCAATTTCAATATATGGAAATTAATATGTTTTAATGTTCAGGAAAAATAAAATTATTGACTCTAAAGAGTCCATGTAATGAATAACACATGCTTGTTTCTGTGATTCTCTCAGATTCATTATTTATAAAATAGTTACAGGTAATGATCATGAACATCCAAATATGATTGATTATAATGGGAAAAAAATCCCAAAATGAATATTATTCTTAAAATAATTGGCATATGACATTAACTAGATTTTTAAGACTATAAAATTATTATTATTTTTTATCTCAAGATTTCCTTATTTTCCTAAACTTTATCGCTTGTTGTATCCATTCCACTTTAGTTCATTAATATTTTATCTAGGCCCCCACAATTTAAAATTATTATTATTATTATTATTATTTTATAGTATCTTTTTCATTATTTGATATGTTTCTTCAATTAAAAATGGTTTTACCACCACTTTTCATGGAACTAGAAGCCACATTCCCCACCTTTTCTAATACTTCTATGTCTTCATCTACTTTTATCACACTCATGATATATATGGTATAGTAAAATTACACCTTTAGAAAAATATTCATGTTTCCTACAACTCAGTAGCCTCATTCCCCCACTGGAAACCCAACATCTAAAATATGCACACCACCATTATCTAGAATATTATAAAATATAATCTACCTGATATTAACCAACTGTCACACATCCTAGGACACCTACCCTAATCGTACTCTATTGAGATAAAAAACCATCGTGGGTTCTTATAAAAAAACCAAACCACCTTAACCTATTGTCTAACCGAGACCCACTACTACATATCCAAACCTAGTTATCATTTACCTTGATCTCCCTCTACTCAATAACCATAATTTTCAATACCAACATCATTATCTTACACAAAACAATTACCACACCTAAAAACAATTTTATGGAACCATAGACAGCCCTAACCCACTATTTATTCCCTACCACCTCTTCTCAACACCAATCTACGATACTCAACCACTTTCTTCCTTAAAATTACACATTTGTGGCTTTCATAATACTATTTTATAATCCAAAAACTATCTTTTGATGTAAAAAATTTCTACCACCACTATTGATGGTGGAGACTCACAACACCTTGAAATTAATTAAGTATATGTGTTCATGTAATGATGAGATAAGCATGAAAATAAAGTAGGGTTATAATTAAAAAATATGAAAAAAATGTTTCATCCAAATCAATGAAATGATGTTTAATTAGAATTAGTAAAACATCATTTTAAGGAAATTATTTTTTCTTCCTTGGGATGAATTAGAAAAAAAACTAACATATTGAATAATTCTCCATCATTTTGAAACATCTAAATAAATTATTTACTTTATAAATAATTAAGAATTTACTTATTGAATCAATATTTTTCAATGTGAATTAACATGGTAACAATTAAACTATAGTGAATTATAATTACTAAATGAACTGACATGGGTTTCACAATCATCCCTCAGAGGACATTTTACTTCTCCTTAACTTCCTCTAATATTTACTTCCTAATAATTTTGGTTAAATTTAATAGAAGTATAAAAAAAAAACAGCTATATACAAACACCAATAACAATTTTATGTTAGAAAAATCTCAACATAAAATTATTCCAGTGTTAAAAAAAACATTGCATCTCATGCAATGAAATACTAATAAAATTTTATTCTATCCCCCAGTTTTATAGAATTTAATATATACATGTCTCTGATATAATTTAATTAAATAATTAATTCTGAAAAGTTAAAATAAAAGTTGTTTAAAATTTTCCTAAACATCTAAAACAAGGTAGAAATTTGTTTTTTCAATGGTTTTGTCAAAAAGAAATATTAAATCACCTTTCATGGTAAATGATCATTTCCCCATAGAGAAAAAAAACCTTTTAAATAATTGTTTAAGTATGTTTCCAAAATTTTTATCCTCTATTTAGAAAAATAAAGTTCTCTCTTTTATGTGAACAAAATATAATCATAGGTGTATATGGTGTACATGTGAAAACTATAAGGTGGGATGTCAAATCATCTGACAAATGAATTGATTGTCTAGTATAGAGATTACATTTAGATTTAAGAATACTGGTAAAATTCATCACAACAACAATAATAGTATACTTTAAAAAATTCATTGATTAATATGGATGAATTTAAAACAGAACCACAAAATGAATATAATCATCACATATTTAATGTAAAAGTCAATGGTAGATATATTTAATGTTATTTTATAAATTGTTATATAAAGGAATATGGAGTTTAAGGATACCACTAAATTAATATGGTATTTATAAAAATATAAAGGGTTTCCTAATGTTGGGATTAGGCTAGAAAATAGATTCTTATGTATTTTTAGTTACAATAATCAAAACACACCTAGTTCAAGATTTTAATTTAATGTAATTCAATTAGGAATCAAAGTAATTCTTTAAAAAAAATGCTATTTGAATACAATAAATAAGTAAAAAAATACAATTTAATCTATATATTTTGAAAAAATGGTGTTTATTTTTATATGTGACTATGTTATGTCATTCTATTTAAGGTTATCTAATAAAGACAATTGTGTCATTCCTTTTTATGACATGAAATTAGGACTAATGCGTTTTTTATTTTACAGCCATATAACTAGTAATTTTAGGTGAATGATTCTAAGAAATGGTATGAATATATAATTTTTACATGATAATCCCTAGACAAGGAAAACCCCAATCAATTAAAATAAAGATAACAGTATGTGTATAAATTATAATAGGTCCCAATCATATAATATATAAAATGATTCAATATAGAAAATTGGGGAATGTATGGGTTATACATTGAGAATGTATCCTAGAAATTTTGATATATACCTAATAATTTATTCAGATATATAGGGATTCGTTTTATATTATGAAAACTTTAAGTTAAGAGATCATTATTATTAATGGGGTACAATATTGAATCATGTTTGAGGGCTCATTCATGGAAAATGAATACTATAGGGGATATATTATATAGAAAAAATAAGTCTCATTATTTAATGGTAATAAGATCTTATATGTTTTAAAAATATATAATATTTTATCATAATGGATGTTGGTTTGTGAGGGAATGTGGATTGCTGAAGATATCTTATTGGGGAAAGTTCCATATAAAAATTGAGCCATTAATCTCTATAATGAAACATTGAAAAAACTGGATGGATTTACTATTTTTGGAATACTTATTATTGGTTATGGACTTTTAGATTCATTGGGTCTTGGAGAAACAACCATATATTGATGGGTGTATTTGACCAATACCATTCACCAATACCATTATGATATCTTTCTTAAAAGGGTGACAGTTTCTCATGTCAAAATTCAAGAACATAGAGAAGTGGAAATTCAAAAATAAACCATATATGATACCTTATTATAACACAAATTCACCTTAATTGTCTCATATAACTTTTATTTTTATTAAAAAATAACATTTGTAAATTCATTGAGTTATTAAGCACTATGTAATGAGTTTCTCTCACATTTTAATTCATCTATTCAGTTTCACTATTTGTATATCTATAAATCCATTTGTCAGCATAATTTGGGGGATTTTAATTGTAAATTAATTTATAGATGTTAATTTTTTCACCTATAATTGGAATTTTTTCCATGTTCACCATTTATCATGGTTTACAATAGACTTCATCGACATAGGCCTAACTAAAATAATGGAACATTGTCAGCTTTAAACATGGTATTGCATTCTTTTTATATTAAAAATTCTCTAAACGTTTCATTATTATTTTTATGATTTTATTGAATAATATTTTACCTCCTAAAAATCTTCCCACGGAATTGGTTCAATTTATGACTAAAAGGAATGAATTCTAGAGAAAATAAAATGGGTTTGAAATGTTTTTAGGATTATTATTATAGTGGTAGTTGAAAGGTTTTGATTTTCCATAGAAATAAGGTGAGAACCCACAATTGAGTTCTTTACTAACCTGAGTGAATAACATAGAAAAAAATATCTCACTAGACTCAGGTTAATATATATATCACATTTTGTGATTCTCATAAGTCTTGGTATCTCTCTATCTTACTTAGGCTTTAATGAATCATGCATAGTGAATAAAAATTTTACTTTTTAAAAAAAATCAACTTTACAATAAAATTGAATATTTATTAGTTGAATTTATATGTTATATTATAATAATATATTATTTTCTCCTCAAGAATAGTTAATGGATGAATGTTATTTTCATTCTGATCTCATGGAAACTTGGGTGAAAATGAATTAAATACTAAACAAATTTCAAGCCGACTTAAGATACATGGTTTAACCACATCACTAAATATATTAAAGTTTTTTTTAAAATATTTTTATATATATATCATTTTAAATGTTTCATATATATATATATATATATTGATGATGCACCAATTTTAGAACCACATACAAATTTTCATACATGAGGTTGACATATCTATGGGGTCAGATGTGAGAAAATATCCCCATTAAAGATAGATCATCCAAGTAAAAAATATAATGGAATCATAATACATATAACAATCTATGGAGATGATGGAAAAAAAATTAAAATACATTAAAAAGTAATCATAGACTACTCAATGATTCTAATTTCTTCAATAAACAACTAAATGAATTGGTAGAGCCCTTAGTGGGATCCTTATATTAGAGACAATTTCACTGATAAAATTTTTTTGGATAATAGGAATTATAATGATAATATATAGTTTGAACCAAATATAAAATCGATTATATAATATGAGATGGCATATATCATGAATCATTCAGTTTTCTGACATATCAAACTTATTCTAGAAATGATCTTGGTTTTATCCTTAGATACTTACACCTTTAATTTTTTATATAAGGAATTTATAATTAGTTTTTAGGAAATGTATAAAATTATTAGTATCTTAATCATTGGAATAATATATAATGACTTTATCCTAGCATAAAACATCAAGGATGTTATTGAAAAAACATAAATCTTGGGGAATTATTTTTTAATGTTTATTGAAAATGATTATGGAGAGAGATTCATACCAATTTAATTATTATATTTAGTAAGTAGGTTAACACATTTGGGTGGAATCAGAGACATAATACAAAGGTAGTGACACTACGAGCCTTTAAATTCAAGAAAAATCATAAAACTATGGGAATATATTAATTAATTTTAAAAGAATCCTAATAGACAACATTAGGTAACAATGTCAGACATAATGTGACATTATCATTTCTACTTGTAGGTTTTTTAGCTATGATCCTCAAAGGATTGTTATTATTTTCCAACAATTCTATCATCATAGTTTGGGAAACTACTTTGTTCCTGAACAATTTTTTTTCACATGTGATTTATATTAACCTTTTCAAGCCAATATTAACAAGAATTTATAAAATTATATGTCATGTTTAATGTGTATACACCCCAAATTAGTTATATAATACAATTTAAATGTTCTATGATTTGATAATAAACAAATAAAAGGTGTTATGAGTTTTAGATCCCTATATTAGATTATTACATTAGGTGTATCCTTCATTATATTTTTATCGGTATATAACTAGTGGTCATGAATACCAATAAACATTAAAACATAATGATTTTTAATTCCTTATTTTTTACCCTTCATAAATTTATCATTGAAATGAACATAAAACATATCATTAAAAAAATGATGAATATTCTTACGTATTCTAATGTTGATATTGGATTCTCATAACCCGAGTTAATTAAAATACTATTTTTAAACTATTCATGTTTATTAATTTTACCATAACATTATATGTATTGATATAATTAATACATCACCCTAATATGGAGTCTGCAATGAGTAGCACACAATTATAGTGTGAAAATTTAGGTTAATGATGTCATTTGAGGATATAAATTACTAAAGTACTTTGTTACATATCACAACATAATTTATTATTTATAGGGAATATTCTCGAACATTGATTAGGTGTTACACCAATTTTTTAATTAGAATGATAATTATTCAGATAAATAGATTTATTAACATAAAATAATCATATAAAAGAGTTTAAAATAACTAAGAAATCATTTAGGAATTCCATCAAAATAAACACACAAATTTTGGTGATAGTTCATCATGTAGCATGATGGTTTAAGAAAAAATTAGAATAATAACATTTCAAAAACTAATCTGATAAAAATACAAAAGGTTAATTCTGGTGTTGGCATTGGAGGATAGTTTAAAAATTTTTAAACAATTTATTAAATTATGTTCTCTTTAGACATGGATTCATTGATTATTTCTCCCCCAATGTTTTAATTATAGTAACAAATGATTAAAGTATTAAATGTAAAAAGTAACTTAACACACATGGACAATCCTATTATCCTCGATATCTATGGTATTGTTATTGAAAATAGTGCACCTATAAGAATCCCAAATCCAGTAACCCAGATCTAGTTCTTAAAATATTATGTTAGTATAATGTACAAGACATCACATCATAAGGGATCAAAAAATTAGATTTATTAGTAAAATTATTATATATTATATTATATTACATTGATAACATAAAGTGTATTAGATAAAAATCTTAAAATTTTCATTATTAATTTATCAACATTATGAATATAATTAAATATTACCTTTTTAATAACCAAAAAAAGAGAAAAAATAATGGGGTAGCTTAGATTCTCATTAAGGGGTTGAGTAATACAAAATCTATCCTGAATAATTAAGGAATAAAAAATATGAAAGAGTTAATAATCCCTAAATGTTAAATATAATCAAAAACAAGTAAATTTATCCCATGATAATAACATAACTTTGAAAACAATCACAGATTTGATAATTATGGAATTCATAATTTCGAAAATCTTAATACATGATCCAAGACATCATGATCTTTTTTATTAATGTCACGAACCAGGCCGGGTCGCCATCCGACCCAGCGCCCGACCCGATCCGCGGCAAGGCCCGAAGGGCGTTCCCAATCCCCACAGGATGGCACAAGTGCCCGGGTATCAAGTTTAACAAGTGGGAACGGTTTTACCCGAAATACAAGACAGAAAAACCAACTAACCAGATAGATAGACTGAAATTAGAAATAGACAACAAAACGTGCCTTTAAACTATGAACAAGTTTAAAGTCTACAACTTGAAGAAATAACTAAAAAGAAAAGACGACAGCGGAAACTAAAACTCATACCCAACCTCCCGACAGAAGTGAGACCGCATCAACACCATTCTGCATGAGAAGACTAGCTGCAACCTGAACCACCATCACTGAGCACGACGCACAACCTGGAATACACAATAAACAAGAATCTACATACACCCAAGGGTGTATGTAGGGTGTGAGCTAAAAGCCCAGTAGGACGCCACCGAGAAATGGTTCCATGCCACAACATCAAAAGACAATTTAAAGTGCTTATTCAAAATTTTAATTTAAAAATTCTTTTAAATAAAACATTTAGAAGCTAAACGCCTAAAGAAAAAAAAACATTAAAAAGAACTCATTTAACAAACACGATTTTAAAAAGGGAAAAGAAATGTTCAATATGGGAACACACACATACTCACACACACACACACATGCTCACACACACACACACACACTCACACACACACACATACTCAAGTGGTCTTCCATATGCCGACGGAAGGCACCACGCCAAAGATGGTAGAGCACTATGGGTAAATCCCCTAAGGTTCATCTAGCTCCAGTGGGACCCTAGAAACCTCGTGTCTCGGTGAAACGTGGCTTAGAAGGCCACGTCCCTCAGAAAATGTGGCTTAGAAGGCCACGACCCACATAACACGTGGCTTAGAAGGCCACGACCCTCAGATATCATATGTTTAGTTAGTGTTGAAATCGTCAATCCAGCTAAGTGAAACAGGGACGATACCCATCCGGTTCACTAGCACACTAGTTCTAGTCTGCCCACCTAGATACCCAGGGTTTTTCCCATGTGCTCAAACAAGTTTCACATTCAAATAATGTATATCGCTTCCACATATCTCGAACCAAACAAAACATTACACATACACGTCACCATTTGCATACCCAAACACCATAAAAATGACACACGCACACCAAAACCATTTTATCACATAGTCCAGATCACTTGCGTGACTTGATAAACTATTTAAACAATTAGAGGAACATTTCAAAATAGCACAATAAGAGTTTTCACATGAGGCATGTCCAATCTCACATGTAAGAATACCTTTAAAACTTAACGCACACCTAATACTGTCAAACACAACTCTCACGCTCCACATATAATTTAATAAGTGCAATTAACAATTTTATAAAACACTTAAAATTAGAAAGCAAAGGTTTGCACTAGAACGACGAACCTGATTTCATAGATTAACATCACTTTAAAACTAAAAGTGCAGCTCATACAATCTAAAACATGTTTTCCATTGTTCAACCAATTTTCAGTTTAATTCCAAAAGTACGGCACACGGAAAACACACCCAAAGTGACTCATTTTCATTGAAATTCTACATTTTATTACATGGACACCTCAACAAACTTGAAAACACTTTTCGCACCTACCAAACCACCCAGAAAACCTTACCAACCATATTATGCATCTTAAACGACACTTAATTAAACCATTGCTCAATTGGTAAAACGTCACATATGCATACCATAATACCTCACTTTAAAACACACAAATTTTAGATGCCAAAACCATTTGAAAATCAATTGCACATCCCAACCCTTCTAAAACATCATTCGCACCCCTAAAACATACTCAAGGTTCATAATAAAAATTAACACGTCAAAATAGTTTACATTCTTTTGAAAAACTCAATTTAATAAAATTCGTACCTCGAGCGTTCTTGAAAACACCATTTTCCCACATTAAGCAACTAACTAAAACACGTCTGAAAATTTCAGCAACACATCGCACATGAAAAACTTTGGCATTTACTTAGAAACAACTTAAATTCATCAATACGCATATCAAAGCACGTCCAAAATGAAATTCGCATCATGCAATTTATAATTAGAACACATTATAATTTAATTAAGGAGCAATTTAAATCATCAAATGATGGTATGGCATGGAACCACCTACCTCGACGTCAAAACCCAAAAATTGATGTGATATCTTCAAATTCTGGTGCGGAACCTCAATCACGCGACGTTTGCACCCCAAGCAACCTAGCGCAAACTCAACCACATGAATTCGAACCCAAAAACATCAAACCACAACCTCAAAACAAACAATTGAACCCCAAAACCAGATCTCAAACCCGCTGGAAAACCAAAACGAAATGAAACAAGAATGAAATAAATAAATAAATAGATAAATAAATAAAAGAAAAACTCAAAATCACAAACATTGTGGTTTTTGCCGGATGGTGGTGCTGCGCCAGTGGAGGTCCGGCGAGGCTCCGTCGGACGGCGCGGGTGAGGGGAGATCGTGGGTGCGGCAGGGGGCGCCGGCTGGGCAGAGGGCGGATCAGGTGAAGGGGGGGGGGGGGGGGTGTTCGTCGGATCGGGCAGGGGCGGCGGCCAGCTGGGAGGGTGACGGCGCGGCGGCCGGCTGGTAGGGCGACGGCGCGGCGGCCGGCTGGCGATGGGGCGAGCGGGAGAGGGCCGTGACGGGGTTAGGGTTAGAGGGGAAGGGGGGGGGGAGCCGCGACGAGGAGGGGGGTAGCAGGGGAATCCGACAGGAGAGGGAAAAAAACGGAGGGAGGAGAGAAAAGAAGGGGGGGAAAGAAAGAAAGAAAAAATAAAATAAAAATAAAATAAAATAAAAAGCAATTAAAACAAAATAAAATAAAAAGGAAATAAAAACCTAAATTCAGTATTATTAATAATAATAATAACACCTCAAATTATAATATATTTATTTCTCTCATTAAAACAAACTATAAATCCTTATTAGTTTTATTATTATTGTTATTATTATTATTATTATTATTATTATTATTATTAAGAGTAATATTAATGACGACACAAGACAAATTATATTCTTAACACCATTAATATTATTGTTTTATTATACTGATCCATTTCATTTAATTAATTAACCATCAAGCAGGACGTGCGGTGAAACAGGCGGGGCCGCGCGGTGACCCAGGTGAGGCCGCGCAGCTTCGGTCGCGTTGCGCTGGACGCAAACAAGACCAAAACATAAAGAACTCAAAATCTTAAGTCAGGTTTTGACCCGAACTACCCGACGCAAATAAAATTAATAAAATAAATAAAATTTTGAAATAGTGGGTGCGACAATTCTCCCCACCATAAAGCTTTCCGCCCCCGGAAAGCCGCAACTAAGGCTGAGACCCAAAGAAGGAAACGGAACCCCACTAAGGATCAAATGGGATCCCCACAAACATCAACAAAAGAGAGACAAAAGCATCGTGCTCAGAGAGAGTGACTCCAATGGCAACCTCAAGAAACACGTAGAAGGACTTTTTGATATGTGTCGCCCACCAGAAAGAGATAGAATGCCTCCAGCTGATTGTTTTAGAAAACGAACTCTTAAACCCACAGAACCCAACTTCCCAAGTCGAGACATCTCAAGCACTCTGAAACCGAAACCACACCACTTGGCAAAAATGAAAAAAAGGGGTCAAACCACGTCCTCGGAACACTCCTATCACTATAAACAAACTATCTTTGAAAACAGAAGCTATAGATCAACATGGGGAAGCTCGAGGGGCTCCCCACCATTAAGAAGTCACTGATGCTCGAAATGAGAGTGGACAACCGACACGGAAAGCTTCGAGCAGACTCCCCGCCAGTAAAGAAAGGTCCAACACTGATTCAATCTAGAGACATTCGTGTGAGACCCACTGTGGGTCTCCCCACCATTAGAACTGACAGCAGATACAAAACTTTAGAAATTTCTCGACGGGGGCTAGGCACCCCACCACAAGGGGCGGGGAGGGTCGGGCCCAACTACCGGGCGTCAAACCCACAACCCAAGACGAACCAACATCTTCACATCCCTAGATGAGTTTCATTCCAATTTGATACCAACTTACCCAACACATCCCATAGGGACAACTAAAAACAATTACCTTTGATGGAACGCAACCCTCAAGACCTTAAGATAATGAGATGACCGCGCCACCTTATAGCCACATGGAGCCTCACGCACCCAATCGGGTCGTTCGGATTGGAACCACAGAAAACAACTTTAAATTGCCTCCACCTTTATTACCGACGACAGAGATAATACTGGGGTCTCATACAATCCTGGGGTTCCTAACTACGCGCCAGCTTCACTCCGAGGCCTATGGCTGGAGCCCTGATGTTTGAATCATCTTCTGCCTCGTAGTCAGGCATGGAAAACTCCCGAACGGAGCTTCTCCTTTTTGGTGTCACACGAAATCCTATTGCACCTGAGGATACACCATCAGACACAACACACCATGACACCCAACTGATCATACACAAAACATTAACCAACATAAGAGCTGCAATGGTGTATGCGCATCACCCTTTGTCACACTGGATGAGAACACGACACCGCAAATCGTCACCGAACATGACCATTACTGTTGAGAGGAACATTATACGGAGAAGGACTTCAAACTAGGTCTTAAACAACACATGATTCCTGAAATTGACCGTAGCATCCCCATGTGACTGGGTCTGCCACACTAGTGGCCTAACGTAAACCTCTTTCTTAAACAAGACAAACCAAAGATCAGAGGTCATTTAGAATGATAGGCTACACCGACGACTTAGGGTTGCTTCCAAACCACTGTTGATTATCAAAGAGGTCTCACGCTGCAAGACGTCACCGAACATGACCCTTGCGGCTAATGTAAACACTACCAACCATTCAAAACATCGATAAGCACTGACACCTCTCAAACGCCTTCACCCTTCCCCACTGGAATTTCTTTCGCCGTTTTTAGGGGAAACCTTCAAACGTAACGACGTCAAATTTCATACTCGATAACTCAGGGAACTCAAAGAAACCAAAACTCTGTTCAACTCCCCTCGCATCTGTCATCCCAGTGCGAGAGGATCCACTTAGTTGTAAAAAGTAAAGGTGGGTTTAATTCTAGAATTCAAAAAGAGAATCCTTCGATCAACTGGAGTGTCGGCCAATAGGGAATTCCCCGTAGTCGTACTTCAATCACATGCCAATGCTTTGTGGGGGCATACACTAGTCAAGAAAGAAACTATGGACCCAACCAAACTGGTCCAACAGTCAAGACATACCACAAGCAAACACCAAACATGCAGGGGAAACCACTGCAAGTGCTCCCCGATGTACTCTTCAAAGGAATTTACTAACCACACGCTTACATCCCAACTTACAAATAAGAACTCAAACTCGGAACATAAACCATTCAGAAATAATACTCAGTTCAAAACGCCACACATCCAACATCTCAAAAACACAAGGACACGCCACACAAACACCGTTTACTAAAACACCAAACATTTTCTTTAACAAGACATTTTAAAAATAAGCAAAGCCAGTAGATTGCACAAACACCAATGGAGTCCCGTGAGCTTCGCACATGCATGTTCCCGTGCCGCACTGGCACCCACCTCAAATTCATCCAGGCACTCATCCGCTCGTGCCATTAACCCTTTCTCTTTCCATATACACTTATGCATGTGGTCGCCCACGAGAACACCAAGTACCAAAACCAAACCTTTCCATTTTTCCATAACCAAAACATCCAACCCAAATTTTTCAAACCTTCCACTTCATTTCATTTTTAATGTGATTCATTTGAAAACATTTTCTAAGACCAAAACATTTTAACTTAAAAACCAACTTTCCACAAATCCAAAACAATGAGACGAGAAACGACGCAAGAGAAAACTAGTGTCAGCGGGTGATTGAAGCATATGGTTGGCGGCCATACGCCAATCACGCCACTGGCCACGGAGAGTATTTTAGGACAGTGTCCCCGGCTCCACAAGGTTTTCCAGACCCTGTGAGCTCACTAAGACCACTGGCCCCACTCTCTTTTCATTTCCCTTAAGCAAGATTAACCACACGGAACCATGACTCGGACAAAACCCAACTTACTTTGGTAACTCGAGTCCCGCCACGAGGTGTGATGGCCAGGCACATTGCTCGTAGCTAGAACGTTGAGTTCCAACAACCTTAAACTTGGCCGACTCTGACTCCATCTCAAAAGCAAACGACCCAAGAGAGCAAACCTTGCCCTCTGATACCATTTTTTCACGAACCAGGCCGGGTCGCCATCCGACCCGGCGCCCGACTCGATCCGCGGCAAGGCCCGAAGGGCGTTCCCAATCCCCACGGGCTGGCACAAGTGCCCGGGTATCAAGTTTAACAAGTGGGAACGGTTTTACCCGAAATACAAGACAGAAAAACCAACTAACCAGATAGATAGACTGAAATTAGAAATAGACAACAAAACGTGCCTTTAAACTATGAACAAGTTTAAAGTCTACAACTTGAAGAAATAACTAAAAAGAAAAGACGACAGCGGAAACTAAAACTCATACCCAACCTCCCGGCAGAAGTGAGACCACATCAACACCATTCTGCATGAGAAGACCAGCTGCAACCTGAACCACCATCACTGAGCACGACGCACAACCTGGAATACACAAGAAACAAGAATCTACATACACCCAAGGGTGTATGTAGGGTGTGAGCTAAAAGCCCAGTAGGTCGCCACCGAGAAATGGTTCCATGCCACAACATCAAAAGACAATTTAAAGTGCTTATTCAAAATTTTAATTTAAAAATTCTTTTAAAGAAAACATTTACAAGCTAAACGCCAAAAGAAAAAAAAACATTAAAAAGAACTCATTTAACAAACACGATTTTAAAAAGGGAAAAGAAATGTTCAATATGGGAACACACACATACTCACACACACACACACATGCTCACACACACACACACACACACTCACACACACACACATACTCAAGTGGTCTTCCATATGCCGACGGAAGGCACCACGCCAAAGATGGTAGAGCACTACGGGTAAATCCCCTAAGGTTCATCTAGCTCCAGTGGGACCCTAGAAACCTCGTGTCTCGGTGAAACGTGGCTTAGAAGGCCACGACCCTCAGAAAACGTGGCTTAGAAGGCCACGACCCTCAGAACACGTGGCTTAGAAGGCCACGACCCTCAGATATCATATGTTTAGTTAGTGTTGCAATCGTCAATCCAGCTAAGTGAAACAGGGATGATACCCATCCGGTTCACTAGCACACTAGTTCTAGTCTGCCCACCTAGATACCCAGGGTTTTTCCCATGTGCTCAAACAAGTTTCACATTCAAATAATGTATATCGCTTCCACATATCTCGAACCAAACAAAACATTACACATACACGTCACCATTTGCATACCCAAACACCATAAAAAAGACACACGCACACCAAAACCATTTTATCACATAGTCCAGATCACTTGCGTGACTTGATAAACTATTTAAACAATTAGAGGAACATTTCAAAATAGCACAATAAGAGTTTTCACATGAGGCATGTCCAATCTCACATGTAAGAATACCTTTAAAACTTAACGCACACCTAATACTGTCAAACACAACTCTCACGCTCCACATATAATTTAATAAGTGCAATTAACAATTTTATAAAACACTTAAAATTAGAAAGCAAAGGTTTGCACTAGAACGACGAACCTGATTTCATAGATTAACATCACTTTAAAACCAAAAGTGCAGCTCATACAATCTAAAACATGTTTTCCATTGTTCAACCAATTTTCAGTTTAATTCCAAAAGTACGGCACACGGAAAACACACCCAAAGTGACTCATTTTCATTGAAATTCTACATTTTATTACATGGACACCTCAACAAACTTGAAAACACTTTTTGCACCTACCAAACCACCCAGAAAACCTTACCAACCATATTATGCATCTTAAACGACACTTAATTAAACCATTGCTCAATTGGTAAAACGTCACATATGCATACCATAATACCTCACTTTAAAACACACAAATTTTAGATGCCAAAACCATTTGAAAATCAATTGCACATCCCAACCCTTCTAAAACATCATTCGCACCCCTAAAACATACTCAAGGTTCATAATAAAAATTAACACGTCAAAATAGTTTACATTCTTTTGAAAAACTCAATTTAATAAAATTCGTACCTCGAGCGTTCTTGAAAACACCATTTTCCCACATTAAGCAACTAACTAAAACACGTCTGAAAATTTCAGCAACACATCGCACATGAAAAACTTTGGCATTTACTTAGAAACAACTTAAATTCATCAATACGCATATCAAAGCACGTCCAAAATGAAATTCGCATCATGCAATTTATAATTAGAACACATTATAATTTAATTAAGGAGCAATTTAAATCATCAAATGATGGTATGGCATGGAACCACCTACCTCGACGTCAAAACCCAAAAATTGATGTGATATCTTCAAATTCTGGTGCGGAACCTCAATCGCGCGACGTTTGCACCCCAAGCAACCTAGCGCAAACTCAACCACATGAATTCGAACCCAAAAACATCAAACCACAACCTCAAAACAAACAATTGAACCCCAAAACCAGATCTCAAACCCACTGGAAAACCAAAACGAAATGAAACAAGAATGAAATAAATAAATAAATAGATAAATAAATAAAAGAAAAACTCAAAAGCACAAACATTGTGGTTTTTGCCGGATGGTGGTGCTGCGCCAGTGGAGGTCCGGCGAGGCTCCGTCGGACGGCGCGGGTGAGGGGAGATCGTGGGTGCGGCAGGGGGCGCCGGCTGGGCAGAGGGCGGATCTGGTGAAGGGGGGGGGGGGGGTGTTCGTCGGATCGGGCAGGGGCGGCGGCCAGCTGGGAGGGTGACGGCGCGGCGGCCGGCTGGTAGGGCGACGGCGCGGCGGCCGGCTGGCGATGGGGCGAGCGGGAGAGGGCCGTGACGGGGTTAGGGTTAGAGGGGAAGGGGGGGGGGGAGCCGCGACGAGGAGGGGGGTAGCAGGGGAATCCGACGGGAGAGGAAAAAAAACACGGAGGGAGGAGAGAAAAGAAGGGGGGGAAAGAAAGAAAGAAAAAATAAAATAAAAATAAAATAAAATAAAAAGCAATTAAAACAAAATAAAATAAAAAGGAAATAAAAACCTAAATTCAGTATTATTAATAATAATAATAACACCTCAAATTATAATATATTTATTTCTATCATTAAAACAAACTATAAATCCTTATTAGTTTTATTATTATTGTTATTATTATTATTATTATTATTATTATTATTAAGAGTAATATTAATGGCGACACAAGACAAATTATATTCTTAACACCATTAATATTATTGTTTTATTATACTGATCCATTTCATTTAATTAATTAACCATCAAGCAGGACGTGCGGTGAAACAGGCGGGGCCGCGCGGTGACCCAGGTGAGGCCGCGCAGCTTCGGTCGCGTTGCGCTGGACGCAAACAAGACCAAAACATAAAGAACTCGAAATCTTAAGTCAGGTTTTGACCCGAACTACCCGACGCAAATAAAATTAATAAAATAAATAAAATTTTGAAATAGTGGGTGCGACAATTAAGGTTATATTCTAATATTTATTAAATTATATGTGTAGAAATACACTAAGAAATACCCATTATCATTTGACTCATTAGACATTACCCAATGCAATGAGGTTCTATAATAGACCCCACCTATCATTTATAAATGTCCAGGGGATATAATTGATCTTACATGTCAATTACACATGTTTAATTCATTCCTCATGTTTTAATGAAAAAATTAATACATAATCAATATACCTTAATATTCAATAATTATTTGAATTGAACAATGTAATAAAAATGTTTGTATATCCCAAGAACATAATAAACATACCTTATTAGTCAATATTTATCCACATATGACTATTAAGTATGCTGATATTAAATATTTACCGAACTAAATAAATGAGAAATCAATCTAGGTAAACAAAACTATCAATTTTTTTTAAAAAATTGGATTTTTACACTCTATATATTAGTGAGTATACCACTAGTTAAATACTAAAAATGATATAGAATTAATACCTTAAAATAAAAAAATTGATATAAATGAGAGATAAAAAAGAAAATGAATGATATAGATAAATAGAAAAAAACTTCAAGGAAGTGAATGGAATTATTATATTTTTTTGGACAAAATGATGTATAAATTGAAAATTATTTTGGGATGATAGGACACCATAGATATGTTATAAATAATGTGTTTATATTAAATTATTTTTTTAGAATATATAGATGAAAAATGGATATAAAATATTGATAGTATATTTTTTTCAAACATTTGTAAATCAGTTACAAAAACAATGTTAAAAATCACTTTCATAACACATTGCATATGATTTAATGGATAATCATGAGCAATTTTTGTCAAAAAATTTAAAATAATTCAATCATGAAAATAAATCATTCTTATATAATAATACGATGAGTAGTAGATTAAAAAATTCATAGGTGAAATGAGATCCCCTTTAAAACATTTATTAAAATTATATTAATTTATTTAAATATAAAATGATAAAATATAATAATGTGAATATATTTTATATTTAAAAACCAAAAAACCAATTAAAGAATATAATAATTAGGAATGGTAAGAATTATCCGAAAACATAATCACACTGAAAATAATAAAAAGGCATTCATTTCATAATTTTATAAATAATGTAAAACATTTCATACCAGGAAAATGTTAGGAAGATTAATTTTAAACATTTTAAAAGAAAAAAATATATAAATTTAACTTTTGAAACCACTAATGTATTTAAAATAATAATAATGAAATATAATAAATAATATATAAATATAAAAGAAGGATTCCCAACCAAAATAAAAAATAAGGTCAGCTTTTATTACAAATATTTTTTAAGTGATTTGAGTACCAAATGGAAGGAAATGGAATGAATACTTATAAATATAAAACATAACTATAATATAAGATAAAAATATATTTTTCAAGATATAATGACCATATAATTCCACCCAAGTTGATTCAAGCATAAACAGTCCCAATTGAAATTAAAATTGAAACATAAACCGTATAGAATCTTATAACGCATGAATCAAAACTTTATGAAATTGAGAACAGTAAATGTAAATTTAACAAACCTTGATAAAGAGTTAATAATATTATAATAATCACTATATATATATATATATCATATAATTTAAATATTATCATAATTCAAAAAATGTCCCAAAGAATGATGTTTGAGATGTGAAACCCTTCTTGTAGTGACAATCATTTATAGTGGCAACATATTTTCATGTATAACAAATAGACCTAATTAAATAATTGAAATATGATTATTCCAAATATGGAATAAATTTATTTATATTAAATTTATATAGGGTAAAAATATTAATTTTTATATAAATTGTAATATGGAATGAAGAGAAGGTTTTTATAAAAAATTATTTTAAGCATAAGAATGGTTTTACGCTAAAGTCATTTATAAAATTAATTAACTTGAAATTACATCGGTTATTATTTCAAAATTATAGTTATGTAAATTAATAACAATTAAAAATATATTTTATCCATTAAAATAATTAATTAAATAAAAGGATAAAAATAGATCTTTTATTAGATTAAAAAATTATATAGATTTTAAAATGTTAATCATTAGTTTCTAAATTCAGCATTACATTTTAGATGTTTCATATTAATTTCTAAATAAATATTTGATATGTAAAATAGGTTTCAATAACATTAAATTGAATCTTATATCATTATTATTTCATAAAAGTGCTAATATTTTTTTGAACTATATTTTTTTACTATTCATAAAGAAATTAACCATTTCGGAAAAATTACAAGAATTGAACCTATATTAATTTCCGACTTCTAAAATAAAATATGAGTTACATTTTAACAAATAAAAATTTTAAAATTTTATTTTATATATATTCATGAAAAATAGCTTTTATAATAATATAATAATCATTGGTCTTTTGTGTAGGGTCATAGAGTTTACCTGCTAGTGTATAACCATGAATATTACATTCTACCCCATACAGAAATTTGAACTTGAACATTGATATAAGTTATTTCTTAAAAGAATAAGGATAATGAATTATCATTTTTCTTCCATCTCCCATGTTGTCTCTTCTATCCCATGGTTTCTCAATGAAACTTCCAGGGGACGACTTATTCAATTCCTTAACATATTTAATCTTGTACCATGAATCTGAAAAAGTTCATCCTCATTAGACAAGTAAAGTTACAACTCTATTTAATCATAGTTGATTATGCACATTGTAACTAGCAGGTAATTCATCAATAATAGAATATAAATGAAATCATTCACTTTAGAATGTTTTGGTTCTATTATCCAAACAGTAGGCCGTAACTCTATTACTCTCCAATCATTTTTAACGGTTCAATATACCAGTGATATAAATTCCCCTTTTTACCCAACCTCATAACTACCATTTTTGTGAATACCTTATATAAGATATGATCTACCAAATCAAATTCAAAATCATTCCTTCCTTTATTAATATAGAGTTTTTTCTATAATCTATCTTGATATGATTCTGAATAGCTTGTATTTTCATATTTTTCACCTCAACAAGTTATAGTCCTACTAGATTCATTTATCAAACTTTATCACAAAAAGTTTTAGTATGAAATATACTCTTATACAATGCATCATATAGTTTAATTTGAATTATTTATTGGAATCAAATATTATATGAAAATTATGCTAAAGTAAAACATTGATTGCACATACCTTGAATGTAAAGTGATTATGAGCTCTATTGATATTTTAATGTTTTAATTATACTTTCAAACCGTCCATTATATTAGGGGTAAAAGGTTGTGCTCAAATGTTTATTTGTGTTAAGATAAATTTAAAAAATCTTATATAATTTTAATGTAAACTGCGATTCATTATCATATACAATTAAAATAAGTTCACTATGAGGTCTTACAATTTCATTAATAAAAATCCATGTAAGTAACTCAATAAGTAGATCCTATATTATAGAAATAAAATGGTCATATTTGGTATGGAAGTCCATAATAACATGTATAGTATCTTTCTTCATATGATTCTTTAAGTTCCCGATGAAAAACACAAGGTAATATAATCACACATCCACATTGGCATAGGGAGAGGTTTCTTGAAACCTTCAAGATGTATTCCCTCATCCATTACCTAATAAAAAACCATGAATCATGATACATAACCAATATTTTTTATTAAATATTATTAAAATAAATTATTCACTTAAAACCATGTACATCATGGTTCTACTCTGGTGTGTGGAGAAATTTATGCTATGGGATTCATCATGTAATTCCTTCTTTAGCTCAGTTATGTATTGAACAAATAACCTCTTTCAAAATTTCAATATTCCATCTTCATTAACAAATTCTACAAACATCCCATCATTTGGTGAATTTATTTTCATTTATAAACATTTTTCGTCAAGATAAATTGTTTTTATCTTCTCAAATAATGGTTTTTTTAAAATAATTTAGAAAATGCACGATATTTCCTCTTTGATGATAATTTGTATGTACATCAATATTAGATTAATGAATATATGATCATTTTCTATCCTCATATTTGTCCAAACTCTAGGATCGATCATACTCAATTTATTGTACACCTTGTTTTCTTTCCCATGGTGGTAGTGTATAAATAAATCATAGTCCTTGATTAGTTTTATCCATCTTCTTTCACTCATATTGAGATATTTCTAAGAGAATTATAGCCTATATATATTTCAAATGTCTCCCCATAGAGATCATATCTCAATATCATTAAGTAGATATCACAGATAGTAACTCAAGATCATGGATGGGATAAATACATTCATGGATATTTAACTACCTTGATGTGTAAACAACAAATATATCAATTTTTATAAGGATACATCAAATTACATTCTTCAATACATCAGAATATATAATAAAATCCATTATTTCTTGATGTAAATGTTAATACAGCTGCATGGACGAATCTCATATTTAACTCGTGGAGGAATTCCTCACATTCATTTTACCAAATGAACATAACCCATTTATGTTTCAACATCATTAATTGGTAGGACAATCATGAATGATTTTGGACATATGATCAATAATAACTTATTAATCTAAGGAAACTATGTATCTTGATTATATTCATCAACATCGTCCATTATTTTCTTTCCTTTTTCTTAGAAGGATAAAAAACCCATCCTACAAGACAGTATACTATACGAAAGTAAATATTTATGAAGAAAACATTCAGAGATTCTAAATTTTATATATAAAACGTTATCATTTAGAGTAACAAGAACAATTTTTTACATTATTCTCACGCTCCTTATATTTTTTTGGGTATACCAAAAAAACATTCATAAATACTATAAAAAGTTATCAAAATAATATTTGAATGCCTTATTAATCAGATTCATAAACACAAAAGGTTCATTATTCAACCAACAGGGAATTACTATAAACTCATAATTAATATACATATTATTAAAAATCAATATCAATATATAATTCTTTTTTTCCGGAAATTAATGATAACCAAAATGAAGATCGATTTCTGAAATATACTTAGCTACTTGAAGTTGATTATACACGTCATAAATGTGTGGTAGAGGATATTTTTATTTTTGGTAATGGAATTTATCTCACTATAATTAATTCATTGCCTTAGAGACCCATCGTTATTATTAATAAAATGAACAGGTTCTACCCAAGGTAAATGAATATTTAGAATAATTTCTTAATCACACAACTCGTGCAATTGATTATTTAGATCCACTAATTCTATTAGGGAAATTCGATAATGGGGATTAAATATAGGTCTTAAATCAGGTAGGTGTTCAATAGAAAACTCAACTTCATGATTAAGAATATTTCTAGGTAATTTTTCATAAAATACATCAATATATTAATGTACAATATTTATATATTCTATTCATAGGTTTCATTTCTAATTCACATGTTTCTTCTTCTCATTTTCTCTAATAATTTTATAATGTGATACACTAGAGGTGGATATAGACATGAATTAACTGAATGAGTCTCCCCATAAAGATATGTTATTCCATACCTTATTAGATAATCCTAATTTCTTTATCTTGTATATAAAGTTTCACATAATACTTAAAATTTCAATCTATACCCATGAATATATCAAAGTTGACCATATATATGATAATAATGTTTTTAAATAAGGTATTTATGTAAATCATAATGGGGAATTACTGATATATCCTCTTTTAAATAATATTTCAATTAGGTTTCTTGATTGAAAATTCCATTATTTGGGTGTTGGGGAGTATCTCAATAACCACTTTAATTAAAAAATTTAAAAAAGGTGTAAAAATGATTAATAAAATAAAGAATTAATTATATTTGATATTATAGTAAATTTATCTGTTATCACAACATCCAGAAAATTGAATTTAGCTTTGGTAAATGCATAATCTTGGACTTTATCAACTTTCCTCTATTGAGGTAAATTCTAGTGAAAAATTGGACATTTATTCAAATTATGTCCAACTTAATTATAGATAAATAATTGGATTTTAGTGGCTTCCCTCTTTTGCTTGAATTCATAATCCTTGTGGTATGTATCTCAATATATATAAAAAACTCTCATAAACTATAATAATAAACTAGAGTGTTTACTTACATGATTATCACATGTTTGGATTATTTACCTTCCACTATTCTTCATTGCAATATTATTTTTACTTATTGATCATTCATCCACTTATTCTAAAACCATAACCCCAGACACTCAGAGACAGTGCCTTACTTTATTACATTGGTATGGTTATAAGGAATAATATCCAAATAGAATGACCAACTTAGAAATTTTGGAAAACCAGATTACATATATGACACCTATATCACATTGGGAAAATGAAAATAAAACATAATACAAAATAAATAAAAATAAAATCCATCCTTGAAACAAATTCATGGAATTTAACTTTATATCACGAGGAAAAAAAATTAAGGGTGAGAAAAATTGGTCATTTTGGGTAAAAATGAAATGGATGAAATCATGAAACAATAAGAATAATCAATATAAAAAGTTAATAACTAAACAAACTTTTCATTTAAACAACTGGATAAGGAATAATCAATATGGCAAGGTTAATAACTGAATCACATTCTATATAATCAATAAACGAGGAATGAAATGTATACATATATAATTTAAAAAAATCACAAGGATTAAAAATAATTGAATCTGAATGAATAGTATTATTGATTACTGGATTCCACATTTCCTAGATACATGATACTTTTACCATTAAGAGCTATTCTAAAAAAGTTGAAACTACATTGATTTGGCTAACCGATTCATCTCATGAGAACCTATTAATTCATCAAGGGGATATCTATAACAGATAAATATCCTTGTCATACCAATATAAATAATTTATCATATATATAATAGTCTACTATTTATTATCATCAAATATCCATATTTAATAAATAATATGGATTTATCAATAATTACTCAATTAATCAAATAACATTCAAAGTAAACACCATATGTGAAGATGGAATAATTTTTTGGAAATATTCATATCCATAGTATAATAACATATATATTTAATATAAACATAATATCCAATAAAAAATTATTATAATATTGTGATTACTTTAAGATTATTTTAACAATCACAAAAGAAAGTGAGATTTTAAAATGACTTTTACCACATGGTAATTTTCAAATTAAAACCCCTTGGATGTGATAGTTAAAATAAAAAAATTAAAAACCATTTATATAAAAGGATTCATGATATAATATACCAATAGTGGAAGTTGATATGCCACACAAAAGACGTAAGTGGTGAATATGAAATTTCTATTATAGTTGTAAAAATTGAGAAGGAAAACCCATACATTATAATATATTTTTGTTAAAAACTATTTTAACCTTTATATAATGGTTTTAATAATATTAGTAAATTATAAAAGAATAATATTAATATTTATGATATCATATATTATCTCTTTATAAAAAATTATTACCCATTTGTTAATAGTCTTTCATTATTTTCATTGTTTTTTGTCTTAACTGCATTGTTTTCTGAGTGTGTATCGATTTGTTATTTTTATTTCCTATTACATATATCATTATCTCATAAAAAAATATAAACCATGATATAAATATTATATATATTTATTATAAATGTATTTAGAGTAATCCATTTTTTTGGGGATCAGAAATGAAATACACCATTCATGGAGACAGTAGGCCCTACATACGTAAGAACGATGCTTTAACATTTTTATTGTATTAAAATAAAAAAATAAATGATATAAATGTATATTATAATTATGGTATTATATTTAAGTCAAATTTATCACATATTTTATTTACAACCATCCCTTAATACATGTCATGAATTGCGTGAATGAATCACATCGCTCTAAGGAGGTGATAGTCAACACATCCACAAAAAAGTTATTGTATTCCCAAAAAATGGAAATCATGAAGGTATTTATTATAATTTAATTTATGAATAATAAAAATATTATAAATATAATATATATCATACATAAACTATAATGACATCATTATTCACATCCATTAAATGTTGTAATGGAAGAACACATGACATTGGTTCACGAGGTGGTAGTCCACCGTACACATGAATGATGATTTCATTTTACATTTGATAGAATTGTGTGAAATTTTAGGTCATAAAATTAGTATAAAAACATCTCAGTATATTTAGGATACTGATGTTAATATATTATAAAAATATAAAAATAATTTAAGTCATTGATAAAGAAATGAAACAAAAGTGATCATTGAATAAAGTTACCTCTTATTGATGTAACTCATATTGGTTTATAAAAAAATCCATAATTGGTTTTATTTCAATAAAAATTGAGATTCTAAGATGAGTGTAGTTATGATGGGTAGCTATTTGGGTATCATTTTCATCAGAAAAATAGGATTGGAGGGGTGAGGAAGAGGATGAGTGAATGGCTTTTTATAATGGAGGTGGAGTGGAATTATTGTAAATATAAAATGACATACTGTTGGGATGTTTACCATAACTCATGTTCCACAAAAATTAAAAAATAATTTATTAAAGTAAAATTTTGTTCGATCCAGACCTCCACCAAACCCAAATAAGTGTATTTTTTGAATTTTGTTCCTTGACTTCTATGTTTCCCCACTTTTAATATTTTATTTTTTATTAAGGTAACTAGTCTTCTAACAGATGTAATTTTTCCATAAATAATAAATTATAGTAATATTGACTAGAAAATATAGATCCAATTTATAATAATTATCATATATTATTTACAAAATTAAAATCCATGTGTGTTGGAAAAATTTTTTAATAGAAGTACATTTAACACGCCAAAACACTACATTAACCTGAACTGTGCTAATAATGTTTTTACTATTTAGGGGTCAATATATTTATTATAAAAGATAAATTCATTTATTAATATATCATATTGAATATTTATTATAATTCAAAAACATATTTTAACATTATATGATTTTTAGTATATTTTAAATGTATACATAAAATATCATTTATTTTAAAATAAAAAGAACGTTATTCTTTTATAATGGATACTTAATTTATATTTGAAATATAAATAAAATTATGGAATTAAAATTTATTAGGTTTAAATATATTTAAAAGGAATTATTAATCTAAAAAATAGAACAAAGTAATTCATTCTATTTTATTCTCTTTTAATATTTTTATTTTCATTTATTTTATTTTATTGGTAACTAAATAATCACCCTATTGACATTTCATAATCATTTTAAGTAACTAATTAATCCATAAATAAATTAATGATAAATTATTATGTTAAAAATAACTAATTTATATTTTAAAAGGATATGTATAAGTAAAATTATGATTTTCCCATATCTCAAGGGTTTATAAATGTTAATGGTAAGAAAGGTTTGTTTTTTGTCTTTTTCCCTACTCAACTTATTATATAGGTCACATTCCTATAATAGTATCCCAATTACCCATAAATTGATAATAAATATGGTATATAGTATAAATATTTATATAAAATAGATTTTGGATAAGATTATAGAAAGTTTTCCCCTTAATATTAATGATTAACCACTAAGTAAAATAATTTTTACCTTAATCACTATACTTAATTTTAATTACATTCACCAATAATTTTGGTCAAAAATGAAGTCAATATTAATAGACTATAAATATTATAATGATTACAACTATATATAACCTTTTTCCATTTAAATTCACTGAAGTAGAAAAATTAAATTTAATGATAATCCCAAAGATGTGGTGAGAAAGTGGGTTTTTAAATTTAAAATGTCCATAAGTTCACTATTATTTATACATAAAATTTAAATAAAAATGATTTCAATGAACTAAAATGGATTATTATAGGTAAAATTGATCTATTGTGACTTTAACACTAATTTATAATGTAATTTAACAATAATAATTATTTAAAAAAATTACAATTTTCAACTAAAATGTAGTATTTTTCACTATTCATCAAAAAATGAAACATATCAGAAAAATACGAAACATTCACCCTAATATAATTATGAAATGATGAATTAAAAAATTAGATTTATTTTGAAAAATAAAATTTACACAAGGCTTATAATTTAGTTTTAAAATAGTATCACTATTAAAATGTAGCAAAACCACCTCTAAAAAAATACAGCTTTTTATGTGTAAAAATGTATTTTTCTCATCACATGTCTATAAAATATATGAATAAATGTAAAAAAAATTAATTTCATTAAAATTGTAATATTTATAGAAGAGTATAGAGATCTTATATTCTTCTCTATGCGTACTGTTTCATGTTCCGGAAGTTAATATCAGGGATCCATGTAGTGCTAACTTAACTTAGTGTTGCGTATGAAGAAATATAGGAAAAAAATTAAATTTATTCTAAAATTAAAATATTTTAAATTCATGGGGTGTTAAATTCTACACACATTGAATAAATGTTTTCCCCGTAATTCATACTTTATCTCTGTATTTGAGGGTTTGGTATTTAAAAATACAATTATTGAAAAAAACCGACATTGTAAAAGAGGTAATAAAATATTATTTTAATAAGAGAGAATGAGAAGTACAAAGGTAACTTGGAAAAACATATAAATTTGTTTCTACATAGGATACAATTAGTGTAACTTGAAAATATATACTTCTTGGTTTGAATGTGTATCTACCTTTACTATTGTTGATGGTGTAAGTTCATTACACCTCATGTGTTAATTGTAACATTCATTTTGTTTAATACATTTTTTGGCATATGGGATAAGTGACCAAACAATATCTCATTCCATTAATAAAATGGAATGTTGAGGGTCTAAAAGATATAATTCTATGATTATTTAAAATACTATTGGTTCCACAAAAAATAATGAATTAAGAAATTTTTTTTCAAGACCCTGTTTCTTATATTGGAGTTATTATGTCACTGTCTAAAAATATAAGAAAATATAATTGATATTATTCTATTTCATTAACAAATTCTTTTCTTTTGGTTGTTCCTTGAACTATTTATACTTAATCTCTTAGAAAATGTTTTATTATATGGTGATGTAATACATTAATCTCTAAAACCTCATCCAAATATCTATAGAAACCCATTAATAAATTGTTAATTTTTCAAAAATATCCAGATCTAACACTTTATAAAGAGGCCACTGAATTTACAATATGAAAAAAATGAATTATATCTTAATTATCAAATACAAAACATGTGAATATATTCATAATCTATATTTAAGTAATTTGGTAATAAATTGAATTACTATAAAGACTTATTGAATACAAGAATTCTTCTTTATTCCTTGAATAGAAAAAAAGTTATTTTATATATTCCATAAATCAAAAAATGATGTAAACTCCCTAAATGATGCCTTTAACTATGTTTTGAACAAATAATTATTTAGTTCCAAGGTATTGAGTAATATAAAAATTAATTTATCCATACAAATATGTTTTTATCCAATAACCATTACCTTTATATTTGGAACATGTTAAGGATTTTCTTTCCATCCATCATATGTTTTCCATGAAGTTCAACAAGACATAAAATCATTTTTCTTAGTCATCAGTACTGATAAAAAATTCTTTTAAATCCTTTATAAAAATGTACTATAGTTCAATACCTATATTTTTTATAATTCTCAATACCCATACCTTACTTATAAAACATTAAAATTAAATAATTAATGAATCTATACAAATAAATATTAATCATTTATCTATGTCTATGGTGGTAGAAAAATATTGACCATGATTCATTAGATTTTTTTTGGGTATATTCCTTCAACAATAGAGATATTGATTTGTGTGGTGTCCCATCTCATTACAATTGAGGAATTTTATATTGGAAAAATTATTATCCTTAAAATCACAATCATGGTGGCCTTTCTCTCCAAATTTATAGAAAAACAATATTCTTTTTAAGTAAGTAAAATTGTGTTTCCATCCAAAAGTATCACTTGTAGTAAAATAATTCTTTCCATCCACCCCTTTATCTATATTTTTAACTATCATTATCTTATTTTATTATTTCCCTTCAAAGACATAGGATATGGAGAATTCTTTACCTATCTAGTTAGCACATGATACTATGCCTCATATGATGAGACCTATTAGGAGACTATTTACTTTAGAATGATTGGATCAAGAACATAAAATTTATTATCCTTTATACTATTTGGATCAAGTGCGTGGGTGAGGGTCCCATTCCTTCTCTAAGGTTCAATTTAGAAATGACAAATTACACTATATTGGGTCATACAATTAAGGAAAATATTGTATAATCTTGAAACTAGTGAAATAATTATCATAAATTGAAAAATTTATGCATATATAATCTGATAATAAATAGCATGGTTCCTTTTGGTTTTATCTTATACTTATCAAGAATGATATATCACATTTATTTTCCCTAATATATGTTTTACTAAATCTAATTTCTATGTTCTATACTGAACTTCCTTTGATTCCAACTAAAATGCCACAACCTTAGAAGCCTGGATCCGGTGCATTAATTTATTAAATTACAATGGTCAAAAGGAATAAAATATAAATGGATTGTTAATTTTAGTAGTTTTGGAAAACTAGATTTCATACATGATTCCCATATTAAATTTGGAAATAGAAAATTAAGAATAATGCATAATAAAGGAAAATAAACCGCATCATTGAAACTCATTCCAATAATTCATCTTCCTATAATATCAAAAGCAAAAAAATAAGGATGAGATAAAATTATAAAAAAGGGTAAGAATAAAACATAATTAATAATGAATCAATAATTATAATCAACATGGGATGTTAAATAACAAAACATAATTTCTATTTAAACAACTGGATAAGGAATAATCAATATGGAAGGTAAATAACTGAAACACATGACATCTAATTAATAAAGTGAGAATAAAATGCATCCATAAATAATTACAAAGAATAAATCTCATAGATAAATAATAACTAAATCTGAATGAAGTTAATACTAGATTGTCTTATTCCATGTTTCCTAGGTACATGATAACTTTATCTTCAAGATCTATTCTCAAGACAGTGTAATCTATTCCGATTTAGATAACTGATACATCTCATTAGAACATATAGATGCATCTAGGGGATATCTATAAATGGGACCCACCCATTTCATTACAATAAAAATAATTCATTATATATTTAATAATTTATATAATTAATCAACAATTCATCTTATCATTAAATATCTGTATTGAATAAATAATACAGATTTTTTCAATAACTCCTAAGTTAATCAAAAAAATTTCAATGTAAAAAACACATGTAAAAATGGAATACAGTTTTGGAAATATTCATATCCATATTAAATGACTAATTATATTTAATATAAATTAATTTTATACTAAAAATTATTATAACGAAGTGATAGTTTAAATGGAAAGTTAACAATCAGAAAACAAAGTGATTTTTCAAAATAAATTTTACCACTTGGTAATTTTCATATTAAAACCCCTTGGATGATATAATTAAAAGTAAAAACAAAGATAAAATTAATATAAAGATATTAATGATATAATATATCAAAATGGGTATTATATACAGCACAAAAAAAGAATTAAGTGGTGCACATGAAATTTATCTTACATATATAAAAGGTGAGATGAAAAAACCCTTACCTTATGCTCTCTTTTGGTTGAAATCTCTTTAAAACTGCTCTATAATGGTTTAAACCATGTTATTAACTTATAAAAGGAACATATTAATATTTATGATATTATATATTATCCCATTAAAACATATTATTAACCATTTGTGAATAGTCTTTCATTATTTTAAATGTTTGGAGTGTTAATTGCCTTTCATTCTGAGTATATCCTAATTTATTATTTTTCATTAATATTAATTATAACATTAATTATTAATCTAATAAATGTAAAATATGATATAAATGTTATATATATTCATTATATAAGTATTTAGTGTAATATAAAATGTTGGGATATATAAAATTAAATACACTACTTATGGACAAAGTATGCCGTACGTACGTATGAACACAGCTTCCATTTTCTTGTCATATTAGAATAAAGAAAAGTATATGATATATATTTATATTAATATTATTTTATAATAGAAATTTAACATTTATCAAATATTTTAATTAAATCATTCTATTAACACATTCCATGTATATCTTGAATGAATCACATCATTCTAAGGATGTGGTATTCCACACGTCCACAAGTAAAGTTATTTTATTACCAAAAAATTGAATTTATGAAGATATGTATTATAAAGTAATTAAATAATGATAAATAAAATATAAATATCACATATAAACTAAAATTATATCATTATTACCAAATTTGAAAGGTTGTAATTGAATAATGAACGACATCAGTTTGTGACGCGGTAGTCCACCATACACACGAACGATGATAGTGTATACCATTTAATGGAATTCTGTGAAAGTGTAGGTAATAAAATTAAGATAACAACATCTCAATAAATTTTTGACATATATGTTATTATATAATAATTATAAAAAAAATGAAATATTGGATAAATAAATGAACAAAAGCGATTATTGAATAATGTTACCTCTTATTTGAGTAACTCCTTTTGGTTTATTCCAAAATCCACACTTGGTTTGATTTTTATCAAAATTGAGGACTATATGGTGCATTGAGGGATTTTGGGGAGCTATTTTTCATGGGGTTGTATGAACCAATTGTCTAGATATGTGTGAGGAAGGGGAAGTGTGAATGCCTTTTTGTAGTGTTGGGGGAGTGTCATTATTGTAAATATTAAAAGGTAAGCACCATTGGGAGGTATTCTTAATTAATGTTCCACGAAAAGTAAAAAATAATTGACTAATATAAATTAATGGGAACTCAAAACCTCTAGTATAGAAAATTAATTTCGTTTTTATAATTTTGTTCCTTAACTTCTATGTTTCCCCTCATTTTTTATTTTGGTTTTTCTTAAGGTAATTAGTTTTCTAAGAAAAGTAATTTTACCATCAAGAAAAAAATAAATTTAGATTTAATGGAAAATATAGACCCAATAGATTCTAAATATTATATCTAATTTAGAAAATAAAACTATCATGTTTCTTGAAAATTTATTTTAACGTAAGTGTATTTAATGAGTAAAACACTATTTTAACCCCAACCGTACTAACAATATTTTTAGTATTTTAGTGTCAATATGTTCATTATCAAAGATCAAATTTTCCATGAAATAGACCATATTTGATATATATTAATATTAAAAATCAATTTTATGAAGATTATATTTTTAGTAATTTTTAATTCATTAATTAAAACATTATTTATTATAAAATAAAATTAATGCCAATTTTAACATCATTTAATTAATTTAAATTTGAACACATCAATACAACGATGGACATAAAATATATTAATTTCAAAATTATGTAAAATACCTATTCATCTATAAAAATAATTCAATAAAATAATTCATTCAATTTTCTTCACTTTTAATATTTTTAGTATCATTTATATTATTTTATTATTAACTAAATAATCACTATGTTGTCATTCCATATGAATTTTAAGTAACTAATTTATCCCTAGAAAATAATGATAAATTATTATGATGATCATAAATAAATTATATTTCAAATGTATATTCATTATCTAAAATTTGATGCTTTTTCCATTTCTCAATTCTATATAAATATTAGTGGTAAGATAGGTTCCTTTTTTTCTTTTTCCATACTTAACATATTATATAGGTCTCTTTCAAGGAATAATAGCACACTAACTCCCAAAATTATAACTTATAAATGATACTATCAAAATATGGCTATGAAATGGATTTTGGTAAACTGTATAGGTCATTTTTCCATATAAGATTAAAGTTTAACTTCTAAGTAAACTAATTTTTAACTTAATCACTGTAATTATTTTAAATTACATTCAGTAAAATATTTTATAAAAAACTAAAATGGTATTATTAGAATATAAATATTATACCTATTCCAATTATGATTATCTATTCTTCCAATTTCTATTCACATAAGTAGAAAATTTAAATTTGAAGAAAATCTCACAGATGTGGTGAGAAAGTAGTTTTTAAAGTGAAAATATCCAAAAGGCCACTTTGTTTTTATATCTAAAATTTAATATAAAAATTATTCAAATGACCTTAATTTTATTAAAAGATGTAAAATAAAAAAATCAACATTAAAAATGATTTATATTATAATTTGACATTATTTATTATATAAACAAAAAGACACTTTTCAATTAAAACACAATAATTTACACTATTCATCAAAAAATAAAGCATCTCAGAAAAATAACAAATTGTCACCCTATATTAATTTTGACATTATGAATTCAAAAACGACATTTATTTCAAATACTAAAATAAAAAAGGATTAAAACTTAGTATTAAAATAGCAGCGTCCTTAAAAGGCATCTAAAATGCCTATAGAATAATGAAACATTTTATGCCTAAAAATGGATTTTCTCTCATTATATGCCAATCAAGTTTATTGGATGAATGTCATGAAATTTTATTGGATATATCTAAAATAGTAAAAATATATTAACGTATCAGGATCTTTTATTCTCTTATACTATTTTTGTTGTGTGTTCCATAAGCTAATATATATGTTCTGTGTTGTGCAAGCTTAACTTTCTGTTGCATATAAAAAAAGCTACCAAAAAATCTAAATTTATTCTAAAATGTTGTGTTTGGGTGTTACAGTTATTTTCATAATTTTTTTTGTAAATATATGACCTATATAATTATGTATCTACCTTTATGGAACTTGATAAAATATTATTATATAATGAAATATTTTGAGACGATAGCTGTAATGACCCAAATGTTTATAATCAAAATTCCAATTTTTTACTAAATTAAATGTCCTATAATGGATATAAAAAACACCTAAACTTATTTTATTTTATTATTTCATATCTAATTAAAAATGATATTAACAATCATTACCATTTATAATATAGATATTGAACCGTTATTATATAATTAGTATAACTATAGGATCTTAATGAATCCAATCCCACAATAATCTCCTCCCAAGATTTTGGTATCACCCTTGACGGCAAGGGACTTCCCTATCTTCTTTTATATTAAAAAAAATTCTTTGTAATTCGCATTTTTAATCTCAATTGGTCATGTTTTCATGAATATATAAATATATACATACTATCCAATTTATGTCGTAATAATGAAATATAATTCATAAAATCACATTATATCATTCACCTATGCTGTCACTATTCTGAAAATTAGTAAGGGGTCCATCATTCACCACATTGTTCAAGAAATTTATTTATATAAATCACTTTGTATTCAAATTCCTTTTGATGAAATTTTACCTTACATTTCCCTGTAAATTCCATTATAATTACCAAATGATTAGTGACCCCTTTCACTCTCATTAATCCATCCCATTATTCATCATACACCCCCATTATCTGGTCAAAATTGTCCTATTATTTTTCCTTTCCATGTTTTTATTCAAGAACCCCCATTTAAGAATTCCTATTAATTCTAACATTTTCATGTTATATTATGTTTTTACATATCTATAATACTTTGATTTTGACTTATATATCATAAGAGGCCCCTTTATCTATTAATAAGACATTTTAAAAATCCTCATGGACTTCTGTTACTTTGTTGAAATGTCATTGTGATTTTCCATTCCAAACATTTTTGAGGTGTATTCTCGCACCCATTTCCACTCAATGGTATTCAACAAGTTGAATCTATGCTTAAATTATTTGGGACTTTTATGAATGAAATCATTAATAATGGGATCAAATTTGATAAAATATGTGATTATGTTATTTGATATATGTGTCACACATATGCATGTACATGATATGATTTTGATATATTCACCAAGACAACACTCTAATAAATTGGATAATGTTTAGTCTCATGAGACATCATCTATGAAAATAGTGAATGAACATAATATATTATGAGACTCTTCCAATCAATATATGATGTCTTGGTGATTATTCTAGACATATTTTTATGATGTCATGTTTTATGTTGTTTCAACAATCCCATGTTTCCATTATGTTATCATGTAACATCATGCCCCATTGTTCATGTTCATCATTTTTAGCCCATCCATATCCCATTGAAAAGCCTATTTTGTAACATGTAATACATTATTGATGTTATGATTTTATTATTCCTTAACTAGGATTTATAGATCACCCCATTCTTCAGTGTGTCCCCAGGTTATCCAATATAGTTTTAAGAAAGAAGTAATTTTGTGATAATGTTAATAAAGATTTAAATAATGTTTATATACCACATATTTTTATGTTTTTATGTAAATTAACTAATTACCCAAATACACTAAACTTATAAATCATCTAGGTTGTATTTTGTGTATTCTAATGTAATAAGTCTTTAATTAATGTATAATAAATACAAGGGTAGTCATAGTTGGTATCAAAGTAATGTTTACTTATTATTGGGATTATGATTAGGAGACTCTAGAGAAAGCCTTAGGGATAATACTAAACATAAGAAAACATCGCTAAATTTTGGAAATGAATAGATTATATGGTTTTTAAGAAAATACATCCCTATTTCTATACTACAAGTGGATGTGTCTCTAACACATAGGTACATAGGAATGATAATCCAAAAAGGTCACTTTGAGCTGGACTCGATCGTCACCTAGTGAATGAAAATGGGCCACCATGTACACATGGTTTGTCACTCATAGGGGATATGATTTGGTAAATTCAGAATCTTGTTATGAACCATTATTGAGTGAATAAAAATTCGTAGTATATTCAATGTTAGTAATTGATTCATGGATAACTATTGTTGAAGACAATAAATTTATAAGTTAAATAGATACATGCCATTTATAAATTATCCCTTTAATGTTATTGGATTCCCATTTTTGTGATTAATAATTCAAATCTTATCATAGATAATTTCCCCTTTACTATATAAAATGACCAAAAATAACATTAATCGAGTAAACATCCAATGTAAAGGTCAAAGTGACGACTTTCCAAAAGATATTCCCTAACCTATTGGATAAGGAATGATGAACTTTGTGATGATAATATTTTAGTTGAATTAGATTTTTAATATAAATCTGAATCAATAAGAACACCCAAATACCACTAAGAAAAAACTTGAAGTTGTAATTGAGACCTTTATGTGATAAAGGCTTCTAACATTCTATAGAACATATGATCCCTTAATCACTGAACAATAGAACAATTACAATGATGAGATATTATGCAAGCATTAATTTTTTTAGAAAGAGAAGTTCATATTCAAGATTTATCATATGGGGGGATAAAATTGTTAGTGATGGATATTTATCAAGAATACAAATCCCGATGAAGAAATTTATGAGATGGGTGGGAAGGATTTTTGAGAAATATTTTTCAAAAAATATTTTCATCACACTCAATATTGTAAAAAGGAAATTTATTTCCTTTCAATAATGAAAAAGGACTATAAATCCATTAGGCTGTATAAGAAAAACGTTACAATAATTTCACAATACACCTCAAACATTTTCAATACCACTGAATGCAATGTAGACCTCTTCTTTGGTGGCCAAAAACCAAGTCTATGAAAATCCCTAGAAAATACAAGATAATGATATCTATGGGGAAATTGTATGATATTCCCTCAATATTGAAATGTATATCATAGAATCTCAAGGGTATAATGTCGATAAGAAGTAAAAAAGTAGAGTTCAATTCTATAGTGTGATAAATAATCTTACAGTGGTAAGAAATTTCAACATTCCAGTCATCAAATGTTTTGAAATAAGAAACCCAAAATTTTTGTTAAAAGGAGGAGGAAATAATTTAGTTGTGGTAAGTAAAGGATACTAGCTAGAGAATGACAATAGGATAAACCCACAAACATTATGGAGGAATGTAATGCTCCATTTAGTCCTTAACGCATTGTTTATTATTTCCACTTAAAGTTTTATAGAAACTTTTTAAACCAATTCACTTAGCTAAGGGTGGTTGGAGATTATCATCACCAATAAACTCCATGGATGAAAATATTATCTTATGAAATTACTACTACTGGGATGGTTCCAAAAAATGAAGTGGCGATACGAATGCTAGTCATTCATTCAGTAATTGTGATCAAATTTTTTTATTATGGTCTTATGTATTAATTTATCACATATATGTTTTGTATAACTATTCAGAAACCACCATAGATCATTGAAGAAGAACTATTAGTTAAAATGTAAAATGGGGTAATTATTACGTCCAAAGTATATAACTCATTCCCTATCAAAATTTTCCAGTTGAAATTCCTAGTGAACCTTGTCATACTCACATTAGTGGTATTTTTTCCAATCATGGGTATGGATTGGCTTTCCTTACATATTAACAAAAAAAATTTCTATGAGAAGTAAATCAATCTCCATATCGTGAATTGGCCCCCAATTCAATAAAAGTGAAAGGTGGATGATAAATCTTGTTCATCAACAATATCTCAAGAATGGATATAATTTCCTTATATGCAAGAATATTTGGATCTTATTATTGTTACTAAGGAAAATATCATCCTATAAGACATTCCCATTTGTGGGAATATGTTGATGTATTTACAAAATAATTCACTTGTATTTTTCAAGGATGATGGGTTGAATTATTAAACAATATAATACCTTTGGATTTACCAATATCCAATACTCATTTTATAATGTATGTTTTGGAACCTCAGGTGTTGATGAGGCAATAATAGTATAATCATGATAAAGGGTTCACATACCCATGTGATTCACCATGGGGTGCACCAGTCCTCTTCATCAAGAAGAAGGCTATTTCAATGATCTTGTCCATTATTTTGTCATGATCTTAGAAAAATCATGATGAATAATAAGTATCCTATGCCTTGTATTTATTAATTGTTCAATCAGTTATGTAGTTATCAATAAATATCCAAGGTGTATATTTCTTTAGTGTATTATTAAGTAAGTTTCAAGGTGGAGGATATCACCAAGACCATTTTCTGTGCAAGGTACATTAATTATGATATCACAGTAATTCCATTTGGACTCACTAATTATCCTAAAATATCCATGGACTTGATGAATAGAGTCTTTAAAGAATACATCATTAATATTTTTTATTCATTAATTATGATATTTTAATATACTCCAAAAGATAGGAGGAGTATGAAATGCATTTGAGAACCATTCTAAAAACCTTACAAAAGGAGAATCATTATGAAAATATATAAATTTTGAGTATTTTTTCTGATGGAAGCCTCATTAATGGAAAAAGTTAACACAGGAAATTGGAAATATATGGACCCTTCAAAGATAAAGTAGTTAAAGGATTTCCAAGGCCATTATATATGATAAATATCTACAATTTCTTTAGGATTACTACATATTACCTATGATTTTTATGAAATTTTTCATGAATTTCCAAATCATTAACCAAGATTACCCAAAAGGGATTTATGTTTTTTTAGAATAATGAATTTGATGATAGATTCAAGCAGTTAAAAAAGAGGCTTTTCACTACACCGATATTTATAATAAATACATGTGGGGAAGTTTTCATGGTATATAGAGATGATTCAAAGAAGTGATTAGGCTATGTAATAATGAAAAATTAGAAAATAATACCTTATTCCCCAAGACATTTGAACTTTCATTAAAATAACTACCCCCACATGATTTGGTGTTTGTTGTAGTAAATTTCATGTTGGAAAACTTATGGTATTATATCTTTGATTAAATGTGTGAAATATATATGTATAATAATATCCCCAAGTACATAATAAAATATAAAGAGAGGAATATGCACTAACAATGATGGTTAGAGATAATTAAGGATTGTGACTGCTCAATCCACTACCATCATGGGAAATAAAATAATTGTTTAAACTCTCTATGTTGAAATAATCCAACAATTAGATTATTGATGATAATTTATAAGGACCCAATCATCATATACATGGAAGGAATGGATATGGGAATAATAATGGAAAAAACATTATCAATCATTTTACAAATAATTACTCAACCATCCAATTAGGAGATGTTGAAGGATTCTCAAAGAGATGATGTCGAAATTTAGAATAAGGTAAAAGCTAAATCAAAAGGAAAATCCTAAAAGTTCATAATTTATGAACAAGGAGTTATTATATTTGGGTCTTGTCTAGATGTAGAATCAAATACCGAGTAAGTGGACTATTGTAAGATACATATAACTCTTCCTTATCTATCCATCCAGGGAGAAAATGATGTATTAAGATCTCCAATATCACTATTGGTGGGAAAATATGAATAAGGAGATTGTGGATTATACGTTAATGTGTCTTGAATGTCAACAGTATAAGGATGAAATAAAAACTTCAAATGGGATGATGAAATAATTACCCATACCTCTACTTAAATGGGAAAACAAAACCATGAAATTGGTCACTATTATTATAATGAAATAGAGAGGAAATAATTCTATCTGGGTTATGGTGGACATTATTTCAAAGACCTCTCACTTAATTAAAATTCTAGAGGGCTTATCACTCAGTCAACTAGAAAGGACATACATTAGAGAAGTGGTGAGGTGGCATGAAACACCATTATCAATTGTATATGATTGAGACCCACTATTTAACAATAAAATATGGAAGAGTCTCTAACATGATGTAAATTTTAAGTTGAACATATTATCATATTATCACCCTCAAACTGAGAGCCAATCTACGCAGACTATCCATACACTCTTGGATATGTTGAGAGAATTTTTGATGGACTACAATGGATGATGGTATCAATATATTCCTTTGGTTAAGTTCTTATATAATATTACTTTCTTCTTAATCATCCAAATGGATCCTTATAAATCCCTTTATTATAATATATAAAAAGCTTCTACATGATATCATTAAGTTAGAGAACAAAAACTGTTGGGTCCATAAATGGTCAAGGAAATGGTGGAAAATGATAAAACCATTCCGTAGCCCATCAGGGCTGATCAGAGTTGAAATAAATTATATAATAATAACCATCAATGACTCTAGGAGTTTGACATTGGAGAAAAGTCATTCCTATTAATACCTCCATGGAATAAATTCATGAGTCTTGGGAATAAGGGAAGGGTTAATAAAAGATACATCAGTCTCTGTAGGATACTTGATCACATAATAGCATTGGACTATCAAGAAAAGTTATAACATAAACTATCTCAAGTACATAATGTGTTCCATGTATCCATATTTAGGAAGCACATACCACAGCTATCACATTTAATGAATCTAGAGGTGGTACCGTTGGAGAATGGTCTTTCATATGAATAGAGGCCAGTGAAGATCTTAGATCATATAGACAATGTTCTATGAAATAATACAATTCACTTGGTTAAAGTGCTTTGGAGAAAATGTGAGTTTGAATAAGATATATGGGAACTAGAGGATTTGATTAAACCAAACTACCCTTATATGTTATAATGTATTAAATGAATATTTCTAGGTTGAGATTTCTATAGGGGGGATGATTGTAATGACCCACATATTAATAAATAAAATTTCCATTCCGATTGAATTAAATTGTCTATTGTGGATATAGAAAACACATGGAATTATTTGGTTACATTATATCCTAACAGATTGAAAAGACCATTATTAATCATAAAAACTGATAATATATCCATTGAGTATTGATCATACGATTATATTAAATATATGGTTTTGATAAATCCAATTGACACGGATAATGGAAGAGATGGCCTCGAATAGTACGATTGTACCCTATGAATCGAATTTATCAAATATTCCAAGGGATATAGAAACAATGTACTTTTCCCTTGACTAATGTCAAGCTGAGATCCAATATCTAAAGAACAATAGAACCCATTTACCAATAAAGGTCAAGTCCAATGAGATCATTACCCAAACCTCATACGTCAAACCACCCCATAAAAATATCAACATCATGCACCATTACATTAGTGCATTTTTTGGTGTAATAAATGTATATGTATAGAGTCTATTATTTTATAAATTAATATATATATTATTGAATAATTTATATGTTTAATTCTTAATTCTATTACTTTTTACATGATTTTGATTTTTATATGATATATTTTATTTTTGTGTAATATTCAATATCAACTAAAATTTTTATTTTTAAGGAATTTATAAAATTTAAAAATAATTGATATATTAAAAAAGATATAATAAAATAATATTTAGTAAATATAAATTATTATATGATTTTTGAGAAGTCAAATGTTATTTTTATAAGGGTTTGAAAAATGTTATTGTAAAAATATGTGTCATTTAGCAATAAATCACATTTTTTAATATAGAACATAAAAAATAGATAATTATTTGGATAAAATAAATATTATTTTTTGAATCACAATGTCAAAATTATCCAGCTGCAATTTTTTCATACTTTAATGATACAATTTATTTTTTGTGTAAAAATTAAATATTGTATAAAAATGGTGTCTATAATGACATCCTAAAAGCCCAAAAAGTGTTGTACTAAATTATATAAAAGGTATAAAAAACAAAATATATGTTTCAACTTTAATATAATTTTATTTTTTTCATCAATTGATTTATGTTATAAATCCTTTGTCAATACTCCAAAACATATATCATATTTTCAGGTATTGAAATGATTTCTTCATAAACATGAATCACTTCCACATCACCAAGTGTAATATTTTATCACGTTCATACCATGGACTTATAAAATAATTAAAACCACTATACTATCTAAGAAAATCTGGGAAATAACCATGGTATAGTTTTTTTTATTACATTATTATATAGATTCCAAAACATATGTTTGGGAAATAATAAAGAACTTCCCTCTCTTTTCCTATATAAACCCACCCAAGATCCCATTCCTCTTTAATAAAATACCATGGATGAGGTAAACACTCTGAACATAACTCTCTAATTTCCTTGAAATGTTCCCCAAGCTCCCAAGAAGTGCCTAGAATGCTTTTGGTATCACCCTCTCAAGGTAAGGGTCTTCCCTCTCTTCTTTTCCTATGAAGCATCTTCTTTGTAATTATCCATTTTAATCTCAATTGGTTATGTTTTCTTGGATTCGTAAAGATCCCACTAATATAATGGTCATTTTATGATGATGAGATTTTATTTATCCTCACTAATTATGGAATTTATTTTAGTTGTTACATTGAAAAAATACATCAAGGGATTATTTATTTCTCTTATTTATTCAAGAACATTATATATGTAATGAATTTTTATTCCAATTAATATTGATGAGATATGATCTTACACATCTCTATTACTTCATTTTTCATTTAAAAGTAATGAATGACCCCTTTAACTCTCACTAATGTCTCTCATTATTCATTATATACCCCAGTTAATCTCAAAAAATCATTTTATGATTTTTCCATGACATGTTTTTACTCATGATGCCTCCTTTATTCACGCATATTAATTCCAAACCTTTTATGTTGGATTATGATATTAAATATCCCACATAATTTACTTATTAATTACAAGTAGTGAGATACCCATTTCTCTCTTAATTTTCCATTTTATGAATCTTCATGGACTTCTGTTAGGCTATATAAATTTTACTATAATTATACATGCCGAAATTTTGTGAGGTGCATAACTATACCCATTTCCACTCAATAGTATTATACTAGATGTACCCACACATTATTTATTAGGGACTTCTTTGTATCTAACTCATAATCCGTAATTATGGGATCAAATGTGATGAAATATTTTATAATGATATATGATCTATGTGGAACACTTATGCATGAACAAGATATGATTATGATGGTCGCAACAAGATAGATCTCCAATGCATTCGAGAATTTTTTAGTCACATGAGACATTGTTTATAGGATTAGGGAGTGAACTTAATCAATTAAGGAACTTATTCCACATTGTTATTAAGTCTTTGTGGTTAACCTAGACTAATTCTTATGATTTTATATTTAATGTTGTCACCAAATTCCCATGTTTGATTTATGTTATCATATTACACCATGCCTCATTGTTCATATTTATGATTCTCACACCCTTTATGTCCCACTGAAATTCCTATTTTCTAACATGCAATATTTTTCTCATGTTATGAATTTTTTTTCCATTGTTAGGCTTTATAGATCACCCCATTCTTAAGTATGTCCCTAGGTTATCCAATGTGGTTTTAAGAGTAATGGAATATTATGAGAATTATTAGGATGTTTTTAATAATACTGATGTACCACCTGTTTTTTAAGTTGTTATGTAATTTACCCATTTACAAAATGATTTTATAATTATCAATTTTCAAGGTTTTATTATATGTTTTAATATGTAATAAATAATGAATTAATGTGTAATAAAGATAATGGTTTTCATAATATATCTCTTTAAAGGATTTGGTAAAACCCATCAAATAAATGGTCAATTATATATTCCAAATTATGTAAGTAGTTTTTGGAACATATGGATATTATAGTAAATTTATCCTCTTATTTAGAAACACAAACTTTTTTTTAGTTCAGAATGGTTAATTTTTTCCATATCATTTCACTATAATCAATGAAAATTGTTTTTAAATAATATCACTTCATATTTATTCTATTCAATTCTCTCTATCTCTTCCAACTCATTTAAATTTTAAATCATTGTACAACATTGATCATCATCTACCTTTAAATAATATAGTTCCAAAATAACCCTCTCTCTATCATTAATTCCTAAATCTAGTAATATTTTTTCATGTGACTTGATTAATTACATAATTACCAATGGATTAGTTGTTCCATTAAATAATATAGGGTTACACCACATTAGGTAGTATAACTTTATAACACTATGTTGTGAGGAATTGTGTTTCTCTATATAGGAAAGGATATTGGTTATAACTGGAGAAAAATGTTCTACTATACTCAAAACCTCTTCATCTAAAACACCATCCATGTTTGATTACTCAGGAAGAAAATCCCTAGATTCATTACATGTGCTGATATCTTCATCATTCATTCAAATAGGTTCCATATCTAAATAATTTTACCAAATTAATTATCTTATGAAATAAAAAATATAGATTAATAACATAAAAAATTTTTTTGTATAAAAAATATATTAAATATTCTTAAGAGTTTATCATAATGATTTTCCAAGATTTTTTCTTATAAATTCAAGTTATCATTGTACCTACTAAAAATTATTTAATACCAATTGTGACGATCATGACTCTAGTAACTAATATATGGTTTTTTAATTATTTCATTTTTACAAAATAATAGAAATCACAAAATAAAAGATGAAATAGTTTCGTAGTATTAGGAGACTATATACATAAATGATTTCAATATTAAATTAAAAAATATGTCATAACATATAAACTTCATAAACACATCCTTACTTATTTTAGTAAATCCTTGATATCATTCCAAGATATCTTCATAATACCCTTAAAAATGGAAGACAAATAATGGGTGAGTTCAGATGCTCAATAAGGGGTTGGGTGTAGCTGATGCTTTCCTGAATAAATTAGGCATAATCAATATGTTTATTAGGGTTATTTAGGTTACTCAAAAAGAAAAAACACACACACATTGACATATAAGGACATCTCATTCCCCCACTATAAGGGTTGAACCACCCATAGAAGGCCTAGTAAATTGGTTGGCTCAAAGGCCCTGTGGCCCTAAGCTAATTACATAGGACTTTCACCCCATGACATAATGAATAATAAATATATGAGATATATAATAAATATGTTGATAATTAAATATATCCATGGATAATAAAATAACATAGAAAAAATAACTGATTTTGTAATGATATAATATATAATTTTTGAAATATTAATCCTCAAGGTAAGACATCATGATATTTTCATGAAGGAATCCTGTTATGAAAAGATGATTTTACCATCCACTATAAGAAATTTCACATTTTTTTGTGGTATGTTTGTAGTGGAAGGAATTTCCATCACAAATTGTTCTATATGTACATTTTTTTATGATAAAAGATTTTTTTTCATGAATAGTTTTTTTGTGACATGCTTTTGTGATAAAATAAGACTCCATTAAAAATAATTTGGTGTAAGAAACACCAAATGGTGAGTAACCTATATATTCAAATTTTCATGTCATTAAATTGAAAAAAATGTTCACCATATAATCCTTTTTCACAAGATTATATATATCTTCTTAAAATTAATAAAATATTTGCAATGGAAAACATTTTCTATTGAAAATAGATTATCAGTATAGAGTAAAAAAATATAAAATTTTGTTGGTAGAATTTGTGTAAGACATGTTTCTATTACAATATCTTTCCAATTAGCATGAAAAATATTTATGGTGGGAATTATTTGGGAAGGAATCTGACACTAATTTTTGTATTAGGGAATGATTTTCAATCATTAATACTCTATTATAACAAATTATCTCTCTAAATGTAGTGTGCTCATCTTCCTCCCCTATTCCACCATTTCAGTTCTCTCCGTGTTTTCCTTGTTGTTGAACTAGAAGTATATTTTAAGATGTCAAACAAAAGGTATTATTTGTAGATCCTCCAACAGATTTTTTTCATATTAAATTTTATATTTCATTCTATAATGTGTTTGTTAAATTAATTCAATAAAATTTACTTACGTCTTCATGGTATAGTACTAGTTAATTTTATGTTATTATACTTAATTGGTAAATTAAAACTTTAGTTCATTAATAATAATATTATAATTTTTAAATACCAAATTACATTATTATAATCGATAATATAATTTATTAATGAAAAATAATTTATATTAATCTGCAAAAAATAATAAAAAATTGTTCTATTTAGAAGAAATTAGTAGAAAATATGTATATAATTGTATAAAAACAGTACTAATATTCAATATTCGTATTAATTATCAATAATTAGTAACAAATAGTTAAAATAGGAATGAGTGTTAAAATGTAGTAATAATTTGAAAATCATAGGGAAATATAATTATAAATAAAAAAACAAAAAAATTAATAAATATGATTAGAAACCCAAAATTATTAATAATTGGTAATAATTGGTAATATTTTTAATAATTTTTAATAATTATTATTATTTAGAGAACAAAATTTTCAAAATTAGCAATAATTGTTAATAATGAGTAGTAATTAAAAACTATTAGTAAAAAATAGAATACATTTTAAAAACTCTATAGTGTTGTAAAAAATATTAGTAATTAGAATAAAATATAAAAAAACAATTTAAAATTATTAACAATTAGAAATTATTTTTAATAATTATTAATATTTATTAATAATTAATATTAATTGTTATTATTTTGTAAAAAAAATTCCTAAAAATTAGAAATAAATAAAAAGGCTTGGAAAATTTAATATTATTTATTATTAATTTTCTTTACTTAGAAATAATTTTTTAAATGTGGGAATAATTAATAAATATTAATAAATAAATTGTAAAAAAATTGTATTAATATGATTTTATAGTAAAAATATATATACATACAAAATAAAAGTAACCATTGTTAATAATTCCTAATAAATATAATTTTTTTGGAATAATTATCAATAATTTACAAGATTTAGTAATAATTTGAATATTTTTTTATTAATTTGAAAAAACTAGTAAAAATATATAATAAGAAGAAGTAATTAGTAATAATTACTCAAAATAGGATAAATTATTATAATATTTTGAATATTGTTTTTAACAAATTGGATTGATATAAAAAATAATAAAAAATTAATTATAAAAATTATTAGAAATTAATAATATTTATTAGTAATTAGTAACAATTTGAAATAATTATTGATATGTATCAGTAATTAGAAATAATTAATATTAATTAGTAAAAAGTATTATAAATTCCAAATAATTTGATGTAATTAGTGAACATTAGTAAAAAATTATTTATTTATAATTAGAAGTAGTTGAAAATAGTTTGCTAGAATTGTAAAAATATTAAAAATCACTATATAATAAAAACAATTGGAAATAATTTGATTGATTATATTTTTATTCCTTGTCGAAAATTTTTAATTGTTTTACAGAACTCATTTTTATTACACAAAATAATATATTATGGACATTTTAAGTTATCCTTTATTTTTACATGGTTTTAAATTGTTATTTTTATTTTTTTTCCTACAGGGGTTGTATTCAAATTTCATTTCAAAAAATTAAAAAGGATTGTTTTATTTTAAATTATCTGGTGCTATCATATTTTCCCAAAACTTTAACCATTTACACCCTTTACCTTATTCAATTATATTTCAAAATTTTAGCAACTAAAACTCTCTAATGAAAAGTTATTTTATTTTTTTACTTCCATTTCCTTTATTCCTCTAAATGTCATTATTTTATTATAAAAATATTTTTTTGATGAATCAATGGTCATCTCTTATCACTTATTTATTTTATTATCATTTAATTTTCTTTAAAAAATGACTTCCTTTTAATCATTTGACATTAAATTTCTTCTATATATCCATATACTTTATTACAGGGATATGATTACTTCTTGAATTGCATACTATATATATACAAATTTTTTAATTGAATTTTATTTGATTAACTATGCAAATATTGATATTCTATTTTCATTATTCAATAAATACATATATTGATAACATATATTGTTTATAAATTAAATTATTCAATCAATATATGTGGAATGAATTGGACATTAAGCGATGTGTGGGCCCCAAAATTATGTAGCTCTTTGATGCATCAATAGGTATCACGAGACCAATCAGTTGGCCAATTTAATTTGGTTTCAAATGTATACCAAACTATAATTTAAACTTTCATATAATAAGGGATTGATGGTATATATATCCTGAAGTTTGAGATCATGAAATCCTATAAAATTCCCTTCGTTCACTAGGAATTATGTCATTATTATCCATGATATTATAACATTAATATTATTCATGTTAGAATTTTTTTTCCTTCAAGATATTGATTTAAATGGTTTAGTTTTAATTATATAGCATGAAATATTTATTATACCGTATTTACACATGATAACTTCCACTATGTTCAACCCTTATAGAGCATTTTAGTTCACCATTTCATTTTTTCCTCTCCTCAAGATATAAAGATATAAATTATGATTAAGGTCAGTGATAAAATAATTTATATTATTATATATATTTTAAATTTACAATGTAATATATGAATAATGTATGTATGTAGTTTTCTAATACATATAAATAGATCAATAATGTGTGGTGTGATTTCTTTTATCTATGAAAATATAATAAATTAGACACCATCTCTAGGTAATTTTTGTTTGGGTTGTTAAAATTGGTATGAGAGAAATTTTTGTAGAAAACATGGAAACTAGATTTTAAATAAATATTGTAGAAATTATAAATATAATAATCTCTTTTAGTATTTGAGAACATTAAGAATTATATGGAAATTTTTTTATAGATCAATATTCATAAATATTATGAGATTTCTCAGTGTGATCCATTATTCAGGGATTTCACCTAATAGAAGAAATGGAATCAAGACCCATAGAAGATGCTGGTATTACCCTCCTGGTAAAACCTATATATATGGTATTGTAATTGAGTATATCTTGACCAAATTAGGTAAAATTACATTTATTTTGTTTAATAACCAATCCTGAATAGATAATTATTTTTCTATTATCGGACTGTCTAATGTTGGATCACTTCGTACAATAAAATCCATCATCTTTTAATGAAAAAACAAATCAATTGGTAGATTATTAGTAGATTAAATATCTTAAAAAGATATATTTATATTTGGTATGTAATGAAAGTTAAATGGTTATTCTTGATATTTATTGGTTGCATTAATATATCAATAAATTTTTTTAGTTGATTCATAACACTAAAGAGGCCTAAGAAATTATGTATGGAATAGAAAAACACTTAAGTTATTTTGTTTTAGGAAAACATACATCAAGAACAATAAGTTGAAATGTAGAGGTTGTACCTAAATTTAATGATCATGGAAGAAGAAACATTGGAAGATTATAAGGATAACATTAACGATTTACTAGGCATGCTTCCGAATACTTATGTAATCCTTAATATAGGATTCCACATTTTGTTGATGGGATTAAGAAGAGTCTCTGAAGAGTATAAGTTTATAAAATTGTTTCATAATATGATGATATAGTATCAATTAAAATTAATATGTAATGGTAATTTTAAATTTTATAAATTTTCAAGGAAAGTCTTGAGAAGAGAAGGTTGATTTATCACAATGAAGATGGTAAAGCACCAATGAAATATAAGTGACTAAGGAAATTTACGTCATGTAAAAATTATGGAAAGAAACATCAAGGAAATTGTTTTAAGGGCATGGTTGTTTCTTTCATGTGTGGATATAAGGGTCATCTAGGTAATGATTTTAAGGAAATGGAATAAAAAATTTCTATCAAATGTTTCAATAGTGATGACATGTGGTATTATTCAAACTATTTCCCCAATTATCAATGGAACGTACCCCAGAATAATCCAAGGGGGAAAACCATGTTTATGATATTATTATAGCTGGAATGGAATGATTAATTTGATTTCATATTTGTATTCAAAAATTATATTTATAAATGTTTTTTGGGTTTTAATTTTATTTTCTAACTTATAAGGATTACATTTTAGTATTTGTTTCATTAAGGATTGTTAATAATATGTTGAATGGTAATGATAATCATGAAAATTTATTTAGTGGTAAGGTGATATTTTTTTGAGAATACATGAGTACAAGAAAAAAACCCTCAATATGTTCTGGATGTTTTGTTAATAATTCTTAGTTGGAATATAGAGAAGATTGACACTAAATAAGTTAATGGGATGGTATTCATGATCCTGAAAATGTTTTGTGAATTTATGAATAAGTAATTTATATTGTATTTAACAATATTGTTGATTTAACAAATATAAGTAATAATGATAGAGCTTATTTTTAGAAGAATTTATGTTTTAATTAAGGTTTAATGGTGATTTACGTTGTCATTATTTTTTAAGAGAATACGTGATCATGGAATTAACATGTTTTCTATGTGACACTATGAGATAAATTATATTATTTTAGGAGAAATTTTAGATAAAATATTTTATATTTTTGGGTTTTGAATTTAGTCAGAAATATTTTAGAGTAATATTTTGATTAAATATTTATGAAATGTATTATGTTAGTATTTGGGGGTTCTAGTTCTATTATTTGAGACTAATGTATTATTAGATAACATATGCTAACCATTTTTAAATTTTCTAAAAAATTTTAGATAAATGAAAAACTTTTCATTATTTTATGGATCTTATGATCTGTTAATAGGTAGTTATAGTACTTTGGGCCTAAATTTATTTTATTAGAGTAAGATATAATGTTAAAATTGATCTTATCACAACCAAAGTGTGAAATTGTTCACATAAAATAGAAATTTATAGAGTATATTTTCTTTTATTCTTGACCTTTTTGGTAAAAAATTGCTCAACTCTAGAAAGTGGACTATTGATAAAAAATTAGGTCTTGTTATGATCGTTTAAGTAGAATTGATGGTCTTTTCACTCTTCATAGATGTATAGTATTGTTATCATTAACGTTTTATAAATATACTCTCTATCACTCTATATTAGTCATTCAGAATTATTTTTCTAATCCATGTAAATATTTTAACTTCCAACAAATGTTATCCTTATATGGGAACCCAAATACATGATTTTCAAGTAACCCACATGTTTCCCTTTCTCCCTTTTCAATAGATGTTTACTTATACCTTGGTATGATGTGGGTTTTAAAAAAATGGTTGATCCTTTGGTGTATAAAACTACATTATTTGGGTGAAATAAATTTAATTTGGGGGATGTAATAGAGTGATATTTTAAGAAAACCATATGTTCGATAGTATATACAACACACAACATCCCGGTTAAAAAAAATCACAAAATATTATTATTTAAATATGAACCTTATAACATAGTGGTGGAATTGGAAGGTTTTAATAGGATTAAACAGATTATGAAATGTATATAAAGCACCTACTAAATACAAATGTACTGATTAATCTTTAAGAAATAAGCAATATATTATTAATAAAGAAGATATTCTTTAATAATTTTATTCTTTGAAAATGGTTTTTATTAATTCTTATGAGAGAATATATTAATTAATTTCCATAACATTATGAAAATTAGTATTATTAAAAGAATATAAATTTTAAAATAGTCATTAAAAAAATTATTATATAGGGAGTTTTTTGGACTAATCTAAAAATATAGATTTTTCAGTGAATAGTTAAAAGGCTTATTTTCATTAAAAACAATATTTTTATTTCATGAATTTACAAAGATGCCTTTTTTAAAAAAATATTTTATGTTTTAAAATTATTTTAATAATTTTATTTATATTCCAATTAAATTCATTTGAAGATTTTTTTAATCAATTTAATATAAAAACATTTATATAATTAAAATACAATTTTATGAAAAAAAAATATTTTCAATGAATTTTACATTTTAATACCAAATTATTTTTTTCCAATTATTGAAAAGGAATATTTAATAATGTATTCCAAATTTTAAATAAGTAGTTATAAATTCGGTAAAGCGTTCCATTTTATTCTTTTTCATTATTAATGGTATCCAAAGTAAATAATTATCACTATGGTAAGGTTAAATGAGTTAATTAAGGTTAAAATTAATGTGATAGTGAATTAAAAATCATCTCAAAACGTGAATTAGTTTAATTGGATGATTATAGTTCATTAAAATTCATCCAAAATTAAAACATATGAACTTTTGTTCAAATTTTTCATAATTTTGACATTTATAATATTTATGTTGGAGAAAAAGACAAATATGTCCAATTTCATCATTTAATATCATTAATATTTTTTATAGGGGAAAATAGAACAAATTTTCAATTATAAATGTTTATTTTGAAATATTAATTAATTATTTATATCATGATAATTTATAATAAATTTTTAGTGATTGTATATTTGGTTTAAATAATTATGCAACCCCGACACAATACTTATTCAATTTATAGAATAATGAAATAAATAACATTAAAAATATGTAAAGTAAAAAAAATTGGATGAATAATTACGTTCCATGGTTATTATATATATATATTAAACGTTTGATATATATTAAATGATTATATTTTAACCCCCCTTTATCTTAATGCATTAAAATTTAAATTTAATGAATAGTTTCAAAATTTAAATTAATGATATTTTATTGTAAATAATCTTATATTAATGATTTATAATTATTAAAAAGAATATTTTCCACAAAATATATAGGATAAGGTTAAAAAATTAACCATTTTCTAATTACGGATCTTTTCAAAATTTTATAGTAACATTATTACCCATTAAATGACACGAATCTTTAATAATGTGTTAATTGTCAAAAGGGTTAATGTGTGGTTAAACCAAAAATTTGAGAGTGAAAAAATAAATAAACCATGTAAAAAAATTATTAGATTAGAGGATTTTTATTCATACTCATTTTATGTTATAATTATAAAAAATTGGTTCCATTTGGACATAAAAATCATATATGTAAATTTTATACTTTAGAAAATTCCAAGGATTCCCCTCCCCTCAACTAAAGAAGAAAATCCCTTTCTTTTAATTCATCACACCACATAGAGCCACATATCTGGAATAAACACTAAAAAAGTATTTTATAAACATAATTATAATAGTTATAGAGGTTATATCTCTTTCAAAAAGAGAAACCCTAAGCCCTTTAAGAGGATATCTAATAGAATTATTCTAATGAATAACTAATCATCTTTACTGAATATTTCATGTTAATTTATTATTATACATCCCTTTAATGTGTTGTAAAAATCATAAAATAATAAATATAGTTTTATAAATATACATATATGTTATTATTATAATTGTAAATCCATATTTCATATCGTTTTCATCCTATGAAAAGTGAAATCATCAATCGTGCGTACATACGACATATCGTCTCCACATAGAAGTGCAATTTGATTATCATCACCACATTAGATGAATGGTTATTAATATTTAATTATTGAATATATATGATATTTATGACATATAATGGTTTCTTTAATTAATATATCTTATATACCTTTTTACCTTCTAATCATTTGGAAAAGGATATCGTCTCTCTTGCGTATGGGTGGACTACCACCTTCACAATACAATATGGTATGATTATCATTTCTTATTTACATGGAAAGTAATAAGGATAGATATAATTAATATATAAGATATAAGTTATATAAAAAGGACTTGATAAAGTTTATTTATTATTGACCCTAATTTTTCCATCCTTCGAAAAGTAAAAACAAAATTTATGCATACGTTTGTCCTACCGTCTCCATGAATGGTGAAATTAATTTTCAAATTCCTATAATTTATGGATGATTATGCATATCTAAATATTTAATATATATTATATTTATATATTTAGTAAAAGTATAAAGATTATTGGACCATTATAAAGAGGCACGAACCAAGATTACTAAATTAAAACACAGATGTTGTACGAAGTAATAAACACCCAAAATAATGATAATAATGAAATATTATTAATAAATATGTGGTAAAATGTTTAAAGAGAGTGTATATAATAGTATATAAATGTATATTATTTTGGTACATATTTATAGTAAATCTAAATTATATATAAAACTGGTTAAAATTACATCTGAGGCATGTCGAATGCTAGGTAAAGTATTTTTTCTTCACACAATTGAGACATATTTGGTATTATAATTTTATATACACTTATGTGGTGTATATAATTCTCCTTTAAGGTATTTCACATGGGTATATATTTATTCATGATGATTAATGATTCAATTCAAGATACATTTTCAAGATTTTCATTAAAAATAAAATATGATATTATTTCTCTCTTTGATGGGGTATATTTTTCTACAATTTCTATATATTTTTAAAAAACATTAAAACATTAATTTTTATTAATAAAATAAATTATAAAATAAATTTTAATTTATTCATATAGTTTTAATTTTTTGTGAATGTAATATTCTTATTTATTTCTTGAAAAAACCATTTTATTCATTTATTACAATAATTCAAAAGGAATGATTTATTTTAATGTTTATAGAATTAATGAAATTTCCCACCTCTATAACCGTATTAAAGAATTTATCTTACTATAAAATTTTTATTTGATTTTACAAATAGAAAACTAACACAAAAGCTTGTTTTTATTTTTTCATCCACATAATATATTTTTTCAAAGGAAATGATTTTATTAGAAAACCTATATTTTTAATGAATAGATGGTCATATCTAATTTCTTATTTATTTTTTGGTCCTTAAATTTCTCTTGAAACATTCACTTTCTTGAGATCATTGAAAATTAAATTTCCATTAAATAATAAAAAAAATTATCCTTGATATGATTATTTCTTAAACAATATATAACTTATATATGAGGTGATTTACAAAATTTTTTTTATTGATTGGGGAATTATTGATATTTCATATTTATTATTCAATACAGTCATTTATTAAAATTTTATACTATCTATAAAGTTAATTGATCATTAAATATATGAGGGGAGCATTGGACATACAATGATGGGTGGAGAACAAAATTATATAGACCCTTGATGAATCAACATGTCTCATGAGGATTATAAGTTGGATAAATTAAATTGTTTTTTTGTAGTATAACTACCCATAGTTTACAATTAATCATCATAAGGACATTATGTTATAGAAATCATGATTTCAAAGATCACAACATTCAATATATACATTTCATTCATTGATAATTTAGTTATTTTTATCTATGATATTATTGTTTTGACATTTTCCATGGATTCATTTTGTTATCATGTTGTTGATTATATAGATTGTGTTTTCTGATATTTACATTGACCTAATTATTATGCCTTATTTACTCATGATAGATTCTATAGTACATAACCCATAATGAGCCTATGACATCTACCTTTAATTTATTTTCCTTTCATCAATATACGAAGAAGCATATTATTATTAATATCTGTGATGAAAGAATACTTCTTATGCTTTGTATTTTATAGTTAAAATATAACATGTTATCCATTTATGTATCAACTTTTCCAAGAATGGTAAGATAATTGATCTTTCATGGTGAGATTCATTAGATCTTTTATAATAAAATAATGTAGACCCTATATGATAGTTATAGGAGTTATATATGTTATATGAACCATGCTTGTTTGTACCTAAAGGTTGATACTATTGCGTCATGTGATCATTCAGTTTTTTTTACTTCAAAAAGAAATGTCCTAATTTTTAGAGGTGAACCTTATAAATTATTATGCTGAATATGTTGGCGTTTCTTCAGATTTGTATGGAAAAAAATTTAATCACATTAATTGATGTAATAGTTTTTTAATAATAAATAGAAAAAAATTAAGATAATTGATTCACCTTACCCACTTTCAATAATCTCTTATATATCTTATAGGTTCTTCCAGAAGAGGTATTAGAGCCATGTTTTCTTAGTTTATGATAAACTATATAAGTATTAGAGTTCAAAGTCTTTGTCTAGTTTAATATTATTTCACTAAATTCTATTTTCTATATTGTATTATTTAAATTCAGTAAATCGTAACAGGTTTCCAACATATGATGGGAATGGTCATCATTTATGGAAGGATATGATGTTTACATAACTAGTATTTATAAAATATGATTTATTGGATGCTAAAACATATGGGTTCATCCCTTGTTTAGATGATGCTACCATTATTTTAACATACTAGTAGAATATAAATTTTTTTCGAATTTTTTATATATTTATTTTATCTTTCCTTCAACGAGTGAATTTCTAAAAGACAAAGGAATTGGAATATTAATTTCCTTCTTGGATAAGTTGTTAAATATTTTCAAATTTAATACTAAATAGGATAAAAAAAACTATATAATTGGATGTTAGAGTATTAACTAATCATAATACATGATGATAAAATAATAGATATCTTCATTACAATGGTGAATAAAATTGTGAGCATGATAAGAGGATTTGGGATTAAGATCCTCTGTATTCTACATGAAAAGTTTGACGGTAAAGTGTACGAATTGGAAGATAATGATCGTGGTACAATTCATATTATATAATTTCACTAAATGTAAATATATTTCAGTATGGGGGGACACACTTTTTTCAAGATGAGTCTAAATACTGAGAGTTCAATTTACTTTGTAACCTCATAAGTAGATATTTCGAATAAAGTGATTACAGAATAAGAATCCTATAATTTTGGTTTAGAGGAATATATATATTCTAATTTTGATGATTTTATTTAACATATCACAATGAAAGTGAGAATATGGAAATAAAAATACATGGGAAATATCCCAGAAAAATGCTTTAGGTGTTAAAATATTGGTAATTTTGCAAAAAATTTCCCAATATAACAAAATTGAAGAAGATGATAATGATGAAGAAAAAAGTACTAGAAAATTCTATAATAGAGAAGCTAATAAGTCAAAAGATTCATCCAAAATTAAGTATTATAATTTCCTTAAATATATTAAGATAAAATTCATATATGTATATGGAGAAAGTGAATGTAGCGAAGATAAAGAAACAATTGACTCATCTAGTGATGAATATAGTGAAAAACTAGTCATTACTATAGTGTATATTAAAAATATCACATGTGATGAAAATAGTATTATTTTTAAAAGAATGAAAAGATAATGAGATGGTGATTATAATAATTATATAGTAGAAATATTGTCTCCCAAATATCTCTAATGTATTCAAGGAGATCAGAAGATTGAAGAATGTTACACAGTCTTCCAATATAAATGAATATATCATTACCATAGAAAAATACACATTTAGAATTGTATTTTATTGTGTAAATATGTTCTAAAAGTTTATAATAATATTAACATCAATATTAAATAAATGGGAAGGATAAAAATAATGAATGTTTCTAAAATTAATAGAAACTGGTCCAAAACTAAAGAACAATGGAATAATTCTAAATCCATCATTCATAATTTCTTTTTTTAAGTTGATTAATGATCAAATATGAATAATGATTAATAATAAAACAACAAATATAATTAAAAATTAAAAATTTATTAAAATATTAGAGATGTTATAGAAAATAAAAATCCCATCAAGATGTCCATATTTGTATCTAAATCTAGTGAACCTTATGAATCTATATATTCTATGAAGACCCACATGAAATCACGAAATAATAAAATTAGTTACTCTAAAATGGATGATATAAATATTAATACAAATAAAAATAGTTATGAAGTGTATAATAATTTTCTATATAGAAAGGATCCATGATTGAGGACACAAAGAAGGAATGATTAAAAGTATCAAATTTTTGATAGTATGTTGTTTAAAATGATAATAATGATATCTGGAGATTTTGTTGGTACTGTTGATAAATTGAGAATATGGTATGTATATTTTGGTTTAATAATAAACATCACAATACACATTAGTGTCTTGGTATGAATTTTTGGACATGGAGTGAGTCATCTTAAAACAAGAATGTTCTAACAAAATTATAAATTTCAAAAAACGTATCTCAGGGAATATTTTATGTTATTGATGATGTATATGGAATACATGACCAAAAATATCACCTTGTAAATGAATTATTCATACTTAAATAAGAACATAAAAATACATTTAGATACTCAATAACCTCAAAATAAGAATATAAATGGAATAGAGAAATATTTGGTTCTGTAATTTGATCTTAAAACATAAAAAAGGACAATCAATGGTTTCTATATAATTCATTTTCATCTCATATGAATGAAAATTTTTAACTATTGTAAAATATCAAACAATGCAATAAATTCTCAGTTTCCTTTAGAAATTTGTTCAATCAAAATCAAAAGAGTTTATTCAGAAATAATAGGAAAAGAAAAGATAAAACCCAATAACACTTTGTAATTTAATAGATTGAAATAAAAAAATTTATTGATTCTTAGATATTTGATGAAGGAAAAAAATTATTCAGTAATGATGAGTACTTAGTTCAGAACCTAGAATATGGAATAGTGGTGAAAATAGGACAAGTGATTAAAGGTTGTTTATTTCAAGTGAGTGATGCTAGAAACCTATGTAAACAACATTGTAATATATTCACTAGATGAAACAATTCTTGAGATGATATTATATTTAATAGAGAATGATAATATATGTGCTCAAAAATAAAAAATGGTTGATTATTAACTCTTTACATAGGAAGGTAAAGACTCAACATACAAAACCTTTTTATCACTTTCATATATATGTATGTAGGTCAATGAAAAAGAAATAAAATAATAAAAACAATTAAATTATATCTTTCATTGATGAATTGACTCACATTAATTTTTTTATGTTCATGGATAACAAGTTAGAGGCCTTTGAATAAGTATTTTTTTTAATTTTACATGAAATCAATGAAAAATATACACTACAATATAATGGTTTCCTAGAATGGAAGAATAGATTATTGTTATATATGTATCAAACTATGTTTATTGAGTATGATTCTTTATGGAATATTTGTAGGAAATAAATAGTGAAATGATTAATATTCAAAATCGTTAGTTATATTTTCCTAATTAAAATACATCGTAGTTTGAAATATATTATAAAAAGTATCCATGTTTTTAGTATCTTTGATTTATTTTGAGCCCATGTGTTTTAAAATCTAGAAATATTTTAAATCCAAGGGAATTTGAAAATGTGATTAAAAGTAAGTTTTAATTGAAATATTTAAGGAGGGATATCATTTACATTGTCACACATTGTGGTATGATTCAAATGGAATTAGGGGAGTATTATTTTTCTATTAGAATTAGTATTATTTGGTTCATTAAAGGAATATATTTACTTTTCTTGAATTATGATAGTAGAGTGAATCGTTATATGTTTTGTTATATAGATATAAACTAGTAATGGTATGTTAATGAAAGTAGGTCTACATTAGGTGGAGTTTTCTACTTTGTAGAATGGTGTGTTTTTTGAAACCCAATGAAGCAGCTTTCTATAACCTTGATAACTATCATGGTAGAACACGTAGCTTCTAATCATACCAAAAACATAATTAATACGGATTAAACCATAATTGGATCATATGAAAGTGAAAGAGAAGTTTCCTTTACATGTTATATGTGTTCCTAAAATAGATATCAATCATTCAAGGAAATAGTATTGTATTCAAGATCTATGCACATTGATATAAATTATTAGTACAACATAGTAAATTTTGAATAAAATGAATTGATGATGGTATTTATTACTTTAATGGGGAAACTATTTGATGAATTAATTAAGAAATTGGAGACAAAGATTCATTTTAGAATTTTTGGTTGATTTTTTTTGTTCAATCTCATTCTTCTCATGGATAAGGGGTGATGGTCATTCCCCTATATCAAATTTTTTCTTTTAATTCCAAATGTAAAATAAGGATAAAAATAAAATCATACAAATTCTTTTTTAAAATATTTATTTTATGAGAACATAAATATATGTTATTTTATTCTTTGATATGTGTTTAACTATTCTGGGAAATGATCTCATAGGTTGAGTATATATTTAGAGAAAGTTTTCAAATGTGAAATTATGGAAGTAAAGACATGTGGGAGTGTGAGAGTCTACATTTACTAAATTGTTCATCTAATTTTTAAGATGTTTTATTTAGGAATCTATCATATATAGGTTTCAATAACATAGTTATTGACATTGCGTGTTGTTGATGCTAAAACTTATCTCAAATGGTATCATATTTTATAGAATAGTTAAAATTCAAAACCGTGAAAATTCAATCAATTTGAGGTTATGTGGATTAACAATGATAAAGGTTTGAATATATGTCACCATTTATATATAGAATGATACTTTATTTAATGTTCAATTTTTTCTAACACTATTTTCAATTGGGTTTTCATAAAAAAATTTAATGATGACTCATCGATATGTGTATTGATTTATTTTATGATTTATGTTCCCCAGTTTCCAATTAATTCCAATGTGGTGCGCGTTATTAATATAAATAGTTTTTTGGATGTTGATGAGTACTATAAGATATTATTAGAAACACTTTTTGAATTAGTTGTAATTTAAAATTTCAACATATATCCACTATGTGGAAGATTTCAAGTGATGATATATTTTAAAAGGATGAATTAAATATGGTTCTATTTTGTTGGTTTTTGTTCGCAATTAATAAATCTTATTCAAATTCATAATAAAAGAAAATTTTAATGTGATATAAATGTTTTTGAGGTGGTCAAATATGATTGGAGTTGATTTTAAAATGATTTTTTGTTATTTAAAAGTATATTATGTTTTACCTAAAATGAGAAATAAGTATTTGAAGGATACATGATTGTTCATTATAGTGTACAAAGTGGTGTTGGTCTTCATAGTGTACATTATTATGAATATTTTGGAAAAAGGATGGAATTATTATATTGTATAAACATATTTAGATGCATAGTTGTGTACATGAAGATCATCATTTGGTATTATTCTTTGTAAAATTTTATATAAGGGGGATTTTTAGGGTAGCTTTATATGGTGTATTGGAACTTCATATGGTACGTAGAACTTTTCAGGGCACTTTGAGACATAATAGGGGTATAATAAATCCTATAATGAAACATTATAATGTATATACTGAGATAAATTCAATCATTTTGAAAAATTCATGATCCCTATGCACTTCATAAGGTACATTGACTTCATAGGTTACTTTATCTTGAAAACATTTTGATAAAATATAGATTTGTAGAATAATATTATAAAGAAAATATTAATGTCATATTATTATAATTTTATTCAATAATTGTTTAAGAATCACATAATGTGTTTTGTGATTCTATAAAAGTGTGAATAATGTTCAGACCACAAATTTATTGTTGAACTATTATAGAAAGAGGTATATTTCATAACTACCTAACCACACTAAATTAATTCCATCTTCACTATGATGATTAGGAGAAGAGTTTGAATATGGAATGAATGAAGTAGAAATAAAGAGAATATGATAAAAAATATTTGAGAATATGTTACTTGTATTATTTTGAATTTCAAAATCAAAATAAAAATCAATTTTTTTATTTTTTGATAGAAAATTTAAACTACATGTTAAAAAGAAATATGTGTGTATCTATATAGTATTATTGGGAAAACATGGAGAAATAAGATATAAAGAGAATATCAAAGAGGTTGTTTTTCTATATATTCTTTAGAACCTTATACAAGATTCAGATATGTGTAATGGTATAAATAGGTACATAGTGTGAAATTATTTCAAATAAAAGATGTTTGTTTATATTACAAAAGAGTAGAATAAGAAGAAGAAATTGATACAATAAATAACTCAATAACAACCTATTTTTTGTATGTTTCTTCATTTTAACCTAAATTTTCTATCATAAAAATGTTTGGATTTAAATTTTCTATGAGATGCATTGATACATTTTTATAAGACATGTAAAATGAGTCCAATGATAAACCCTACTCATTTGTACATGTAGGTTGACACTTGTAGGTCATGTTATTTTTTGTTTCTCAAAATCCCTTTAAGGATTATCCATCTTATTGTTAGAGGTTAAATTGGTAAATTATCACAATCCTTCTTTTTTGTGTCTATATATATCTGTAAAATAAATATCACACAATTTAATAGGCAGATAATTTTTTTTTTCAAAATAAACATAAAATGAATTAAGATCATTAACTCACCCACCCGCCTCTCAAATATCTCCATTTAATCTTATAAGTAGTTTTAAATTGGATATATCCCCTTTCTATTTAATGTAATAGATGAAATTATATCCAATATACCGAACTACCCCATGATTTATTCAATATAAAGGATGTTATATGATAGGTATCAATTTATAAAGATTTATTTTGTATGTATCTTATTGAAATTAGGTAATGGTGATTTATTTTATTCATACACTCATAAGTAGATCAATTATGTTATTTAATTCCATATGATATATTTTAGTGGTTTAGTATATACAATTTGTGTACTATTATAGGCCATTTTTTAGAATATTTTTGTATTTATTATCTCATATGTCTACCAAATATCATATACAAGATTGTACTCTTGTTTATGTTAACATAAAATAGCAATACAGAATAGTACATGATTAAAATCCATTTTGAAAACCCCAAATTCATAATTTGAGTGGATTTTATCATTCCACTATTCATGTAATATACGAAATACACATGAATGAATGATAAAATTATTTTTCCTTTATTATAGCATGATAATATATTTACATTGAGAATTTATATTAATTGTACTATCTCATAATCCAAAACCTAATGATTTTATAGAAACCTTATATGTTTGTTTCATGAATGGGTTTCTTAATGGATCTAAAACATTATTCATAGTAACCCCCCAATATATCATTACATTAACCCTCTCAATGAAATCCCAAATCAGATAATATTTATATATATTGTGTTTAGTTATTTTTATGATACAATGGCTTTTTATCCTACGAAACAAATCCATTATTTTCATTTTAAAGATAAATTTCTCCCAAAATGGTAAAAAACACCTCAAGTATAGTGTCAAACTTCATCATCATAATAGTTCCCTTCTCCATATTTGATATAGTGATTTAAACTTCCTTAACTATAAGGTATTACACCATTGATTGTTTTTGAAACTCTTATAACTTATATATATTTATATATCATTTATGAAAAACATAAAACAATATTATGGTATCATATTATATTTATTAGCCAGTATCGATGTTACTACTTGAAATGGTATTATCCTCACCATAAAAAACTAAGAAAATATCTGAAATTATTCTAAATTACTTAAAGATAGTATTTATAGTAATTTAGTAACATTCACTTGTATTGTATAGGAATATAATTGTCATTTTCAAAGAATATGAGGTATCATGTCAAGTAAAACACATGTCATACATGATTGATCATATGGAAAAATTATAAGGAATCATATCCCTATTTTCCCATTCGAACAACATAAAATGATATAATATATTCATATTCCATGAAACACTAATGAGGACCCCTTATACCGACAAAACATTAAATGGCCCAAATCCAGTATCTTCTATCGATTATATTATCATGTTTACAAGGAATCAAGCCCTAAAGGATCGATGAAGTTAGTAGTCTCGGTAAACCAGATACATAAATGATTATTTTATTAAAAATGAATTTGTTGATTATAACATAATATTTTTATTCTTTATAAATAAATAACTGTATGGATAACTTTAATACATATAGTAAATCCATTCATATATTTTATAATAATCTTATTGGATTCCTAGGGAAAGAAACATATCCAGGGCGAGCTCAGATGCTCATTAAGGAAAAATAGAGTGAAAGAAATAATGAATCAATGATAATTGTCAATATGGAAAGATAAATAACTGAACACACATTCCTTGTAGTTAGTAAACTGAATGTATGTGTATAAACAATACATAAATGTAATAACTAGAAACACATGCCATTAAAATAACTAGGAAATAAAAAACAAACATGGAAAGTTATGAAACTGAAACACATGCCATCTAAATAACTGAAAAAGAAATGTATCCATAGATACGTAAAAAAAATATCATGGATAAATAATAAATAAATTCTCAATAAATGAAAATATTATTTCTCAAATATCATGTTTCCTAGTAACCTGAATTTTTATCATCGAAAGGCATTTTAACCATTCCAATTTTCGAAACTAATTTGTCCTATGAGACTATCGATGCATCAATGGGATTTCATTCACAGGTTCCCAACCCATGTATTATATGTCCAAATAATTCCTTATATATCACTTAAATAACCTTCCTTATCAAATATCCATAATGAATAATGTATACGGATTAATCAATATTTCCCCAAATATTAAAATAAATTTCAAAGTAGAAACCGTATGTAAAATCATATACAGTTTAGGAAATAGTAATATCAATGATAAATAAAGTAGATAATTAAGGGGAAATTCAATGTTCAATGATCATAAGAAATTGAATACTTCAAGGTGGATAAATAATAAATCAAGGAGGTGAATGTGAATATGATACTTGGAAAAAAAATAATAAACCATCTAGAGTATGAATAAGGATGGTATCATACAATAATCCCAAGTGGTGTAAAATATAGGCTTGTTTTCATTGATGAAATAAAATATTAAAATTTCAAAATATTATTGAGGAAAATATCATTTTCTTTTGAAAAACCATTTGAAATTAACCTTTCAATCATGAAAATGAGGTTTCAATGAAATGATGGCTGATGAATCCATACATGTTGTACGAGGTAAAAAGAATATTCCTTTTGTATATAAAAAGATTAGAAAATTCCTCATTAAGAAAGTGATAAGGATATTCCTTTGAAACATTGATAAATGAAAAAAGGGTAAAAATTATTTTACAAAATATTTTTAAAAACGTTTTTTCAAACCTTTTTAATAAGACATGGGTTTTTTAATAAAACAGGTTCTCTGAGTAAAAAAATATATAAATTTAGGTTTTCAAGAAAACATTTTCTAAAAAAATATGAGTTCCAAAGAGTGAAAAAATAGTAATAACACTTGAAAATGGTCATGAATTATCAGATAATAGTGAAATGAATTATCGACAAAATTTTATATAATTTCCTTGAATGGAAATTTCATTGAAATATCCCTAATATTAGCTTTGAAGAAAATAGTGTTTAAATATTCCAAAGTGTCCCATACTACTTTGAAACATTTTTAAATCATAAAATGTTAGATATGATAATTTTAAATGAATGTATTAAATATGATAAATATAAGGGGTTCATGCTATTATATTTCAATGTGGTAGTATGTACACCATATATAAGAAATTAGGTGCACAACAATTATGTATTCAATATGAAAGGAAAATGAGACAAGAATACCTTACCTCATGTTTCCTTTTGGGTGAACATACATTAAATTCTTTTATAGTAAACTCAAATTAACTTTATAAATTATTCATAACCATTTTAATGTTTATAATTACATTTATTTCACTTATAACCATGTTGGGTAAAAATACTCAAACAATTAAGTTTACATTGGGTATTTTTGACCGAATTCGGTATTTGTGTCAAAAAAACTATTATAGATCTACAATTGTCAAAGGGGTCATTATATAACATATCAAAAATAATAACCATTAAATAACTATCATATTTTTACATCAATTATATTTTTAAAATCAATAATTAAATATGGTAATGAAAATGAGAATATGTTACAGTCATGTAGACGGTAGGGCGTATGTACACATGAGTAACATTCCCTTTTTTAAAAGATCATTGCGGAAAGAAGGTAAATACCTAAAATATTTCCATAATTATAATTATAAAATAAATATCAAATTATTTAATAATATATACATATATATAGAATTATGTGATGTAAAAGTAATCACATCATATTGAGGAGGCGGTAGTCCACACGTCCACGAACGACATTATCTCTTTAAAATTGTGTGATGGGGTAATAATAGAGATGATACAAATATATATGTTATATTTCTAGATAGATAATTACTTCATGAATATATTATCAATTTTTTATGTAATTTTTTTTAATTAGGTCCATTCATTTACACATTCCATGTATCGAGCGAACGATTCACATCGTTTGAGGGGCCGGTAGTCTACACTTCCTCAAACGTGATTATCATATTTAAACAACTTTGAAAACACAAATTTATTTTATAAATTGAAATTATAGAAGGATAAAATATTTTAAATAACATATATATAATATATAAATACAGTTTCCATAATAATGGACACCATAAGAGGCGGTAAAGGAGAATTGAACAATCATTGTTTCGTCAGGTAGTAATTCATCGTTCAAATAATTAGTATGTTTGTTGCCCATTATATGGAAGTGTGTGTAAGTGTAGGTATAAAAATTAGTATAACAACATACTATTATATTCAGTATAATTTTTTTGTTATTTAAAAATTGATTATGGTTATTTCAGGGGTTGGATAATGGAAATGAAACTAGAGAGATTGAGATAAGACAATACGTTTTAATTGGGTAACTTCTTTTGAATCAAACAAAAAGAAATTCATAAAAGGTATTATTCCCAAAGGGATTATTATAGGTATACTAGAGGGATGTTGGGATAAAATTTGGGCAGGTATTTTTTGATCCTAAGGGGTTTGATAGGTGCATGGAATAGGAAGAGGTGGTGGCCCATTATAGGGAGGGAAAAAGACTCATTTGGCATTCTTGAAAAGAAGTTAGGTGTAAAAATGTTATTACCTAAAAAAGTAATAAAAAACCACCCAAACTCATTAATGGATGGTGAATGGCTGAAATATTTTCTTACAGTGAGTTTTTTATAAGCGACTAGGTCCTTTCATCCCTTAAACATAGGGTTTTAGTCCATTTTAATCATAATTACACCTTAATCACTATAAGTAATTTTAATCACATTCACTAATAATTTTTGTAAAAAATTCAGTTGATATTATTAGACCAAAAATATTAACTTGATTTTAATTAATTATGTATTATTTTCAATATTCAAATCATAGTGGCGAAAAAATCAAGATGAATGGTAATCTTGTAGAATGACATATTAACTTGTTTTTAATAGAAAAAGTACAATTTTTTTTAAATTATATTTACGAGTTATAGTGATTATAATGAACTAAATTGTATTAATAGATTTATAATTTACCCAATGTGATGTTAATAAAATTTTATAATATAATTTAATAGTAATAATTTTTTAAACTAAAAAGAAGTTTTTAACTAAAACACAGTATTTTTCATTATTCACTAAAAATGATGTTTGTCTAAAAAGTCCACAAAATTCGTCCTAAAATAATTTTGAAATTATGAATTCTAAAATAAATTTTATATTAATAAATTCAATTCATAAAATTTTCAAAACTAGGATTTAAAATAGATTCACCCTTAAAAGGTGATAAAAATTACTTAATAAATATATAGGTTTTTATGTGAGATATTGGGTTTTCTCTTATCTTATGATTACAAAATATATTGAATGAATATAAAAAATAATTGATGAAATATTTAAAAAAATTATTACATTAATATCACTCACTAATTGTGTAACATCCCGAATCTGAATGCCACTCAATTGGTGCCCCGTACCGTGTTGGACACATGGCCTCAAGTGCATTTCCCCAAACGCCAGAGGCTACCGACTAGAGGTTACGACCTAGGGTGTGATAGTGGGTAAACTATGACCTCATTGGAAAAGTGTAGAAGAGTGGGAGAAATATCAATACAATAGTAGAATCAGTAAACAACATATAACTGAAATAAAAAATGGAAGACTGAATGATGAAGATAACAAGAAGTTATTTAATATCAAAATTATGTAGTAAGTCACATGTTCTAAAAAAGCATCCAAAATAGGATGAAGTGAAATTAGTTACAAAATAAAATACCAAGGTAAAAAAAATACAAAATAACTCAGTAGCATCACAAGCCTTGGCTTGGTCCCATTCTCTCCTACTCATAAGCTAGAATTAAGAACCTGTAAAGGGAGCCTTTCCCTTATCAACACCTGTAGCAATATAGTCCGTTTAGGCCCAAAATATAACCCAAACATGGTGTGAGAAATAAATTACAGTTTTCAACCACCTAAATATCTGTGCCTATCTGTTAGGGAGTATATGAAACAATAGTGTGCAAAAAGGAAAGGAATAAACTACGAAGTACTAAAAAGTAAACATTCCTACTAGTCATGCTTCCATTTATATAGATTATGTTCATTTAACAATTGAATTTAATTTAATTTAATGGTCTTGAGATCCGACCTCAGCTCATCGATCCCTTGAAATAATTAAGTACAACAGATACATTTATTGTCTATATAAAAAGTAATAAGGTGATTAAATCCAAGCTTGTGTTTTTACTTGTCAGATGAATCATACGTAATTACCATAATCAATACATAGTTTTAAACCTCACCCTCAGGTAGTCAATAGACATTTAAAATCCTTTCCACAAGGCATGTAAAACATTACCCCAGGTTATTTCCATCAAGCATTCAAAAACTTTACCTCAAGAATACAATACCTCGCCCTTAGGCATGATAAATCATTGACCTTAGGCATCCAACATGAATAGTAATTCAACCAGGCCAAGCCTGATATATAATCATTTTAGCATTGGATAACACATGCAATGTACACCGTGACATGGTTAAAAAAACAACAACTCAATTGGGAAATCATTTCATTAACCAGTTCATTTCAATAAAACCCATATTAGGGAATAACAAAGTCATACCCTCATATATCCTAATCCAAATGGATAAATCATGAAAATAGACCATCTAGGTGGCCCTTAATCATAACAACAAATTTCAATCTGCTTAAATCCATATAATTAAACACCTAACCATTCTTAGGTATCAACATGGTCAAATCCTCAACAAAACGACACCCTAAACATGGGTGCGCGGCACCACAACATGTATAAAACACTTGAAAATCAGCGATAAGCTTGAGACCACCTACCTCATTGTAGTAAAACTCCCCTCGTCTAGTCTTGAGCTCTAATTCGAGCTAGAATGACGTAGATTTAATAACAAATGATAAACGTGAAACCTTAAATAACTTCCTCATGAAATAAAATTAGAATGAATGACTCAATATTAATCAAGATCTTACTGATAAGGTTCAAACACAACCAAATATGATCAAATCAGAGTCCGGATGAAGGTTTTGCAAGGGATTAAAGTTTCACACAACCTCTTGAGATCTCCTATAGAACCCTCTGTTCGTTAGGTCGAATAAAGGGGATATTGGGAATTTTAAGTGAGAAAAAACATATACACGGTGTTTATATTATTTTACTATTCATTTGGAAGCTGTTTTCCACCGAATTACTTTCCAGGACCTGCCGACATGACCACATGGCATGTACTTAGAAGTACACAATGTGTAGTTGGTTTTTCATCTTTCTCTGGCCGACATGACCACATGCAATGTACTACCTTCATATAGGGCCATACCAGACAGCATGTACTTAGAATTACATGGAATGTGACCCTTTATTTCATTTTTTCCCAGTTCCCCCCTTGTTTTCTCAAACACAACTCAAAGGAAACGGAAAGAAGAAACCCATACCTCAAAACAAGAACTCGGTTCTTACAAGATTCCCCCTTAAAGCAATTAATACCTCAATTTCCCTTCTAAGGGTGGTGAAGGAATATTTGAGAATAGCTCTGGACATTAATCACGTACGTCAGTCTCCTGCTCCCAAGTCTCATCCTGCACTCGGCTATGAAACTGTAACACTCGTATGAGAGGAACTGACCAGCCTCAGAGAACCTTCATTCTCTTGACAATGATATGAATCATATTGTCCTCAAAAGATGTATCTACCTGATACTCAACCTCCTTAGGCTTAAAAACATTATATGGTTCTGAGTGATAGTGTCATAACTGAGATATGTGAAAGACATCGTGCATGGCTTGGTACCTCTGAGGTAACTGCAACCGATAGATAATCGGCCTGACTCTCTCTATGATCTCAAATGGTCCTACATATCTTGGTAAAATTTTACCCTATATCTTGACTCTATTGTGTCCAAACCTCAGTTAAACACGTTAGAAAACCTGACCTCTGACCTCGAACTCTAGAGGTCCTCTTCGATGATAAGAATAAGATTTTTCTCGAGACTGTGCGGTACCCATCCATTTCTGAATCCACTGGACTTGCTTAGAAGTCTTATAAATGAGATGTGGACCTAGTAAAGCTACCTCACCAGCCTCTAACCAGCGCAAGGGTGATCAAAATGTTCTGCCATATAAATCCTTGTAAGATTCCATCTCTATAGTCTCTTGGAAACTATTGTTATAGGATAACTCAACCAAGGGGATATGATTTTCCCAAGAGCCACCAAAGTCTAGGACACATGAACATAGCTTGTCCTCAAGAACTAGTATCATATGCTCTAACTGACCATCAATCTGAGGGTGGTATGCTGTGCTTAAAAGCACTTGTGTACCTAGATCCCTCTGAAAATTCTTGCAGAAATGAGATGTAAAATGAGTGTCCATATCTGAAATAATAAAATGAGGGACCCATGAAGTCGTACCACCTCACGAATATATAGATTTCCGAGCTCATCAACACCGAATGTCTCTTTGATCGACAAGAATTGAGAGACCTTTGTAAGCCTATAAACTACAACTCACACAACATCCCTCCCTCTAGGGGACCTCAGTAACCCTGTCACGAAATCTATCATGACATCATCCCATTTCCACTTCGGAATAGGTAACTGCTGTAAAAGCCCAGCCGGTAGCTATTGTTATGCTTTCACCTACTGACAAGTGGACCACCTTGTAACAAAACTAGCAACTTCTCACATCATACCCGACCACCAGTACTGATGCCTCAAGTCGCGATATATCTTGGTGACATTGGGATTCACTACCCAAGATGAAGAATGAAACTCCTATATTAGATCCTCATATATATCCCTTGGAACCCATAGTTGTCCATGGATACACTATATCTCATCATCTCATACCGTCTATCTAGGAGGAGGGTTGTCACCTGCCACATAATCCGGTAGAACTAGGCCGTCATAATCTGATAGATGCTTCATCCTCACTATATCTAGGAGGGTAGAGGTCATAATTAAATATGAAAGGTAAGTCTGCCCCTAACTATCGTGCACCTCCAAATGCATCTCAGATAAAAAAGTCATAAGCTTCCACTCACCACTGGCCTCCAGCATTGCCTATATCTGAGTCCTTCTGCTCCGTGAATCAGCCACAACATTGCCTTTACTAAGCGTATAGGAAAGTTCAAATTCGAAGGACTAAAGGTACTCCACCCACCTTCTCTACCCTAGATTCAGATCCCTCTAATTAAAGATATACTTGAGACTTTTTTGGTCTGTGTACACTGAAAAATGATCTCCCAATAAATTATATTTTCCACAATGAAAAGCATGAAAAAATGCAGCTAACTCGAGATCATGCATCGGGTAATTCCTCTCATGTGGCCTCAACTACCGAGACCTGTACATAACAACTCGATCCCCCTGCATAATTACTTCCCCTAGCCCAATTATTGAAGCATCAGATTAAACTATATAACTTTTTCCGTACTCTGGAAGTATCAGGATTGGTGCTGACGTCAAACTTCTCTTTGTCTGATGAAAGGTTGTGTCGCAAGATTCTGACCACACAAAATTCACACCATTCTTAGTCAAGCTCATCAATATTGATGAAAATCGTGAGAAGTCCTGTATAAAATGCCAATAGTAACTCTGTAGCCCCATAGAAATATGGATTTCAAACACATTCTTAGGCTGTTCCTAGGAAACTAATGCTCTCATCTTCTCCGGGTCCACAGATACTTCTGTATCTGAGATAATATGACCTAGGAAATGAATCTTGTCCATCCAAAAGTGGCATTTTGAGAGATTAGCATATAACTAATGCTCTCTTAATGTACTCAAAATTATCTCAATATGGGTGGAATGGTAGTGTCAAGTGTGATAATACACCAAGATATCGTCCATGAAGACTACCACAACAGAATATATATAAGTATGGAACAATCGAATCATCAGTTCCATGAAAACTGTTGGCGCATTCATGAGGCCGAATGACATAACCAGATACTCATATAGTCCATACCTTCTACGAAAAGTATTACGAGTTATGTTCGCTGGTCGAACATGTACCTGGTGCTATCCCAACATGAAGTTGATTTTTGAGAACACTCGTCCTACTTGAAGTTCATAAAATAGGTCACCTATCTGTGGAAATGGATACCAGTTTTTAACTATCATATGGTTTAGTTTCCAATAATCCACACACATCCTATGCTTAGAATCTTCCTTATTCACAAAAAGGACTGGAGAACCCCAAGGAGAAGTACTAGGTCAAATTAAACCCTTAGATTCCATATCTTCCAACTGCCTCTTGATCTCTTGAAACTCCTTCGTAGCCATCCTGTATAGAGGAATGGATACTAGTGAAACTCCTGGCACTTGGTCGATCGTGAACTCCACATCTCTTATTGGAGGTAAGCCTGAAAATTATTCTTGGAAAACATCCTCTAAACGATCAACCACTGGAGGGAAATATTCCTGACACGTTCCCTAGTCATCTAGATATAGACTCGCAATCTGAGCTGTCATCGCACCCAACCCATGATACTTGGGTCCAGCTCGTCCCACCTGGACATCCCATTCACCTTTGTGAAGAAACTCTCCTCCCTCTGGTGATGTGAAACTCACCCTACGGAAATAGAAATCCATAAAGGCTCGAAAGGGAACCAGCCAGTCCATTCTAAGAATGAAATCAAAGCATGTCATCCATAAGGCATAGAGGTCCCATAAAAAGTGACACCCACCAACCTCAAGGGGGAACTCCTTGAACTGATGCACACCTACCATTATAATACCCAACAGAGTATCTAAATTCACAACATCAGTAGAAGTATAAACACATAGACCAAGGCTCTCCACAAGGGGAAAAATTATAAAACTATGCATATCACCCATATCAAAAAATGTTGAAGATAAAATAGAGGAGAATAAAATAGTACCTTTGACAGTGGAAGGTCTGGGATCCTACTCATGTTGGGTTTGTTGCACTGAATATATCTGGAATATACCGCGACCCTGAGACATAGCATGGCTACCCTAAGATGATCCACCCTGCTACCTCTTAAAACCCGGTGTATGGATACCATGGCCACAACCACCACCTTCGCTTGAGCACCTTGACGTATTCTAATTCCCAGACTGGTGAGAAGATGTTGACCTTACTCCAGCACGTGGAGTCTGTACATGTCCCCTCTCACTAGCCACTAGTGAAAAATCCCTACAGTAATGTTGTAGATGACCAATATTACCACAAGATCAACACTCAACTAGGTACTTTGGGCATTGAGGTATTTTGTTCCCAACTTTCCCACACTAGAAACCGATCACTTAACCCTCGAAGGAAACATTATGGCTGCTACTACCATAATGAGATAATTCCACATGATGCTTCTTCTTTTTAGTTGATATGGTACTAGAAATTAGTGCCGAACTACCTTGGTTTACACAACTAGCTTGCCGCAGATTGTTCTCAGGGATCAACACCTGATTTATGATAACATGCACAGAGGGAAACTAGAAAACGTTAACCTGGGCTCATATGTCTTACCAAATACCATCCTCAAAATTCCTAGCTCTTGAAGTCTCATCAATCATTATAATAGGTGAGAATCGATGAGGTTCAGTGAAACAACTAGAGTAGTCCATCACTAACATAGAACACTGCTCTAGATGGATAAACTATTGGGCTCTATCAGCTCTCAACATCTCGGGAAATAAATAGTTATAGAAGAAACCCTGAGAATTTGCCCATTCCATGTCCCGATGACACTCTGTCTGAGTGGAAAACATCCCACCACCTCTTGGCGGAGTGACAAAGAATATAAGTTGTGAGAATGACCCTTCTCTCAGGAGGTGTCTCCAGATGCTCGAAGATAGTCATCATCGATTCCAGCCATGATTACACAGCTGGGGGTCCTCCATTCCCTAAAAAGGTAGTCAGATGATGCTACTAGAATATACGCGTTAGCTCTTCCATAGATTTGGAAAACTGCGGTGCCCCCTGAAAGGTCTGCATGATCCTTACAAAGCCTTCACAGAACCATGCATCAGCACCTACATTGAGGATAAAAACCATTGCTCATCTGGCACAACTGAAGGATCCATCGATAGCCCATGGCCTACAATATCCTGAGTATGTTAACGGCTGATCTCCTGGCATACAACTCATGGTCGTCTTAGCGGCATGACTCTACAAGGTCAAGAAATACTCTTTAGTTTAAGCTTACTATCAAGGTTTTTACTGTTCAAGAGTACAAAAATAAATAGGAAAAGACCATCAAAATTTTGGAAAAAAGGGACTATATGACATGTAGAAAGAATACACGGTGTGTACCCTTAATACCTTACATAGTCATGTTCTACTACCGGACTTGGAGGGTATCAACCCCAGGTACACGGCGTGTACACAGGTCTATCCTCCTAGTCTACATGGCCAGGTCCCTATAGTCTCTGTCCAGGTAAGTCCACATGGTGTGTTCTAATAAAAAACTCAACATCCCGTGTTTACTATCACATGGTATGTTACACGGTCAGTTGTTACACGGCGTGTACACATAGTACACGGTGTGAACTTAAGAAATGTTTTTCTTCCATGAACAGGAAGATCACATGGCATGTTTTCATAGAACCACATGTCGTGTTGTCTGGGTTTCCAGACAGTAGGCCTTAAAAACTCCCATAGAACCCCTGTTTTTCTAAAGAAAATCCATGGTATGCCAAATTCAAATCCGTGAGGGCCCATACTCCCCGCATATCAAAGTTTGGAACCCATTCATAACATAACATAGTACAATTTGATACCATGTATGAATCATGATCCACTAAATTTTGATCCAAGAGGCCTCACACTCCTTAGGAACCCATGTTTGGATCCCATTCTTATCAAACCATATCATGTTCCAACAACTATCAAATCGTAGGAATATTCTATCATGGTACCTATAAAGACAACATGAATTACTAGCATGGAATCTATCACAACATCATGTAATCATAATACTCTTATATTGCATGGAAAGAATGCATGGCATGCGATTATAAAATGTTCCTAAATGATGTATGAGATGGAATACCCTCATTTCATCAGGTTGCAACAAAATAAAACCACAAAGTTATAAATACTAACAACAAAACACAAGTGCATCACCCTATAATGAAATCAAAGAAAATATAACTGTTTTAACCAAAAAATCATAATTCAATTTGAGGAAATTCATCTTTTCACTGTAATTGGGGTAGCTAATCCGAGGCATAACTTATTAGTAAAGTCATTATCAATTTTACCTCTTTCCATTGTCTCTAAGAAATAAAATAAACTAGTGAAAAGAAGACCCGTTGATACCACTTTGTATCATCCTGGATCCAAATGCCACTGAACTGGTGCCTCGTACCCAGTTGTCCACATGGCCTCATGCACATTTCCCCAAATTCCAGAGGCTGCCGACTAACAGTGAGGGCCTATGGTGTGATAGTGGGGAGACTATGCCCTCATGGAAAAGTGTAGCACAACAGGAGAAATAAAAATACAATGGAGAAAGTATTAAACAACATACAACTAAAATAAACAATGGAAGACTGAATGAGGAAGATATCCAGAAGTTATATAATATAAAAATGACACACGAAGTCACATTTTCTAATAAAGTATCCAAAAAAGGATACACTACAATCAGTTAAAAAATACAATATCAAGGTACAAGAATAAAAAAGAACTCAGTAGCATCACAAGCCTTGGCTTGGTCCCATACTCTCTTCCTCCTAAGCAGAAATCAAGTACCTGTAAAGGGAGCCTTTCCCTTATCGACACCTACAAAAATATAGTCTGTTTGGGACTAAAACATAACCCAAACAGGGTGTGAGAAATAAATCTTAGTAGGAAACCACATAAATGTTTGTTCCTTTCTGTCAGGTAGTATATGAAAAAACAGTGCGAAATAAGGAAAGAAATAAACTAAGAAGTACTCAAAATTAAACATTCCTACTAGCCCGGATTCCATTTATATAGTTTATGTTCATTTAATAATTGAATTTAATTGAATTAAATTTTCTTGAGATCTGGACTCAGCCCGTAGATCCCCTGAACAAAGTAAACTCAACAGATACCTCTACATGATATCTAATAAGTAAGAAGATGATCGAATCTAAGATTGTGTTTTGACTTGGAAGGAGAATCATAAGTACTTAACATAGTCAATACTTAGTTTGAAACCTCACCCTCAGGCAGTCCGTAGACATTGTAAATCCTTTCCCTTAGGAATACAAAACCATTCCCTCAAACACACAAGACCTCACCCTTAGGCATGATAAAACCTCTTCCTCAGGCATCCCACATGAATAGTAAATCAACCAGGCCAAGCCCGATATATAAGAATTTCAGCAAAAGACAACACATGCAATGTATACTATTAAATGGTTAATAAAACAAAAAAATAAATTGGGAAAGCATTATATTAACCAGTTTATTTCAATAAAACTCATATTAGGGAATAATAAAGGCATACCCTCATATATCCTAAGCCAAACAGCTAAACGATGGAAACACACTAGCATGGTGGCCCTTAATCAAAACATGCAATATCAATCTACTTAAATCTATATAATTAAACACCTAACCATTCATAGGTATCAACACAGTCAAATCTTTAACAAAGCGACACCCTAAACATGGGTGAAAAACTCCACAACTTGTATAAAACACTAAAAAATCAGCGACAAGCACAATACCATCGACCTCGTCGTATTACAACTCCCCTTGTCTTGCCTCAAGCTCCAATTAGAGCTAGAAATATGTAGATCTAAGAAAAAGGGATAAATTTACAACCTTAAATAACTTACTCATGAACATTAATTAGGAAAAAATACTCAAGAATAATCAAGAGATTACCGATATGGTTCAAAAAAACAACAGAGATCGAATCAGAGTCTGGATGAAGGTTTTGGAAGGGATTGAAGTTATGTGTGGCCTCTTGAGCTCTCCCAGTGAGCCCTCTATTTGTTCTATCAAATGTAGGAGATACTACCCATTTTAAGAGATAAAACACATATACATGGAGTGTAATACCATATACATGGTTTTTATATCATTTTATTGTTTATTTGGCAGTCGTTTTCCACCAACTATTTTCCCAGGACCTTCCGACATGACTACATGACATGTACTTAGAATTACACGATATGTAGTTTGTTTTTCCTATTTCTTTGGATGACATTCCCACAATCCATGTACTCCCTTCATACACGGACATACCACACAACATGTACTTATAATTACATGGTGTGTAACCCTTTATTTCATTATTTTTCCTACTTTAACCCTTATTTTCTAAAAAAAATCAAAGGAAAAGAAATGACGAAACCCATACATCAAAATAAGAAGTGGGTTATTAAAAATTGTTATTAATATATTTTTAAAACAGCTTTGTGAGCATAAAAATAGTTTTTCCTAAAAATATATTTTTAATATTCAATTGGTTCTTATATTCATTTCTAATTTATTTGTAACCAATGATTTAGTTGTATAAACCATTTATTTTCATAATCTAGTTAATAATATTCATAACAACTAATTTATATCTTATTATATGAAATAATAATGTTTTAATTAAAGATTGTTTCTTAGTGAGACTATTTATTGCGTAAAAAGAAAGCCATTGAAAAAGTTCACTTTTATTTGTTACACAAGTTATAGAGGAAGTTCACTGTTGTGTATGATGTACACTAACTCAGTTTCACATGCATTTCAAGATAATATAATGTTGCATGCATTGAAATATACAGAATATATTTCAAAAAGTAAATATATTATAAATTATACTCATATTACATTACCTTGCTTGTTGTCACGTGTCAGACACTCCCTCGAACAGAAGGTTCTCACTTATGTTTTTCATGGCATCACATTCTCCCCAACATATTTTAATTTCATCCTCGCAATTTAAACTCAATTATAGTGATACATTGTTTGATACTTACTATGTTGGAAATCATACATCATGATAAGGTTTTATATATATTCCTATTTAAAAGAGAGAATAGAAAGTACTAAAGTTTCATGGAATACCATATAACTAGGTCTCTAATTATTAGAACATCAGTGGAATGTAGATATATATACATAGAGGAAAAGAATAAATATTTACAGGGAGTGAATGAGGTCATCAATAAAAAATAAGTGAATGATTAAGGGAAAGTTGAGGGCCTCAATTCCATAAATATTTAAAGATTTAAAAATCCATCGGTTGAATAGAAATTTAGATATTAGGAAAATATTTTATTTCAAATTCATTTTATTATTGTTGGGTAATTATTTTACTCAACAAGAATATAATGAAATAATCTTACATGATAGGTTTAAATCTCATATGAACAATCCTAACTTTTCAGTGGGCTTTGGTCAAATTCTAATTCCCCAATTTACTCCCAATAATTAATTACCAACATAGTATTTTTTATGCCTGAAGCACTAAAAGATACTTTTTGAGGATCATAAGGCCTATAAAAGAGTGACATGTCTTACTATTTTCCATAATTATAATTCAAAACTAATATGGTTAATAAATTATTTTTTAAACCTTAAATGTTTTTATATTGGTTCATCATTAATATTTATTCATTAAATTGTTTATCTAAAAACAATTAAAATAAATAAGGAAATTATGTAGGTCATTGGTTGGCATGAAACCCTTATCACCCTCCGGTCATGTGTTCAAGTCCCACGACCTTGCTGTATTTTATAGGCTGGCCCACTGATTTTTGGTTTTCCTTTTCTAAAACCATATTAAAATAATTTCCAAAATATATATGATGTATATCTGTGAAATTAGGTTAATCTCTAAATATATTTTTAACTATGGTTTTAAATACTACCTAAATACATAAATACTTCATGCATAGGTCTTTCATTGGTCTAAGTATTATCTATAATATCATTTGTATGATTCCTAATAATGACACATTATCATTAATCTAAAACACCTTAGGTTTAAACTAGGATACTTATTATGTGTCCAAATTCTTCATAACGGTTTGTAAAGGGAAAGTGCATTATCCTAATCATATCTCCCAGGAATTTCAAACTAGGTGTACAGTAAGGCCAGTTATCATGTACTAGGTAACCCCGATTCAATCCCGGAACACCATGTCAGAGTTTTCACTCCCAGGCACATTTGTGCCAGAACTATGTCCACTTGTAGTCTCCATAAGGGGATGTATTTCTAAGAATACCCACATAATATATAATTTACCAAAATTAAAGGGTTTTCAACTATAGTTCTTTAAATTCTACCTTATGTTTATTTTCTCCAATCTAGGTTTTCCTAAATCATGGTATCAAGGTTTCTACTAAACATCATTTGATACCAACTGTAGAAACCCAACCCCAGATCACCCAAAGGTGGTGTCTTCTATCAATTACATTTTCCTGATTAATAGGAATCTAGCCCCAAAGGACTAATCAGTTTAGTAGTCATGGTAAACCAGATATATAAATGAGTATTGTGTTACAATTGAATAACTACATAATTTTTTTATTCATTCTAGAGAAATAACTTTGAGTATAACTCTAATCCATCTAGTAAATCCACATATATATTTTATAGTAAATTTCATGGATTCTTGGGAAAATAAACCTAATAAGGGTGATCTCAAATGCTTAGTAAGGAAAAAACTGAGAATAATAAATAATGAATCAATGATAATAGTCAATATAGAAAGGTAAATAACTAAAAAAACATACCATGTAATCAATAAATTTAATGGAAGTGCATAAACAGTATGGAAATGTAATAACTGGAAACACATGCCATTAAAATAACTATATAAGGAAAAACAAATATGGAAATGCAAGAAACTAAAACACATTCCATATAAATAACTAAAAATGAAATGTATCCATATATATGTCGACTGAAAAATATCATGGAAAAATAATAACTGAATTTTCAACAAAGGAAATTATTATTTCTCGGACATCATGTTTCTTAGGCACAAGATACCTTTACCATTAAAAGACAATTTAATCTTTCCAATTTTCGAAACTAATTTATCCCGTGAGACTAGTGATACATTGAGAAGATTTTATTCACTGGTCCCTACCCCATGTATTGTATGTCCAAAGCATTCCTCATATATCAAATAAACAATCTTCCTTTTCAAATATCCGTATGAAATAAAGTATATGGATTTATTAATATTTCATCAAATAATCAATTAAATTTAAACTTAGATGCCGTTTGTAAAATGGTATAATTTTTATGAAATAGTAATATCCATGGTAAACAGAGTGGATAATTTAGGCTAAATTCAATGTTCAATGATCCCAGGAAATTAAATTTTTCAGAGAGAGTAACAAATAAATAAAGGAAGTGAATGTGAATATTATTCGTGAAAAAATCAATAATAAACAATCTCGAGGAATAATAGAGATGGTATAAATACAACAAACCCAAGTGGAGTAAAATAACGGTCCATTGTCTTTGATGAAATGAAAGATTAATTTTGAAAAATATTAATGAGGAAAATATACTTTGATTTTACAAATTCTTTTTAATTTTTTTTAATTTTAAAAATAACACTTTTAAATCTGAAAAAGGAGGCTACAATGAAATGATGGATGATGAATCCGTACATGTTGTACGTGGTAAAAATAATATTTATTTTGTATGAAATTTTTTTATAAAATGCCTTGTTAGGAAAACGACAAGAATATTCCTTTGAAACATCATTTAAATACAAATAAGGTAAAAATGTATTTACCAAATAATTTTAAAAACATTTTAGATTTTTTTAATAAATAATGGTTAAAAAAATAGGCTCTCCGTCTAAAGAGCATTATAAATTCGGGTTTTCTTGATTTTTTTTAAAAACATTATAGTACCAAAGAGTAGAAAAAGGGTAACAACACTTGAGAATTATCCTGAATAACTAGATAAGTGTGAAAGAGATTATTGAAATTGGTTATATAATTTCCTCAAATTGAAATTCCATTGAAATATCATTAGGATTAGTTTAGAGGAAAATAACCCTTAAACATTCCAAAGTATCTAATACCATAGTGAAACTTTTTTAAACCATAAACCTCATGAACGGATAATATAAAATGAAAGTCTTAAATAACATGAAGATAATGGGTTCATGCTATTATAAGTAAATGATTCAGTATGTACACTATATATAAGAAATTAGGTACACAACAATTAAGTATGCCTCAAGAAATGAAAAGGAGACAAAAATCCCTTACATTGTGTTCCCTTTCTGGTGAACATCCTTTAAATTCCTATATAATAAACTTATGTTTACTTTATACTTTATTCATAAAATTTTAATGTTTATAATTACTTTTGTTTCACTTATTACCATGTTGGGTATAGTTACTTAAACTATTAGGTTTACATCGGGAGTTTTTGAACAAATTCGGTTTAGGTTTCAAAACAACTATGGTTATGAAAATTAGAACATGTTACAGTCATGTGGACGGTAGGTTGTACGTACACATGCGTAACATTCCCATTTTTAAATGATCATTGTGGAAAGAAGGTAAGTAACTCAAATATTTCCAAAATGATCGTTACACAATAAATGTAATATTATTTAATAATATATACTTATATATAGAATTATGTGATGTAAAATTAATCGCATCATGTTGAAGAGGTGGTAGTCCTCACGTCCACAAATGACGTTATCTCTTCTAAAGTGTGTGAAGGGGTAATAATGGATATTAAATAAATAAATATATTATATTTCTAGAAATATAATTATATCATGACTATATTATTGATGTTTTTATGTAACTTTTGCTGAATTATTCCCATTCATTTATACATTCCACGTATCGTTCGAATGAATAACATCGCTTTGTAGGAGTGGTAGTCCACACTTCTTCAAACAGGATTATCGTATGTTCAGAACTTGGAAAGAATAAATACATGTTATAAATAAAAATTAAAGAAGGATAAAACATTATCAATCAAATATATATCATATATAAATCTATTTTCCATCATAATGACCACTATAAGAGGCGGTAATGGTGAATTTCACAATCATTGTTTTATGAGGCACTAATTCACCTTTCACAGAAAAAGTATGTTCGTTTCCAATTAGATGGTGGTGTATATAAGAGTAAGTATAAAACATATTATAAAAAATACCATTATATTGAGGATACTGGTTTTTATGTAATAAAAAATAAGGATATTTTGGAGGTTATAGAATGGAAATGAAACATGAGAGACTAGGATAAGAAATTACATTTTTATCGGGTAACTTATTTTGATTTAACCAAAAGGCATAAATGGAACGTATTATTCCCAAAGAGATGTTTCTAGGCCTAGGGTATGGATGTTTGGAGACTTTTTTTGGGATTGGAAAAACATAATGGGTTTGATAGGTGTGAGGAATGGGAAGAGGTAGTGTCCTTTTATAGGGAAGGAAAATGACACACTTGGTATTCTTGAAATGAAATTAGTTATACACATGTTCTTACCTAAAAAAGTAAATAAAAAACCAAAAAACCCATTAATGGAATGTTCATGGATTAAATATTTTCAGACAATGAGTGTTGGACAATTGTATAGGTCATTTATACCCTTAAACATGAGTTTTAGTCCATTTTCAAGCCTAATTAAACCTTAATAACTATAATTACGTCTAATCACTTTTACTAATAATTTTTTTAAAAAATTAAAATTATATTATTAGATCACAAATATTATCTTGAATACAATGGTGTATATCAAATTTTTAAATTTAAAATCACAGATGAGGAATAATATAGTTTAAGGCTAATCTCGCAGATAGATAGATTAACTGGTTTTGAGTTGAAAAATGTTTAAAATATTTTTATGTTTTTAAATTAAATTCAAAAGTTATATTCATTACAATGAACTAAATTATTTTAATAGATGTATAATTTATCTAATGTGACTTTAAAACAAATTTTTTTTATAATTAATCATTAATAATTTTTTAAATGAAAATGCAGTTTTTTACTAAAATAGAGTATTTTTCACTATTCAGTAAAAAATGCGGTTTCTCAAAAAAAATACCGAAAAACAATCCTAATATAATTTTGAAATTATTAATTCAAAAATAAAGTTTATTTTATCAAATAAAATTCATAAAATTGTCACAATTAAGTATTAAAATAGTTTCTTTATTAAATGGCAGTAAAAAACTCTTAACAGAATTATATGTTTTTATATGAAATATTGGGTTTTCTATTATCTTATGCTTAAAAAATATAATAGATGAATATAAAAAATAATTGATAAAATATGTAACATATTTATTAAATTAAAATAAATTACTAATTGTAATTAATTTAATGGTAAAATAGATTTGTGAGCATAAAAATAGTTTTCTATAAAAATATCAATTTAATATTCAATAGGTTCTTATATTCATTTATAATTTTATTGTAACAAATGACTTAGTTGTATAATCCATATATTTTCATAATTTAGTTAATATTATTCATAAATTTTGGTTTTTATCTTATTATATTAAATAACAATGTTTTAATTACGGATTGTTCCTCAATAAGACTAGGTATTATGTATAGCACAATCCATCGAAGAAAGTCACTTTTCCGTGTAATGTAAGATATAAGGGAATGCCATTGTTTCGTATGTTGTATGATTTCTCAATTTTATGTGAATTATAAGCTAACTTAGTGTTCCATGCATTTAAATATATATAATCTATTTTATATAGTAAATATATTATAATGTATATAGATATTATATTGCCTTACAAGCTTACTATCGCGTGCCATACATGCTAAAGTTCTTACATATTTTTTTGGGGTATCAAACCCATTCTACCTATTAACCATTTTAAATATTTTTACCGCATTAACATTATTTTTATACATAATCAATCCATGAAACCTATTCAATATATCATTATATATATTTATACCTAATATGTAGGATTTATCAATGATTTCAATTATCAAGTATCACATTACCAACCAAAACACCATATAAAGTAAAATTGGGATATGTTGTTTGATGAGAATCATATTATCCATAAATAACAAAAAATACTATAGCACACCATTTGACATACTTTTAAAATAAGAGTCATATGTGTTCTTGAGGAAACTAAACTATTTGAATAGTTATCAAACTCAAGATCAAAATTCTAAGAAGATTAATTTACACTATAAAGAGACTTTTGAAATTCAAAAAAATTAGTATAAACATTTATATCCTCAAAATATTATGTTTATATCATATAAATATATTGAAATAAATTTCAACTAATTAATTTTTTAAATACATTTTATTTATCATATATCCAGAATGAGAATTTGTGGAATGAAATATCCTAATAGACATAGTCATCAAAATTGATGAAAAAGACTCTTATTATTAAATAGGATGAATTTTATTATAATCCATTGAAACATGGGAAGAATTATTAATAAAAAAATATGCAATACATTTAATTTTTCTTATGGAAATATCATATGCACCCTATAGGACTCACACCTATAGGTGCATACACCATATTCAAATTTTTTTAACATTTAGTCCATCTCACATATCATTGAATATAACCATTTATTAGAATCGTATCTCTTAATGGAATCTTTGTTTTATTCGGTTCATTATATATGAAAATTACATCATTAGCATTTTCCATGGTAATGCATCAATAATAAAACCATACCTAATAAGAAATATTTTCATCTCTTAGACACACCATCCCATTGTGGTAGTCTAGGATGAGTGAGATATGAAACAATTATATAATCTCATAGAATGTTATAAAATTCAAAGATAAAATATTCAACACCCAAGTATATTTAATGAATATTAATACTTATTTCCAATTTTGTTGTTTACTTCACATTTTTGTGACCATTAAATTATCAAATTACTAAAACTTGTGAATTATGAGAAACAAAAAACCATAGTATCAGAATTCAATATGTTAGGTAACAAAATACTTATAACCATAACATGGTTGAGTACTCATTTATTTGAATACATCACTATATATGAGATCCTAACATATACTATACATCAAAAAATTTCCACTAATAGATTCTCTATTAATTTTTTCTAATAAGTATGATTCACCTTTGTCAAAAAATTCATAATTGAATGAGTTTAATATTATGTTTCTATTGAGTCTTTCAATGTGTTTCTCGTCGACATTCCAAATTAGAAAATTCTAAAAGTAAGTGATTTTAGAATCATCCTTCAGCTTCATATACTAAATTTTTATCCTAAATTATCCATGTATGTAATATATAAATAATTATACAAATATATAAATTTAAGAAAATTTTTATTCTAATATATAGCACATGAGTATTTCTTAATCATGAATAAATTTAATTTCTTATCCCAAAAATAATTTTAAAAAAATTACTATTTATGAACCAAACACAATAATAAATTTGTAATTATATAAAAATATCACTTTGTAGAAAAATATAACATAATTTAACATATAACATGAATACTCTTTCACCGTTATCAATATATAGACTTACTACTCATATAATAAATTATAAACTATTTATGATCCTTTTTCAAAAATATTATATAATAAACACATGGTATTAAATTGACATGAATGGAAATTATAAAAATTAATTTATAAAAAATTTAAACATATTTAATAATAATAATCCCCTGGAAAAAAATCATAACATTATTTAATCAATTATTATATGTGTCCAATTTTTACGATATCTCAAAATGATATTCATCATGGATTTCATTACCTTAAAAGGTTATATGTTTGGGTGAGTAACATTTTTAAATTATTTCAATATGTAAATTTTATGAATACAATCCTTCAAAATTTATTATACACTATATCATAGCTACTTAGTTTGAAAATATATTTCTTTAACTAACTTTGTAGTAAAATTTATTATTCCAAATATGAAATTAAATTTTATGATATGACATTTATACAATCATATCATATATATGTATTTCATAATTAAGGGGAAGACTATTTTCCCAAACCCATAATATGGATAAATTCAAATCTAATCTTCCAGTGTCTCAAATAATATGTTTTCTCAAATATCTTTTTTCCCAATACTAACTATGGTACATGGTTACTTAACTCCTAGTTTTATCCATATCCCCCATTTCTTAAAAAATATATTGAATGGTTACCCAATATCTCCATGAACTAAACTAATTTTACATTGATTTGTTGATTTTTTATCATTATAAATTAGTATACCCTTAATATTTATTAGGTTACATTAATCTCACTATTTCTATATAAATTATATGTATATAACTTTTAAGTATTTCAACCAATGCAATTTTTAAATCTCATGTTATCCATTCATATATTCACGATTCGAGTCATTATTAATTAAATTATATTCCTAGAACTAAATTAATTTGTATGAACAAGTTAATTAAAAAAATATTATACAACTCTTTATTTTCATCACTTACCATATAATAAAAATCAATTATGTTTACACATATCTAAATTCATATAATGTATATGGTTTATAATGAAATTTGACATAAAAACATTAAGTCAAAATAATCCAAAACATATATAAGAGAAATAATGGTGTGATATGTAGAAACCCCCCATTTTTTATAAACATGGATAATCCCCTTAGTTATATGATAATTCACCCCAATGGTCAATTATCCATATATTAATACCCATGTGATACCACAATTACAAACAAAACACTAAAACCTAATATATATAAATCCTATGTACCCATTCTTATTAATTTCATATTAAAAATAAAAAATAATATAATTGGTTAAATAAAACATAAATATTTTATGGGATTCCTTTCTTTTAAATCATATATATGTGGAATTGAAAATAAAACAAGTGATTTTTTCCATTTTAACTAAATTATTTAACATTCTTAATATAAAATATTTATATTCAAAAATAGGGATATCATTTATAATTGAATAATTTTAATATTTAAAATGAGATATAAAACCATTATAAATATATATAAAATAATTTTTATATGTTTTCAAATCCCTGGTCATGATTTTTGGAAAATAATTATTTTATGGAAAGCACCACTATGAACCATAGAAAAGATTATCTATACATTAATTTGCAGAAAAAACTTCTCAAAAAATCATCCCTGAACCACAATATAGTATATAATCCACAATACATTTTTATGTTCATTAAATAAACCATTTATATTAATAACTCCCTAAGTATTTTTTCTTATGTAGAAACATTCCATAAATTGTGATATTTTTTATAGGATATCATGATGTTATAATTTAAAAAATGATTATATTTTAATTATATGAAACCAAAATAATTTCTCCAAAACACATAGTTTTTCAAAGGAGTTCCTAAATACCATAAAAGGATTTCATAAACCACTATTTACTATAAATACCTAGTAAACTATGATGTTATTTTATTACCATGATCATGGTACTGAAAAAATGTGAAAAATAATTTTCATTTTCGTTTTTGAACATTTAAATTATTTACAAACAATGTATCTTATACCACTTATGTGTTCTATGATAAATATATATACCAAAACCAATTATTAGAAAGAATAATACTCTTCCATAATATCAACCATGAGACAAATATCCATTATTTAGTAAAAATTATAACATAAAAATAACTATGTATATGTCTCCATTAAATACAAATAATTATTATAGTTGAGTTACCTCAGTTGAAGAAAATGGATTTTAGGGTCTAAGAGAACCCACACACCACTGGAATCACTGAACACATTTTTTTGGGACACATCATAGGTTAAACAAGGTAAACATCCACATATTTTACATGGTTTTCATAATTTAAGCATTCAATATCATAATAATATCAAAAAACATGAACCTATAGTTTATTATCTTTAGATATTAGCTACATGAATATCCTATTAATAAATAAAGCTTCAACACCTCCCATAAACAATTCTGAACAATATTTCCTTCTAGAAACAGTCTTGTACATCATTTCCCAGGGAAGTGAAAAACAAAATAAGGAGTGATATAAAACTATAATTAAATAAATACATATCAATGAGTCATAATAATTCATATTACAAGATTGAGATAACATTATCATAGGAACCAATAACCAAATATAATTTTTTTATTTCAAATACACTTTGAGAAGAAGCGGGAAACCACAAACAAGAAAGCTGTACCTATTCTTGTACCCCCATTCGTAGACTTACCAAAGGATATGATTATAATTTTTTGGTTATTTTCGAGTAGACTTTTTGAGGCCTTGATATTTCCATCAATTTTTAATTATAAAATTCATGTATAAGAGATTTTCTTACCTAACCTTTCTTAATGTAGATCCAATAGGCATGTCTATATAGGGGTTGTGTTCATACTCTATCACTTGCTAAGAGTCACTATATTTTTTTCTCAGATCATTGTATTTAACAGATTGTGATTTATTATAATTATTATTATTTGGTATAATATCCTTTCACTATCCATATTAAGGAACATATTTCTAAATTCCATTCGATGATGAAAAACGATTTTGAATCTTGATCAAACTCGATTCATTATATTTTCCAAAAGATCCTCATTCCCGAGAAACTACTACAATCTAGTTTGGAGGTACCTAAGATGATAAAGATGGACTTGACATAAATTTCTTCTTATCATCAACCCAAAAACAAGTACTGTGGGAAGGCTCTTTCTGAGTTTTCATGCATATAGGCTTCACAATCTCAAAACTGGAAAGAGTTACAGTAGAGTAGATAAGTCATTCCACATAAAGCAACTTTGATACCTACTTTTGGAAACCCAAAGCACATTTTAAGATATCAAAAAATTAAGTGACCCTTAGATCATCATTAGCTTTCACATTTTGGGGTGAAAAATTGTCGGTGTTTCCTTAACACCCAAATTGCATGCTGAGAGAAATGCATGAGATACAAACCCACTCCAAGAAACTGAATCTTACTCCATAGGGTGAATCTTGCATCCACGTTGAAAACAGTGGACAAGTTCCCCAGTCATCAGAATTAATAATAGTAATTTTTCCATGTTTTAATGTCCACTAGTTTCTTGAACTAAAATTCCTCCCCAACTATGATTCAAATCAAATCAACATGTAGTTTAGAAACATCTAATTCTCTACAGATACATGGGGATATGGGATGACAGAAAGACTCAGTTATACTATCTGAACACAAAAATAAACTGCCCCAATTTCGAAGAATATGGATAATCGAGGGAATATGGAACAGAAGTGGGAGAGTGGGAAAACTAACCCAAAGAGTTGTAGATATAACATCAAATTTCAAATAGAAATATTAGGACCATCAAAAAAGGTATAAGCATGATCCATTTCATACATGAGGTTCTTTGGAAAACACTGGGATCTATTCCTCCTTTGATAAAAAGAGAACCATAATTTTTTAGTTATCATGAATCTTCATGGCCGCTCGATCTTTTAATCACCATGAACCGAACACAATCATATTAAAAGTTTCAATAAGAGGGTGAAATTTTCTAAAGTGATCCCCAAGGTTATATTCATTAAGAAAAATCTTCAGTGAATTTCAATGATGATATTGATAAATGGGTGAAACCACAAAATATGTATATAAATTTAGGGATGAGTGGGATTTCATATAAAGGGGGAAGAATGTTCGGGTTAAAATATGAGATAAGCAGGGCCAATAGATAGCAGTTGATGAAGGGGGTCCCTCCACCTCTGTAGGGGGAAGAACTTGATCTATATTGATCATTTCCTATGTCATCTCATCTCAAGTTCTGAAATATGGAAGATATATTAGAAAATTATCTAATTAAAAGGATAATAAAATCATATGAGATAATCATGATGGAATGGTATCATATAATCATTGAACGGACATCAAACAACATAAGGCACACACCCTAGCTTTGAAATATAATATTAAAGAGTGTCATAACATAAGAATATAAAATATTAAATTTATGAACATATATACACAAAATCATGTCTAAAGAAATATTATTAATATATCTAAATAGTATTCATGTTCATTCACAAGGATCATTACATATCTAAACAATTATCATGTCCATGAAAAAATAATTGGACATGACCATATAGTAATCACTTCAATGCATAAAATATTTATATCACTTGTTATAAAACATTATGTAATTAATTAAATTGACTTATATGATCCCACCCAATACACATTGATTAGCAAGGATTATGTATTCTATAAGGACATAAGATAATTCATTATTCCTTCATAGTGTAATTTATTTAGAAAAAAGAAATAGGTTTCATTAATGTTACCACAAAAAAATATCATGAGACATCCAATGAAAATAGGTGGATATTATAATTATATTATATCCCCAGTAAAGAAAAAAACATTTAATTAAAAATATATTAAAAATAGTTTTATAAAATAATTAGAAATATGGTTAAAAAACATGAAGATATAGTATTTTATTTTGAAAATAAAAAACTTTATAAAACATTGGGAATATTATTTTCATCAAAAGCCAATAAAATGTGCAATTTATTCTTGATAATGCATAACATGCATAACATCAAGAAATGGTTATGGTATCCCACCATTTTATTACATAACTTTTCATTACATTTTACAAGCATAGTATCTTTAAAGTTTAGTGTCATTGAAATAAGGTACATAATAAATGAAAATATAAAGAATTATTCTAATACCCTTTAAAGGGTTAATCATTGGTTCATCCTAAGTACAATTACTACATCTCATAACCTGGGGACATACATCAATGTAAGGGCAGAGCAGAAGTCCTAGTAAGGGTAAACAAGGGAAACATTTTACTTATGATATCAATAAGAACTTAATAAAATAAAAAAATGCATGAGCAATGAAAAAATAAGAATATCATAATAATCAGAACATGAATCATAACTTGAAAATGTGACAACAAAATTTAATTAATAAATTCATAAGAATATCTCCAAGTTCCATCCCAAAGGTGCCATAAAAATTACCAAGGTATCGTAAAACTTGTCATCTTTAGTGAATAATTTCATTACGTAGTACATTGGAGCACTATCAGGGCACACCATTAATATGTACTTATATTCATGTAATCGAAATATATCATAATAAAACATTTTATATATAACCCAAAAATAATAAAAGAAATGGGTTTCATATCCAAATCATTGTGTTTTGAAAAGTGCTAGAAAATAAGATTATTATGTCATTTATAGCCCCTGGAAATGGTATGAGGGTTTTATGTATGTAAATTCAGAAATAAAATAAATCATTCTAATTTCGTGATTAATACCCCATGAAATTAATTTGGTTTGGGTATTCGTATTGGTTAAAAATAATTTCATGCAAAAAAGAGGGAGATTTTGATATGAAAAATATTCAGCATAACAACTATGAAACATTGTTTATGAAAAAATTAAAAAGAGAGGGGACAAGGGTATCCCATTCATAAATGAAAAATAATACAGTATAAGGAAAAAATAAAAATAAAATAAGATCATGGTATGGAAATTTAAAAGACATACTACACAAAAGAGAACTTGAAAGGAAAAGAGATGTTGGTGAATTCCCTAACCTTGAAGTGTAACTTCTTAAAATCTATGATTATGACCTTGGTGGATTGAGAAACATTTGGAGGACTCTTTGAGAGGTAATAATATCATTAATATATGGAGAATTATTATTTAATTAATATAAACTACGGGATGGGTGTGTATTTATAGCAAAAATGATGGAATATTTTATTAATTTCAAAGTACACCTCATTAGTGGTATTTGAAAAACCATGGGCTTATCCATGGTATTTGACCAGGGTAATGGCCAATTGGGACACCTCATATCATATTATAATCCTTAAGATTCTACTAGAATTATTAAATCATGATTACATCATGATTACATCATTATTACATATCTATTATGTTATTAAACATACTGAAAACTCAAAACAATATTTTTAATATTCACTGAAAATTCACCCAATTTTGAAAAATACCAAAAAATAACTAACACCATTTTTCAGCATGTAGAATGAAAAAGTGAAATCCATTTTATAAAAATTGTTTTTATTTATATTAAATTAAATAAATAAAATACTAACACTTAACTAATAATTTCTAAAACATTTATTTCGTTACACTATGATATAATTATATCACATTACCACTTAAGATTAATAAAGCATATTTATACTTACATAGATGAGGTTACTATTCCATTATTCAAATTACCATTCATAAGGGTAAAATTACTATTCCAAAGGGTAATTTTACTATTGAATAAAAAATTATTTTGATCTTATTTAACCACATTTTTTCACCTTGTTTAAACCATGTATGTCCAATTTTCAAAAATTATTTCATATAAAATGTTATTTAGTAATATTTTTTACTATTCACCAAAAAACTATTCATGAAATACTATTCATAAAAAAAACAATTCATCAAATACTAAAAAAATTAAACTTCTTATAAAACTCCTAAAAATTACCCCAGATTAATTTTGACATTTGAAATTCAAAAATGATTTTTATGTTATCATAATAACTCTATGTTTGAGAAATCTCTAAAAGTACCATTTTTTACTTCTAAAATCAATTTATTAAATTTTTCTTAAATAAACATATATTTTTTATGAAAATCTATTCTTAAAATAGAAATGATGAAATAAAAATTTTATTTATACCAAGGGATTACACATTGTAACTAAGTCCTCGTTACATAAAACCTTATAACACTCACATAAGACCTAAGATTAAGGTGTGAAAGGTTGATAGAATATAGGGGAGGCTCATAAAACATTTCCCTAGTCATGATTTTTATCAACATGAAATTATCCCGTATGTGATTCTATTCAAGCTTAATGTGTTGAAGTTCTTCTTGGACTTGATCAAGAATGAAGCCCAGCGACGCCACCTCCTTCCCATGCTCCGAAAAATGGTCTTATTATGGAATGAGTCTAATGGATGAGGCCATCATCTCTTCTCTATACATTAATTATCCATTATCATTTCAATTTTAAATATTAATTATAACGTTAAAAATTATTATTGTTTCCAATGGTTATATTAACCAATGGTCATATAACGGTCAAAACCCAATGGTCACATATTATTTATACTTATATATTTTTATTGATTATGAGATAGTAATACATAAATATTTAGGAAAAATAATATTATTCAAAAGTTCAGTTCGTTACATTCTTACCCCTTAAGAAATTATGTCCCCAAAATTTCATCTCGTACCCTCCGAATAGAAAAGGTGCAGGTACTTTTGTTTCGTAGTCTCCTATGGTTCCCATGTGAATTATTTATATTTTTGGCTCCACTATAACACTTTAACAAGGCGGGTACCTGAATCAAACAAAGTACTAGCTAACCTTGAGAGAACAACAAGAGTACCTACCACCACATCATTTAAAGTTTCAACTTCATCCATCATGATAGAAAAAACACATCCTTTTTCCCTTGTCCTATAATGAGGATGATTGTGATCCCCTCACTGCCCTCAGATTGAGAAAATCATTGGAAAAGTGCCCAATATATCCACACTTGAAGAATTGGATGTCAGGTAGGGCCTGAACCATCTTCCATTTGTTATTTGTGTTGAAATGTTGGGGATTCCCCTCACTACAACAATTCCGATCGATATAGAAATTTCTTTTACAACTATAACACTTCCCTCTCTGGAGAAAAAAGTTCCCCAAATGCTTCTTCCCACATTTATTACACGTGGGGATTTTTACTTTCTTCCCTCCTCATCCCTAAGAAAAGCTCCTCCCCATGTTTGGCTCTATTGATCCTTTCCTTTCATTGGATTTGTGAGACCACTACATCTCACAGAACTCCAGTTCAACTTTCATATCACTCTGCATGATCTATTTATAACTATCATAGTCTTGGTTGGCTATATTTTTTAACAGATGATGTCTTAGTCCACCAAATAATCTATCAACCTTCCCATTAGGATCCATAACAAATCTTGAGGTGTAATAGGAATGCCCTGCGAAGTTCATCTCACAGATTTTTATAGAGTCATTATTCTTCTACTTCAGCTCGAGAAATTCCATCTCCATTTATATTCTCATTGAATAAGGGAAATACTTATTGAATAATCTCCACCTAAACTCTTCCCACTCTATAGAATTAAACTCCCCTCTATACCTGATGTTTTGAATTAGTTCCCAACACTGATCATATTCTCCCTCTAAGTGGTAAATATCCAAGGTGACATTTCCATGTCTAGAACTATGAATCACATAAAAGATCTTTTCTACAGAGCTTATCAACTTTTCTACAATCAATGGGTTGGTATACCCACTGAATGTTGGTTGTTGTTGATATATAAAGGACCTAAAATAATGGTGTTCTCATCTTGGTGAAAATAGAATCTTATCTTGATTCTAGTTATTTCTAATAACTTGAGTCATTTGATTTATCATTATCATGAAAGATTCCATTCTATATTCCATTAGAGGGCCATTAGTGCATGGCCCAGTATGGTCACCATTTTCACGGTTCCTCCTATTTCCTTCCATTTTCTAAAATAAGAAAACCTTAGGGATAAACTTTTTTAATTTAAAAATATTATAAATCTAATGTATTTTTATGTATTAAAACATCATGCATAAACATGTCATCAACAATTACATTTTCTATAGATCTTTCATAATGATTCATAAAAAGCTTGTGATTAACCAAACATATCCACCAGGAGTGTCAAACCAGGTATAAGGACCCAGCCTTATAACATTACATAATATTGAATTAAATGAATAATTAACATTGAGGATATTTTCAGGTTTATAGTTTTAGATAATTAGGGCATAACTATTACATCTTAATATATTATAAAGTTGACACTTCTACCCAGTTTCAATTTTTTTCATAAAATAAAAACTCTTAAAAAAGAAACATGACTAGTTCCATGTTTTAGACAGCATGTCTTTCCTTGATCCCATCCTTGGCCCTATTCATCTTTTAGTCCTATGGAATACATTTAAAAAACATGGGATGAGCATAAAAAGCTCAGTAAGAGATATAAAAATATGAAAAGAAAACATTTGTCCATGTATACGTAAATATCAATGAAATCATACTTTAATCATAAAACATAATCACTTTAACATACCTCATGAAATCATAAGATTTATGAATATCTCATAGAAATCATAATACATAAAGGTAACTTGAGGAATTCATAACATTCTTACGTAGGGATTAACCCTCAGGGTTACGTTTGGAATACCCATCGTAGTATATTCCCTAAATCTTTTTGTAGAAACCATAGCATTTAACTCCTTCGCGTTACCCAATGAATTGGGGAGCTATCTCGGGCTCACCCGCCCTTAGTTTATCTCGGAAACACCCGACTTCATAAACATTTCCTAAGAACGATAACATAAACATAACATATAACTTAAGCATAAAGGAAAGATAACATCCCACATTGCAATAAAAATATAACATTTTAAGATATTGAATTAATAAACCCATTATAAAAACCATTTTCAATAACAAAATACGTAAAAAGAGTATATGGTATTTATTTTCCTTTTAAAAACATTACGGATTGTTAAAGAAGCCAAAGGTCAAATAATACTCGCAGTGGCGTAAAAGGTCATTGTCACTGCTTACGTAAAAAAAAGAATCATTCCTTTTTTTTGTTTAGTAAAACACTTCATAAATAAAATATTCCCATTGAATGAAATGGAAAGTCAAAATGGTTTTATAAACTGTATAAAATAATGTCGTGTATAAATAATAGGATTCCTCAATAAAAGGATATTGAGACGAAGTCCCTTATAAAGACGATATCCCTAGATTAATGATAAATAAATTACCTAATTAAGTGTGACAAATATAAATACACTCAATATAAGTGGATATTAATTGTAAAACAATCAGTGGTCATCCACACATATTCATAGCACAAGATGATCAAGAAGTAGAGGTTTAACCCAAATAATTGAAATTGGGTTAAGAAGTTCCCTTACAGAAATTCGACAGCCTAACAACGTCACCTTAGAATTTAGAAAACGAATTGATGTGAGATAAAAATGTTATCTCATCACATGGACATAAAATTTACAACAATAATGATATATATGAACATATCCCAACATAATAAGATGTATATTAAAAGACCTAACAAAAATAAGTCTTTTAAAAAGAGGAGGGTGACAGGTTCTCTTACTGATTTTGGTAACTTTCGAATCACACACCCCATGATTGAAGGATCCTACAATAAAGATTTAAATAGCCATAAATTAATGTATATTACACAAATAATACAATCATGGGTAGTACACACACCACACATAAGGAAATAGTGGCAAACGTAGAATGAATCTCACAGGAATAAAAGTGAGATGAAAAACCCCTTACTCGTTGTAACCAATCAAGTTGTATGACCAAAAGATAATAAACACCAAATGTATCACATAATACAATGAATATAAATAGAATAATGATAATATATATTAAATAACAGTATGAAATACACTACATGCAAAAAATATTTGGCGAACAATTGAAATATCACAGAATTAAAAGTTAGATAAGAAATCCATACCTCAACTCTGACTTGTCTTGTTCATTTGTTAATATTCCTAAATAATAAACCTTGGTCAATTTATAGTTTCTTAAGTACTTCCTTTAATGTTTATTATTCAATTCATATCATATATTATCATCTTATAATAATTTGTTAATTATGTGAGTTCATATCATACGTCTGTCGATGTTCGGTATTTGAGTAAAATGAGCTTGTTTGAAGAGAATTGTCCATGTATTTATATGTAAATCATCTCCTGAATGGTTTTCATGATTTAAATATCATATATATCCAGTATATATGTATTTAATAAAATTCCATAATTTTTTGAGATAAGAAATGAAATGTACCGTTCATGGAGACAGTAGGTCGTACGTACGCATGAACGTTACATTCATTTTTTTGTCATATTAATGGACTTTAAAACTAAATGAGACATATTTATATATATTATAATTACTGTATAATATATATTTTATATAGGTAACATAATTTCATTAATTAAATTCTTTATAAATTCCATGTTTGGCATGAACGAGTCACATCACTTGAGGGGGCGGTTGTCCACACTTCTTCGTGTGAAATTATCGCATTTGCACAACATGAAAAGCCTAAAGGTTTGTTTTAAATATAAAATACAGATGAATAAAGATGACATGAATATAATATATATTATATATAAATATAGTTCCATCATAATGGTCACCATGAGAGGTGTTAAAAGAAGATTGAACAATCATCGTTTCGTGAGGCAGTAATTCGTCACCCACAGAAACAGTATGTTCTTTTACCATAAGACAGAGGTGTGTGTAAGTGTAGGTATAATCCTTATCATAATAACATAATAGTATATTGAGGATACTGGTGTTTTTATGAGATCAAATAATAAAAATATATTGGTGAGTGAAGAAGGAAAATAAAATAAAGAAACTCGAGAGAAGACATTACCTTTAAATCAGGTAACTCTTTTTGATTTGAGCCAAAGGCTTCCTTGGAAAGACTTCTGTAAACAGTGAGGCTTCTAGGAGTAGGAGATGGATTTGGAGAGATTATATGAGTAGTGTTTGGACAAGACAAGGGCTTGAGATGTGTGGGTATGGGGGTTGAGGTGGGGGCCTTTTATAAGAGGGGGGAGGGTCACTTTTGGAAAGTCTTGAAATGTTACTTTATTATAAATGATTTTCGAATTTTAAAGGTCCCACAATGATATATTTTGAAGATAAGTTAATAAGGGTTTTAAATCCACCCATAAAATGGGTTTTCGACAACTTTATGTCTTATATTTTACCTTATATTTTCATTTTATTTAAATCGTTAATTAATGAGGTAATCACTGCATCATCATGGTGTCATAAATAAATTTATATATTTAATGTCTAAAAATTATAAAAAAATACCAAGATGTAGGAAATATTTTTATATTTAAAATTACTATTTATAGTCTAATATATCATTTATATAAACAAAATTAAATTTTTTTACTTACGATATACAAACGTTTGTTATATTTCTCTTCTTTTTTAAAAAATTATGTCATAAATGTCACTATCACGCCCATGTGACTCCATGTGCCCTCAAGTTTGGTATAAAGCTTCCCATGGTCGGCCATGACTCAAAAAAGGGGATTTTGACACATTTTGGGTTCATTTTATATTATTATGATATTATTTTATTACCCTTAACTACCCGATTACTAATTAATCACGATAATTAAAGATAATTATTGTCGTTACTATTCATAATGTCCAAAAACTAAAGAGTATTAATTATATAATTTGAACATTATGATTCAAAATTTTGAATCCAGTTTAAAAAAATTAAAACATAGAAATTTCAGTAATTAATTTAAAAATAATTTTTGTTGTCAAAAGCAAAGACGGTGTTTTAAGAAGTAAACTTTATTAAAATATTGACTTGTTTTTACATCCAATTGAAAAGTGAAATTACTTCCAATTACCATATTTGTATTAAGTGATAAAAACATAATTCAATTACACTTTTAAACACATTAAATTTACAATCGATCTACATAAATAATTTGGATGAAAAAGCAGTTTTGAATTAAAATGCTCTATTTTCAATATTCATTAAAAAATGAACTTTATCAGAAAAATACAAAAATTCACCCTAAGATATATTTGATATTACAAAATAAAAAATGATTTCCATTTTTAAAAATTCAAAACATAGAAGTTTCATTAATAAATTATATTGTTAATTCCCGCTGTCAAAACAAATTGCGTGTTTTTAAGAAACAATATCTATCAAAAGATTGACACTTGTTTATGTCCATTTTCAATGTGAAATTAATTATAATTACCACCATTGGATTAAATGGAAAAAATATATTATAATTACTATTTAAAACCAATTAAAAAGATAATATAACCATATAAAAAAATTATATTAAAAGTAGGTTTTGAATTAAAATATAACATTTTTCACAATTCATTAAAAAATGAACTTTATCGGAAAAATACCAAAAATTTACACAAAGTAAATTTTTATGTCATGATTATAAAGAAGGATTTTATTTTGTCAAATATAACATATAAAAGTGCAAAAATGTATATTTAGAAAGGGTTTTCCATCAAAAGGCGGTTAATCATCCTTTTAAAGAATATTAGAATATTTATGCTTAAAATTGGATTCATTCGAATTTTATGCCTCTAAAATTTGTTGTATAAATTTAAAAATATTTAACAAACATATATAATCACTTTTTAGTTAGCTCTGCTCATTATCGGCATTACAATAACTATGTGTTTACTACCATTTATAATAATATTATTATATTATTAGTGTGCATCGTAAGATTTCAAAGAAACATGTTGTTGCGTATTGGGTGCGCCATCGAACATAGCATCCCCATTAAAGTAATATTAGTATTTTATTCACAAATATTATTAAATATGAAAATTTCATATTCTTTATTTACCTAGGATGTTACATCCTTCCCCCCTTTTGGGAATTGCGTCCTCGCAATTTTAAAATTGAGCTCGGAAACTTCCTTGAAAGCCCCACATCGGAAAAGGAGTCAATAAAACTATCACTTTAAAAGAAATAAAGAGAATTACAGTGGTAAATTGATATAACCCATACTAGGAACCCATGAAAACATGGATATGGAGGATAAACTAAGTGTTATGTTCTGATGAAGAGTGATAGAAAACATGATCAGGAGAAAGTAAACAATTTGAAATCCACAAAATTGTGATGGGTTAAGTGGTATTTTATTCCCTAGTTGGAATAGTTAACAGACAACATTTTTGTTTTAAGATACTTTTCATTAAGGAATTTATTTATGAACTTAACTAAAACAAAATTAAACATACTTACTTTTCATGTAGACTTTTATCTCTTACTATATTTCAAACACAAACTCATATTTTTTCCAAAAGATTAGTATTTATGATGACTTTTTCACATTAAGAGTTATATAATAAACTTCTAGAGAATAAACTAATCCAAAAAAGATAAATATATATTTTCCATGTCTTTAGACCTTAACAAAAACAAAAATCGTTAGTAAGAGATCAGATAATACCCAAAAAGGATAATCTTTTAGAAAAAAACTACTCTTAATCCCTAATGTTTTTTCAAACAAAACCCAAAGTTCAATAATGACCATTCAATAAAATATTGTCCATAAAATTCATCAAAATTAATCCAAACTAATATTGAATCCCAAATCTCATAAGGATTTAATTACATAGTCTTCCATGATAAATCATAACATATATCTCCAAATAACATCAGTTACTCACAAAGTCTCATATTGAAAAATAATTAACCTAATCACATATTTTTCATGATAGGTTAATAAATTTCATAAATAAACCAAATCATCATATATCCATAATAAAAACCTAGACTCTTGCAAACAAATTTTTTTACCATTATTCCATAATTGAAATCCCATAGTATTATATCTTCCTTTGGGATATAGTGTTTCGTCAAAAGATAGAATGTCTTTCACAACAACCTTTATCACTTAATCACCAAATCATTTACCTATACTAAGTATATCCATTTGATAAAACATAAATTCCAAAAATCAACTTATTATTGTTCCATAAAATCATTTTACTAAAATAATAAGTCATACTAACCAAGGTCTTCAAGTAGATCAGTGGTAGGCGATGTGCCCTTGTCGCCCTTTGGTTGTGGGTTCAATTCCTGTAGCCTTACTAGATGTGATGGTTTTTCACCCATCCTATGTTTTTTCTTTTTTATAAAACTAAAAAATAACCCTAACATGTTTTAATCTCAATGGTATCCCAATACCTCTCATTTTCATCCAAATTCATTATGATCTCAACATCTTAATTCTTGAAGTCTATTTCACTACAATAAGTTAAAATAAAATGATCCCCAAAATGAAGAACATCATACCTTGATCATGGTTTCCATTTGGTTCCATAATTATATTGTTCACAGAGGTAGAAGGTCCATGCATTGCAAAAATTATTTAGTGATCCTTAAAAATCATTAGCTTTCTCCATCCAAATACAACTTGTACAACTCGGGTTATATGGGTGTTCATGAAAAAACATTTTTGAAAAATAATCATGTATGACATATAATTTCAAAACATCTCATAAAACATGATTTTTATAAAATAGTCAGACAGAATTCGAGTTGAAAATTTCAATTAATGGTCCTTTTAAAACACCATAGGTATTTGATGAGAGACTATATTGTAAAAGAAAATATAAATAGGTTGCGCAAGGGTCTCCTTCTTCAGCACCTTTTTTTAAAATCACAATATGCTTCAAAATATTGTGATAAGGTAAAATATTTTAAAATGCCTTGATAATATTTACCTTTCTTGAAAATATGAGAATATTGTGAAAATAGGATTTGTTTAAATACAATCCACGATCCACGATGATAATGAGGTATTGTGGAGGTGTTTCATATCTCAAACAACTTCTTGCAAGTGATTTGTATGCTAGAAAAAGTTTCACAATCATCCGAACATGACTTTACAATAATTATTGCAAGCATGTCCTCTGGAAGAGATAGGAATTTCGTTTGAGATCCTCCTCCTTCCATTTTTAACTAACATTGCATGATCTGAAAAAGTTATAAAACAAGTATTTAACTGAAATAATAGACATAGGGACTAACCATGTGTCAAACGAAAACTCCTAATCTCAAAAGTTGTCTAAACCTCCCTCTAATATCAACTATAAGGACCTAGCCTTATAAAATTACATAATATTGAATTAAATTAATAATTCACATTGGGGATCTTTTTAGGTTTAGAGTTTTAGATAATTAGGACATAAATATTACATCTCAAAAATTTATAAAGTATACACTTCTACTAAGTTTCGATTTTTTTCACAAAGTAAAAACACTTAAAAAAGAAACTTGACTAGTTCCATGTTTTAGACAGTATGTATTTCCTTGATCCCATCCATGACACTATTCATCTTTAAGTCCTATGGAAAACATTTCAAAAATTTGGGATGAACATAAAAATCTCAGTAAGGGATATAAAAATCGGAAAATAAAACAGTAGTCTATGTATACATAAAAATCAATGAAATCATACTTTAATCATAAAACATAATCACTTTAACATACCTCATGAAATCATAAGATTTATGAATAACTCATAGAAATAATAATACATAAAGGTAACTTGAGGAATTCATAACATTTTTACGTAGGGAGTAACCCTCATGGTTATGTTTGGAATATCTATCGCAGTATATTCCCTAAATATCTTCAGGGAAACCATAGAGTTTAACTCCTTCGCATTACCCAATGCATTGGAGGGATATCTCGGGCTCACCCGCCGTTAGTTTATAATGGAATCACCCGACTTCATAAAAAATGCCCAATAACCATAACCTAAACATAACACATAACTTAAGAATAAAGGAAAGATAACATTCCCACATTGTAATAACAATATAACTTTTTATTATTTTAAAATAATAAATCTATTATAAAAACCATTTTCAATATCAAAATACGTAAAATGAGTATATGGTATTTACTTTCCTTTTAAAAACATTACAACTTTTTAAGGAAACTAAAGATCAAATAATACTCATGGCGAAGAAAAAGTTCGTTGTCACCGCTTACATAAAAAAAGAAACATTCCTTTTTGTGGTTTAGTAAAACGTTTCGTAGATAAAATATTCCCTTTGAATGAAATGAAAATTCAACAGGGTTTTATACACCATATAAAATAATGTCGTGTATAAATCAAAGGATGCCTCAATAAAAGGAGATTGAGACGAAGTCTCTTATAAAAACGGTATCCTTAGATTAAGGATAAATCAATTACATAATTTTGTGTGACAAATATAAATACCCTCAATATAAGTGGATATTATGTGTAAAAAAATCATAGGTCATCCACACAGATTCATAGCATGATATAATAAAGAAGTAGAGGTTTAACCCAAATAATTTAAATTGGGTCCAGAAGTTCCCTTATAGAAACTCGACAGCCTAACGACGTCACTTTAAAATTCAGAAAATCAGCTGATGAGAGATAAAAATGGTATATAATCACTTGGACATAAAATTTATAACAATAAGGATTTATATGAACATATCCAAACATAAGAAGATGTAAATTAAAAAACCTAACAAAAATAAGTCTTTTAAAAAGAGGAGGGTGAACGGTTCCCTTACCGATTTGGGTAACTTTCGAAACATAATCCCCATGACAGAAGGATTATAAAATGAAGATATAAATACCCATAAATTAAAATATATTACCAAAATAATACAATAATGGATATTACACACACCACACAAAAGGAAATAGTGGAAAATGTAGCATGAATCTCACGAGAATAAAAGTGAGATGAAAAATCATGTACCTCGTTGTAATCAATAGAGTCCTATGACCAAAAGATAATAAGAAAAAAATGAATCAAATAATACCATTAATATTAATAGAATCATGGTAATATATATGAAATTATAGTACACAATACACCACATGAAATAAATAAGTGGCAAACAATGGAAATCTCACAGAATTAAAACTCATATAAGAAATCCCTTACCTCAAGTCTGACTTGTCTTGTTCATTTAATTATATTCCTGAATAATAATACTTGGTCAATTTATAATTTATTAAGGACTTACTTTAAATTTTATTATTAAATTCATATCACATATTATCATGTTATAATAATTAGTTAATTATGTGAGTTCATATCATATGTCTATCGATGTTCGGTACATGAGTCAAAAATGAACTTGTTTTAAGAGAATTGTCCATGTAGTTATAAGTACATAATATATGGAGTGGTGTTAATGATTTAAATATCATATATATTCATTATATATGTATTTAATAATATTCCATACTGTTTTGAGATATGAAATGAAATGTACCGTTTATGGAGACAGTAGGCCGTACGTACGCATGAACGCTACTTTCAATTTTTGTCATATTAATGGACTTTAAAACTAAATGAGAAATAGATATATTATAATTCCAGTATAATATATATGTTATATAGGTAACATAAGTTCATTTATTAAATTATTTATAAATTCCATGTTTGGAATGAATGAGTCACATCACTTGAGGGGGCGGTTGCCCACACTTCCTTATATGAAATTATCGCATTTGTACAACATGCGAAACATAAAGTGATGTTTTAAATATAAATTACATATGCATAGAAAGATAATAAATATAATATATATCATATATAAATTTAGTTCCATCAAAATGGTCACCATGAGATGTGTTAAAATAAGATTGAATAATCATCATATCGTGTGGTAGAAACTCGCCACCCACAGAAACTATATGTTCTTTAACCATTAGGCAGAGGTGTGTGTAAGTGTAGGTATAATCCTTATCATAACAACATCATAGTATATTGAGGATACTGGTGTTATTATGGGACCAAGTAATAATAAGATAGTTATGAGTTAAGAAGGAAAATGAAAGAAAGAAACTGAAGAGAAGACATTACCTCTAAATCGGGTAACTCTTTTTGATTTGAGCGAAAGGCTTCCTTGGAAAGACTTCTTCCCAGAGTGAGGCTTATAGGAGTAATAGAGGGATTTTGAGAGATTATATGAGCATATTTTATACGAGAAAAGGGCTTTATAGGTGTGGGTAAGGGGGTAGAGGTGGGGGCCTTTTATAAGAGGGAGGAGGGTCACTTTTGGAAAGTCTTGAAATGTTACTTTATTAAAAAATGATTTTTAGATTTTAAAGGTCCCACTATGATATATTTTGAGGATAATGTGATAAGGGTTCTAAGTCTACCCATATAATAGGTTTTATACAAATGTAAGTCTTATATTTTACCTTATCGTTTAATTTTATTTAAATGGTTCATTAATGAGGTAAATCATCATGGCGTCATAAATAAATTTACTTATTTAATGTATAAAAATTATAAAAAATAGCATGATTTAGGAAATCATTTTATATTTCCAATGACCATTTATAGTCTAAGAGATCATTTATGTGAACAAAATTAATTTTTTTACTTAGGATATACAAACCTTTGTTATATTTCACTTCTTTTTTTAAAAATAATTTCCTAAATGTCACTATCACACCCATGAGACTCCATGGGACCTAAAGTTTGGTATAATGCTTTCCATGGTCGGACATGACTCAAAAAAGAGTATTTGGGCACCTTTTTTGGTCATTTTATATCATTATGATATTATTTTATTACCCTTATCTACCCTATTACTAATTAATCACAATAATTAAAGATAATTACCGTCGTTACTATTCATATTGTCCAAAAACAAAATAGTCTTAATTTAATAATTTAGACATTATGATTCCAAATATGGAATACATTTTACCAAATTTCAAACATAGAAATTTCAATAATTATTTTCAAAATAATTCCCATTTTCAAAACCAAAGATGGGGTTTTAAGAAGTAAAATTTATCAAAAGATTGACTTGTTTTTTACTTCCAATTGAAAATTGAAATTACTTCCAATGACAAAAATTGTATTAAGTGATAAAAACATAATTCAATTACACTTTAAAATCAATTAAAATGACAATATATCTATATAAATAATTTGGATGAAAAAGTAATTTTGAATTAAAATGTTGTAATTTTCACTATTAATTAAACAAAATGAACATTATTAGAAAAATACCAATAATTCACCTGAAGATGTATTTGATATTACAAATTAAAAAATGATGTCCATTTTAACAAATTAAAAATATATAAGTTTCATTAATAAATTATATTTTTGATTCCTGCTGTCAAAACAAATATCGTGTTTTTAAGAAACAATATCTATCAAAAGATTGACACTTGTTTATGTCCATTTTCAAAGTGAAATTAATTATAATGACCACCATTGGATTAAATGGTAAATATATATTCTAATTAAACTTTAAAACTAATTAAAAAATAATATATCTATAGAAATAAATTAGATTAAAATGAGGTTTTGAATTATAATACAAGATTTTCACTATTCATAAAAAACGAAGTTTATCCGAAAAATACCAAAAATTTATAAAAAGTAAATTATGAAGTCTTGATTCTAAAAAAGGATTTTATTTTGTCAAATATAACATATAAAAGTGACAAAAAGTATATTTAAAAAGGGTTTTCCATCAAAAGATGGTTAATCGACCTTTTAAAGAATATTAGAATATTTATGCTAGAATTGGATTCATTCTCATTTTAAGCATCTAAAATTTATTGGATAAATGTAAAAATATTTAACAAACATATAAAATCACTTTTTAGCTAGTTGTTTTCATTCCTGCCATTACAACAGCTAGGCGTTTACTACTATTTATAATAATATTATTATATTATTAGTGTGCATCGTAAGATTTCAAAGAAACTCGTTGTTGCATATTGTGTACGCCATTGAACATAGAATCCACTTTAATGTAATACTAATATTTTATTCATAAATATTATTAAATTTTAAAATTTCATATTCTTTGTTTACCTGGGATGTTACACCAGGAGTGGAGCAAGGCTCATTGTAGTGCACCAGCTCCCATTCAAGTCTAGATCAAAGTACTGTTTTTTTGTTTTTCCCTTAGATACATCTATTCTAGAGCCACATCCTCCTATTCATATCCAAACAGGGATTTATTTGTTCGGATACCACTTACTTAATATTTCCCCAAAATAAAAGGGTTTTTTATTATATTTAAAAAAATTTATAGGGCTTTTCCTAATGTTTTTAAATCCTATTTTCCACAAATAAATAAAGTACCCACTGATACTAACTATGGAATCCCACCTTTTTATTACATAAGTTTTCATTTAATTTTACAAAGAGAGGATATTTAAAGAAGAGTGTTGTGGAAATATGGTATATAATACATGAAAACATTAGGAATTATTCTAATCCACTTTTAAGGATTCATCATAGGTTCATCATAAGTATAAATAACACATCTCATAACATTGGGATATACATCGAAGGAAAGGGTGAGCAAAAGGCCCAGTAAGTGTAAACAAGGGAAACAATTTAATTATGGTATCAATAAGAACTTGAAGAAATGAAAAAAGACATATGCAATGAAAAAATAAGAATATCATAAAAAAATAAAATGAATCATAACTTGAATTTTTTTACAACATTTAATTTATACATTCATAATCATATCAACAAGTTCCATCCCCACAGTTTTATAAAAATTACCAATGTTATTTACCATGGAATCGTAAAACATGTCATCTATAGAGATTAATTTCTTTACCCAATGCATTTGAGTGCTATCAAGGTTCACCCTTAATATAGATTTATATTAATGTAATCCATATATATCATAATAAAACATTTAATAATTAATATAAATATAATAAAAGAAATGGGTTTCATATCAAAATCATGGACTTTTAAAAATTGCTTAAAAATATGATCGTTATATCATTTATAACCCATGGAAAAAGACTGAGGGTTTTATGTATGTCAATTCTAGAATAAAATAAATTATTTTTATGTCTTTAGGAATGAAACTTTAAATGAAATTAGTTTGGCTATTCATATAATGTGAAAATAATCTCATGCGAAAAAGGGAGAGATTTTGAAATGAGAATTATGTAGCATAATGACTATAACACATTATTTTAGAAAAAATTAAAAAGTGGGAGGAAAAGGGTCTCCCATTAATATATCACACATAATGACGTATATAGAAATAATAAAATGAAAATAATAACATGGTATGAAAATTTAAAAGACATACAACATAGAAGACAACATGAATGGAAAAGAGAAGTTTCATAATTCTCTTACCTTGAAGAGTAACTTCTAAAACGATACGATCGGGACCTTGGGAGCATCATGACACCATATAAGGACTACTCTAGAGTTAATAGTATCATAATTTGTGTAGAATTAATTTTTAATGTAAGGAAATGATGGAATGGGTGGGTATTTATATAAAAAGTGAGGGAATATTTTATTAATTTCAAAGGACGCCTCATTAGTGGTATTTTCAAAACCATGGGGTAGAACATGGTATTTTCTAATGATAATGGAATCCTAGGAAACATCATATCATATTTTAATATTTAAGAGTTTAATATAATTATTACATTGTGGTCACATCATTATTACATAGCTACGATGTCATTAAACATACCGATAACTCAAAAAGTGTATTTTTATTATTAATAGAATAATCAATAGTTTAAAAAGATCCCACAAATTCACCATAAATTTTCTTCAATATGTAGCATTAAAAATTGAACTCCATTTTATTGAAATTAATTTCATTTTGAATTAAATAAAATATTAATACTTAACTAATAATTTCTAAACCATTTATTTACTTATACTATGATATAATTATATCACATTAACACGTAAGATGACTAACAGATTTTTATACTTCCATAGGTGAGTTTCTTATTCCATTGGTCAAAGCACCATTCCTAAGGGAAAAATTACTATTCCAAAGTGTGAAGTTACTATTTACCAAAAAATTATTTTTGACTTATTGAACCAAATTTTTCACCCGGATTGCAACCATGTTTGCTCGATTTTGGAAAATCGCTTCATAGAAAAAATTATTTAAAAATAAAATATTTTTTACTATTCATAAAATAACTATTAATCAAATATACTATTCATTGAATACTATTCACTAAATATAAAAAATGAAACTTCTTTGAAAACTCTTAAAAAATTTATCCCAGATTAATTTTGACATTTGAAATTAAAAAATGTTGTATATTTTACCATTATATTTTTCTATGTATGAGAAATCTCTAAAAAGTAAAATTTTCATTTCTAAAATCAATTTATCAAATTTTTATTAACTTAACATATAATTTATAACTTAAGGATATTATTAAAATAGAAATTATTGAATAATTTTTTTTATACTAAGGGATTGCAGAAAGTAACTATGGCTTTGTTTAATAACCCCTTATAACACCAAAATAGGACCTAAGACTAAGGTGTGAAGTGGTGATAGAATCTTCGGGCGGCTTAGAAAACATTTCTCTAGTGGTGATTTCTATCAACTTGAACTTCACTTGTATGTGATTTCGTAAAATCATAACATCTTGAAGTTCTATATGGTCACAGTCTAGAGAAAAGCCCAGTGATGCCACCTCCTTCCCAAACTCTGACAAATGGGATTTGTACAACCTGAGTCTTCTGAATGAGGCCATTGAATCTTCTTTCTGCAATAATTATCTATTGTAATTTCTATATTAAACAGTAATTATAATGTTAAAAATTATTATTGTTTCCAAAGGTCATATTAGCCAAGTATCATATAACTATCAAAAAATGATGATCCCATTTCATTTATACTTATATATCTTTAATGATTAGGACAGAGTAAGACATTAATTTTCAGGAAACTAAATTTTATTCAATTTTTTGGGTCGTTACAATGGTGACTAAGTAGTCAATATTAGAAAACATGTTTTCATGACTTTTCAAAAAAAATCCATAAATAATAAATATTCAATTTGTTAAAAATATTAATTATTAAACTGCTTTTAAGAAATCCAAAGGTATTTTTAAATGGACATAAATAGTTATTGAAATATAGGGAATAAAATTCTAGAAAAAAATGAAAAATATTTATATAGATGTAAAATTATTTTCTAAGAGACATAAATATAGTTAAATCAATGATTTAAAATAAAACAACATATAGTTTTCAATGTAAAAATACTCTTATAATAAAAAATATGAAATGTAAATTAAAATAAAATATGTATAAATTTACTCTTGATATAATAAGTCTATGTGTTAGTATATAAATTTTATAACTGAAAATATGTTTATAATATGAATTATGTATCAATCAAGTGAAGTTGAGATGAAAACACATTACCTAATGTCTTGACTAGGTTGGTTCATTCATATAATATCTATAATAAACTAATGTAGTTTATTAAAAACATTATTCATATCCTTTTTAGGAATATTTTATTTATTTTGGCCCATGTAGTATTAAATGTAAATAATTTATTACATAGTCTTTTTACCCCATAATTTCTTGGGGTTGTTTTGTCAATTGTTCCAAGACATCTCTACTATTCTTACCAAATGAAAAATGGGTCATATAATTTTATAATTATCTCTATAATGGATAAAAACATTTTAGTTATTATTATAATTTAACAAATTTCTATATTTCTATATGTTTTCAAAAATGGATTCAAATTAAGAAAAGTGTATCGGTTTCCCCATTTTAGGTAATTATATTTACAATTTCCAATTATATATAATATTACATATATAATGGAAAAAATAAATTTAAAAGCTAATTATAATTTTATAAATATTATATTTAATTATTTAATTCATTTTTTAACTATCCATGTAATGTAGTTTAAAAAAATGAAATATTTTGTTTAATGGATGCGATAGTCAACACTTAAATGAGAGGAATGAGGATAATGGTTATTAATTATGAGGAATAAAGATAATAGTTATTAAATAAATAAATATTACAAAATATGTGAAAGAAACTTGTATCACTTAATACAAGTGACATTCTCATTTTCTAATAAATGCGAGGAATGGAGATAATTGTTATTAAATCCATGTAAAAATATTAAATTATAATATTTTTTCTGATGTAATTATACTATAATGGTTATATAATATTTTGATGACTAATATAAAGAAAGGAACTTTATGTAACTCATTAAAACATTTATCAATTCTTTGACAATCCTTCTGTAGGACTCTCTTTGAGCCTTCATAGATTGATCTATTGGTGAGAACATAACCTTCGGGTTGAGGATGATTATTGTAGAGATTTTTTGGATGAATTTATATGAGATAACATATTTTATATGTGATTATATTTTGGGTTTTTAAGGGGTCATTTTAAATATTATTGGAGATATCATTTTGAAATTATCATTTTTTAAATTAATCTTAAAGTAACATTCATGTCAAGATGCTCCAAAATAGACATAGTTAAAATATATTAAATTTAAGTTCAATAACCCACTCATTAAATACATTATATATACAATTTTTTGATTTTTGTGTCAATATTTCTTAATTTAATAACATGTTTAAAAATTAAACCTTTACATATGAGACTAATTTTAATATGGAAATTGATTTTGTTGAATAAAAATAGAAAAGAAAATTATTAGGATATTTGAAAATTAAAATTATAAATTTGAAGACCATTTTATAAGATCTAATTTCTATCATGTTTAAAATTTGATTCTAAGAAAAGTACATTGAATGTTATAAAATATTTTTTAAAAAATAACTTTTTAAGAATAAAATTGAATTTACACTAATCCCATGTATAATATTGATTCGTTTTTATTTATCAGTTTGTAATTAAAAATAACATGTTTTTTTCAAAATTAAAATAAATCTAAAACCAAATGGTTCATTTTGATTACTGAATTAATTGAAACAGAACAAAATAGTTTATTATTATATTAAAATAAAACTTAGGTTATAAAATGTCATATATAGATTCCTTAATACCATATATTTTGTTAAATATATTAATTTATTACAGAGACTTACTTCTACTCTATAAAAATATTTAATGTTAATTTATTTCATTCTTATATCATAATGATTTCATAAAACATATAATATCAGTAACAATTGTACTCTCTATATTCACTAAAAAATAAAATTTTTAGAAAAAATCCAAAAAGATACCCTAAAATAAGTTTGCAATGATCAACACAAAAACTAAATTTATTTAATCATATTAAAATCATATAAGTGATATAATATAATTTTTATATAGGACCATATAACATGAAAAGAAAAATTTAGGGAAAAAAATTTGAGCATAAAATGATTTTTATGAGTACTTCATAATAAAAATTCATAGTTACATAAACAATTATATTTTTTAGTGCCATAAAAAATTCGAAACCCATCTTGATTTCCACATATAATGTAATGTAATAATATTAAATGGAAGGAATCATGGGTGTTGGTTCACTAATCATAGATCTAAATGTGATTTCTAGAAGTTTGAACTTCTCTTGTGGATGAGTTTTCTCAAGTTGTGCATGTTAAAGTTTATCTTGTACTTCGTATATAGAAAAACCATAGTTATTACATTTACATTCCATGAACATAATGATGTTCTTCGTTAGGAATACTAATAGTTATTTATTTCATTAATATAGATTTTATAGTTTCATTACTTTAATTTATAATGGTTAAATAAAAAACTATATTATAATAATCATGTTTAATTTTGATAAAAGATACATAGTTTTGGTTTAGTTTAGTGTTTAATGTCAATAATGTTATTTGAAAATATTTATTTGAGGATAAATATCACTAAAATTATGGGTTTTTATATTCAACCAAAATAAAAATAATTTCATCCGGGAAATTAAATTACATGGATAAAAATAGGTGAGGGTAGTTTTATCACATTACAACCTCAGGATCCCATTTTTATTCTTCTAACATTTGATTTATCCCCATAATGATAACATGGATGGTGTTCTTGTTCCAAAAATAACATTATCACTTATATACATGGTATCTACTAGTTATTCCTAGTAAGTAGATCTTGTTCCCATCACTCATCTTTTCAGTTCAGTCCATTTGATGAATTTTTCATGTACTTATTCAATAGTGATACATGAAACACATTATGCACTTTTGAGTAATGTGGTAAAATTTATATGTGATAAAATACATCCTTAAAATGATCATTAATCTCTATGGGACCAATATACTAGGGTTAAAGCGTCCCCTTTTCCCAAATATTCTAACCCACATCCAAGGAGACACCAGAATGAATTCCATGTCAATAGGTTTGAATTTATGATATCATAATTGATTATAATCAAAACTGTTCTATCAAAATTTTCATATTTTTATGAATGGTTTGAACATTCTAAATATTTTCATGGAAAATATAATTCCCTAAAATCTTTCTTATAATCCAATTAAGAATTATTTTAGTATATCATTTAATTATTGAATAGTCCATTCAGATCAACCATTGGTTTATAGATGATAGTTCATGATAATGATTATCTATATATCCAGTTACTTTTGTTGACGACATATAATTATTGATGTGAACCTTGGATATCAATTAGATATAAATATAAATGGCACTCCATGTAGTCCTAGCACATCCTTTAAATATAATATAGAGAATTTTTCATGTTATAAATTCACTTGAATATAAATGAATTATGTTGAATTTTTTATTTGTTTTACCAATTACCAGAATGAATTATTTCCTTTAATAATATTTTTTAGTCTAATTATAACCAAATAAAATACCATATGAAATATGATATATTATACCTCTAAGAATTGTTTCATTAAATGAGTTCTTATCTATAAACCCAGGTGAACTAGGAAATCACCATAAATACCTTAGTTGTCAAGTCGACACCTCATTATGGAATCAAAAACTATAATATTGTCTTTGATTAATATCTATATTTAGTAAATAGTCTATCATAATAGATCAATTGGTTCCATCCATAGTGTAGGTACAATCCTTCTAAACTTACCTCTTAGACTTGTCTTGTTTGATACAAGTGAGACACAATATTTTCTTTCCTTCTTTTGTGTTTAAATAATTTGGATCATATAAAGAAACTATTCCTCACATCATGAGTTTGAATAAAAACCAAAAAAATGGGAGTGTATATGATTTATATACCAAACATGATCCATTATCACTAATTCAATCGACCTTCTGTAGGAGATTATAGTTCTATATATTTATTTTTTTATTTAATCTATGGGATTTAATAACTATTTGAATTTAATTTATATATCTACGATTATGCTTATCCAATGATGTTCACATCCTAGATGAATCCCTCCATGTATTAAATTAGTATTAGAATATAAATTTTTTTCAAGGAAATTTAGCATCAGTGGATGAAACCATATCTTTCTTGTTAGTAGAAATGGTCATAGGAAATATTGATGAAATAAAAAAGGGACTCTTACTTCTATAGTTAATCAATGATGGGATGTATTTCCAAAATATTTCTATGGGTTACTACCTGAGATGTAAATTTAATTATCTATCAATGTAATTTTTGGAATAATCTCTACTCTAATCCCATCTTGTGAGATATATTTGACTGAGTTGTAGGATTTTAAGGTTCATCTAAAAGTGTTAGAGGGTAAAGGTTTAATCAGACCTAGTACATCACATTGGGCTACACCGATTATATTTTTAATGAAGGTAGATAGTTCCCTCCATATTTGTGTTGATTATCGTAAATTAAATCATTTTAAAATAGAAAATTGGTATCTACCTACTCAAATAAATTTATTATTTGATCAATTAATGGGTGAAAAGTGGTTCTCTATGATTTATCTATGACTGGGATATCATCACCTGATGTTCAGAAATTGGATATTTATAAGAAAGTATTTTTGAGTCATTATGGACATTAAAAATACGTCGTCATTCCTTTTGGTTGAAAAATTTATTCTACAATATTCATGGACTTAAACAACTATATATTCCATCATTACCCCAAATCATTTTCAGTTGTATTTTATTATCATATTTTGGATTATTCATGAAGCATCAATGTCTACAAAGAGTTCTTCAAAATTGTGCTAAGATAATTACATGATCTCTAACTCTATGATAAGTTTTCTAGGTGTGCATTTTGGATACAGGAACTATATTTACATTGAAATTATATATATAAAAATGAATATCTGTTTATGAAGAAAATATTGAAGTTTTCATCTCTTGGAATCCACCAAAGAGTTTTTTTGATCTTTGTAGTTTTATAGTAATAATAGGCTTCTATTGTCTCAATATCTAGGATTTATTGGTACTTATATATCTATGAATACTTTGAAAACAAATTATGCTCCATTCACATGGAATGATAGCTTTCAAAAATGATTTCGATGAATTAGAGATTATCTCATAGAAACAACCATCATGAACTTTCCAAAACCAAGTGTTGTTTCTGTGGTGTCTTGTGATTCATATGAAACTAGTTTGGGGTGTGTTCTTATACAAGGATAGCATGTCGTGGTCTATGGTTTATGGTAGTTTTGAATTCATGATAATAATTATTCAATGAATTATCAAGAATTTTCCATAATTTTTGGATCTATAAATAACTAGAATCATTATCTCGTTGGACATATGTTCAAAGACATCAATGACTATAGTAGTTCACAATATATATTCCCTCATTTTAGGATGATCATTAGGAAATAAATATGGATATAATATATCTATATGTTTGAATTTAACTTTCTATGCACCCCATGAAATTGGAATAGTATACCAGATTCATTGAGTTGATGATTATATGATGAAGTTATCATAGAATCTCATGACTAGTTATAACTCACTATCACCATTACTAACATGCATAAGGACTATGCTATAAATAACAAGCATGAAATTTTCATCCTAGCTAAGAATATTATTGTTTTGATGAACTTTTTTAAATAATCTTAAATGTTTTATCCTCATTGAATTACCATTAGGTCAAACCTAATTAGTGGGGAGACTACTGATGGCTGGAAAAAGGATAAAATATCATTATTATTATTTTAGAATATAATTGTATCCCCCCTTTCTCCTTAGGAATAAATTATTTTATTATATCACGATTATAAGTGTCTATTAATTATGGTATTTAGAAAAATTACATAGCCAGGAAGGTCATTTTATATTGGGATGGCATGATATTAAAACTCTAAATATCAATGAATACATCATATGATATAATATATTTATGTACCTATATAAAAGAGGGACCAAATTCAAATATCATGTTTCAAAAGTTTACTGAGGAAATATAAAAAACATGATACGTTTTGGGTAATGGTATATTGACTTACCATGTCAGTAAATATTATTCATATTATATAGTGTAATACATTGGAGGATTTTGAAAATTTTTATATTCATGATGTGTTCATGCTTGATGGGGTTCTATTTTTTTTTATTTTAGTAACATACCCTAGATTTATATGTAGATTTTTGTGATCATTACAACATACCCTTAGAAATCAACAATCCTTGACCGTGTATTATCATTAGTATATATTTGGGTATTAAATATTCATAATTCAGCCCTTTAATGACAAGGTGAGATCTTATTTTATCAACTTTAGCGGATCTTGTGTAGACTATATTCTTTTCGAATAGTTCTCCTATAATAACAGCTATTATGTTATTATACATAGGGCCTCCTTTGAGGATTTATATACTCATACTTTTCCTTATCCACTATTTTGGGTGGAAATTGGAGACATGATATTTATTAGACCAAGTCCACTTCCTAAAAATATAGAAAATTTTCATATGATCATAAAGTGAATAATTTTGACTCATATTCAATAGAAATATTATGTGGACAATCATCATCATCCAGTATCTTCCAAATTGAGTGACCACGTATTCTTGAATGTTTAACTTCATTTTTTATCTATGATTTGGAATGTAAATAATTTTATCCCCACTATAAGTTGGAATATTTTATATTATTGAACATATTATTAATTTTGTGTATACTTTAGCTTTACCAATGTGATTCTGCATGGTCCATAATAATTCCAATGATTCTAAACTAAAAAAGTATGCCTCGAATCACAATTATGTGATAGTTGGGACCATGTTACTACTAAAACGTATTCGACTTTTATCCATATACAAATATGGATTTTAGATATAATGGAGAGGACGTTGTGGGGGAAAATTAAATCTTTAGTATGGATATTACATAATCTTGGAATGTTTTAAGATGATACATGGGAAAATGATATTTTTTAAGGAAAAATGGCCTGAACTACTTGAAGGCATTGGAAATATCTAACATTATTAAGATATAAATCCTATGGTTGGGAGAATGAAACACCCACAGTTTTAGGTATATCTAATTACCTTAGCGTTTTAAATTATTTTTTGAGGTTTTAGATGGGTTCAAAGATCTTTTGTATGATTAATATAGAATTTTTAAGTGTGCTTATTTCTATTGGAACACTATATCCCACAAAATTCCAAAGGGAGGTTCTATACTTGGGCATGGTGCATGGACTGTTTCATTAGGAAACATTTCTAATCCAAATGACCGATAGTTTGGAATAGAACCCTTGGTGTTTAACTATGGATAATAGCCATCAAGGCCTTACCACATCGTATCGTAGGGAATGTTGAGCCCAAAACATCCAAGCCTCACAAACTAGGAAGTATTGGATATCCATGTTTTGCCTCTAACATCTCATTGAATTAAGAGACACCACACTTATTTTGATCTCTTATAGGGTGTGGTATCAATCAAGAACAATTTGAATCTTGTAATGTAAAATCCTCTCTTATTGGAACTTCATTAGATCTATGTGTGATCTTCAGGGAGAAATATTAAATGTGTATTTGAATTAAAATTACCTTATTAAAATATTTCTCTTCATCCTTTTCAATGTGGCTTAAGATCAATTTTTTTAGGGTGATCTCCTAGATTCTTTCTTACTAGTTAGATGCAACTTCTGGGGGGGGGGATGATTTCTAGGGTGATGTAAATCATTCTTATTTCAGGTTTTTGGTGTTAAAATAGCTTGTCGTGATGTAGGTGTATTCTCTTTCACTATACTATTCATGAAATTGATGGCATAGGTTTCTTTAAAATTGTTCTTGTTATTTTTTTATAAATTTTGTGATAACTTAATTTGGAAAATACCCAAAATTATATGATTTAAAAATTAAAATTTTTGAAATAAGAAAGAAAATTTAATTTATAATAATATTGGTGAATTTTTTATTTAAAAATGTTAATTTTGAAATATGTGAATAATGTTGTGATCTAAAAAATCTTGTTGAAATTTATGTTTTAAAAAATGAGGTAATTGGAAACTTGGTATAATTGTGTAGGCATGAATTTATATTCATGGGGGATACATATTTTCTCTAAGTGACATAATATGTAACAGAAACTTTTGATGGATCATGGTCTGAAGTTCCAAAATATAATTTTTTCACTAAGTGATGTCTTGGTGAAAGGATGAATCAATAATCATCAGTATATAGATTTACATGTCATCCATGTTGGTGTGGGTGTGTGTGAACATGGGAAGTTTGCACCAGTTGATAAAGGATTCCAACAGATTTTGGTTCTTTATTTTATCACATGAAATTTAACAATGAAGTTTTAGAAAAAATTTATATACATATCCCATATTTTATAAATAAAACTATAATGACATGGGATCTTCCTAGAAGCATGTGTTAGGAAGTGTCGAAGGATTACCTATAGAGTGTTATAGTCACCCCCAACACGGTAACTTTGGTGTGTTTTCATATTTCATCTACCTATATATATCGAAGGGTTAATTTTTTTTTCAATAGTTGTGTTCCTTTATATTTCAATCATGGTTGGTGGAGCTGGTGCTATGGAGTTATTTTCATCTCCAAGGGTGGCTTCACCTTGATTCATGTGGCATTATTTCTTAGAGTCATAACAATCATAACCATTTATACATTATTACATTGTTAATATGATATGGTCTTTCCTTGGTATATTATTAAGTTAAATGGTTTATTTATCATGCATCATATGTTAGTTTTTTGTGGGTTTCTTCTTGATAGGTAGTATTGGTTCTTATATAAACTCATCCACCAACATTCTTCAAAATCCATGGAATTTATTTCTAACCTTTTTCCTATTGGATACATCACTTAAGCTCAGTGTCACCTCTAATACCACCATAGACAATGTGTTGTGAGGGGTCCTTACACCAATAATAAGATCCATTGTGATTTTCTCCAATTTCCATATTTTTATATGAAATGGATTTTTCATCCCCTTATATTTTTGACATTTAGACTTTACTTTTTAATATATAATGGAATTACATACATACTATGAAATAACTCAATCCCTTTTATCCCAAAAAGGTTTTCATATAATTTATATATATCATCATGCATGCTAGATTTATAGAAACTGTTGAGAAATATGAATATTCCAAAATTTCATTATTCAATTATACTTATGATGGGACACATATTTGGGTTGCAAAAATTATGATTATATTTTTATCAAGGATTCACTCTAAATAATTTAACACATTCTTCTACAAAAATATATCGTCATTATGTGATTCATTAATCCTTACATAGATGTGTTGTAGAGAAATAATTTGGGAATGTTAGAATTTCATCGCATCCTTTATTATTTTTAAATAAATCCTTTAAATATTTTTAAATATTTGGTCACTTTAAATCCTCATCAAGGATAGTGTAGGGTGATCCTTATTTCATAGGGCATCAACCACCTTATTTTCATTCCTTATATGGTAATCTATCAAAAAATAATACTTGATCAACTATAATCACCTCCTTTGATTGATCTTAAACACCTTCTGAGTAAATATAAATGTTTAGATCTTGTCATATATATATATATATATTAAATAAAAATAATTAATCTAAATATTTCACATAAATTGATCTTTCACTTTCTCTAGATTATGTTTCAAGTAATTTTTTGTATGGGACTTAAATTAATGTGCGGAAAAATCTATTAATTTATAACTTTTCATGTGGAATCCTAGGACTATATTTAAAGCATCGCTATAAATTTAGGATCCTTCCAAACTATAGGATATTTTAAGTACAGTTTTGGTTATCAACCACTTTATAAGTTCCATGAATCATTTTTCACATTATTATTTCTATATTAATATTACTCTCTCTCTAATTAACAAAATTAGTTGATCTAATAAATATGAGAAATTTCTCACAAGGAATTGATAAAATAAAAAAATCCATGAAAACTATGGATCATGATTATAGTGGCCATTTTGGGCCACTGTTCAATGACCTCTATCTTTAAAGGATATATAAAAATTTCCTCACTTTTGATTACATATTCCAAAAATTATACTTCCCCCAACCAAAATATAGACACAGTAAAATTGAAATAATATTTATCATTTAGTAATATATTCAATGAAAAACTCAAATAATATTTATGATCATACATTCTCTTAGAGTATATGATAATATCAATTATAAAAAAATTCCAAAAATCAATCAAACCAATATACAAAGACTATATTTAAAATATCTATTAATATTGTTAGGTAATTTTTAAGTATAAATGTTTTCATGATGAATTCATAGTGTCCAAACATTTTATAGAGTCTTATACTATGTATATGCACATTTTATCCCTTATTTTTTGAAATCCATATTGAATGATGGTCTTTGATAAGTACTAATCCCCTCTTAGTTTATCCATATGGTCATCAATATTGGGTAAATGATACTTGTTCACGATTATTATTTGGTTATGTTTGTGATTATAAATGAAAATAGGAATTAATATATGTATCAGTGTAAAAATTTAGATTATAAAACCCCATAGTAAGTCTTTAGGGTATAAAAAACCATTATCTCGACTCTACCATTTTTTATTCTTCAATCATTCAAATTCTGCAGTGACTATTTGATAAAAAATTTTGGTATAGGGATAAATCTTTTTATGAGTTCAATTGAAATCCTATCCTCCAGTTTTGGGGTAATAACATGTATATCATCATGTAATACATAAACATAGTCATGTATAATTGGAAGTTATTAAATATTGAGTTATTTTCTTACTATATGGGGATAGAGTCTCTCATTATTGTGTATAATTACCCACATTATAGAATTTACTTCAAAAGGGAGTTTAGAATCATTATTTTATTGATATTTGATAATGGTATAATTTAGTATTTACAATTGTATGTCCTTATATATAAAATTAATATGATATCTATATAGGGGTATCCAATCCATGACCAATATTAGATTCAATTACACCAAGAGAGGCCGAACTCGATTTATAATACCTATCACCCCTCAAACCTTAATTAGGGAAGATTTTTAGACATTATATGAAATAAATACCCAAATAAGTGTCTTCACCAATTATTCAATATCCAATATATGTGGTGGGGAATCAATATTCATCGAAAACTTGAACCATATTGAATAATGAGTCAAACCCTAATCAAATATTTCATTCACAAGTTTTGAATGGAGATTAAGTGTTCCTTTAACCACTTAATTGTCATTATTAAATTTATCTATAATTATTTCATATTTCATTATTAATTACCATATACTAGGAATGTTTTTATGTCTGTTATCTTAATTATACCTTGTATTAATAAATTTATTTTCATAATGACAAAACTATTACCATTTTAAGCAATGAGGTGTTAGTGGTGAATTAGTTGGGCCCTATTCTATTCCATTAATTTGGCAATATTATTTATCCATATTCAACATAATAATATTGATTGGTAATTATTCCATATTTAAATAATTTCAATGTTCCTTTTTAGAATGTTCATGTGTTCTTGATCCGACATATTTGGAATATAGGATGTAAGAATTTATTTCCTACTAGTGATTTATCATTTTATATTAATATAAAACTCAATTTTCTTATTATTATTTATAAATCCATGAGACGTAATAGAGTCACTTTTTTCCATTTCTACGTCAAGTGAACATATTGAAATTTATTCATATATAAAAAACACTCTTATAACCAATTTATTTATAATGCTTGCTTTTAATCCACCAATTATTTTATCAATATTGATTTTAGTGTTAGTATGAAAACGGGTGGAGAACCTTATATGTCTCATGAAGTTTTAATAATAGATTAAAATGGATTTTTCATCCCTTTGTTTCAAATATTATAATTATCACTCCATTTTCATGAAGGTAGTTTAACAAAAATATATAGTAAATGATATTTTCCTAAACAACTCTCATTACATAGAGTTATATTTTATCATTTATCATTGTATTCTTATTAAGGATCCATAATTATTTAGAATCTCTATCCTTATGATAAGTGACTCAAAAAACATTCTCTTATTTTGAGTGTTGGAACATTTAAAATATCATCCCTATTATGTTAATCCTCTCATAAATTATGAATGGGCTGGAAGAGCCACTAAAGGAAGATGAATGTTACCTCATAATAGGCTCTATAACATGTTACTCATTTTCTAGTGTATTTAGGATCTCAAAATTCATCAAAATATTTTTTTCTTGATATTGTAATGTGATCATTGCTAATAAATTTTGTACTCCATCTCTATTACTATTTTTTAATGTTGGGGTACGATAATTACATTGTCTTTTACACATATTTCTAACTTTTTTCAACTAGTTCCATCCATTTAATAAAACCTAAAATGATTACATTTTAAAACTACTATCAAGGGATTAAACAATCATTAAAATTATTACCTTTTAAAACTAATATCAAGGGATTAAGCAATAATTGAAAATGATAATAATAATTTAATGAAATATATATAAAAATATTCCTCAAATAATAAAAGAAATATAGATATAGAAGAAAATAATTGGTAATGTCACTTTAAAACTTTTAAAGAAATGATTTATTATAACACTCCTAATGACTTCTAAAGTCAAATCCCTATTGAAAGGAAGACCATCATAATTAACTCAAAAATACCATGAGTGTAAATAAATTCTAGATATAATATTTCAAATAGGAAAAATATACATCATCTAAATGAAAATAGATGTATAATAATAAAAATGTCTCTATGAAGTGAAATTATGATGACAACCCCTTACTTAAAGAATATAAATTCTTGGTGGGTCTTTGTATAACCCCCCAAAAAAATTATGATTTTTAAATACATTATTAATATCATTTTTTATTATATTTATTTTTTTGAGGTATATTTAGTATAATAAATTAATAGTTTATTATATAATATATGTTTTCCTCAACCAAAAGGGTTTGTCTGGTCAATTCCTAAAAAATTGTTTTTCTATGCTAATAATTTTTAATGTTTTTATAGAATATTTAAATCATATAAAAAATATAGATAAATATTTTATTTATCATAATATTAGAACTAAATTTATACAGTTCAATATCTTTTTAAAATTTTATTCAAATTAAAAAAGAGTATTGGTATTCTTATGTTAAGTGTTTATAATTACAATATTCATATATTATTAATATTATTTATATAATATAAAAATTATACAAAAATGATATTGCTCATTTCATATATATAATATTTATTTTTTAAATTCATTTTTAGAACTATCAATGTACGGTTGTGATGAAAAATAAAATATGTCATTTCAAGGAGGTGGTAGTACCTATGAAACCATAGTGATGTTTTCAACTTTCAATGAATATGAGAATGGTAGATAATGTTTATTAAATAAAAATAATACAATTTATTTGTACTTATGAAAAATATTTCATTCTTTTTAGATGTGTATTTAATATTTATAAAATGTATATGAATAATGAACATTGAAGTTACATGATAAATTTTTTTATCTAACTTGGATATCCACTTTTGAGACCCTCTATAAGACTTCTTAGACAAAAATTTTGGTGAGAAAAAATATAGGTCATATGAATTTTGGTTTGGAATATTTTTTGATATATTTTTTCTAGAAAGAAATATTTATGTTTTAGTTGAATTTGGGTGGTGGTGGGATCCTTTTATAGATGAGAAGATGAGAACTTTAGAAAATACACATTTATTTAAATAAAATTAAAGTAATGGTGAAGTAAATTTTCTACAAAATAGAAATTTTCAAAGATAGGATAACAAAGGTTGTGAATCTACTAATAAAATAAAATTAATGATAATGTTTTGTGATAATTTTGGTATTATCTCTTAATTTGACCCATTGTTAAACATTTAAAAATTTACCAAGGTGAAATATATTATTATAGTAGTTTATATTTTTATGTTTAATGATGAAATGAAACTTACTAGATAACTCTGACATATTGATTAAAAATTTTGAAAATATTTTATTATATTAAATTTCTATTTTTTGTAAAAATATATTTTTAATAAAATTTCATTGAACAATGCAATATTTCTTTTTTAAAAAATTTCCTTTTATCATAAAAATGAATATAATACAAATAAATTTATAGGATTTATTATCATGATATATATTTTATTATAATTGAAATCATAATAATTTTTCGATTTTAAGAGCAAGGTAAAACTGAATGGTTCATTGTGAATGTTTAATTTTATAAAAATTACCAAAATAGTTTTCAATTAGAATAAAATATCACTTGGGTTTCTATAAAGCAATGAATAGATTTATAAATCCTTAATATTATTTTAGAATCCATAATTTAACTCATTATATTCATTAGTGGTTAATAAAATTGATTCATGTATTTTTATGTCAACATTACATCATAATGATGTCGTAAAAGTTATTGAATGTGTAAATATGGTATTTTTATAGATAATTAAATATAACATTTTAGAAATATAAATAAAATTTTACATAATTTTATTTTAACATGCTAAAAATAAAAATACATTTATTTTCAAAAAATTTAAAATATAATATTGATAAAAGTTAATTTTAATATTAGAAAATATAATATAGAAAAAATATAATTGGGAATTTTTTTAAAGATTAAAATGAATTTTATAATTACCTTTTTATAAAAATGAATATTTAAATTAATAAATACATTTTTATAATATCATAATGTATACATTAAAACTGTGTCATTACTTTCTCAAAATATATACGGGTAATGAATTAATTTTTGGAAATCATTGGTGGTGGTTCAGCTGGCATGGATGTTGTTTAGATTCACACAAGGTAAAACTTCTCAAGAAGAAGATTTCATTAAAGTAATACATACGGATGTTTATATTGGGTTTGGTCTTGAACAAATGCTATTGTTTCCTCCCCCATTCCAAGATTAGTCAAATAATTCACTTAAGGAAGACTAGTAGTTCCTAATTTCATTGTTTTAGATTTCATAATATTGTAACTTCAATCTATACTTGCTTATTCAATGACTACATTATAATGTTCATTTTTAATATTTCTAAAATCTATGTTTTATTAAATTATTTTAGGGTTTAATATAATATATGATATTAAAAATTATTTATTAAAATATAAATATATAAAAAAATCATGGGTTGTTACACCTTCTATGAAATTGTGTGCTAGCTCCTATGTAATGCCTCAGCTCAGATCACTAGGACCAAACCAATGTGGTACATGGATTATTACATTACAACCCATACACAAGTGGTTTAAAAATAGGGGAATGGGACCGAGTCATGTAGTGGGGATAATTTTCAAACAATATAAAGTATCCATCAATAAAAAAATGAATAAATATCCAGAATAAAACATACAATGTAGTCAAAAATAAATAACAAAACCATATCTAATTTCAAAATTTAGTTCAATGAATCATACGTCTAAATAAAAAATTATACTACCATATAAAGATTCAATTATATACAATGAAAAAAGGCCAAAATAATAATATAACAATAATAAATACTATTGAAACATTCCCTGAAATCAACTCCATACTAACAAGATCAACACACATCGTAGCCCATAATAAGGATCCTTAACTTAGGTCGATCCCTAGAAATAAGTTCCACATGCACACCATGTTTTCTATATAGGGTTTTTGTAATAGACCATAATTATACACTACCAAATCGTCCTTAATATTAGTGTAGTAGATATATAATGGTGTATGCACTGAAAAAAATAAAACAATTTCAAGAAACAAACTCCAATCAAGGCATCATGTGTAAAATAATAAAGTCTAAACCTTAACCTTGATTTTTTTTGTTTACATTCTATAAGGTTTATTTATGTCAATATTTCTTTACCTCAATGATTGGGTCCCCGTCTGGACTAATGGTAAGCTATGAGTCACACTCTAATCCCACCTCTAATAGGCTAGGGGTTGGTGATTAGAGTAAGGTAGGATATCACGTAAATGATAGAAATTATATTATTATACCTAAACACACCCCTTACATATTAGAAAATTTAGTTTAATAATAATCTATGACTTGAACAGTAACAATAAGGCACGAAAAAACTTCTAGAAAAAGTAGAAAATTGTGATAGATAAACATCTAGGTATAAATAAAGGGAAAAATTACATACCCAACCAATATGAAATAAGTAAAAACCTAGAAATATAAATAAAAGGGGAAAATATGTTTAACACCCCAAGAATTTATGTTATTTCTCTTCTTAAATTTAATATCTTTAACAACATGGGTTTTACACAACACCAATATTAATCAAACCATGATATACAATTTAAAAAATTATTATAAAATCACCATTGTAACCTAGGAATTAAATTAGTGGGAATAAATATTATTATCTAAATTAATAAAATTTATATATTATATATTTAATAAAAAAACTTTAAATTCATTCAAAATGATTTTATAGGAATGAATCCAATTTAATGCATTAGAATGCAATATTTTTCTAAATGATGTTTACCACCATTTATTGGAAACTTTATTTTAAATATAATTTTTTACACCTTTATAAATTATATTTCACAACATAAACCTTATTTATGAAATAATAATATCAATATTTACTTTGGATATTTTTTTTGATATTTTTTTGATAAGTTTCATGTTTTGATGAATAGTAATGTGACTGTTGGAATAATAAAGTGGCCATTATGAATAATAAAATGAACAATAGAATAGTAAATAACACAAATAAGTATAAATAAAATTTAGGCATCTGATAAATGGTAATATGGTATAATTATATCACAGTATAATCAAATAAATGTTATAGAAATTATTTATTAGGTATTGATATTTTTATAAAATATTAATGTTTATTTTCAATTTTATAATTAATATAAATATTTAAAAGAAATTTTTTCCTTAAAATGTATTAAAAATTTATTTATTATTATTATTATATATTATTTTTCTGAGACCCTAGTTATTTATTGAAAGTGTCATAAAATCAGTTACAATATGAAAATTCACATTTTTTTAATAAATGACGACTTTAATTAAAAATTAAATTTTTTATATTTATAGAATTATTTTAATAAAATGGATTCTATTTTTGGATTATACACATAGAAAAATGGTTAGGGTGAATTTAGGGTATTTTTCCAAAATACTTGAATTTTTTGACAATTGTAAAATATAGTAGTTTACAGTATATATACATTAGAATATAAATACACTATTTCTTGAGTCATGAATGATATAAAAACAATAATCTCTAAATTAGCTTCATTAATTTTACATATTTTGTTATAATTCTCATACAATTCATATATTAGAGGAAAAATAATAATGAAATGAATAAAATATTCAATAAACAACCCTATCCTCAACTGTAAATACCACCCTTCACCACCTCTTCTCCTCACTCCTTCAAAGATTTAATCCTTTTCAAATTTATGCCCAATCCATTTCCTAAGACCCTACCCCATTGATATTATAATTTTTTCTCAAAAAATAGAAAAACTAATCCCCTTAATGAGGATCTCATAGAGGAGAAAATTAATAGGTAAAAACCTCTATATTTTCATTTAATTTCTTTTCAAGTTGTTTTATTTATTTATTTTATCATCACCACCCTATAAAAAAATTAACATGATATAGCTAGTATCTTCTATATACCATAATGTTTTTTTTGTTGATGTAATAATACATCATAAATTCTCTTACCTCTCATTTTATTATAAAAATGGAAACATCATCCATGAGGTGTTGATTTATCACCTTTAAGGACGACAAGTTTTCATTTTCCTTCACCACCTTCAAGGATGGTAGAAAAAAAATTATAATTATTGAGACAGATTTTATAATTTATATTATAACCCTCTTTTATTTTATTTAATTAACATATTTACAAAATATTAATTGATAAAAAAAGTGAGTTTGTTATGATAAAAAATAACCGTAATAATCTAAACGACTATCACTAATGACATATCTAACGATTCATCCTCATAAAATATAACCAAATAATATATATATATCCATTTAAACTTCTTTATGTTCATAAATAGCATATAATTCCAATTCTATATAAATATATCCATTTTACATGAACTTCATTACTTATAAATAAGTGAACATGTCCTAAAACCCAAGGAAACAAACACTCCCGAACGATAAAATTGTATTCTATAACTCATCAAAAATTCCATAAATGAGCATAATAAAATTAAATTGAATCAAATTAATGTATAAAGTGTTCTTATTTAATTAATTAATGTATTTAATTTTATTATACAAGACCTTAAGTTCATGTGTAGAACACTTTCAGACATAAGGTAAGAGTTTCTTCCCGAAACTCCATTTTTATTCGGATTTTTCATTATCCCTCTACAATCCAATTTAATTTTTCTTTTATTTTATATAAATATTATAAATTCATATTATATATTCCCAACTCATTTATTCTGATCATTTCATCTTTTTTTTATGGAAAATACATGTTTTACAGGGATTCATTCTCAAATATTCTCGACAAGAAAGCCCGATTAAATGGAACTTCCTGTTTCTTACCCATTTTAAAGTTCTCTAAAACATCTAATTTAAGAAACAATTATTTTTATAAAATTAGAAATTTTATCATGAAAATATACCTTGGTTTTTTTTTTCTTATATGAAAGAAAACATACCTTTCCACATTAAATTCTCATTAATATTTCCCCGAAATAGCAGAAAATGTTTTATTTTTTACGTTTCTTTAAAAAGATTATTACTTTATGTCACTTTAATGTGAAATATTTTATACCCCAAATATAATTTCATTGTCCTTATCATTTCATTTTTTCGAATATAAATTTTAACAATATTATTTTATGAAAAATTCAAATTATTTTTCTGAAATAACTTTTTTTTTCTAAAGTAAAAAATGGGTTTTATTATCTAACTTTTACTTCTATGAGATATATGTCTGATTCACCACTTATTAATCATGTTTGTGGTTTATATACTTCACTTTGATATATAAGATCATGAGTCCTATTATTATCATGATATCCTACATTTAATTTAATGATTCTTTCATATGGATTATGATTTAAATGTTTCTATGTGGTATGGGACACAATGGGACGTTTAAAGATTAATTGCGTAAAGAATTTTTCAATTGTATATTCATCTATTTCAACATCCTTTTTTATCCTTTTACTTCATTGAGGTTTATCTCTTATGATAACATCTACCATATGTTTTTGAATGGTTTATGATCAGTTTGACTGTGAATGTGATATTTTATACCATATATGGTTTGTGGTAAAATAATTCACATTTCATATATTATTTTTTAAATGATATTGTTAATGCTGATTATGTTTCACCATTTTTATATGAGGAATTTATTGGATTTTTTTGTGATTGGAAGGGTCCCCTATAGACCGTCGATGCATTGATAAGCCTCATGAGACAAAAAAGATATCGACTTGGTTGAGACCTTGCCCATTTTTAGATATAGTTTTGGCTGAGGCCTTAATCATTTTCAGATGTCTTAAACAAGGCCTCGACTATATGTTTTAGATTTATTCCATATGAATTAATTCATAATGATATTAGTAATTATTTATTCATGTGAATATTCATCTTATGTAATATCCATTGTTAATCTTCTTTCTTATGTGATTATTTATATGGAATTATTTATTCAGCTTTTATCTTTGAAATATCATGTTCTATATTATGCTCTAATAGCACATGTTTTTAGTCATTCACCATGAATTATTATTCATTTCATCTTATTATGTATTACTTATCCTTAATAAGAACCTATGATATCCCCTTTATTATGTTTTATTTTTCCCTAGGATGCGAATATGTATATTATGAATGAGTTGTACGGATATCTTTGAGTTTATGGCTGTTCTTAATTGAATTACTCTATCATTTTTTCCTTCAAATAGTAATTTAACATTCATGTATGTAATATGGATTCCAAAACTACTAAATGGGTCGTTTATTTTGTATTATATTCTTGTATATATGCCAATGTATTAAAATAAAGCATTTGATCCAGGCTACTGGGTTCATGGTGTTTACAGATGGTATTAGAGGAAGTTTAGTAGATAACATGGAAACAATATTTAGAAAACATTAGTTAGAGAACAAAACCCAATTGTTTAATTCAAATATACACATATAGGTACATCTTATAATTTTGGAAAGTTATAGATCATGTTGTTTAACCTAATCATAATTCCATGTCTATATACTATAAGTTGATGTGGTTCTAGAAAAGATGTAACTATGGTTAACAACTCCAAAAAAGTATCCTTGATAGGACTTAGGGAAACCTAGTAGACTAAAATGGCCCTTACTACGCACCTAGTTTTACAATCTTGGGGGATATTATTAGGATAATTCACATTTTATTTACAAACCATTATAAATAATTTAATACAAAATATATCCCCAAGGAAACCCTGTTAATTACTATGATATTAGCTATGCATAACTTTCACAATTTATGTAATGTATTTCACTATTTTTTGGATTATACATTATGTTTCACAATGTTATGATCTAATCTAGTTTGTTTAGTTTTTTATAAATGGATCTTAGTGAACATAATTGGAACAACATTGATGAACATAATCCAAAGAGTATGAATGGTCATTTACTCAATGGATTGAATCTAGTATTTCATAGAGAACTACTATCTAAAACATTCTCATCATATGATGAGATAGTATCATTTTCTAAAAAGGAGAGATAGTTTTATATGTATTATGTATTCGTAGGGAAGCATGAGAACAAGATTACAACAAGGGAAAAAATAGATAAAAGAATGAATATTAGAGAGTATTTTCTCCCATATGATAATTAATGAATGAAGAACCCTGGTAATTAATTAAAGAGAATGAGAGTTTGATACAAGTGTGGAGAGAAAGAACAAAATTTATGGGATTTATAGGGTAAGAAAATGTTTTCCAGTGTAAAATGAATCATCTGTAAGGAGAAGGGACACTATACAAATCAATTTCTCAAGCATTAATGGAATATACACCAACAAAAGATAATGGATCAAGGTCAAGCTTATGATACTACCACATACAATGAGGGATGATTAAAATGAAAATGTTTATATTAAATAATTATTTAATTTTAATATTTTATCAATATTTATCAAGTTATAATAATCAAAACATGTGTATGGATTGTACTCTAGTTCATCTTCTTTATGGAATTCGAAGAATGTGTTGAATAACACATGCAATAAAGAGAAGTGATTCGGTTTTTAGTTGGTCTATTTTAAAACTCATGACATGGGAAATATACCACTGAATATATTCTCGATGTTGAGATAATAATAAATTTATGTTTAGGGTATAGTATTTGTGACCATGAAGGTGGTTAGTGATATGATGGTTTATGTTATGCTGAAATTATAAGATGTTTGGATTTATGGAATTTACTCACTAAAGCATTAATGTTTCATAGAGGATTATATGAGATTAAGTTATTCATATATTTGATATGTGAAAATAAGAGATACGTTATTTGGGAATCTTATGATAAGTTAATTTTTGAAATTTAGTGACATTCCATCTAATTTTGTTTTTTTGAATGTGGAAATACATGTTTCAAATGAGTATTAAGATTAACTACATATGGAATGGATCATGTTACTCTTTTGAAATTATAGTTCATTGATAAAAAATTCTAACATTCTTGGTTTCAATTGTAATTTAAAGGTTTCAATAATGAATTAGGGACTGTATGATTCATTAAATGTTCTTTTGGCATGAAAAATTCATCATGAATATTCATTTCCTGATGTAACAAATGATGTGAAAATATATTTAAGCACAAAAATGATATGATTACACATTTTAAATGGAAATTAATCATGTATTTTTATTTTCTCATGTTCTTATCTGAATATTTATAGAATATCTCAACTCAAGGTAAAATATATTTAGACAAAAATGCTATATGTTTAATTTTATTTTTGAGAAATCAATGGTTTTTTAACCGAAGAAAATATTATGGTTTTGTGATGGTTAACCTTCTAATGATCATGTTCTATATCACCTTCCATCATAACATGATTTTTATAATATTATTTTGTGTCCTCATATTTACATTTTAATAATGATATCTTATTCAAATTCGTATGTTTTTTTGTGATATCTGCAATTACCTTTCCATCATGTGGAGCGAAAATTTTATTGGCCCTATTTCTTATTTGGGTTTCCCATAAATGAATTTTAAAGTATCAACCACATATTTTTCTAAGTAAAATTTAAAATTGTGATAACATAATTTATTTAAGGATGGTGGAATGTAACATCACAAGAATTTATGGTATATCTCATATTAAACTTCACTTTATAAAAATAATTGGATTCACACAACACTGAGTACAGACAAATAATGATATACATTTAAAAATCATTATTTTAAAATTTTTATTATAACCTAGAAATTAAATTTATGTTAATGAATATTTTCAACCAAATTGTGAAATTTATATATTATATATTTACACAAATATTTTTACATTCATTAAAAATGATTTTTTAGGAAGTGATCCAATTTTACTCATTAAAATTATATATTTTCTTAAAAGAAATTTTACTTACTTTTAATGGGTAAATTGTTTTAAATATAAGTTTTGAAAATTTTATAAATTATATTTTAAAAAATAAACATTATTTTTGATTGCATAATATCAATATTTACTTTAAAAAATATCATTTTTCTGAAATGTTTAATTTTTGATGAATTATAATGTGATTATTAAAATATTATGTTAACCATTAAGAATATTATTATGACAAATTTAATTAAAACTACAACTAAGTTTGTATAACTAAAATTTAAGAATATTAAATATGGTAATATGATATAATTATATCATAGTATATGCAAATAATTTTTTTAAAAATTATTAATTAAGTGTTGCTATTTTATTAAAATAAAAATATTTGTTTTCAAGTTTACAATCAATATAATTATTTTAAATAAAATGTGTTTTAATTAAATATATTTTAAAAAAATATTTTATTTTATTATGATTATAAGATAATTTTATTATCCCTTAGTTAATTTTTGAAAATTCCATTAAATTAGTTATAATATAAAACTTTTATTTTTTGAATAAATGAAGTATTTAACATTAAATTCTCATCTTTAGAAAAAAAAAATCGAAAAATGAATTCCAATTTTTTATTCTAAATGTCATAAAAAGTCTGGGGTGAATTATGGAATTTTTTTTAAAATACCTGAATTTTTTATGAATAGCGAAATTCTGTAATTTTTAGTGTATATACATTGTAAGATAAATATAATATTCATTGATTCATGAAGTATGTAATCACCATAATATAAAACATAAATTCATTATTTTAATATATTTTATTGTAACTATCAAACTATTCATAGTCTTTAGAAAAAATAATAATCAAATGATAAAATATTAAAATAACACCCCTCTCCTCCACTATAAATAAAACCCCTCACCACATTTTCTCCAAACAACTTCGAAGCATTGAACATTGCCATATTTCAGCCCAATTATTTTTACATGTCCCTCTCACAATTCCTTGACCCCTTGGCCTGAAAAAAATACTAAAACGATTACTGTTATGTATGTTCTCGAGGAGGAGAAAATCAAGAGGTAAAAAATCGATATTTTCTTTTAATTTCTTTTCAAGTTATTTTCTTTTTTTATTTTCTCCACACTTACCAATAAAAAATTAACATGATATCTCTATTATATTCTATAAAATAATTTTTTTTATTGAGGGAATAATCTATCATCAATTATCTTCCATCTTCTTTTATTCTAAAAATGGAAATGTCGTTCGTGAGGTGTTGCTTTATGGCTTTCAAGGATGACAAGTTTTAATTTTCTTTCACCACCTTCAAGTATGGGAATAAAACCATTATAATGGTTAAAAAGGATTTTAAAATTTGTATTATACCCATTTTTTATTTTTTAGAGGTAACATATTTACATAATATTAATTTATAAAACTAAACGAGTTCATTGTGATGAAAAATTGTCGTAATAATATAAATGACTATCACTAATGTCTTATCGAATGATTAATCCTCATAAAATATAAAAAAAGGTATATATAACCATTTAAACTTTTTTATGATCAATAATAATGAATAATTCCATTTTTTTATAATTATACCTATTTTACAAGAACTTTTTTACTTATAAATAAGTGAACTGATCATGAAAACCAAGGAAATGAACACTCCTAAAAAATGAAATTATATATTTTCACTAGTAAAAAATATCATAAATGAACATAATAAAATAATATTACAAAAAAAATTATAAAAGGTTCTTAATTCATTAATTTATGTGTCTAATTTGATTATCCAGGACATTAAGGTCAATTACATAACACATTTGGACATGAGGTAAGGGTATCTTCCTAAACATCCATTTTCATTTGAGTTTTTCTTTCTACTTATATACACAAATGTTATTCATTATTTATTTTATATAAATGTTATTAATTTTTATTTTATCTTACAAACTCATTTATTCAGATCATTTCATCTTTCATTTGTGGAAAATACATGCTTTACATGGTTCTCTTCTCAATTCGTCCCCATGAGAATCCGGATTGAAGGGAACATCCCAATTTTTACCCATTTTCATGTTCTCTCCACATTCTAATTTAAGCCAGCATTATTTTTATATATTAAAAAATTTATCACGAATAAAATAAATTGGTTCACTTATTCTTTTATAAAAACAAACATACCTTATCGCATTAAATTCCCCCGAATATTTCTATTAAAACGCACTAAAATGATTCTTTAAATATTTTTAAATACTTTTTTACATGGTTTCACATCAATGGGAAATTAATTATGCCTATAATATAATTTAATTTTTCTTTCCTTTTCATTTTTTGTATATAAATATTTATAATATGATTTTAGGTCAAATACAAATGAGTATCCAAAAGAACTCTTCTTTCCATAGTAAAAACGGGGGTCTTCTCATCTCACTTTTAGTTCTGTGATATATATTACTTGTTCACCACATATTACTTGTGCGTGTGGTTTATTTACTACCCTTTGATATATCAGACCATAATTATTATTATTTATAATATATTTTTATAACATTTTATTATTCTTTCATAAGGATTATGATTTAAATGTTTCAAAGTGGTATGGGACAGATTTGAATGTCTAATGATTAATATCCTCAAGAATGTTTTGATATTATCTTCATCTATGTCCCCATAATTTTTTGAATTATTTAAATCATTAAGGATTATCTATTATGATACAATATACCATATGTTTTGGAAGGGTTTATGATTAGTTTTACTGTGAATGTTTTATTTGATACCATTCATCATATATGGTTAATTTATTGACATTTCTTATAATAACTTTTCAAAATAATTATTTATGTTGATTATGCTTCATCCTTATCATATGAGGAATGTATTGGAATTGTTATATGATATTAGGGACCTAATATATCCCCTATATGCATTGGTTGGTCTCATGAGAAAAAAAAATATGGACTATGTTGAGGCCTTTCCCATTTAAAGATATGGTTTTGGGCATGGCCTTAGTCATTTTTAGATGTCAGGGCCAAGGACTCGACAGTATGTTTTAAATTTCTAACCTAAGAATTCTTTCATAATTATATTAGTAATGTATTATCCATGTGAATATTTGACTAGTATAATATCCACAATTAAGCTTCTTTCTCTTGTTATTATTTATATAGAATTATTTATTTCTCTTTTATCCTTTCTATATCATAATCATGAATATGTTCTAATGGTACATGTTTTTAGGATTTCACCATGAATTATTATTTATATTATATTCTACTATATTAATTTCCCTTATTGAGAATCTTAGATCACCCCTTTCTTATGTTTTGTTTTTCCCCAGGATGCGAAGTTGTATATTATTAATGTCTTCTAGGGATAATCTTGGAGTTCATGGGTGTTCATAGTGGAATTACTATATCATTTATTATTTAAAATTATAATGTAAATCTCATGTATGAAATATAGATGTCTAAATTACTAAAATAATTGGTACATTTGGAGTTGGGTATTCTATCTACTCTATTCGAATAATGTAAGGCACTGGCTCTAGGATATTTGTTTTGGGGTTTTTACAAGTTTCATGATAGAAAGAGGTCATCTCATTATCTTTGATTCTGAACACTGAACATGGTCACCACTTCAAATTACTATTATTCTCCTCAAATAATTTTTCCTCTAATGAAAAAACCAATCTATTTATCATCTATATAAGAAAAGACATGTATGAGAAAGGTCCACCTCAGGGTAAGTATATACAAACCCCATAGGGTTCCCTGAAAACCCAATGTTATGTAATATAAATAAATAGTCATCTAATCACAAAATACAATGAAGGGAAAAGAATATCAACATAAAATATTCTAATAAAATATAAAAATATAAGATATAGATAACTAAAACTTTAAATTCATCTAAGAATGATCAGTCAACCTGTAGTTTGATAATTCACATCTCCAAATCCAAGCCCCATGAACAACCTCATAAGAATAATAATGGAGGACCAACACCATGTTGATGGGTACCATAGGTGAGGGAGTACCAAAATAAGTGGAGAACCAAATACCCATCAAATATTGAGGATGGGATAATAAAGAATCCATGGTTAGGGTACATGTGCCTCGGTAATATGGGTGAGAATTTAATCAACATGTTCATATAATGTAGGGGGAATGACACTCAAGAACACCCATTCCTTATTAGAGTACCACCACAACATTACTCTAATGATAATACTCAAGAAATTTCATCGTCTATGCATCACTAGAAGAATAATCCCAATCACATCCCAATAAATAGTATCTCATATGTCAAAAATGGCCACCATCACTTGCTACATGTAATTATGATCATAGTGGACTAATCACATGATAAAATTAAAGTCCTAAATAATTTGATATAGAAATAAGATAAGAATAGGAAAGGTATACAATGTTTCCTTTGGTGTCCATGTGGTCTACTCCCATTTCTTTTTCTAGTCATGTTCTTCTCATCTATGTACAGTGTACAAATACATAGACATGGAATGTACATATAGAAACATAGTGTGTGGGACCACCTGAAGTCTTGGGTGCGTTCTTTTAGAATATGGATTAGCTACCCATGTAGAGTTATGAAAAATTTTATCCCATCCTATGACTATGTGCTATTTATTTTTTCCAGAAGCACTAGACTGTGAAAATAAAAGAGGATCTATGATGTTTGTTCCTCAAACTAAATGATATGTAGTCATGTTTTCTGATCCTGATATATCTCCTTCACTAGAAACACATCACCATCATTTATCTAATAAAAAATAACGCCAAATACATATTTGGATGAACAAATAAAATATATTACTATAAAAGATGTAAATTTTAAACCTCCACATTATTGTAATAGAAACTATAGTCAAAGTCTCTAATCCCATACACGAAAACTCCCGGAAACCAAAACCAATCCCTCTGTTGATCTCTTTTCTGTCACTATTACTTAAATCTATAGGCACCATGATCATCTTTTTTGACTTCTAATATATTATATATAATATGGGGGCTCTTTCATGATTTTAAATTGACCAAAAATAGTTTAACTACCACCTAAAATGGGCTAATGGTGGAGGACCTAATGAATGGTGGGATATAACAAATTAAATATCTAATATAATATCATATTTTGTTGATATAGTTCTATAAAATTATGTTAATAATATTAAATGATGAATAGAGAATAATTAATTATAAATAATAAAAATTACAAATTTTTAATTGATTGTTCAAAGAAAATATTGAGAGATATCATGATCCATAAAAGTTAAGTTAATATATGCATGAAATCATGAAACATAAGAGGGAAATAACCTATTAAAATACATAGCTAGTGATTATATTGATTATTTGTGAATATTGATTCTATATCACTATCATTTTCAAGATTCAATAACTCCATAAATTATGGTAAAATCTATATAAATCTGATCATAGATCCTTGAAAATCATTCGTTCAATAATTGAAGATCTTTATCTATGGTGATGTCGCCTCAAGCTCTAAATCTCATAGGGTTGTGTGGATCACCAAGAAGATTAGATATACCAGATTTTAAATATAAATTTATCCTGTGGTAAATATGTAGCGACCCCAACCCTAGTAGCCTGAGGATAGTGTCTACATTGGTACATTGGTAACAGATAAAAATAATCACATCTTAAAGGTCCTAATATATTAACTATCATGGTAAAATAGATACATACTTTAAATTAACTTTAATTTTTAAATTATAAAATAAACAACAAAATTTCTCTGATAATTACATTATTATCCATATTGTATCCCTTAATTTTAATCACAAAACACATCCTTGTACCCTAGAGAAAATAAAAAATAATAAATTGGAGAGATTAGATACTTAGTAAGGGTAAGATTATAGTGGATGTAATTATTAATAATTTATAATCGATATAGAAAGGTAAATAACAGAAATACATGCCCTCTAATAAATAAATTTCGAATAATATGGAATGAATAAATGATGATAAAATAATTCCATATAAATAATCATCTGAGAATGAAACTTATCCATAGATATTCTAAAAAATTAAATAATTACAAGGGATATCAAAAACTAGATTTATAAGGATTTAATTCATAATGACGGATATCCAAAACATACCATAGGGGCCTTATTACCAGAAATAAAAATACCCTCAAGGTCTTGTTTAAAAAAAATATATATGTGGGTAGGTACAATCCAAAATCCATTCTGGGTTTTCATATGAGACCTACATTTCCATCTAGGGGCTGTAGTGGGACCCACCCATAACATACTTGGTTCAATTCATTCTTCATATTAATGGGGGAAACATGATCAAAGTAATCATTCATATTGAAAAAACAAAAATATAAAATGTTAGTACATACACCAATCAGAATAAATATTCATAAATCATTTATAGTAAAATAGTGAATTGTAATAAAATTATATATCCACATACAATATGATCACAAAACATCTGAAAAAATAATAACGATGTTATAAATACAACATATACATAGTTGATTAAAAGTAAAATTAAGGTTTGATTTCATTGATGAATACTAATAAAATAAAATATCTTTAGATAACTTTTTACGGAATATAACCTTTTCATTATCAAAACATACTTTAAAAGAAATCACAAAATATTCTGAAAAAAAATTGCATTGAAAATAACCTAGAAATATTTTAAAATAATTTTTAAAACATTTATTTCTAATGATGGTTGGAAATATATTTCGTATTCTACATATTAAAACAATTATTCTGTTCACAATTTAAATAAAATCATAAATGAAAATATTTTGAAAGCAATAAAAGATTCAATTAAATTTTTTAATAAAAGAAAAAATGGGTACAACATTATTTAATTTATCATTTTGAAAATGTTAAAATAAAATTCAAAACAATTTATAAAAAATTGGATTTGTTGAAAAAAGATTTCAGAGTGAGGAGAGAAATAAAGTCAGATTTTCTTAAAACCTTTCTCCCAATAGTTTTAAGTATCATAGAGTTGAAAAATGGTTCTAGTACATGAAAATTTTATATATAACCAATGGTGAGAATAATATATTTATTTTAAGATATGAATATTTTATAATTCTCCCATGGGAGACAAAAATATAAATAATCACGAATAATAATGAGATTGTGAAATAAACCTTTACCACTTTCGTGTCTTCTGAATCATAATACCCATTAAAAAAATGACATAAAAGGAGAAATTAAAAACCATAAAGATAAATAGATTCACGATATAACAGATAAAATAGAAAGTATACAGACTATATAAAGGAAATAAGTTGTGACTATGACATATATATCATGAAAGTAAAAGTGATACGAGAAACCGTTACCATGAGTTTGACTTATCACGTACATTATTTATCTTCTTGAATAATAAAAATATGTTAATTATTTAATTTCTTAAGATCATTTTTCTAATTTATTATTCCTTTTATTTCAATTGTTATCATGTTGAATAAGATTTCTTAATCAATTTTTTTTTACATTATATGTTTTGATGATATTTTTCATGTGTCAAAAATTACTTTGGTGGGTTGACTACAGTCAAAGAGGTAATTATTTAGAAAATCATAGAGTAATAATTATAAAATCACATTCATATTTAAAAAAAATATAATTTTAAAACCAATAATTATTTATGGTTATGAAAAATGAACTAAGTTACAATCATAGACACGGTGCGCCATACATATGCATGGATAACGTTTCCATTTCTCAGTTATCATTATTGAAATAAGATATGGAATATTTTATTTTACAATAATGATAATAATATAATATATACTATATTAGTTCATTAAATATAATTTTATATTTCATCCTCATGATGGGGTGATGAAACTGGAATTACATCACATCGTAAAGGTGGTATTCCACACATACACGAACAACATTATCTTTTTCTAGTGTAAGAAATTAAATTATATATTTAATCATTTAACAATGATAAAAAATTTATTAATATCATAATAACTTATTTTACATCACATGAATTCATGAAATTTATCCTTATCTCCTTTTACGTAAAGAGCTAGTGGAAGGAAAATCACATCACTTTGCAAGGCAGTAAGCCACCCCACACATGAGTGATGTTTTGGTATGCCCTAAAAAATGGTAAGTAAAAAAGTTATACATTTTATAAAGAATTAATAGGTATAATAATGTTATAAATATCATATATATACATTAGATATATCATAATAACAAACCATAACAGTTGATAATGGGAAAACATATGACATTGGTTCTTGAGGTGGTGGTCTTCCATACACATGAATAATATTTTATAATGATTTAAAAAATTAATTTTATTATTTAAAATAAATTCTCTAAATTTTTAAAATTAAATTTATATTTTTCATTAAAATCACTCCAATACTAAGTTTTAGAAAAATAAAATTTTTCTAAATAACATTTCTTTTCCTTTAAAATAGTTCTAATTTTATATTTAATTAATAGAAATCAATTTAACTTATTTTATAAATGTGTAAAATATTTAATTTTCATAATTTAGTTTGTATTATTAACACCCACCAATGTAATAGATGGGTTATAATTGTAATGTTTAAATATTAATATTTTAATTTAGTATCATCTTTCATTCAAACCCAGTGCTTTGTTCATTAAAAGATACCAAAGAGACAAAATTTATTCATAAATAAATATATCATTATGTCTCTAGATGTTATATTCAATTATATTCTGGGATTTTAATGTCATACATGTTTTCAAATATGATATTCATATTTTTAATCTCTGGGTTTTAGATTCCACACCATTAAATAAATTACATCCTAGAAATGTAATATTGATCTATATAATGAAGGCTTTTTTTAATTGAAAATATGTTTATTAAAATCCCACATCACGAGACGGGTTAATAAAATATCTGCATTGTAAGAGATAATATAAAGACAATGGTCACATGGAATAACATAAAAATATTTTTCTATATAAGATAACATTGGTGGAAAGTGAAGATATAGACATTTGATTAAAAGAGTAAACATTATAGAGAGTGATCGAGTAAATTGATAATAAGATAGCGAATAATCATATAAATGTTAAGGACCTCCAAACCATTAATCTTTAATGATTTAATAGACAATCAATTGAATATAAATGACAATATTTAGATAGAATTTTTCCCAATATCCTATTTCTCTAGATAAGGAATTCATTTTCTATCTATGATTATAATTAAATATACTTATTGATATGTTTCTATTTTATAAGAATAATTTCAAACCTTGGTTCTGCTTATATCAATCCCTAACTCATCACCTAATCCAAGAAATGAATATTTAAAAATTAATTTTGTTTACTCATGAAGTAATAAAATTCACTTTTAATGGATCGTAAGATTCATAATAGATTAATATATCAACCCATCAATCTATATTTATTATTATAAATAAAATTTAGTACACTTTATCCAATACTCATAAATATTTATATATAAAATTAATACAATAATCTCTAAAACTTTGTCGAATGATCAACTAAAACAATTTCATAATTATTTAATCTTTAATATCATCCAAATATATTTCTATCCAAAATTAGAAGGAAGGTCGCTAAAAAAAATTATTTTCCCTAGAAAATATAAAGTTTCTTTTAATGTCACATTCTAAATATTTTAATATCTTGATCATAATAAAATATAATAAAAAAAATATTTTTAAAAATTAAATTTATAAATTTTTAAGAATTAATTATAAATTATGTGGTAAAAGAGCGACTAAACCATATTTTAAAAAAATACATTTTTTCAAAAAACATTTATTTTTCTTTGAAATGGTTGTAATTTTATTTCAAATATACATATATACATTTTATTAATTTTATAAATTTTAAAACCATATTAGTTTCACAATTTAGTTATTACTATTAATACCTTCTTATTTAATATCCAATTTATAATAATAATGATTATATAATAATATTTTATTAGAGTATCATGTTTCATTCAAACCCGGTGTTGTGTGTATTGGAAGCTATCTAAGAGATTGAATTTATTGAAAAATAAATATATCATAAATTATTAGGTTTTAATATTCTATTCTATTATTGGTGGTGTGAGTCATATGTGTTATTGAATATGATGTTCATATATTAAAATATTGGGGTGTTACAAATTATTAAAAAAATTATTTTTATAATTAATTAACTTAACATATATAATACTTATTGAACGTCGACACAAAACCTAATGTGTATATAGATTATGTAGTTCCTAGAGAAAATCATGAATTATAGATCCAACTATCGTCATAGATTTCACACCACTGTCTCAAATATGTATGTAAACATTGTTTCTAAGAGGATTGACACACGTGGTTTAATATTTATAATATATGGATTCATGGGTTCTGTGACACTCATAAAACCACTGCAACTATAAAGAAAAACCTAGGTATATAAAATAAATATACAAAGGGTCTAAATATAAATATTGGGGTCATTACGTTCTCCCCAAATTCAAAGATGGTCTCCCCAAAAAGATAAACCAACTCATAATGGTGAGTTTGATAAGCTCATATCTTTCTCTAATTATCCCATGAGATCTCCCAAATCTTGCCAATCTACCAAATAAATCACACCAATAGGATGTCTCATCTATGAAGGATCCTCTCCTGTTGAACATCGATGGCCCCTAGGTACTCTAAAAAGGGCGATCTATCCCCAACATCAATATTACCCTACTTAATTCCATGTTATTGGTCTTGCATGTATCTCCTTGTAAATACCCTGGCCCCAATAACCCAGAGTTAGTTCCTTACATCATTAAATTGGTATAATAAACAAGGAATTTGTATCTCTAAAGGCTGACTAGTTTAGTACCATTATGAAAATAGATACAAAAATAATTATTAGGTTACAAAATTATAAGATATACAACATTGAAACTCCATTGAAATCACCCACAAACCCCTAGATTATCCCTGTATGTCAATAATAATATATATCTTCACATCATGGGAAAAAATAAAACGTATGAAATGGGTGAGGTAAGATGATCATTAAGGGTATAAAATACCGAAGAAGCTATCAAAAATAAACATAAAAAATAAGGCATGGTGAATGAATAAAAACACATTTCATTAGAACTTAATATTTATCATAATATGGATGGAATAAAAGATAAATAAATAATGAAATATAAATAATCACATGAAAATGAACTAAACCATGGATATTCTACTTTTCAAATAATAACATGAATTATTAATTACGAAGATCATTATGAGTAAATTTTTAATATCATAGATTATAAACATACCCTCAAGTCATCATCCAAGATGTCTAAAAAATGAGTAAGGCCTCGGCTGAAACCTAGTCTAGTTTGTAACATGAGACCAGTCGATGCATCGAGGGGATATAATGGGCCAAGTCTGTCACATACTAAGTCTAATGAATTAATCACATATAGAATGATCAATTTAAAAAAATTATATTTAAATAAAAGTTTTCCATAACACTTTGAAATGTTTGAATAAAACATATATATAAAAATACTATAATAAAATCATTGACAAATTCTTGAGATAAATACCCCTTTAAATTCAAAAGTGGAGTTATTTTAGAAAATCATATGTATTTATCATAAAATTAGATTGTAATAGTGAATATAATAGAAAATAAAAGGTAAGGAAAATGATTTTTTTAGGAATACATTATTTCCAAAAAAATTAAAAACCTATAAAAATAGGGTTTTTAAAACATTAGATATGAAACATTTTAGTGTGGTTTTATGTAAAATACTAAAGTGTTTTTAAAATAGACTAAGGAATAATCATTGTATAAAAATAGAAACTAAAAAAATGTTTTTTTTCATGTTAAAATGAGTTATTTTACAAAAATATTGGTTTTCTAAATTATATTATAGAGTGCACATAGAAATGGGTGAGAAACTGGGAAGTTCCCTTTAATCGGGCTTGCTTATTGGGAAGAATTGAGGAATTATCCTTAAAAAACATATAACCCCCCCTAGAATAAAGAAGAATTAAGCTATGTAAATTTCTATTAAATGTTCAAAAACATTTATGAGGAGTAAAAAATAATAATGAATAATTTCATTAGGTTCAATAAAGAGAAAGTGTAACACGAATAAAAAATGGAGTTTTGGGGAGAATCCATTACCACTTTATAATCAATCGAATTGTATGCCCCATAAAATTAATAATAAAAAATAGAAATTTAATACCATAAATATAAATATATTTATGATATTATACATAAAAGGGGTGTATATATTCACCACAGATACTAAATTGTGGTGAATTAAGAATATATCACATAAATAAAGGTGATATAAGTAAAACCTATACCCTATGTCTGAATGTTTTATACACTTGATCTTATTATCCGGTATAAATATATTTACTCAATTAATTATTTAATTAAAAATGATTTATAAATTTAATTTTTTATTATAATCTTATTAAGTTCATTTATGGACTTTTTGAGGAGTTATAAAATACAATTTTATCTTTTGAGAGTGTTCATGTCCTTGATTTTCATGATTAGTATAAATTTATACACATCTGGGAGATCTTGTAAAATGAAATTAGTTTCCTAGAATTGAAATTATATGTTATTAATGATCATACCAAAGATTAAATGTTTATATAATACATTTTATTATTTGGAGTGAGTATGAATGATATGATATTATGTTAGTGAAAATTGTTTAGATTATTTTAGTGGTTTTTTGATAATCACAAACTAGTTTTTTTCCTAAGTTAATGTTATGTATATACACTAGTTAGATAAAATTAAAAAAAAATCAACTAAACTTATTATGTTCTATTTAAACATTAAAATTATTTTATGACTATACTTGAAGAATAATTGAAAAATGAAAGCATGTCACCCATGAAGGTCGTAAATCAGTACATCACAGATGATGTTTTCATCATTAAAATAAAAGGAAAAGGATAAGTTACTTGATAATGGATTTTACATTAACATAATAAAAGTAAAGTATATTTAAGATACTATATTTATCATTCTTGTTTAGAGAGATTAGCTCACATAATGATAATAAATAACAAAAAATAAAAGATAATGAAAGGGATGGATTAATGGTTTTACCACATCAATTATTCTCCTTGAGAACCACCTTAATGAACATTGAAATAGTATTTTGGGTGATACTAGGATGAGAAAAACATGGGGGTATGGTTTGATATATGCAGTTGTAATTAATTATAAAATCTTTAAGGCTTTGGTTATGTGAGGAGAGTAGACGGCAAGGAAGCTATATATAGTGGAAGAGAGTGTTTTTTTGAAAATATTTTATTCATTTGTTTAAATTTTTTGCATAAAAATAGGAATATTTTGAGATTTATCACTAAATATTTTAATCAATGACTTATATTTAGATATTATTATATTTAATCATCCATAAATCATCTATGACTCAATAATTCATGTATTTATTAAATATGACAATTTACTGCATTTCATTATTCACAAAAAATTCAAATTTTTTTGAAAAATACCAAAAAACCACCGTTATTATTTTTAAGTGTGTATTACTTAAAAATCAATTCTATTTTATAAAAATAATTTTCTAAATATGATACATTTACCTTTTAAGTAAAATCACCATTTGTTTTTGAAAAATACAGATTTTGAAAATATAACTGATTTTATAACACTTTAAAAAATTAATTAAGGCCTCATTAAAATTATATTATAATCATAATAAAGAAAATAATAATTTATAAATCTATTTTTTGAAATAAAATTTCCTTTAAAATATTTTTTTTATAAAACTGTGAAAAAATATTTATATTTCGCAAAAATACCAATAATTAATTTGTCATTTTCAAAACATTTATTTACTTATTTCATTATAAAAATATATTATATATTTATTCATAAGATACATGAATTTTATTTATAATTTCATAGGTTATGTTTCCATTAAAATAATAAATATAATATTAATATAATGAAAATAACAGATTTATAGAAATCCGGATTTTTTACTATTCATTGGAAAATAAATATTTTCAAAAAAATACCAAATTTTCACCCTACTATAATTTTGACATCCCATTTTAAAAATTAAGTTTATTTTGTTAAATTTAAGTTATAAAAGTTTCAAAATACATTTTTAAGACAAGTACTCCATTAAAATGTGGTAAAATGGCCTTTAGAAAAATATATTCTTTTAATGTGTAAAATTAGATTTATTCTTATCTTTTGTTTATAAAATCATTTAGATGAATGTAAATTTTTTTTATTGCACATATAATGTATAAATATTGTAATTAGAAAAATAATATTAATTCTTGTGGATTCAATAGCTGGGTTATATTGGTCATTTTAAAATAATGATATTTAATTTTATATCCATGTTCGTTTAAGGTCGGTGTTGTGTGAAAACTATGTTTTTTAAGAAATTAAATATAAAAAATACATACCAAAATATTTTAGGGTGTTACATTGTCCCATCCTTCAATAAATTTCATCCCTGAAATTTAAAATTCTACTTTTAAAATTAATGGTTGATACTTCAAAATTCTTTGGTGGGAAAACAGCATTGGAAATAGGGTTCAGAAAATATTATCATAATAAAACGGAATGGGAAATTTGGTATTCACCACAAAACTAAGATTTTGAATAGGATAACACTAGTGAAATTGAGAAATAATAACATGAAAGAATAATCTAACCATCAAATTATAATAGAGATTGATAGAGAGTGTGGTGATTAAAAATTTAACCATCACAAATCCTTAAATTTGTGATTGGTTAAAAGTCATTTTATTTATCAAAAAGAAAAGTAAATGGATAATGTTATTATTCCAAATTTTTTTTCCATGAGTTGATTTATAATATTAATATTTATATAAGAACCTAATAAAATAAAATTACTGGATTAAATTTCATGTCAAAAGCATAATCTCATATTTTGGGTGTGCTGGGATTTATTTTTACTACATCCCTTCCAACTAAAAATTAATGGTCAAGATGACTTTTTCGTACCTGAAGCACTTTTAATGAATCATAAAGTCTTTAAGTCATTACTTAAACCATTAAATTTTTATTTAAACTAAGAAGGATATTATATGTTATTAGTGAACTATAATTTTCAAAGTTTAACCTGATCTATTCCACAAATAGTTAATCATAACACTCATCTAAAACCTGTTTGTCCACATTCAAAGACCAAAAAATTATAAGGAATGTTACTAATTTTCAAAATAAAATTATCATAATAGTCCCCAAAATAATTTAGTTTTTATTGTCACATACCAAATATATGAATATATTAATCTCTTTTAAACCATTATGAGATATGAATACTTCCAATAGTAAAAGATCAGGTTTTTGAATATATTACTTAAATCCAAACATCGAATAATTACAGAACAATATAAACTAGAAGATCACTAACCACCACAATCATCACTAATTCAATTCCATAACCATATATTTATTATTATCTCAACATCAATAACATATTTATGGTTATATTTCTTAATTCATGTGTTTTCAAGAAGATCAAATTATAATATAATCATTTCCCTGGTTTACTCATTATATTCATCACATACTTCGAATTCCTCAAAGAATAAGTACTAAAATATAGGACATATATATCTCATGATTTTAATATCCAAATCATTATTGATATAATACTAAAATAAAATAATTATTGAATCCAAACGAATCATATTAATCATTACTCTTCATTTATGGTAGTAGCATCCATTATCCTATTTTTGTGTATATTCATATTATGATTGAGACATTGATTTTTTTAGTGTCCCATATCCTTGCAGTTGAAGCATTGAAATTTGGAAAATTATTTAATTTCCTTATAATCTTGACCATGGGGTAATTTTTATCCACACTTGAAGAAAATTCGTTTTCCTCCAAAGTATATACCAAGGTTTTTCATTCCGCAATTATCACATAAGGGATAATAATTATTTTCCTTCGTACAATTATCTACATTTTTTCTTGGAGTTCATCCACTTCACTTGCTTCCAATTGAATCCATAAGGCCTGAATAATTCTTTATCTATCTTTTTAGAACATGATATTATTTCCTTATATGATGAGAATATTTGGAATTCTAATTCCCTTTGAAAGGATATCTTAAACCCATCAAAGAAATGACTATTCATACTCTTTGGAATATGTGAATTAATGAAATTCCAATTTTTTCCACTAGTTTTCATTTCAAAATAATAGAATATTACAGATTATATCATAAAATTATGAAACATAATGTATAATCCCAAAAATAGTGAAATAATTAACAAAAATTGAAATAACATTATGTGTAGATAATCTCATAATCATAAACATGGTTTCGTTAAGAAAATATTTACTATTAAATCCTTCATAATGGTTTGAAAATAAAATATGAATTATACTAAGAATATCACTAGGAGTGTCAAACTAGGTGCACAATAAGGCACATTTCTGTGTAGAAGGTAACACTGAGTCAGGTCCTACACACCTTATTAGATTTTTTACCCCTAGGTACAACTATGCATGAACCATATCTAGTTGTAGAATCTATACAAGAATTTATTTCATGGAGGGCACACATATTATCTAGATTTCAAAAATTATAGGGTGTTATTCTTTGATTATCCTGAAATTCCATCTTAGGATTATGTTCGTTAATATATGTTTTCTAAATATAGTATCCACGGTTTCTACTAAACTTCTTCTAATAAAAACTATAAATAACCTTACCCCAGTAGTATGTCACTAATACCTAACATCATTACATTTGTACAATAAACAACCAATTCATATACCAAAGGAACAAATAGTTTAATAGAATTGGAAAACTAGATACAAAAATAAGCATTACATTATAACTTTAAATTACATACAACATAAAAAATACATTGAAAAATCCCATAAAATCCTATATTATCATTAAATGTAATTAATAATACACATCTTCACATTATGTAGAAAATAAAACATAAGAAATGTGTAATCGTGGATGCTCAGTAAGGGAAAACAATACAACTGAATATATGAAAAATAAACATAAACAATAAATAATAGTGAATGTTTAAAAACACACACCATTAGATCATAATCGTGATCATAATATGTAAAGAATAAAAATTTAATAAAAAATACCATATAAATAATCATATGAGAATAAAACATAACCATGGATATTCTGCTTGTTGAATAATCACATGAATTATCAATTAATAATATCATAATGAGGGAATTCATAATGATAGACATCATAAACATACCATAAATGCCTTGTCTATGAAGTCTACATAAATGGGTTGGACCTTTTCCAAAACATGGTCTAGTTTGTCAAATGGGGCCTACTGATGCATCGAGGGGATATAGCGGGCTCCGCCCATCACTTACTAAGTCCAATGTATTCCTCATATATAGAATAATATATTTTTTAAAAATATATTCAAATAATTCTTTCCATAACAATTTGAAATATTTGAATCATAAACATTAATGAAAATAATATAATAAAATCATTAATAAATTATTCATATAAATACCATTTTACTTTGAAAAGAATAGTTCTTTTGTAAAATGTTTTTTATTTTTCATAAAAGAAGATTGAAAACGTGAATATCACATAAAATAAAAGGTAAGGAAAATGAAATTCAATTTCCAGAATAATTGATGTCTAACTAAAGTGAAAACATATAAAAATAGTGTTCATGAAACTTTAGAGATGAGACATTTTAGTGTATTTTAAAGAGAAATACTAAATAATCTTTAAAACCGAATAAGGAATAATATTTTTATAAACACAGAAATGAAAAAAATTATTATTTTAGGATTAAATGAGATATTTTATAAAAAAATGGTTCCTCAAAACTGACTATGGAATGCACTTGAAAATGGGTAAGAAATATGGAGGTTCCCTTTAATCAAGATTGCTTATCGGGAAGAATTGGGAGAGGTTCCTTGTAAAATTTGAAAATACCCATCAAATAAAGAAGGGTTATTATAGGTAAATATCTATGAAAAAGTCACATAGAATTTAATTGTATTAAATATAAATAATTAAAGATAACATTAGTATAAATAGAGAGAAAGAGTAACCCGAATGAAAAATGGAGGTTTAGGGAGAATCCCTTACCACTTTGTAATTAATCTAATTATATCCCCTATATAATTAGTAATCATAAAATGAAACATTTAATACCATTAATTGGAATGTATTCTTGATATTATACATCAAAGGGTAGTATAAATTCACCACACAGAAGAAATAGTGGTGAATAATGCATATCTCACAGAAATAAAGGTGAGATGAGAAAACTGTTACCTTATGTCTGAATGTATTCTACAATTGATCTTAATATCTAGTATAATTAGATTTAATCCATTGATTAATTAGTTAAGAACCTTCTATATATTTTCATTTTTTTATTATAATTTAATTAAGTTCATTTAGGGCCATTTTGATGAGTTATAAAATACAATTTTATCATTCGAGAGCGTTCGTCTCCTTCGTTTTCATGATTTATTTACTTTTATATGTAAATAGAATATCATGTAAAATGAAAATAGTTGTCCAGAATTGAGATTATATTTTATTAATGGTCTTCTATATGATTAAATGGTTATATATTTCATTTGGTTATTTGGGTTTAGGAACAGTCATTAGATAACAGTTAATGATAATTGTTATGAATAATTTGAAGGTTTTTTGATCATCACAAACTAGTTATGTTTAATTAATTAATATTATGTATATATACTGGTTAAAGAAAATTAGATAAGTTTTATTACACATATTAAGGTGTGTTTTATCAATAAAAATGGTTTTATGACCAGCCTTTAAGGAGGAGTTAAAAAATTAAAACACATCTTCCATAAAATTGGTAAATCGGTATGTCACAGTTGTTGTTTTCATCTTTTAAACAAAAGGAAAATATGAAAAGACTTGATGGTTGATTTTCCATTGACATGATAATATTATAGTATATATAGGATACTAAAGTTATCATGTAAGTGTTGGATCAAAATAGTGTATGTAGATAATCAAATACAAGAGGGGGGTGAATTGTATGTTTAAAAACATTAATTATTAACCATAAGGTTAACTATGTTTAATAAAGTTAAACAATGTAAATTTACAGATCCTTTTTATGTTCACAACTAAGAAATAAAAATTATTAGGGTCCAAAAATATGAATCTGAAAATGAAACTTAAGAAAATTTTTCTTAAATTAAGATTCTACCTTAAAGCTTATAGAATATTTTTCATAAGAGTACGTAAAGTACAAGAAAATATAAGAAAACTATTTTTTCTTTATTTGTCAAAATACAATGGAAATAAAACATGAAACAAAAACAAGTTGCAAGTAGAAAATATTTTATCCCAAAGATTAGGGTATCCAACAACCTTTTATTAAGGTCCCTTGATTTATACATTCAAGATAGTCTATCTTACCCACACCAGGGTAAGCCCTAGATTGGGTTATCAGAGTCTCTCTTGCGATCCCTGTGATCCCTCAATCTTTCATTTAGTCGACACCTCTTTTTTCCTATCCCTAGAATCGCTCGATTATACTCATGAACAATCAGAGTTATGCAAAGAAAGGTGAGTAGGATTTTTCATGGTTGAACAAGATGATCTTGAAACGCATAAAGCATGGGAGTATTTCTCTCTCTAAAAATCACTTCATAGCATCAAAGCATGTAATCTCTAGACAAATAAACAAATAATGAGCTCGTTCAAATGAGAACTTATTTATAAGAAAAACTTTAACGGTCGGTGCCTTTTCCAATGGTCATATTTTTCATTGAATTTTAGATGGACCTATACACATGTCTCTCAACAAAAAGTTAGTGAGAAAAAAATTTTACGATATCTTTTTACTATTACAAAATCATGAGTAAGAAAAAATAATAATTATCCTAACCAAATCTGAATATCCAAAATCTAAATAAAAATAAAATTCAGAATCTAAACATATATACAATAGGATTCTGGAAAACACATATATTTGGATTTTTTTATACATAGAATTCAGAGTCTATATTCTAAGGAATTATGAGTCAGAATTCTGAGGACTTTGGAGTCTTAATTCAAAGGATTTTAGAGCCTGCATTTCATAGAATTTAGAGTCTAAATTTTAGAGAATTTGGAGTCAGAATTTCAGAGAATTAGGTGTCTGCATTTTAGAGAATTCAGAGCCTGAAAAAAAAAGAATGTATATCCAAGGAACAATAAGATTATGAGGTTTTAGATAAGTATCTGAATCTTTTATTTAGAAATAAAATGAGTTTAGTTTTGAGAGGTTACAAAATGAGACAATGAAAATCATGGTGAGAATAAAAATTTATTTAGAGAAGGGAAATTTTCCTTAATAAAATAATTCTTAGAGAATGATTATTTCGTTTAGAGAAAGTGTTTGTGATTTTAAAAACATATGGGAATGGAAAATTTATAAGGAAACCTTATTGGCTCAATAATATCCCTATTTTTGGAAAGTACAAACAACCTTTAGAAAAATAATATAAGGAATAAGAATTTTCTTTATGATCTTTAAAATAAATATTTGTCTCCCTTTACTTATGAATCATGATGAATACGACTAGCTCCCCCTTAGGTTTTGGAATCCTTAAGGATTTCATTCTTGACTTCCTTGTAGAGATTTTACTTTTTATGGGATTATAATGTATTATTTTAGTAAACTCCCCCTTAATTAATGAATTGTATTCTTTAATACTTAGTATTATTTTTATCATTCTTATATCACCATTTTTGATTTCCAAAAAAAAATACAGAGAATGAAAAAATGGTACCTAAAAGATTATAACTATACAAAAAAAAACAAATGAAGGAAAAAAAAATTTTCATTGTGATCAGAAAAATTGATAAAGGGTAAAAATAAAACAAAAGATCTGATTTATAGGAAAAATTATTCATGATTATTTTCTTTCAGCATGATATTCATTAGGATAGCCTTTAATTTCTTGAGATCCTCATGATCTTATTTAAACCACATGAGCAACTATTCTTGATCCTGGTTTTTCTTTTCCAGAGCCTTGATTTTTTCATAATGAGACATAAGAATTTCTGCCTGATACTTCACTATCTCTTCATACTGACTAATTTTTTCTTATAAATATTCCCTGAGTTCCCTTTCTCTTTTCAAATTTAAGGAAACTGAATTCAACTTCCAATTCATATCTTTATCTTCATTCATATGGGTTACTTGTTCAAGGTTCAGTTTTTCTGAAAAAAATGTTGTAAGATTTTTGATCCTATCATCTTACTTATCAAAATCCTTTTTCACTGAATCTTGGAAATCATCAAGAATTCTCAAGTCTTAAATTGTTCTTTTAGACCAATTTTTAATTTCATTTCATGATCTCCTATATGAATCATAACTGATAAGGAATGATTGGAAATATTCCTTGAGATTGATGAATTTTTGCATGAGCGTGCTTACTGAATCCATCTTCTGATTGAAAGAGTGTTGAAGCAACTGACACATTGAATCAATGCTCGAAAACAAGGGTATGGTGTTCACTAACTGCATCAACGAATGAACAACAATATCCTGACCCATGAAAGATGATCTAGAATCTGATTCCCTTATAGGGGAAGATTCTTTATATAGATATTCATCTTTCCTATTGGGTGAACAACCAAAGTCATTCTTAACCACCATAGCCTTCTTAGGTGTATCACCAACCACCTATTTTACTTTTTCTACTTTAAAAATAGTTTCCTCATCCTTTGGGGATTCAAGCTCACTATCTGAAAGTTGAATAATTTTTTCTTCATCAAACATTTTTTCTCCTCATATCTCTTAAGATCAACATGTTAGATGATGTCATTAAATCTACTTTCATCATCAATAGGTTTTTCAACTCATTCCTTTCTCTCATCTTCATTTCCATGAAAAATAATCTTGGTTGACTCAATTTGGGATGTCCGGATCGACATCATATCATAAGGACACTCCTTATAATTATATTCTTACACTTCATTTATAACATCATCACTCTCATATTTTTATTCTTCTTCTTATTTTTCTTATTATATTTCTCCTTTCTAAACTATATCTTATTGCACTTCAGGTTCCAAAATTGTAAATGTCTTTCCCAATGTCTCTATAAGTACGGGTTTTTGTAGAAATGTTTTTAGTAACTGCAACTGTTCAGAGGATTTCTCAGTATCTTTGAGAAGTTCTTGACCTAACTCAACTTTAGAGATTTTATTTTTGAGCTTATTTTCTTTTTTTCCTTTCATACTATTAAGTATATTGTATTTTCAAGGACTATTCCTTAGAAGGATCTAGGAAAAAACATGGATCTCATTCTTTCCTATTCTTCTTATGTTCCCTCCATTTCCCTACCACTTCATCAGGGAAAATATTTTTCTTTTTTGACTTTGGTGGAGCTGACTGAGTTTCTATAATTCCAGGCTTCTCTTTGGTTTCCAATTACTTTTTACTTTCCCTTCTTTTAATATTTCTTGGATGTCTCACCTACTTCCAATTTCCTAGCTAGAAATTCAACCTCACTTTTAGAATGATCATAAAATTATTGAGACTAGGTATTTAAACCAACTTTCATTCCCATTAAGGTATCATCACTTAGCAGCAAGATATTGAATTTTCTTGGCTTAGAGATACAATGAATTTTGAATGATTAAAAGAAAAGCATTATGATCTCAGACAAAATGGCTAGATACATGATGATCTATTATTGGAGGGTTCCATTCTTGATGTTTTTGATTTTCATACGGACATTCACAATATTTATATTCCTCAAGTTAACCAAAAAAATCCAAAATAAAGATGTCACTTTTCTTTAAGCATTCCTTCTATCCTTTTATTAGAATGAGAAACCCTTATAAACACAAGGATAAAATCATTAGATTTTTTGAAATATGGTTGATCTTAGGTGATTTTACTTCTTTCATACCAAGGCACTCAATTTCTTTTTTCCATCTCAAAATAACCTAATTGATCTCGCAACTTGTGTGAGGGGAAAATTGGTTCACCTTTATATAGAACTCCAAGAATATTTTCTTCCATATTAAAGGATATGTAATAGGGTTTCCAATAGATCTTGAAAGAAATTTTTTATCTTAAAACTTCATTATAAAAACATAATGTATCATAGAATTCTTGTAAGAAATTCTGGGTAAACCAGATCCTAACTCTTTGGCATGGCTACACAAAAACTCCCCCATCCATTTAGTTTAATATTTTTCATAATCAAGAAATTATACTTGGATAAGAACTATGGGTCAACCAACATTTCCCTATAGATTTTCCAATCCTTTATTTCCTTAACTGAAGATATATGTGTCTATGGGGAGGATTCCAGTGACATCCAAATTCTAATAAAAATTTAAAAAAATAGAACAATATTTTTGAAGAGAGGTAGGGCTTCAGCACAAAACACTTGTAAAATAATGTGGGAAAAGTAATAGTGGGAATTTATATAGTAAATCACACTTCAAATCCATTTAAAAGAGTTTGAACATAAAGAATGCAGCAAAGGAAAATAAAATAAAAATTGATTCAAGTCTAGATACTAGATCATAGGTTGCATCATAGTCCATTACTTCTTTTTTATTATAGACTTTGGCAACTAATATAGGTTTATTTCTTACTATGATTCCATTTTCATCACAGTTTTTTCTAAAGACCCATTTTAGTCAAATTACAGATGTTTCCTTAGGTCTTTCAACCGAGTTCCAGACTTTGTTCCTTTCGAATACATTTATCTCATCTTGCATGGATTTAATCCAACCATCATTACCTAAAGATTCATCAGGTATTTTTGGTTCTAACTGAGAATGGAATGTTAGATGTTATACTTAATTTCTTAAATAACTTCTAGTCCTTACAGGTTAATTTAAATCACTAATGATACTATGGCTGAGATGACTCTTAAGAAACAAATGATTTAGGTTTTGTAAAATCTTTTCATCAACATATACTATAAAATATTCAGGTGTAAATGCTTCAGAAATATTTTCTTGAACATTTTACTTATTAGAAGAATCTTATATAAAGTGCTGATAATCATTATTTTAAATTACATCTGAGGATTAAGGATTGGGTTTTTAAAAACAAAAGTATCAGTTTCATCGAATTTAACATGCATTGTTTCTTTAATATTACATGTATTTTTATAAAAAACTCTATAATCTTTAGAAGTAGTCATGTAGTCTAAGAAAACTTGTCCATCATATTTGGGTACAAATTTATTGAAATTATATTTAGTATTCATGATGAATACTTTTCAACCACATACTTTTAAGTAATAAAGTCTAGGTTTTCAGCCAGTCCAAAATTCATAAGGTGTTTTGTTATGAAAAGGTCTGTTTAAAACTCTATTTATAGTATGAAAATTAGTACTACTAGACTCATCTCAACAGTGCTTAGAAATAAATATTCTCTCAACATGGTTCTAGTTATATCTTGAATAATTAAATTTCTTATTTCAACAAAACCTTTCTGTTGAGGATTTCTTGGGGCTGAGTAGTTATGAGTAATAACTTTTTGTATAAAAAAGATTCAAAATCTAAATTTTGAAATTATCCTCTATGATCACTATGAATAATTATCAATGAATGTTTTTTCGTATTTTTACATGGGATTAAATATTTTTTAATAATAAAAGGCTTTAGATTTATTTTCCAGAAAATATACTCACTCAAATCTAATGTAATCATCAACTAAAAAAAATACATAATACTTGCTCCAATACTTCTAGTTTGAGCTGAAAAAAAAGATCAAAATGCACTAACTCTAATGCATCAGAATTTGAGACTTCACTAATTGATTTAAAACTATATTTATGTTACTTTATATATTTACAAGGATCACAAACTTTTGAAGAATCAACTCTACGATCTGGTAGATACTTAATGAGTCTTTTCTTCGGGAGTTTTCATATGTTCTTAAGGTTATAGTGTCCTAAACTTCTATAAAATAACCAAGATTTATCTTCCATTGCAATAAGGCATGTTATATCTTGGCTCTAATGGTTTTATAAATTTAGTGTTTATACTTTCTCATACCTATAGGTAGAAATAATAAAATCTTCCTTGTAATTGTGTACAATACATTTATCATTACTAAAATTCACAAGGTAACCTTCATCACATAATTTACTTATGATAATGTGGTCGTTCTTAAGACCCTTAACAAATAAAAAATTTGAAATTTATGTTTTTCCCAGAAGAACAATGTTATCTATACCAACAATTTCTCTTTAAGCATTATCTATAAAAATTACATTTCCTCCTTTCTTCTTGATAATCTTCTCAACGAATTTTTGGGTATCATTAATATGACAAGAGCATCTTCTAAACATGTACTATGTATTGTTATTGGTACTATCTTTATTTTTCTAAAAATAAAAGAGTTATACTTTCAAAATCCAAACTCCGTTGGATCCAGAAATATTGGAAAGTATAACTTTAGGCACCAACATTTTCTAAGTAAAATTAACTTTATGAAATAATAATTATTGGGGTTTATTTGGAGAAAAATTTTATCCAAATGTACACCACATTGACATTTAGTACAAAAAGAATCACATTGGGGAACAAAATAATTGTTACTAAAAACTAGTTTCGAGTGAGTATAACAAAATCTAGAACTATTCCTTAAAGGAAAATGTTGTGAATACATTTTATCAAATCATTATCTTCCTAAAGTAAAATTTTATAAAAATTTCATTATGTAAAAAAATTTGGATTTCAGTCTAATAACTAAATTATTTTCCTTAATGTTATTATAACTTGAGTTATCCTCTTAAATAATTATCTTAGAAATAAAATCTTCAAGATCCGTAGAATTTTTATCCTTCTTAGAATTTACATTCTTAATATTTTTAGAAAAATTATATAGGTCATGATTTTTCTCATCATGATCTTTAGAAATATCTGATACTTTTTTTAAGTATAAGAATTCTATAATTTTCATTATCAAGATTTTTCTTGAGTTTAGAATTCTCATATTCAAGTAGTATTGAAAACCTAGACACTACTTCATAACAAGGAAAGGAGTTATCTTAATTAGAAGAAGATTCATCATATAAAGACATATAATATTTATCATTAGTATAATTTTCATTTAAAGTTACAGTAGTGATAGATTCAAAATTGTATACCTTGGCCATTAGACAATGATTTTCAATGGGTAATTTGGCTAGTAGAACAATATTCCTCTGACTAGAAGATTTATACTATAAGGATTCATTAGATGGGTCACCACCCCTAGAACTCCATGTATCATTAGCTTTCAAGACTTTCTTGGCTTTATATTTGTAATACTTATCTCTATTTCTTTTAGAATGATTTTATTTTCTATCTTTTCTTTTAATCATGGGACAATCTAGCCTAACGTGTTTGACATGTTTTTCATTCATAGCAAGTGACTTCCTAGTCTTTATACTATTTTATTTCTTTCTTCTTATATCTATATTGAAAGTAATTCATTACCACTATATTTTTCATCCTTCAATAAATATTTTCTAACTCATTTTCAGAATGTTCACTTTCCCTAGACTCATATATAATAGAGAGTTTCTTAGACTTAGATCTTTTAACCCTTTCTGGGGTCTTGGCTTTAGTATTAGTAAAGTCTATAGTTAAACTTAAATTATTATTCTTATTAATATATACATATCTTTTCATTCTTGTGTCATGTTGATGAAGGGTTCCAAAAAGTTCATCAAGAGTAATATTGGAAACTTTCATGTTCTCATCAATGAATGTTTTTTGGGTTCCCATTCTTTGGGAATAATGTCTATAATCTTTTCCACAAGAAGTTCATCATCTAAAAATTTTTATCCCATAGATTGAAGAGTATTTAAAATAGTCATAAATCTTTTTTTCTCTTTGAAAATTGGTTCTCCATAGGGAAAAACAAATCCATGATATTCTGATCTTAACATAGTTCTTTTGGTCTCTATCAATTTTGAAGTTCCAAAGTGAGTAACCTCAAGTTTCTTCCATATATAATTGGAAGATTCACATAAATATATTTGACTATATATATTCTTAGTCATAGAACACAACAAAGTATTTTCTACCTTTTAATTTAGTTGATATTACGATTTTTCTTGATTGGTGAAGGTTCTCACTACATTGTCTAGAATTTTGTATTCCCCAGTGAGCATAACAAAAATGTCTAATCTAGTGTTAATAAAAAAAGTATTCATTCTATCTCTCCAGTACTCATAATCATTACCACCAATGATTTGTGGTCTATTAGGATTAATATTTTCAATGGAACCAACATTTATATCTTCCATTCTATAAGAAAATATCTTTTCCAAAAAACTTGTAAGAAGAAAATGTTTATAAACAAAGATAAAAATCTTTAAGAAAAACATTAACAAGAAATTTTTTTGCAAGAAAACTTATTTTTGGGTATAAATATTTTAGAGACCTCCTCTGATAATAATTTTAGGAGGAAAATAGTGTATGTATATACTCAAATACAAGAGGGGGTGAATTGTATGTTTAAAAACATTCGGTTTTAACCTTAAGGAAAACTATGTTTGAAAAAGTTAAACAAGGTAAATTCACAGATCCTCTTTAATTTATTAACTAAGAAATAATCTTTATTAGGGCCTGAAAATTTGAATCTTGAAATTAAACTTAAGAAACATTTTCTGAAATGAAGATTCTACGTTAAAGCGTATAGAATATTTTTTATGAGAGTATGTAAAGTACAAGAAATTATAAGAAATTTAAACATTCAAACTTTATCAAAATACAATAAAAATAAAACTTGAAACAAAAAAAGTAACAATAAAAAAATATTTTAACCCAATGAGTAAGGTATCCAACAACCTTGGATAAAGGTCCATTGATTTATACTTTTAAGAAATTCTATCTTATGCATACTAGGGTAAGTCCTTGATAGGAATATTGAGGTTTTTATTACTATCTCTGCAATCCCTCTATCTTTAAGGTAGTCGGCACCTCTATATTTCTATCCCTCACATCCCTCGATTTTACTCACCAACAATCAGAGTTGCACAAAGCCAGATGAACAAGATATTGAGGGATGAACAAGATGTTCATGATATTTACAAATCCTGAGAGTCTTTCCCCCTCTATAAATCACTTCACAAAATCACATCATGTAATCTCTATATCGATCAATAGATAATGGGGACATTCAAATAGGATCTTATTTATAAGAAAAAACTCAACAGTTGCATCCATCCTCAAATGGTCATATTTTCCTTGAATTTCTAAGGGACCCGTACACGTGTCTCTCAACCAACGGTTAGTTAGAATCAAATTTTATGACATCAATTTTTTGTTACAAAATCATGTGTAAGAAAAAAAATTAATTAGATTAACCAAATTTGAATATCTCGAATTTAAGGAAAAATAGAATTTAAAATATAAACACATAATCAATCAGATTTATGAAAACAAGGATATTTAGATTCTGTTTTACATTGAATTCAGATTCTGAATTTTGAGGAATTTGGAGTTTGAATTCAGAGGATTTCAGAGTCAGATTTTTCATGAATTTGGAGACTGAATTATGAGGAATTCGGAGTATGAATGCCGAGGAATTCAGATCCATAATCTAAGGAATTTAGAGTCTGAATTTTAAGAATTCCGAGTCTGAATTCTGAATTAGAATTATAAGGAATATAAAGTCTGAATTTTTTGGAATTAAGAGTATGAATTTTGGAGAATTTGGAGTATGAATTTAATAGAATTTGGAGTCTGAATTTTAGAGAATTCAGAGTCTGAATTTTAGAGAATTTGGTTTCTAAAAACAGAAGACTCTATATCGAAGGAACTATAAGATTTTGAGGAATTAGATAAGTATCAAAATCTTTTACTTAGTAATAAAATGAGTTTGGTTTTAAGAGGTTATTAAATGAGACAATGAAAACCAAGGTGAGAATAAAAATTTCTTTACAGAAGGGAAGTTTTCCTTAAGAAAATAATCCTTAGAGAAAGAGAATTTTCTTTAAGATAAAGTGTGTGTGATTTTCAAATCATAGATGAATGGAAAAGTCATAAGGAAACCTTATTAACTCAACATTATGTTTGTAGGGTGGGGAGGTAAGGATAATAAAAATAAATAAAATGAAATGGAGGGATTAAAGACTTTACCATTATAATTATTCTCCTAGATAACCTCCTTAAGAAACTTTGAAATAATATTTTGGTTGAGAAAATAAATAAGAAAATTTGGGATCCATTTTTTAGAGGTATTGGGAATAAACTCTGAAATCTGCAATCTTTGTTGTTATGAAGAGAAGAGGTGGTGAGAAGTTGTATTTGTAGTGGGCAAGAGGGGTGTTTTTTAACATTTTACACATTTGTTTATTATTTTTTCTAATGACTATGAATAGTTTACAATTATCACTATATATTTATTAAAATAATTAATTATTGTTTGATATTAATTTCATACATCATCCATCCATCTTCTATGAAAAAATAATTCATGTATTTATGAAATACAGTAAATTTCCCTATTTAACTTTTCACAAAAAATTGGCTATATTAAAAAAATATCCAAAATTCACCCTAATTTTTTTTGATATATAGATTTTAAAAATTAACTAAAATTTAAGAATATGATTTCATTAATATGATAAATTTAATTTCTAAAAAATCACCATTTATTCAAAAATAACTATTTTAAAATTATAGATAATTTTATGACGCTTTAAAAAATTAATTGATGTCTCATAAAATTATTTGGTTATCACAATAAAAAAAATATATTGATTTATTAATATATTTTATGAAAATATATATATTTTTTCAAATTATTATTTTAGTTATAAAATTGTGAATAAAAATTTGTGTTTTATAAAATTAACAATACTTAATTTTACATTTTAGAAACACTTATTAACTTATTACATGATAAAGATTTATTATATTTGCACTCATAATATACCTAAATTTAAATTATACTTTTATAAGTGATGTTACTATTCAAATCATAAATGGAATATTTATATAACAAAAATGAATGTTTTATTGAAATCAGAATATTTCATTATTCACTATAAAATAAATATTTTGAGAAAAATACCAAAAAAATCAAAAAAATATTTTAACATTATTATTTTAAAATTATAGTTTATTTTGTTTAATAGAATTTATAAAAATGTGAAAATAGAGTTTTAAAACAACTGCCCCATTGAAAGGCAGTAAAATTTCCTTTAGAAAAATATACCCTTTTAATGTGTAAAATTGGATTAATTATTTTATTATACGTATAAAATCATTCACATGAATGCAATTTTTTATTAAATATATTTTATAAAAAGTTTCATAATTTGGTTAATACTATTCATTCCTACAGATTTAGCAGGTATTTTATGATGGTCATTTTAAAATAATGATATTTAATTGTATATCATTTTTCGTTTAAGCTTGATGTTGTTTAAAACATATAATGTCAAAGAAGTTAAATTTAAAATATACATACCATAAAATATTGTGGTGTTAAACTCCTCACCTGAGACATCTGAGAAATATAATGCACATAGTCTAATTATGGGCTAAGTATAGGTTATGAGAAACCTATCTATTCCTATATAAGATCTAAAATGCCATAGTAGACATTGGTGACAGCTTGCTACCCTGGAAAAATATTTACAAGACAAATCATGGAATGGACTCTAATAACACAATGTATCTATGCTCAAACTCCATTTATCTATGACATTATAATTCCAAATATTTGTTTCTAACACCGAGAAGTCTTCACTAGCTCGTGGATCACAAAAACATTATCGTTCATCTCATTCAAAGCCTTTGGTCCCATAAGTGAAGATTATCCTATCTCAATCCACTATAAAGATGAATTTCAATGTCTCCCATATATATATTTTAATGGTGTTATGAAATAGTTGATATATAGATCTTATTATAAGATAACCCTACTAATTTAAAGTGATCCTCCCAACTCTGACTGAATTATTACAAGAAAAATCTCAGTATATCCCTTAAAACCGGAATGATTCATTTTTTCTTCAGTTTGGGGGTGGAAAATCATGATCATATTCAACTAGTTTGAAAAATAATCCTATAGATATCTCCCTAATGATGCTCTAAACAGAAAATCATAGTTATATTCAGTAATACAGGGAACCCCTTGATGTAAAATAATCTCATATACATACTAGTTCCCCAAACTCTCCACTCACATATTCTCCTAAAGGGTTTGAAAGTGATCCTACAATGTAATATGATAAATAATAAACTATATATATTTATTAATTTTTTGTATCCATGGATTTCCCATCACAAAATCTATTGATATCTCATTCCACTTATACATGGTGATCTCTAGATGCTAAGTCAAGCCCACTAGAACCTGATTTTTTTCCTTCAACTAAGAAAAAAACTCCCCAAAATTATTCCTAATAAATTCCAATACAAACTACCATCAAAGGTATAGGTACATCTTTATCACCATATTATTTATATAAATTTTTAAATTATAGAACTCCATATTTACTTTCTCACACAACATGACCAAAAATATCATATATCTATTCAGAATGATGGTTTTCTCCCTTCCATTAGAAAATACATATGGGGAATATTATGATGATATCTTATTGCATATAACTTCAATATAGTTCCCTCCCAACTAGACCTCTCTAACGTATTGAATAATAAATCGAGTCACTATCATCGATTAGTGATATGATATCCCTATGTCCTCCAATAGGGTCAGCTACACAGAGGAAAAATTATTTGATCTTTATTCCACAAGGTAAGACAAGGATTTCTTATTAAGGGAATCTACCATAATATTTCCTTTCTATGAATCTTTGGCTATCTCAATGTCATATTTGTTTAGGTACTCAATCCAATGTCATTGTCTCTGATTGAGATCACTCATTCAAATGATGCACAAGATACTCTAGTGGTTTAAGTAAACAACAAATCGTTCACATGGACGATAATACCTCTTTATATTTAGGTTGGAGAACGCATCTTCTATATCATATTATTGGGTCATGAATTTAGTAAAACAAGTTTTCAAACTACCTCTAACTATAATCTTTCATTGCATGCCTCTATATAATCATTATCCCACCCCCTACTCTAAAGGAAATTTAGGACACTATATACTCAACACCCACCTATAGAAGCCTAAAAATTGGATCACTAGTCATCCACTTTTTGATATCTACAATGGCCTCCTAACATCACTCAGTCTATAATAATGACTTTCTATGCATGTCAAATTAGTAAAATGGACTGTAATCTAGGAAAAATGATTCACAACCCTCTGATAGTATGCATCCAACCTGAGGAAACTCCACACCTTTGTTATGTTTCTATGTGGATCCCAAATTATAATTTTCCCTATCTTTGATGTGTCTATGACTACACCATGTTCAAATATAGAATTCCCATGAATTTTAACCACTCTAATATATATAATTGACCTTTTGATAGTTTACCTTGTAACTAGTTCTCTCAGTTTATGTCCAAAATCGTCCTTAAATTTCTCAATATGCTACTACTATAAAGAAGATTAAGTGATAATTTCATAAATAAAGAAACCATAAAACCAATCTAAGAAATTCTACAAGATCATGTTAATAAGTATTGATAGATAAATCAAAATGATTTACCATAATATCTTAAAAGTGAACCCTTGAATTTTGGTAGTTGGACTTGATATAAAACTTTAATAACTATCATGTTTCTTTTTAGGTAGTTAAAGAGGTCATAAATCTTTAGAATGCAATATATATTTGTTATCATAATCAAATTCAATCATTGATAATAAATTCATAATCTCAATATCCTATACAATATCTCAAAGAACAATATCCTAGCTATATAGGGGCACTATAGACATGTTAAATACCATATCAAAAACATCAAATATTATACCCTTTCCTCCCAGATCTCATTAGATACCCTAAAAAACTCAAAAACAGATATCATAATATTTTGGGGGTAGAGGATGATGTAGAAGTTCATCTACCTCATCAAATTAAGTCACAATAAATATTTTGGGATAACATCCATATATTCTTATACTACTACTGGAGGAAAAATTTACGAAGAAAGAATATTATAAGGGGAAACTCCCAAAATAATGGGAGTTAGTTTTTGGATTCCTAAACATGTTCTATAATCAATTCTCTAGATGGAACTTCTCCCCATTGAATCAAAATCTCATCCCATTAGCCTGAAGTCATCTAACTCTCCTATAGTGAAAATATGTCTTGTAATATAGCAAAAATAATAAGTCTATAACCAATATAATTTCAGAGGGATTCATTTCAATTACCAATTTTTTCCACATGAAACTATCTCCACCATATATTAAATCTCAATGTTATAAAATGTCTGATATAGTGGAGTCTCTCTCAATAGGAATATCCAACCACAATAGAAGGGTTAATGGCTCCACATGAATCTCATGCTCTCATATACGAAAAATTAAATCAATGATTTACATTCAGAAATTTCTACATGTATTGGTGTTAATGTATAAAAGACACAGAACGTTCCTCGAATCATGCCATGTGAAGCATGATCAAATCCATCCATACTCTACAACTTGAAACATCTTTATCTAGTAGTCCTGTAAGCCTAAAATGGCCCACCTAGTAGTGGTGGGGGAAGTTTGTTAGTTACCATCATTAAATGACATATTATTCTCCTAGGATCTTGTGACCCAGATTTTAGTACTATATCACTAGGGTCAACCATGGCCACCCTTAAGAGATCCTTGATCTCATAGATTCCTCTATCGCAGAGTTTTATCCACTGATATTCCACAATCTTCATCACCTTAGGTTAATAAATCATGTTCAATCTAATCGTAACCATCAAAATAATGGTACCATTTTTTCTAGGATGATTGGATCCTCTATGTAATCCCTACACTATATAACCCCATGTCTGGGTCCAAGATTATGTATGACTATATCATCTAGAACTAGAAGTATGATACATATCAACAGTACCCGATAAATATTCTCCACAATTTCTATTACCTACCCCAACTTCCCTATTCCCCTCCGTCAAGGGACTCTCTATCACCAAATACCATTTTGGAACATTGGAATATTTGGGGACTTATAGAAAGACTATGTTAGGTCATATATTCCGAAATAATCCCTGATTAAAATTTTTACCCAGAAGTATCCATATCACACCATGTTGAGAGTGTAATTTGATAGGTTGAAAAACCTCAACACATACTCAAAAATAGTCATATAACTCTTTTGTAACTCTATATTACCCTAAGTCTATAAATAGTTATTGTAAAAGGATAATACTCATATCAGAATATGTCTTGAAACACCTATCATGAGAGTATCACTTTATCATTATTCTTGGTGACATTCTAGACTAGTTCCCCACTATTTCACAAAAAAACATTTTATATGAAATATTATAAGTTCTCCCAGTGTATATAAATTCTAAAAAACTAAAAGAACATTCTCAATCCAATATTATACTAACAATGGGTTTGTCTAAAAAAACATGAGTGCTCTCTATCACTGAAACTTATTCAACATACTATTCATGTGTGCATTATCACCATTTCCCAATTTCATAATCTACATCTCTATATGATGATGAAATTTAACTTAGATAGTTAGTGGTAGATCCAAGAACCTCTCACTAGGTAAAGGTACTTATTTATTATCTAATGTATGGATCACCTCATTGAGAGGTCTATGAAATAATTCCTTGTCACTCAACTAGTCATTGACATATCCCTTTATTGATATCTTATCTAGATGTCATTGTGGATACATCTCGAATGTTTTAAAGAATACCATTGTAAAGTTATCATATCTTGAGGGCTAACTCAAGAATGTAATTTAATCCAATCACCCATTCAAGTATGGCATATGTATCAGTAGATTCTCTAAAATTGGCATCTCATCATATTGAGATGAAAATAAGGTTATTATAGTGCAAGTGCATTTATATGTTTTCACTTGAATATCAATGGGTTCCTTTTCAAGATAGTTGAATACAAAAAAGACAATATCATTTCCCTATGTTTCAAAAATATTCATAAAAAACTTTTAATTCCATAAATCATCCCTAGTATAGACTTACTCTAATACCACTCTATCATGACCCGGAACACTAGGTCCTGGATAGACCTATAGTAAGTTGAGAATGACATCCCAAGACCACCTCCAACTGTCTAGGGTATGGATACTATCATAGAGTATAAATTTCTCATGTTTGGTGGTATTAGACTAATTTATATATATACAAACATAAAACTTAATTTTAGGTAACAATATAGGGTATTAATAAACAGTAACATCAAGTGTTTATGCAATTCATGCAACTACTCCAAGTAAAATATCATCAGGGAATGAATAAATAATCAGAAGATAGAAATAGAAAAAAAATCCCAACTAATATGAAATAATTTATAACCTATAAAAATATATAAAAGGAGTGAAAAATGTATGAGAGGGATATATCTCATCTCATTATCTCCGAGTCCGTCCACCGAATGCATTCATCGCATCCAATTTCTCTTATACTCCTCAAATACTAGGACATATCATCTTGTTTACTCTATAAGTCATGAAACAAGGAGGGAAATACCATATAAGGGTGAATATATATATATACGTAGATTTATATCCCAAAAACCAATGGGTATGTAATATAAATAAACAATTGGATCATAATTTAAGGTGGGAAAATGAAATGAAACATCAGATATTTTTATAAAGGAACCATAATGGATAAGAGAGAATACATTATCTTTATAGAAGGAAAATAATTATAACTTAGCCTATAGATTTATGGTTATCATCTCCAAATATAAACACAACACAAAAAATATTGAGAATCATAATAGAGGACCCACACCTTATTGATTAGTACCATAACTGAGGGAGTGTCAACCTTATAGAGGACCCTTTCCCCATCAAAACATGATGATGGGGGAGTACCAAATCAAATGATAAACGACCTTTACCCCAATATTATGGTGGAATATCAAATATATCATCATATATGATATAGGGAACCCACACATTGTAAAACCTAATAGTTTAGTGAGTACCAACCCTAAATAACATTAATGATCTTGCTCAAGACAAGTAATTAGAAAAGTGCCACTAGATGAAGCCTCATTGTCACATCTGCGACACATCGTATCTCAGATATAGAATATAGTCATCCATCTCATCATAAGAAAAAATCTTCTCCTCAAGGAATAATCAAGTGACCAAATACAGGTCCAAATATATGAAATAAAAAAGGTATATAATTGTAGGAAAGTTACACTGATATCACTTATTTTAAATGGGGTGTAATCCCAATTAATTTTTTTGTTGTGTCCTACTACCCTACAAGATATATAAAAACCCATGAAAACGGAATGTTATCATATTTACAAAGTTTGTGGGAAAAACATAGATCCTTTGAATGTTCTCTGAAAGCCCATGTTGGATACCTATATAAATTAAAAATGCATGAAAGCATAGACTCCAAGGATAAAGGGGATACACAGTGTGTGTTCCTTGGACTGCATCACCTATAACCTTTTTTTTGCCAGATTTATCTTCTTTATGAGAAAATAATTGTCACCATTGACGACACACAAAATAATACACGAAAAATATATGGAAGAATCAATCACAAATCTACCAACACCAGAATTTAATTTTTAGCATTCAAATCAGTAGTACAAAAATCATTATCGCATACATTCATTACTATATTGCAAAACATAGAGAATACATACTTGACCTATACATAGATCTTGTATCTTATCACATATCTTAAATAATCAAGAACCAAAATCATTATGTTCACCTAAACATACATAAAAATGAATATAAGGGTTCAATTATGATTTTAATGAGATGGGAAATAGTCATACATCAACCTGGAATTGGGCTCACGTTGAAGGACATGAAGAATGTTTAGAGAAAACCAAAGAAACATCAAAGTTAATAACAATTTTTTCCAATAAAAATCCATCCACCAATCATAATCACAAAAGAATATGAAAATAGAATAATTCATCATCAAAAATCATAAATACAAAATGTAAATTTACTATGCCATGTAAATATGGTGGAATATGAAGATGCTTATAAAATAAATTAATCCATTCCAGAAATCATGTATGATTTGATGTAAAATCAATACATAACCACTCCCTACCTAGTAATTTGATCAATAACTGATGAATAATGATCCTGAGTCATTATTTTTGATGAGTTCCACGAACTCTATCATTGATGATGAGTCCTAAAGAAATATAATCATTAATCCTTGATCCTATTTTTCCAATCACTAAAGGACTTTACCTTTTGTGATGTATAATCTAGCTCTCAATCTCTTATGGTTATGCGGTTAACCAAATAGAATGACTATATTAAGGTTTAAATATTACTTCACCAAAGGTAAAATGTTATATAATTTTTTAAATAGTTTTTTATTGCATATTCATGTGACTGAATATTGAAATAAACTTAATGAGTACATAAATTATTCTATTTATAGTGTAAAAGCCTTGTTTTTTATTACCATTGTCTTGGATTTCTCATTTGTGACTCATATCAATATGAAAACTATTATTTCCAAAATATATATAATAAAAATTAAATTTATTTTATATTTTTAATATACTGATATTGTAGTCCTATGACACCCATAACACATCACCAACTCCCAAAGAAAACCAAGATATATATAAATAAATATCCAAAGTTTATAAAACAATTGAGTTGTTAAATGAACCATAGTTAAAACATAAAACATAGTAAGTACATTATCACTCAAGGTATAACCTTGTATCATGTACCATAGTGTATCCTATAGCAACCATACATTTTCGTAGTTGATTTTTACGAAATTTTAATGACAAAAAACATAAGATCATTACAAATCTTGGATAAAAAGGAATAGTGTCTTAAAAAAATTAGGATTATACTTAACATGAATATAATAAAACATAAAAATTTATTTAAATACTTCTTCTTTATCCTTTTAAAGTATATCCTTCCCTTTAGTACATGTAATCAACTAAGGGTATACATAAATTAAAATTGTTATATAAAATCCCAGTAAGAGGATGAATAAGGAAGATGAATCAATACAACATGGGCGAGAATAATAATAATAATAATATAATAAAAATTGGATCAACAACAACATCATGAATGTAACATGTGATAATGGAATTTAATTAAAAAATTCATAAAAATTAAACATCATGTAATTGTGGTCAAATAAAGCATGTATCTGTGAACAATGATATCATCATGTTCATGTATTATAAATGTGCATGAAAATAAAATCATAATTGTGAATAAATATGGAATCATGTTCCCACATATTTCACATTTAATCATGAGATACATCACATTTCCAAATTTATGAGAGGGATATATAATTCTGGTCCCATTTGTAATGTCATAATATTTACACAATCCTGCATGTCACATTGGACATATTATAACCATAGTCAAGAGTTAAACCATAGAATGGAATGGGTTTAAAAAGAATTTCATCAATTATGATTTCATTAATAAACATTGTGTTCCAAAATGAATAAGGGAATAACATATTTGGTATAAGAATCATCATTCATGTGAAAATAAGAAACAACTCAAGAGGGTTAAAAGATGTGTTTCAGAAAGAAGAGTTATTTTAGAATATTGTTGTATTTATCATAATATCAAGCAGTAAACATTTATATATCCCTAAAACCTTAATGAAAGAATAATGAAATTATATTTAAGGAGTATTTTAGGTTAACCATGAACTTTTAATGGTATTTTCCATCTCAACTTTCATGCCACTATAATAAATTTGTACTGGTCTGTAATAGTTTTGATCCCTCTGGGCCTATATGCTTGTAATGGGATTTCCCTTACCCAGTTCAAAAGGGTTGTATGTAGTATTTTTATATTTTTAAAAATGGGGTGTTTCCCCAAACCTTTTTTATTATTACAAAATATTAGGTGAAATATGGATAACCTAAAGAAAATAATTTGCGTTCGAGAATCCCCTTACCACAATTCCAGCCTTATCTTTTCAGTTTTATGTATCGTAAATAATAAAAATATACTAATTAAATTATCGATTTATAAGTGAATTACAGTCATCCATACAAATATATTTAAATTATAATCATTGGATTATATTTCACAATTTTTGTTAATGAAATTGATGAGTTCAGATATGATGAATTTCTTAACAATTTCTCATTTTCCTCTATTTTTCTATTTTGTTACGTGTAATTTATACATTAGTATAATTCATTTCATAACGATAGAATGAATTTAATTATATATTTTGAAATGATATATAAATATTAATATCCATTCATGAACGTGTTTATAAGAATTTACTTGGGAATGTCTCCATTAGTGATAAACTGACCGTTGATGGGAAATTATTGGGGGAGCGGGTAAGGGAAGTATAACATTTATATTTTTTACAAATACGATCATTAAATAATTTCAATATCATTTATATAATTTCAATATTCTTCATAATTTATTTTATATTATATGTTTTTTTAAGGTAACTGGGAAAAATAAAAAGAGAATAAGCAAATAGGTAAGAGTTAATGGGGACTTAAATCTCCTTTTAGTGTGGCTTCTCTTGTATGACACAAATACTGTCTTTATGATTAGATATAGATTTCTACAGAGTGTCTATAAATATTCTTAGATGATTTATTGGGTGTATTTGGATAGATCTTTGGATTTTGAATGTTTGGTAGGATTTGTTTTCCAATGGAAGGGGGATGGGTTATTTATTCTTGAGGATAGGGGTAATTTTATAATATACTACTAAATATAATATTATATAAAAGGTAATCCATGTAATAGTGAAACTTTAAAAATATAAATAATTTATAATATAAGGTTCTTAAGCATTTAAATCATCTATATAATTTAAAATAATTATTTTTATCAAAAGGATAGGTAGAAAAATTATAAAATTATTTTTTATTGTAATTCTTTAGATTTTTAGGCTTGTGAATGCAGTTTTTATGTTTAGAAATTAACTTATCATATTTTAATGTTTAATTTATGAAATTAAATATAACATTGATGATAATGTGGTTTGATAAGGTATTTTTTTCATTGTTACATCATGAATGATGTAATTTGAGATATATCAGTTATGTGAAAAACAATATTTTTAGTATTCACTCAAAATTGAGGTATTTTTAAAATTTATCAAACAATATCCCATAAAAAATATCAACTTTCTAATTTCAAAAATGATATTAATTTTCTATAAATAAATTTTTAAAATAGTAAATTTTAGTTTTTAATATAAAAATTTTGTTTTTAAGAAATACATTAAAATATAGTTTATTAAAAATGTTCTTATATTTTATTTGAGTTTTTTAATAATGATATTTATTATATGGAATTATAATATTTATATTTACATAATTTAACCATGATGAATATTATTTATATCACAATTTATTCATTTTATAAAAAATTACACTTCCAACAGCCATGTCACTATTTCCAACAAGCAGGTTACTATTTCCACTGATCATGTTATTATTCCAATGGTAACATTACTATTATTTATTGTTATGTGGGGTGACGTTTATAATAAATTAGGGAGATACATATTTTCCCATATTATCATTTCTATTTTTTATATTGTTTCAAATATTAATGTTTTTAATTATAATATATTTTATTTAGTATTAATCTAACAGTGTCTTGTAGTGAAATAAATTATTTTTGGTTTCGTTACATGTTTAATAATATATGGTATATTATAAAACACATTTATTTCAAGATAAAAATATTTTTTATAAACAATGGTTTGTTACATTCCAACCCCCTTTAGAAAACTCAATCATTAAATTTCTTCTTTTTTTCTAAGTTGAGAATTGATTAGGGTACTTCTGTTTCATTTTTTCCACTGGTTTCCATGTCACATCTGCATACTTTTTGTTCCTCGACAACACTTTGACAAGGTGTGTTTTCCTATTGCTTACAACATTGTCTCTAATATCTAATACTTTCTCTATATAATCTTCATATGAGAGGACCTTCTCAATTTGACCACCTATGAATTTATTACAAGGGATTATGTATATACTTCCTCAAGAGTAATATGTGGAACATGACATAAACTTGATCCATACTTGGAGGAAGTGAAAATGGGTAGGCCACTGCACTTATGAAATCAATGACCTCAAAGAGGAAAATGAAGATTGGGATATAATTCCCTATCTTTGGAAACTCAATTAATCTCATCCATGGTGATATTTAAAGGAAAACATGATCTCCAACATTGATCTCCTAGTCTCTTCAATAGTTTTCAACATAAATCTTTTGTTGAATCTGAGAATATTTTATATGTTGTTGTATGGATTCCACCTTCTATATAATCTCTTTCACAAAATTAGGTCCATGATTCTTTTATTCCACAAATTCTTCCCAAATATTTGGTGTTCTAAATCACTTCCCATGTAGAGATTTATATGCAGTCATTTGAATACTTGTGTGGAAGGTGTTGTTATATGAGAAATAAACCACTAAAAAGATGTTAGTCCCATAAAACATTGAATTCTATTGAGCAAGATCATACCATTTCATAAGGTTCTTGAATAGTCTTTTTAGATATTCCATCATTTTTGGGGTAGACAAGCCATACTAATATTCAATTCAGTACTCAAATCATGTTGAAGAATTCTTCAGAATTATGATTGAAACCGTGGATCATGATCAGAGGACATTTAAAGTAGAACCCCCATGAAGTCTCACCACATACTTCATATATATCATATAATGTTTTTAAAGTGATAAATCATAAATAATAGAGATAAATTGTGTATTCGTTCTAAGTTTATCCACCAACATTCATATCACATTGATTCCATTAGATGTATTTCGGAGACTAGTGAAAAATTCCATAGTGACATTCTCCAATTTCTATTTGGGTATAAGAAATGGTTGCATCATCCATTTTAAATTAAATCACTCTACTTTAATATATTTACATGCCAAAAAAAATGAGATATACTTCATAATATCCTTATACATGTTGTCCGACCTGAGATATTAACAAATATAATGGTATATCTTGGTACATCTAGGATTGATTGAGAATGTTTAGGAATGTGCATTATCAAATAGCTCCTTCTTTATGGTAGGTGATGAAGGAACATAGAGACTCATTCCAAAACAAATATCACCATCATCATAGATATGTAACTCATGTATATTTTGTTCCTTTATTGCATTCAACTTATTTTTTAGCTAAATATCATCCATTTTCTCCTCCATGATCTTATATTAGGTATATGATTGGAAATTCATTTGGGAAAGGTAGTATGCATTTTGTTCATTGTTATTTCAAGATCATCCCTTTTCATATCCAAGAAGATAGGGTCATTATAAATCTATATAATGGATTGATTATAATATTATTTTCATCTAATATCATTATTTAAATTTTTCACATTTCGTAGATGGTAGAGAATAGAGAAATCGTAGTCCTCGATTAGCTCTAACAATATTTTTTGATACATATTGAGTTCCTTCTATGGGAATATATACTTTAGACACTTATGATCGGCATATAAGTAACACTTCTCACTATATAGATAGTGTTTTCATATCTCTAGACAAAATATCATAGCTAACAACTCCATACAATGCTTCAGGTAGTTCTTATCAAGTATCTTAAACTGTCGTGAGGTGAGGACTATCACTTTATCATTCTTCATGAGTACACAACACAAGACTTTCAATAAAGAATTACCATATATAACAAAACCTTCTCTACGTTTTGGTAGTTTTAGTACATGTATAATGATTATCCTTTTAGTGATATCCATGAACTTTTCCTCACATTATTCTGTCCAAAAATACTTTACCTATTTTCGATGTTAACTTAGTTAGAGGGCAAGAATATCATGACAAATTCATCAAAGAACATTTGTAGTACCTAACTAGGCTAAGAAAACTACGGATTTCCAAAATATTTGTGGGTATGATCCATTCCTTAATTTTATTTATTTATAGGGTCTATATAAATTCTCCCATTTGTCATCTCATTTCCCAAGATTGGACTTTCTTCTTCCAAATTTCATACTTCATGAACATAGTATACATTTTACTACTTCCTTAATATCGCCAACACAATCCTCAGAATCTCCTCATGTTCCTACATTCTCATGGAGTTAATGAGAATAACATTGATAAAAACTACTAAAAACTTTCCAAGGTAGAATATAAAGACTATATTCATCAAATAAATGATGATTTTAGTGGAATTAGTAAGTTTTTATGACATAACTATGAAATGATAGTGAAAATATATTATATGAAAATTAGTCTTCAAAATATCTTCCTTTTTTACATCATCTTGATGATATCTAGAATGAATATCCATTATTGAAAAGTACTAAGCTTCATATAGATAACCAAGCAAGTCATCAATCCATGAAATAAGATACTTGTTATTTATGGTGATATTGTTTATCTCTCAATAATCAATACATAGCCATATTGATTCGTCCATATTCTTAACAAAGAGCACTGTGGAACCCCAAGGATATGCACTAGGGAGTATAAACCCATTGTCCAAATTCTCTTGTATCTTCTTATTTAACACTTCTAGTATGATTGGGTCTATCTTATAAGATTATATTGAAATAAACCTCCAGTTATGGAATCTATTGAGAGCTCTACCTCCTGATATGGGGGAAGTTTGGGTAACACTTTAAGAAATACATAAGTGTACTCCCATGCATTGGGAATTTTCTTCTAGGGTGATACCATCCCTTGACTCAACCATTTGATAAAGTCATGCTTATTTATATGCTATCAACAACCATACCATTGAGGGATTTTCTAAATGATATTCATGATCTTCCTTGCATTTTAATTGAAGTATTGTATGGTTCAGAATATAAAAGGAGATTTCTTTTATCAATATTTGTGATGTGATCGTTATAATATGATCCAATCCATGCCTTGTGTAGAATTGAATTCCACCAAGGGATGTATTATAAGAATATTTGTAAGAATGTTCCCATGTTTTTATAGGTGAATATTCTAACACATTGGTTTCAATGATTTCATAACTATGTTTTTTTAAAGATATCTATACTTCAAGGTATTAGGGACTCAATACAATATTTATATCAAACTATAAGGAAATAAATGAATGCTTAGAACAATAATAAAATAAAATAAACTCCATTAATGAGTGAATATTAAGTGTACCCTTAATCACACAATTTTAAATATCCACTTTAGTAGTAGTTTTGGCACAATCATTCCTTAAATCTTTTACTCTGGTGGTTGCTAACACAGATTACCCTCAAGGTGTAACACCCTTTGATTTTCTGAATTTTTTTCTGAATTAATTTAAAATATTTTCTATTTTCACCTTACAAAACACTCAATATATATATTTTTTATTATATAAAATAACTAAGATTTGATTATGTTATATGCAACACGAAGTTAAGTTTTTTCTAGATACAACCTGGACTTTTCTTTCATTACGTACAACACTAAATTTTTGTGAAACAACAAATTATTATTATTATTTGAATGAAATAGTTATAAAATATCCATTAAAAAAAGGAATATGACCAGTAATAACTTGTTTTTTTAGAAAATCAAATAAATAAAACACATTCATAATAAAATGTATATTGTTTGGTAACGTCATTATATGTCTAGAAATACTATTTTCTTAAAGGGAATTCTTTTTATGACATTCTATGATCAATAATAAAATAAATTCTAGTCTATTATTAATTTAATTTTATAAAATAAAAACTATTTTTAAATTTTGAATGTCAAGATTAACTTAGGGTTAATTTTCAAATTTTTCTGTGAAGTTTAATTTTTTTGATGAATTGTGAGAAATACTACATTATTGTTAAAAACTGCCATTTTGTATAAAAAATTATTATATTTTGAATTGATTTTTTAAATTAAAAAGAAGTAATATATATATATATATATATAAATACAATGTAGGTAATTAGATTTTTTTTATCTTTCAATTAGATATTAAAATTATTGAACTTTTGAACGTTCTTTTTACCCGCATTGTTTCCATATTTGGGGGATTAGAATTTATCATAATTTTCTTATTTCTATGACTTGAATTTTGAAAAATGGAAATACATGGTTGTAGTAAATAGGATAATTATTGTTTAATAGGATCAACTAAATTTTTGGGATATTAAGAATAGTAACTTTAGAAATTTTTTATTTACCACTGTTAAGGTCAAATTGGATTTTTAAGTGTAAAAATAATATTTTAAAATTTCAGAATTACACTAAAACATACCCAATTTAATTGGATGAGTGGTTTTTGACCAAAATCAACTATATCCTGAAATTATAAACTTTTTATGACACTTTTTCAAGAATATGAAATTTATTATATTTCTATAAAAGGTAAGTTAAAAATATCATGCTCATAATTTTTAATAAGTAAATAATTTTTAATATAGGTTTATAAAGAAGATAAATTTGACTATAAATATTCATTTGGAATATAGTAAATTTAGCTTCACCAAGATAATTTATTTTTAATTTTTAAAAAAAATAATTTAATTAATGGATTGCATTATTATAATAGAGTAATTGTTTTATTAATGAAAATTTAAAATAATTGAAATTAAAACTATTAATAAAAATTAACATAATTGATGACATTAATGGGTTTTATAGATAAAGTCTACATATTTTCGATATATTAGAAGTTTTGGTCTGAATTTATCATGTAAATTTGATATTTGTTAAAAGAAAAATAATGAATAGTGTCAAAATTGACAAAAATTGTACATAAAAATAAAAAATATTTTATTAAATGATATGAAAATATTAAAAATATATAATTCATAAAAATAAATATAATATAGTTAAACATATCTTCAATGATACATTTGGTATCCATTATCTATAAACTATATTAACACTAAAAATTATAAATCCATGTAGTAATGGTAATAGTTAAAGGAATTAAATAAGTTAAAGCCAAAATATAAGGTTAATATTATGATAAAAACATGTATAAAAATCAGTGGTTTCGAGTATTGGGACTCACACTCATATTATCTTATAAACAACTCACTTTGGAGCTATTTTAAACTGAAAATAAACATATATTAATTTAATAATTTTAGAGTCTTCTAATGTTCCCCTCACCTCCGTTATAAAAGGGAACCTACTCCCTCACTTCTTCAAATCACCTTGATCCTTAAATCTTGAATAAAGCCTTCCAAATTTAATTTTAAACTTCCCTAGAAACATTATAGTGGTTCTATCATTAGCAAAATACTAATTCTAGTATCCCAAAGTGGAGATTTAAAGGGATATCATCGAAGAATATGTAATCTCCTTACCGACTCTTTGAAAGTTGTTTCTTCTTATACTTCTTCTTCATGTGTTGATCACATTATAAAGTAATAACTATAGTATCTCCAATATTATTAAATATTATTATGATCTAGGAACAACCATATTCTATCTTTTATTCATCCTATGAAATATTAAAGTACCACACGTGTGTACGTACCACTTACCATATCCATGTCATGGTCTAATATTTTTTTCATAACTACTTTATTTGGATGGGTATAATGATGGATGTAATTATTATAAATAATAAATATAATATTTTATTTATTTTTATAATTAATATAACATCTAATTTCTCACCATTTGTCCATTAATAGAATCATATCATCGCTCGTGTGTACGTAGGGCCTACTGTCACCATGATGCGATGAGATTCATCTTTTACGCAAACAATTTCAAGAGTTATTATAAAAATTTATATAATGAATAAATATAAAATATATAAAAAATAATTATAATTTAATAATTTATATATATACACATATATTTCCTTTACCTTCTTCCATTCAGTATGATATGAAAATGAAAACACCATTTATGCGTACGTATGGCTTATCACCTTTATAAATGATGTATTATATTTCATATTTCTATAATTTATATATAATTATACACTAAATAAAAATTATATATAATTTTTTTACATTATTTATGTAATTAATTCATGATCTAATTACTAAGTTCAAGAATAACAAGTCAATAACACAAACGATAAATAAAGCATTTATTACCCAAAACCTTGCTTTATCTTGGAACTGTTTATAAATTTGTAACATAAATTCCTATGTGAATCATATATTATATCATAAATATAATTATTATTCATTTATAAGATAATAATTTTTTTGAAACTACTATATATGTGTGTAAGACATGTACAAAGGGAATCAGACCAAAGGCAAGGGATATTTGTCTTGCCTAAACTTCTATGAGACACATGAATCAGACAATAATTGTTTATTATATGTGGTTTATATACTTCACATGAATTAATTTTAGGAGTATTAACAAAAATATTATGGTATTTTAATAACTATATACTTTTCTTTATTTCATTGGGCATACGATTCAACAAATTATAAATGTGTAAGGGTTATTTCTACAGTCTCATTATTATATGGATTGTTTAAACATAAGTATCTACTGAGAAATATTTATCTTGCATGTCCATGTCTCTAAAAAATGTATCCCAAAATATTTTTACTATCATTATATAATTTTTTAATGTCATTTTTACCCATGTATTATTTTTTATTAAATGATTAGAAGGGAATCATTTTTTCCTAACAAGGTGCTTCTTGAATTTTCTGGAAAATGTATGAGAAGAATATTTATTTAACTTATATGGCATTAATAGATTTGTATGATTTTATGAAACCTTATTTCCCGGAATCATACCATAAATTCTTACAACTAGTTTTATATAAAATCTTTTATTTTAAAATTTCACAGCATTTCAATTAAAGAAATTGTTTTCGAAGAAGAAAGGATATTTTCCTCAAGAATAGTTTTCAAGAGTTATATCAAAATTATTTTCTATATAAGGTAAAATTATCTAATGTTAAATATGTTTTAATGGGGATATTTTTCAATTTATCCATTGTTATTATTTATATAAATGGTTTGTTTTTATGATGTAATTCTAACTATGAAACCCATTTATTTTTTGTGGTTTATTTTATAATTGAATTATGTTTATCAACACCATTTAATTACAAGGGTTATGATATGATAATTGATTTATGTTATTTTGGAACACATATGTATGAATTCATTATTAGATTTTGGGGACCTATATCTCTCTCTAATACATTCGGTAAAGATTTATATCTCATGAGATAGACACAAAAGACCCTGTCCAACAAGATTTTTCTGGGAGTGAACCATGACAACCATGAAGATATTTGAAGTGAAATGATATTAATAATAATACCTTAGAAATTATTCCTTGACTAATATTGAAATAATTTTATATTCTTATGTGTATTCCACAATTCCATGTCTTATTATAATTATATTCATTCATAGATTAGGTTCTTCATTTTCTTATGATTCATGTATTTATGAAATGTTAATAATTATACCACGATTCATGATTATGATTATTGATATATAACATATGATTTTATATTTTCATTATCATGTTCTCAAACCCTTATACTCATGAATATGCTTTCATATCTCCCTTTTTTCTTTTCCTGAGTATATGATATCACCATTTTTTATGTTTCCTTTACCCTTGGTTATGAAGATATGTATTATTTTGATATGTCTAAGAAGGGTTTTAGTGTAGAGAATCCTAGTGGGAGATAATGTGGATCACTTGTGAACCATTTTTTATGTTTTACATGATTCCAAAGACACAATATTAATACAATATTTAGGTGTTTTTTGTGTGATGTATTACGTGTTCAACAAAATTAATGTAACTTCCAATTATGAAAAGATAGGGTCGCTATATTTTTTATCATACAAAAATTTTAGTTATCATTTGAAAAATAGGATGATAAAACCTTGCTGGGAACCCTAATGGAATGTCTATATATAAGTTTGATGTTAAGGAAAACTATAGGAAGACATCTTTGATTTTTTGTAAAGGTTGGGGTGAGTGGTTTCTTAGAAATACATATCTGTTTAGATACATGAAATGGATGTCTCTCTGGAACATATATACCTGGGGGTAACATCCTCGAAAAGGTTCATCAGACCATAATTGATTGAAACTCGATACACAAAAAGGTCCTTGTTGTGAAACTCATTTGACAATTTAGGGTGATATGATTTTGGAATTCAAAAACTCTTCACAAAATTTTATAGTTGATTTAAATATAAGTTGGATATAAATAACCTAGTATAAACTTAAGGTGTAAAAGATTATAAAAGTTGTCATGATTTAGGCATTCTGTAAGTGTATATTCATGATTATGTGGTTCCTCGTTGTCATAACTATTTCTTATTCTAAATTTTGGGATTTCAATCAAAGGATGGAACCCAAAGGAACCATATTAATGGTATTTTGACGGACAATGAAACCACTGTACTTTTATGAAACCAAATGATATGGGAGGTAGAATGTAAATTATCTTTGTTATGCTCACCCAACTTTCTCAAAATATGAATCATGCTAGACATTGAAATGAGAAACAAAGAGTATAAAATTATATTGAGTTCTCCATAAGGAAACATCCACTTAAATTTTAGTAGGGATTCAGATCCACTTGTTGCTAAAAAATGGATCAATAGAACTGAAAAGATATTGTCTATTATCTAGTGTTCATAATGTGAGAAAGTAATTCTTGATATTTACTTGTTAGATGGTAAAGCGGACTAGTGGTGGACTCTAATCAAGAAAATGAGGCACACGATGATATTGAATCCATGGATTGGGATGAGTTCAAGAACTCATTTTCCAATAATTAATATCCTCATATCATACGTATGAAAATAGAGAATGATTTTTTCGAGTTGAAGCAATGGGATAATAAATCTTTCGGAACCTAAGAATCCAATTTTATAAGACTTTTGAGATACACATCTGGAGTTTTCATCTAGCCTGAATTTAATGTTTACAGGTTTTTTATTTGATTAATGTAATGTCTCACAAGTGAGTTTTTTATAAGATAATTTAGTAGTTATGAAGAGATTCTATAATGTACAATCATGGTTAAAATTGAGGCTGGCTTCATGTACCAATCTTAGGGTTTTGATAATAAGAGGAAAATGGACTTTTAAGGGAAATCTGAAAACCATGAAGAGAAAAATATGATCTTTTTTTATGCTCTATGTGTGGGAAGAATCATAGAAGAAATATTCTTTAAGGGTCCAATAAAAAATAGTAGAGTCTAAAGGAAGGCCACATGGAAATTAAGTGTTGAAGTGATGGAAAAAAGTTACATAATAATGTGAATGGAGAAAAACCCTCAAAGAATTCACCTCCCTCTCTTTAGTACTAAAACTGTAAGGAGAATAGGTATTATTCTAACGATTTACCTAATCAATGGGTTATAAGTGATTTTCGAAATTATAACCCTATTAATGATATAGAAAAATTAAAATCACATGTGATCACTATTGGTGATGTAGAGTACGAAAATGAAGTAGTTGAATGATTGAGTAGTTATATAGTGGAATTAAAGAATAATGTTGTATAATTAATTTTATGGTATTATTAAATAATGAAACATCTATGAATTAATACACTTTTGTTTTTACATAAGGATTTAAGATCATATGTTGAATGGTACTGGAAACCATGAAAATTGATTGAGGTAATAAGGTGATATTTTTGAAAAACACATGATTAATGGAAGGATAACCACCCATAAGTGCATGATCTTGAGATAGTAATATATTTATAATTATATTTTTAATATTAATAGGTAAAAAGGATAGTAATTAATTCTTGGTAACTGATTAAGGATTTGTTGAAAAGTTGTTTATACTATCATGGATGAATTTTACAACTTTTGGGTATAAGGAATATCTCTAATAAACATTAGAATATGAAATCATGAAATTTTCCATAAGGATATAGAGTAAATTAAGTTATTACCATGTTTTAGGAGAAAAAATAATTAAGTTTGTCACATGATTTTTATGTGACAAACAAGAGCTACCTTATGTTATATGGAAGATAAATGTTAAGACAATTTAGATCACGTGTTTCTAAAGTTATGGATTTTCAACTTTCTGAAGTTTCATAGGATTGTCCATTTATATAATGTTTAAGATAAGATTTAGATAAGTTTATTATATTAATGTATTATCTCACCATAGACGGATTTATCAATAGTTGATAACTTGTGCTATCATTTTGTTGTGATAATGATAGATAGAATGACTTATCATTCTATTAATGATCTGCTAACATTTTTGGAATGATAATCTCATATTAATTTATTGGAATTAAAGATGAAGTGGTAATCATAAAAGGCATGAATATGTGTGAGATTATGCTGAAATCAAGTATTTATATATTCCATTGAAGGATATTAAACACTAAGAAATGAATTGTGATGTAACATGTTATCATATTATCATAATATTTGATGATATCAACATTTTTTTTAAATCCTATTTGAGTTATATAGTCATGATTGTTATTATTATTTTGACCATATTATCAATATTTCTCCATCACAAATTAATGGTTATATATCACTTAAATGTAAATGTTTTCACTTTCCACCTATGTTCTCCAGTGTGAAAACCTATTTATAAGTTACATTGGGTAATAATTTTGTTTCTAAATTTCTTTTTTAATGTAGGTTTTAATATATTTTTTTATGATGTGGGTTTCTATGAAATAAAATTTCAATTATTAATCCTTTGATACCCGTGATTAATTAAGAGGGTGAAACTAATTTTTAAGGGGGGTTGAATCCAACCCCCTGAGATTTTGTGAATTAATTTTTTTCCCAAATTAATTGAATCATTTTGATATTTAGACTTCAAGAAACACTGCATATAGATTATGTTTATTATATAAAATCACTTTTTTATTACATTAAACACAACAACATGTTATCCTTGTGAAACATGGAACACTGACTTAGATCACGTTACACACATCATTGAATTTCTATGAAACAACACATTATTATTATAATTATATAAATGAGAAATTTATAACCTAGAAATTAAATCTTGTAATATGAATATTAATAACTAATTTCGTAATGTATTAACATAAATATAACATATTTATAATTAAATGTGTAATGTTTGGTAAAGGATTTTATATATTTTGAAAATCTATTTTCTTAAATGAACTTCTTTTTATGTCATTCTGAAAAAAATAATAAAATAAATTTTAGACACTCTTTGAAATTTAATTTGATAAAAACAAATAATTTTTTAATTTTGAATGTCAAATTAACTTAGGATTAATTGTTATTATTTTTCTATGAATTTTCATTTATTGATGAATAGAAAAAATACTACATTATAGTTAAAAACATCCATTTCATTTAAATAATTAATATATTTTAAATAGTATTTTTAATTAAAAATAGATCAATTGTAAATATATTAACCCAAATTAGGCCATCAGAAAAAAAAATTATTGAAATTATATATAAAAATAACTGATCTTTTGAAAATTATTTTTACCCACCTTCTCACCGCATATTAAAGAATAGAATTAAACATAATTTTCCTATTTCTATGATTTGAATTTCGAAAAAGGAAATAAATGGTAGTAATTAGTGTGATATTTTTATTAAAAGATGATCAATTTAATATTTTTTATATTATGAATAGCTAATTTGGTAAATTTTTATTTACCATGATTAAGGGTAAATTGAATAATGAAAGGTAAAAATAATATTATAATATTATAAAATTACCCTAAAACTTGTCCCAATTTTATTGCATGTGTTTTTTTGACCAAAATAAACCATATGATAAAAATATAACCTTTTTAATCTATATTGGTAAGAATATTATATTTATTATATTTTATTTAAAGAAAAGCTAAAAATGAAAAATTCGTAGTTTTAATTGAGTTAATCATTTTTAATATTGGGTAATACAGAAGAAATGTTTTCTATAAATATTAATTTATAATAAAATAAATTTACCTTCATCATTTTTTTAATTTTTATAAAATAGTTAATTAAATTAATCACTTGTATAATGATGATTCAATAATCATTTAATTAATGGAAATATAAAATAAATGATATTAAAATTTTTATAATAATTATAATTTAACAAAATTAATGACATACCCAAATTTTATAGATAGATTTGACATATTATAGAGAAACAAGAAGTTTTGGTTCTATGTTATCATGTTTATAAGATATTTTTAAAAGATAAATAATGAATAGTATCAAAATTGACATAAATGATACTATAAAGTAAATGATATTTTATTAAATGATATACAATTCCTAAAAATATATAATTATTCAAAATAGTTATAATAAGTGTAAGAATTTCATAAATGATCTATTTGGTTTTCTTTTCATTTTATAGTAACTATATTAACCCTAAAGTATAAAAATGAAAGGGGTCATGGTAAAAGATAAAGGGATTAACTAAGGGTCAATGCCCAAGGATAAGGTTATTATTGTTACCTAAACATGTATAAAAATAATTGGTTGAGAGGATTTAGACTCATACCCATGTAATATTACAAGTAAATCACACTGGATTATTTTATATTGAAAATAAATTTATATCAATTTACTATTTTAAGAGTTTCCTATTGTTCCTCTCACCTCAATTATAAAAGTAAACCTCCTCCCCACTTATTCACATAACTTAGAGCATTAAATATCGACCTAATCATTCCAATTTATCTTCTAAACTTCCCAATTAATATTATATATTTGTTTCAATTATCAAAAGATAAACTCTATTGTCCCTAATAGGAGATCTTGAGGGAGATCACTGAAGAAGAGGTAATCTTCTTACCGACTCTTTCAAAATTGTTTCTTCTTATAGTTCCACATTATCAATTTATTCGAATAGAATGTAAAAAATCAAGTATAAAAAATATGATTATATTTTATTATGATTCTGGAACAACCATATTCCACCTTTTATTCATCTAGCATAAAAATTAAAGTACCATGAGTGCGTACGTACGTGTTTCAGTCTCCACACTATGGGGTAATCTATTTTTCATCACTACTATATTTCGATGTGTATAATGAAGTAATTAAAGGATATTAATAATATTTATTACATTATATTTATTCATTATAATAAATATACCATCTAATTACTCACCCTTTTACCGTTAAGAGAATGATATCGTCACTCAATTATACATTCAGCCTACTGTCCCCTTGGTGTAATGTGATTCATCTTCCATGCTAACCATTTAAATAATGATTATAAAAATTTATATAAAGAATAATTATAAAATATATTATATATTAATTATAATTTAATAACAAAAATATATACATATATGACATTTACTTTCTTCTATTCAGTACGATAATAATACAAAAACAATGTTGATTCCAACATATGACTTACAGTCTCAATGAAGGGTGCATTACATTTCATATATATATATTTTAAATATATTTATATACTAAATATATATGATATATAAATCATTTTTTACATTATATAAGTAGTTAAATCTTGATTTCTATAATATGATCAAGAATAATAAGTCAAAACGCGTACAATAAAAAAATTAGTTATTACCCAAAACGTCAATTTACCTTGAAATTGTTAATAAATGAGTAATATAAATAAAGAAAGAAATAATATATGATATCATAAATATTATTATTATTATTTTATAAGTTAATAATATTTTTAAAAATACTCTAAATGAGTTTTGAACATGTAAAAAGGGAAAAAGATCTAAGTTACAAGATTTGGTTTTCTAACCTTTACTTCTATGAGACATGTGCATCATACACTACTTGTTTCTTATATGTGATGCATATAGTGCCCATGAATTTCTTTTATAATTATTGACCTTAATATTATGATATTTTCATATCCATATAATTTCCTTTATTTATGGGCATATGATTCTTCTGATTATAAATTTGTAAGGGTTAATTCCCCAGTCTCATTATTATCGAGATTGTTTACACATAAGTATCTTTTGGGGAACATCTATCTTACATTCTCATCATTCTTAAAAATGTATCCCAAAATATTTTTAATATTATTAAAAAATTATAAAATTCATTTTTACCCATGTGTGACATTTTATTAAATGGTTTGAAAGGAATATTTTGTCATTTTCCTAAGGAGTTACTTTTTGATATTTTCAGCAAATGTAGAGGAAGAATGTTTTTTACTTATATAGCATGAAAAGAATTTTATGCTATCATGAAGTCTTATTGACTTGAATGTTACCTTAAAATCATATAAGGTTATTATCAAAGAAAATATTTTATTATAAAATTATGAGGAATTTCAAATAAATAAAATGTTTTGAAAGTAAAAAGGTTATTTCACTTAAATTTTTCTATCAATAGTTATATAAAAAATATTTTTCATTTAAGATTATTTTTTTTGATATTAATTTTGTTTTACTCAGGATACTCCTCAATGTTTCAATTCTTATTAATTTTATTAAATTTTTAGGTTTATGATGGAATGTTATTTATGAAACCCATTTCTTTTCATTCAGTTATGTTATGTTTTCTTGATGTTTATGAAACCCATTTCATTACCTGGGTTCTGATATGATAAGTGATTTATTCAAATTTGGAAAAAATATGCAGGATTTTAATTATGAGATGTGTGGGACCTATATCTCCCACAAAATAATCGGGTAATGATTTATATCTCATGAGATTGACATAAGAGATCTTTTCCACTATGATAGATATAGGAGAGAACCATGATCGCCAAGATGGTTTGGGAAGTGATCCAATACTACTAATATGTCCTTGGAAACAATTCCATGACTACTATAGTAATCCTTTTACATGCTTATGTGTATTCCACAATTCCATGTCTTATTCATATGCTACTCTTTTATAGATTATGTTCTTTATTTATTCATGATTCATGTTGTATAAAATGCTAATCATTCTTCCATGATTCATGTTTATAATCTTTTATATGTTGGGTATGATCTTATATTTTCATGATCTTGTTATCATACCCTTATACTCATTAATATGCTTACATATCTACTATGTTTAAACTTAATTATCATTAATAACACCTTTCTTTATGTTTACTTTCCCCAAGGTTATGAATATATGTATTATATTTGATGCATCTAATAAGAGCCTTAATAGTGAAGAACCTAGTGGGAGATAATGTAAATCACTTATATATCAGTGTATATGTTTTAGTGCTTCCAAATGCACAATACTAATACAATATTTCAGATTTTTTTACGTAATGTATTAATTATTCATAAAAATTAATGTAATTACCATGTATGATAAGCGAGGATCACTATTAAAAGACCCATGTTTTATTAGACCACCTTTCATAGTTCCCTTTCTCCATATAGTTGAGGCATTATACCTTTGGTGGTGCATTTGGAGGTGCCTTATTTTCATCCATATTGTGGGAATGAATCATCATTTCTCTTCAAAATTCATGACCATGGTGGCCTTCTCTCCCACACATAAAGAATTTTCATATACCTTTAAGGCAGTTACCTTGATTCCACACCCCACATTTTTGACATGTGGCTTATTGGATCCTCTTTACTCTTTTTCATTTGACCCACTATCTTAAAACTCCATTCATCTCTTATAATATCCATAACCACAGGCCTTTTTTTAAAAATATCTCTTTACTTTTAGATCACATCATACCAATCTTCATAACTCTTCATAACTCAAAATGTCTCATATATTTATATCGTTTTGAAGGTGTGGTTTTAAACTATAATAGAATCTATCTATTTTTAAATAATAGTTGATAAGAAAACCAGAGGTGTATCTCAAAAGCCTTATGAAGTGATCATCATTATACATGATAAATTAACCTCCCATTTTATTCATCTCTATGAATTAAATTTCTATATTTTTTCAATGATTTTTAGGGAAATAATTGGCTAATAATATTTTATTAAAGTCTTTCCACTATATTTACTCCATTTCATCCTTCATCATGGGTTTCCTTATCAACAAATTCCATTAATTGGATTCTCTATCTAAATGATAAACATCCATATATACCTTCTTATTCTTGGGATAATGGATCACAAAAAATATTCTTTCCATTCAGTTAACAAACTATTCCGTGATAAGTTGATAAACAGTCCTATAAAACATTAGTGGTTGTTTCTGCATAAAGAACTCAAGGGATAGTTAATCCTTCTTGGGTGAAGGTGGATGTTCCACGTAGTTTAGTTTATTCTTCATAGCCAGAGACAAAATGGGTAATAATTTCCATGAACTATTGAACTCCACCTCCCATATCATTGTGGATGTCATTCAAAAAATCATTCCATTGTCCCTCTCATTTTTTTGGCTTGGTTTCTCTTGGTTCCCACCATTTTCTAAAATATAAGTGGTTTGAAAACAAAATCAGTGAAAAAGAATGAATAATCTATTCTTTTAAAAAATTAACACTAATGGAATGTCTTATGGAATACATATGATTAACAATTTTTTAAAAATATTATTCTTGTTTATTTACAAATACATAGACTTATACTTATGGTTTTAACTCTTTTTTTCTAATCATAATTCCCAAATAAACTAAATCATTGTATAATATGAACAATCGTGGCCCTTATTTTTGTTACATCACTATTACATTACTTTAAATATAAACAACATAATATAATTACAAATCCAATTTTCAATAGTTTATTATTTTGAAAAAATAGGCTTATAAAAATATTTTATATAATAAAACATAAATATTTATTTAAATCTTTTTTATTTATTCTTTTAAAATATATCCTTATCCTTAGCACATGTAATCAACCGAGGATATACATCATTAAAAGGGTGACCTAAAATACTTATCAGAGGATGAATATAGAATATGAATAAATATTACATGTGTGAGAATAATAATAATAATCATTATCATATTATAAGCAAAGTATTAACATAAACCTCATGAAGGTAACATGTGATAATGGCATGGAATGTGGAAATTCATAAACATAAAATATCATGTAATAGTGGTCAAATACCACACATAGTTGTGAATAAAATCACACATCATGTTAAAAAATATTACACATTATTTAATTAGATACATAAGATTAAACAATTAATTTTAGGGATATATAATTCTGGGCCCACCTGTCATGTCATAATGTTTAGATAATCTTGCAGGCCATATAGAGCACATTAAAATCATAAGCATGAGTTAACCCATGCAATGTAATAAGTTTTATAATGATTTCATCAATCATTTTTTTATGAATAAAATTGGCGTTCCCTAATGATAAAGAAAAAATATGTCATATAATTATCACAATTCTCATGTGAAGAAGAAAAAACTCATGGGGAGTCAAAAATGTATTTTGGAACGAAGTGTTCTTTTGGAAAATATTTTAATTTTTTTATAAAATAAAATATGAATGATTTATGCAATCAAAAAGAAAATGGAATACTAATGAATTGATATTTAAGTTAATTTATAGGATTATTCATAGCAATTATGTTGTGAATGGTTGATAACCCAAAGAAATGGAGTAGTGTTCGAGAATCCCCGTACCCAATTCCCTCTTTATTTCAACGCTTTTGTGCCTCCTGAATAATGATGATTGATTAATTAAAAACAGTGATCAATAATTTAATAATATTTATTTATAAAAATAATTATCAATTAGAAGAATTTTATTATATTTCTTAATTTCAGTCGACAAAATTGAATCATTTTGATATCATATTTTTCATAAAAATTTCTTATTTTCCTTTGTTTCTCTATTTTGTTAAAATTTATTTGTACATTAGTATATTTAATTCCAGAGTCATAGAATACTTGTAATTATATATTTATATATTATATTTAATTCATATTTTCTATCCATGAATGTTTTTATAAGAATGGAATTTAAATATCTCTATAGGTTGTTAACCAACTTTTGATGGGATATTATGAAGAGAACATGAAAGGGAAGTATAACATTTATATTTTTCATAATTATGAAAAAAAATTAGTTTTAAATCATTAATATAAATTTAACATACTGAATAATTAATTTTATATTATAGGGTTTAGAAAAAAATTTGAAAAAAAATAAAAACACGAAGAAAATAGGGAGGAGTTAATAGAGGCTTACTCTGTCTCCTTGGTGTGGCTTCTCTTGTACGACATTATAAATCCCTTAGTGATTGGAGTTGCATTGATTCATAACTTACATAAGTATTCTAAGGGTATTGAGTGGGAGGTTTTAAGATAATCATGGGATTTTTATTGTGTGGAATGAGTGTTTTTCCAAGGGAAGGGATAGGGGTTATATATAATTGAGGAGAGGGGTATTTTGAGTATAAAATATTAAAAAAATAGTATATCAGGGGTAAAACATGTAAAACTGAATTTTTAAAAATATATATAATATATAATATAATTTTTTAAGACTGTAAATCCTCGTTTTAATAATAATTCATTAGTTTAATCAAAAGGAGGGGTTTAAAAATGAGAAAAATAATATGTTAATGTAATAATTCAAAATTTTAGGCTTTGGAAATAACATTATATATTTTGAAGTTAACCTTATCATATTTTCATGAATAATTTATGAAATTAAATATATCATGGTAGCAAATTAAGTTTGAGAAAGGATTATGTCATTATTACATCATGAATGATGTAATTTAAGATACATCATTTATGTTTAAAAACTATATTCTTAATATTCACTTGGAAATTGAAATATTTTGGATAAATATCAAAAAATAACACCTTGAAAATTTATATTTGATGATTTTAAAAATTAAATTAACTTTTAAAAATATATTTTTAAAATAGAGGATTTTTAATTTTTTTAAAAAAATTGTTTTTTACGTGATAAAATATAACACTGTTTATTAATATTTCGATTATATTTTATTTGATTTTTTAATCATGATATTTATTTTTTGGCATTTTAATATTCCTATTTACATAATGTAATCATGATATTTATTATTTATATAATAATTTATTATTTTTGGGTATTATTGCGATAGAAATAGTCATGTTACTAGTCTAACAGACACATTAATTTTCAAATTGTCACATTACCTCCTATATATACCACTCCATTATTTCATCCAATATTAAAATCAATTTATCTCAATGTTATATATGTCAATTTTATATAATGTTGATTGGTTTACAAAAATTTTGTTTCATTTTTGTAATGTTGGTAGTGTGGGCCATGATTCTAGTAGATTGTGGAGATCTATATTTTCTTTCCTTAGCTTCTCTATTTTTTATTTCTTGTAAAATTATAATATTTGTTATTTTATCTTGTTTCATTGATAAATAATGTAAAATTTTATATTAATGAAATAAATTATTTTATGTTTCTTTATGTTTATAATAATATATAGTATATTATAACACATATTCATTTCAAGAGACAAATATCATTTAGAAATTACGGATTATTATATATCCCACATCATATGTTATATAAAAAAAATGACCAAGCGATTCTTAATCGATGGAAGTAACATGTAATCATTCTATTCACACCTTCCTAGTTATGTTTGGGAACTTATTATATCTATATCCCAATTATCTTACTCATTTTTGGATTATCATAATATTTTGTACCATACCTTCTTACTCAAGGTTGTAATCATAACATATATCATACCATGCTTATTACATTAATGTTTTACTCGAAATAATCAATCTCATATAATCATATCATGACCCATTAACCAATAACTCAATATAGGATCACAAAAATTAATATCAATAGGTATTATATCATGCAAAAACCAATAAATAAGGTGAAATAACTAGAAAAATCTTTCTTTTAGGATTCTATCATAATAACCAATGAATATTTCCATATATTCACATTTATTATCCCAAAATATTCAAGGGAATCTTCATGCAACCCCAAATACTATTATAAAACCCTGTTTTTTTTTTACACAGTTAAACATGATTTATTACATAAAAACTTCACTTGATACAACATAGAAGATCGATAGGTATAGATTTTTTGGGGATTAAAAACATTACATAACGACTTAAAATTTGAAACACAACATCTTTATTGAAAACTTCTTTTACATGACCACTACATTATCTTGTACTTAGCGTTGTATAGGATAACCTGAGGACATGCATAAGAAAATGGTGATCTATAAAGCCCAGTAAGGGTGTAAACAAGGAATAACATGAAGAATAGTATACATGATAGGAATTAGGCATTTTAATGGTTCATAAAAGAAACATGAACATAAAGGCAAGATATAACATGATTATCATAAAGTGAAAATGTGGCAACAACACTTAACATTGCATTAGCATGATCCAGTGATCATTTAACATGGAGCATGAGTGAACCCTCAATGAACTTGAATTTTCAGGAGTAAAATATCATTTCACTTGACATATCATGATATTAATCTTTACACAATGTATTTGGGTGCTATTAGGCTGCACCCTTCTTAAACATTTCTTTTCATGCATAAGTGTGCCACATTGACCATAAAACATCGAATCATTAAATATCATCATTTATTTCACTATAAAGAAATGTGGAATTAATAAATGAAACTATATAATCATTATTTAATCATGTATAAAGGATAATACCCTTGATAGAAAAATGGGCATGGTATTCACAACACAATGACATTGGCCTGGAAAATCGGGGTGCAATTTCAGCATTATAACAACATGAAATAAGAATTTATAAAAATGGATTATGAGATAGTAATCGGTGTCTCATATTATGTACATGAAATGGACAGTAATAGGGTCATATAACTATATGTACCAACATAATTAATGTAATTTTAGATACATAATACAAAACAATTGCATGAATGTAAATGAGGAGAGAAAAATTCCTTACAAAATTTTGGCATGGTAACATGTGTAAATGGGAGGCATTAATGGGAGACAAAGGGGTATCTCATCATTAAAAAATAAAAAGGTAATTATGTGGGAGGTTCTAAATACTAAACAAACATTTTTAATTAAAAATAATAGGGCATAACAATATAATGAAATTTGGAGAAAAAATGAGAAAGGAATAAATCACTTATATGGAAGTGTGATCCCAAAGGCTTGAGAGGGGCTTGAGAGAGGAATCATGGGCGATTGGGGTGACTTGGTAGGATTATAGAGAGAGGAGGTCAGAGTTGTTTCGAGCTCTAAGTGATTTGAGTGAAGAGGAAGTGGGATTTTGGGTGGGTTTATATAGGAAAAGAGAGGTAATTCTTTATTATTGAGGTTTTGGACCCTACACATTAAACTAATCAAAACAGAAAACAATACCATGGTTTTTTCCTATTGGTTTTTCCAAAGGAGATAATAAAAAAATATTTTATAAGGCCAATTTCCTAACTTCTTAATGTATTAGTCTTTCTTATGTGGAGGTGAGGCACACTCTTAAGGAAATCATTTAAAAAAGATAAAATGTTTTATAAGTCGTGGAGGGTCCACTAAGGCTTTGTAAAATAAATAAAATAATCCTAAAATCACATTATTTTAATGGAAAAACATATATTGTTCTAAAATAATGTTTATAATATATTATTACATCACTATTGGGTCATTATGATGTCATAAAACACGTTATATTTTTAAACGGTATTTAATTGTTACCCAACCATTCGACGGTCTCAGAAAATTTTGAAAAATTCACCGTTGGATAATTTTGATGTCCTAATTCCAAAAATAATATTAATTTTATCTAAATAATTATTTCAATAAGTGAAATTATACTTTTAAAATAAAAACCGACATTTATAAAAAAATTGTGGGTTTTGAAAAAAACGTCTTTCAAACCTTAATGAAAATCACAATTGTATTCATAATAATTATACGATCATTTTTATTTAATAAAGAGTAATTTAGTGATAATATTTCACTAAAATATTATTTAATTCAAAAAAAATCCACTAATTCATCTAAATAGATTTATTAATTTAATATTAACTAAAAATGCTATTTTTTTTGTAAAACTATTTACAAAGTAACAATAAGAAAATGAATGTATATTATTTATACTGAAATAATGTACATAATATTATTTCTAGGGTGTTTTTACATAACCCATTATAAAACCCTCATAAAACCGAAGGGTAATACATGCAATGGTGATAGACTCATTGGGTGGCTCAGATAAAATCGTTCAGGTGGAAATCCCTATCAACTTCCACTCCTCTCATAAGAGGTTCCATTTAAGCTTAAAATATTGAAGATCATCTAGGGATTGGTCAAGAGAGAATCCCAATTATGCCACCTCTTTTCCAAGTTCTAACAAATGGTCTTCGTATGTGGAAATTCTACTGTATGAGGCCATCACTTCCTTTGTCTGAGTAAATTTGATTTGTTAAAGACCTATATTTATACGAATCATGTGATCATTGTTCAACCACTATATCAGCAACGGTCACAATTCATAATGGTTTTTTAAAATCAAATAACTTAAAACAAAATAAGTGCATTGGTCTTATATAACAATTTTACATAATAAGACATTTAAATAGATGAAGGTTAATTTTTTTAATAAAAGTTTGGGTCGTTACAATCTTTCCCCATTAAGAAATTTCACCCTCAAAATTTCATTTCCCGCACTAAAACAGATGCAGGTAACTCTGTTTCATCACTTCATCTGATTCCCATATTGCCTCTTCAAACTTGTGGTTTCACCACAACACCTTGGTGATGTGAATTTTCTTATTTCATAGAAATTTTCCTTTATGATCTAAGATCTTCACTGGATTATCTTTATAGGAGTAACGAACCAAGACAGGTCTCCATCCGACCTGGCGCCCAACCCGGTCTGTGGCATGGACCAAAGGGAATTCTTGATCCCCAAAGGCTGACACAAGTGCCCGGGTATCAAAACATTACATGGGAACAATTTACGTAGAATAAAAGATAGAAAGAAAATTTACAAGATAAACAAACTGAAACTGTAAACATACAACCAAACACGCCTTTAAACTAAAATAGGTTTAAAGTCTACAATTCAACTAAAAACCCAAAGTGAACAAGAACAATGTTAGAGAACTAAAACACCAATACCAACCTCCATGTGAAGGACATTATAGACCAGAACCAACATCACTAAGAAAGATGCCTCAACCTAGAATACACAAAGAACAATGTCTCCATACACCCAAAGGTGTATGTAGGGTGTGAGCCAAGATCCCACTAGGGCATCACCCAAAAAAAGGTTCCACATATAAACATTAAATGATATATACATTTTCAAGCTAAATAAATGAAAGGAAACCAAAGCTTGACCAATTTTAAAGAACCAGTTTCTATAAAGAAAACACCTTTAAAGAAAACAACATAAATAAAAAAACACCCTTGCATTTAAGAAAATCCAAACCTTCAAGAAAACCAAAAAGCGACACCATATGCTGACGGTCAGTGTATAGTAGTCCAATATCACTAAAAGTGGGAGAGGCCCTATTGGTACTAGAAAAAATAATGGGACCATAGAACATCGCGTCTCGGTGAACAATAACATAGGAAACACAACAAAATACATTCTCGTGGATGGGCCACTAGTAGGGAAAAAAATCCATAATCTAGTTGTCTCAACCCATCATTCAAAGTTTATTTAGTGTTGTAATAATCAAACTAGCTATGTGAAACTGACCCAGAGCCCCTTCGGTATCACTAGCGCGCTAGATCTAGTCTGCCCACCTAGTACCTAGGCGTCCCCTTTTGTGCATACGATGTTCCAATTTCACATTTCATGTAAAACTCAGATGAATAAAATAAATAAGGTGTTACCTAAACCCAATTCCACACTTTCACACACACACAAAATCCATTTGAAATAGTACGCATGCCAAATGACATTACCCAACTCAATTTAAACAATTGTATTCATTGTTAAAATTTATTTATTAAACTTCATAAATACACATCATTGATAATTTTCATTAAAACATTTTAAATTGTTTGTGAAAAAATTCTTTAAATAGAAACATAACTTGGCTCAACACACCAAACCCACTTTTAAAACCATATGCACAACAAAAGTGTATTCAAAACTCAATATTCATAGGTTGCATAATCAGTTAAACCATCTGCACAATTTAATAGGATGCTTATCATTAAACAAACCACCACTTACACACATAAACGACATTTTAAAATAAGACATACAGTAAAACATTTTTCAAACATGATTCACACCATTTTCATAATTTAATACAACATTTAGAAAAAATTTATAAAGTTGTAGTAAAAGATTATCACTTGGATTTTCACACACTAAAGTAACCATTTATAAATTCAAATGAATTCTAACATCACACACACTCAAATAAAATTTTAATGTGTGACCTACACCACACAAATAACTTGTTAGAAAGATTTACATCATATGTAAAACACCTCTGGGGAAATCACATTGTTTAATAAGACAAAAAAATCTTACAAAAAAATTTAAAATAAATCACTTGGTGTTACCAACTAAACCCACAAAAAACCTTCTTTGGAAACTAGACGCACACGACTCAATGTCTAAAAAATATAAATCTCACCACTTGCACAAATGAAAAATCTACCCATATAATTTAAAAACCTCCAAAAACTAACTAAATATGGGTTTTAAGAAGAAACAACACACATAAATTAGACATGCTACTAAATAGTTCAATGCACATCAAAACATCAATGAAAACCAACTTCGCACTACACAAATTAACTATGTGATGTGCTAAAAAATAGAAATTTAAAATTAATTTATCAAATAACGATTAGACATTGAACCCCCTACAAGTGTGTAGAAATTCTAAAAAACGACACAAAACACACATGCACCTCATCCGCACCACACAGAACACAAAGGAGGCCTAACCAAGGAGATCTACCCCAAAAATAAATGTTTAAACCTCAAAATCGAATTGAAAACATGTTGAAAAAAACTAAAAGAGAAAATATTTAAGCGAGAGGCTTAACCAGAGGGGGGAGGGAATTTGTACACGTGGTAGGAGGGTAGGACGACAAGATGCCAATGGGGGGGGGGGTTGGAGCGGCACCGACTTGCGAGGGAGCAGTTGCACCAGGCCAGTCTACAGCCAAAAAAATGAGTCGCTGACAATCTATCTAGGGAGTCACGAAAAAAGGAGCAGTGGCCCGAGGCGCTGCGCGAGGCGGGGAGTCCGACAGATAACGACGGTCATGGGAGTGGGGAGTGTGGATGCTGTGCTAGTGGGGGTGGCGTACAAATAAAAGAGGTGTGTTGGCCTCGGGAGGTTGTCAGAGGATTTTTGGGGGAATTCGTTGGTGAGGAGAGGCCAATGGAGAGGAAGGGGTAGGCATAAAAGGTCGACTGGGAAAAAAATTGGGTGTGGCTCTAGGGTTAGGCGATTTGATGGGAAACAGTTGAAAAATGGGAGGAATGATGTACTGTAGTGTGATAGGAAGATGTTGTGAGAGAGAGAAAGAAAATAAATATAAGAAAAGAAAAAATGGAAATGAATTAATAATATTAATAATATTCGTATATTATTATTATTAAAATAGTTCAAATATATATATATATATATATTATGTTTATTTTACCATCCACTCGGTTAATTAATTAAGTTCATGCACACCGGATAGACCACACAGTGATCTAGTGAAGCCTCACTGCTTCATATGAGCCCTACCCATGCACCAAAAAAATTTAGCAAGAATGCTTACTTACCCACAAAGCGCAAAACTGAAGTGGGGTCCAACTCGTGTCTCACAAAAATAAATTTAAGCCATGTAGATTTATAAGAAAAAAATTATTAAAAATATATCATCTTGGGAATAAAATAATAACTATTACCAAAATAATAATAATAATAATAATAATTAATTTGATCATTTCAATTTAAAAAACAGGGTAATATTAATAATTTAGGTTGATAATAATAATATGATTAGTGACATCATGAATTTCATAATAACAAAAATAATAAAAGTGATTAATAAAATTTTAATTCTTAACACTAATAATAATAATAACAATATCTTCAAACAATATTATTATTATTATCATTAAAAAAATTCCTTAAATCATTAGTATAATGCTTATTTTTATTTTATTACCATTTCATTATCCATCACATTATGTTTGTTTTCCTGGAACATCGAGCAGGCCGTGCGGTGAATCGGTCGATGTCACACAGTGACCCTGGCAAGGTGGGTCTCTTTGACAGTGGTGTGCTGGATGCAATCATGGCCAAAACACGAGTTTTTAAAATAAATACACAAAATGATTATGTCAGGTCTCAACCTAAACTACCTGATGTGAAGAAAATTAATAAAATAACTAATTCAAAGACGGTGGGTGTGATAATAAGAGAGGCCATTATACAACTCTACCACCTCGGGATTGAGAACATGCGATGTGTCAAGTATGTACTTCCTCAAAATTGATACATGGAACACAACATGTACTTGAGATTGGTTCGATGAGAGTTCTAGTCCATAGGCCACTGCTCAAATGCGATTAAGGATCTCGAAAGGGCTGATGTACATTGGACTATGCTTTCAATTCTTCAAAAATATCATATCTCTCTTCCATGGGGATATGAAGAGGAATACCATGTCTCTAACATCAAACTCTAGGTCTCGTCGACAATTATCAGAATAGCTCCTTTGTCAACTTTGATCATATTTAATGTGTTACTGTATGGTGTTAACCTTCTCCACAATTTCTACGACCATTTCTAGACCCATGAGTATTTTTCTCCCCAACATCATACCAACATGCTGGTGTTCTGCACCTCTTCCCATAAATGGATTCTTAAGGATCCATTTGGATTCTTAAGTGGAAATTGTTATTATAAGAGAAATAAACCAGAGGAAGATGTTGATCCCATCTTCTTTTGAAGTCCACTAAGCATGATCTCATTATGTCCTCAAGTGTTTGGATAGTCTTCTAAAATTTTCTACCAGTTTGAGGATGATTAGCTGTATTGAAGTTCATCTCAGTATCCTGAGCATGTTGAAGACTCTTCCAAAACATATAGGGCAATCATGGATCTCGATCGGATACAATCGATAGTGGTAATTCATGTAGCCTTACCAGGTCTCTGATGTATATCCAAGCTATTTGATCCAGTGAGAAATCCTCTCGAATTTCAATGAAGTGTGCAGTTTTAGTAAGATAATCCACAACAACCCAGATAACATTTTTTTCCTTTGGTTACCTTCGGAATCCTGTGAAAAAGTCAATGGTGATGTTCTCCCATTTCCATGATGTTATGGGTAATGGTTTCAGCATCCCATTATACTTCTACCTCTTAGCCTCCACTTGTTGACATATCAGCCACTTTGATGTATACTTATAGATATTCTTTTTCATGTTATCCCACCAATAATTATCTTGTAGATCTCTATATAACTTTGTGTTTCCTAGGTGAATGGAGAAATTTGAACTATGTGTATCATCCAAAAGTTCCATATTTAACTCCAGATTCGATGGAACACAAAGTCTTGAACCAAATCTCACAGTTCCTTCTTCATGGACATTGAACTATGAGGATTTCCCTTTTCTAAATGTTTTTACCTTATTCAAAATTCCCACATTATCCTTTTGAGCATTATTTAACCTTTCCAAAAGAGACGGTTGAGTTATCATTTGTGAAATTATTGATGAAGTTCCTTTCATTATGATTACCATGTCTATCTTCATCAAATCTATGAATATTGGGTCCTTTTTAATTCCCATCAATGATAAAATCGTGGGCCTTTCTACTTAAAGCAACTCTCACCTTGTTCACTTTCCTAAGGTGTTAATGGATTGAGCAGTCATAGCCTTTGATAAGCTCTAGCCATCTTCATTGGTGCATGTTCAACTCTTTATGTGTGAATATATACTTGAGGCTTTTGTAGTACATATATATTTCACACATCTCCTCAAAGAGGTAATTCTTCCAAATATTTAAAGAGAATATCACTACATCCAACTCCATATCATGTGTTGGATATTTTTTTCCCATTAAATTTAAATTGACTTGAAGCATAGGGAATGAATTTGTCATTTTTCATCAACACATAGCCCATGCCCCTCTTCAAAGCATCACTGAATACCACAAAAGTTCTCCACTTGTGGGTAATGGGAGAACATGCACAATAATAAGCCTCCTTTTCAACTCCTTGAAGCTCTCTTCACATTCATCAATCAAATTAAACTTGAATCCCTTCCGAGTTAGCTTGGTAAGAGGGTTTGAAAATTTTGAGAAATTTCTCACAAATCAGTGATAATATCCACCTATCCCATGGAAGCTAAAGATATCCATTGCCGATTTTGGCCTCATACATCCCTCAGTTGTAGATGTCTGGGAGGGATCCACAGATATCCCATTACTTGTGAGGATATGGCCCATGAATGAGACTTCCTTCAACCGGAACTCAAACATTCTATACTTTTGGTTGAGAATATCTTTTTGCAAGGTCTCTAGTATAGTTCTTAGATGCTCCTCATTCTCCTCCTTAGTTTTGAAGTATATTAGAATATCATCAATAAAGACTCCACAAATTTGTCAAGGTAATATCTGAAGACTTTATTCATCATGACCATGAAGATTGATAGAGCATTAGTGAGTCTCAAAGGTATTTCTATGAATTCATAGTGCCCATACCTTGTACAAAAAACAGTTTAGGGAATATCCCACTTCTTCATCCTTACTTGGTAATATCCTAACCACAAGTCCACCTTTGAAAAGTATTGGGCACGATATAGCTGATCGAACAAGTCATCAATCTGGGGTAGAGAATACTTGTTCTTTATCGTGATTTTTTTGAGCTCACGATAATCAATGCAAAGGCGCATTGACCCATCCTTATTCTTAATGAATATAAATGGTGCACCCCATGGTGAGAAACTTGGATATATAAACCATTTATCCAGATTCTCTTATAGATGTTTATTCAGATCGTCAAGCTCTACAACAACAATAATATATGTAGTCTTGAATATTGGAAACGCCCTAGGTATAAGATCAATTGAGAATTACACATCTCTTCTAAGAGGAAGACCATAAAATTCATCGAGAAACACTTCCATGAATTCCCTCATAATAGGAATGTCTTCAAGGATGGTTTCATACTTGGACTCAATCTTATGATCTAGATACACATTCTCATAGGGCAGTAATATCCACACTTGAGATGATAGAGATAAGGTAGATTCATCTTCCTCCTTTCACTTGTATAGAATCAAGGGTTGATTCACCATATGGAGCGTGATTTCCCTTTCACAAAAATTTATGTTGAATATATATAAGAAAATCCAATCCATGATGATAATTGCATCAAATTCCACTATAAATAGTATGGAGAGTTTTTCTAGAAAGTTCGATCCAGAAATTATGATAGGGGAGGAGTTATATTCATGGGATGCAATGATTTCCCTATTTTCCATACTCACCAACATATTTGATTCTATGATTTTTGGTGGTATTGATATTGTTATACTATCCCTTTGGGATATAAAATAATGCGCAGAACCAAAATAAAAAAGTACATTTTTTATTCTTGAATGAATAACTAGCGTACCTGTCACCACTTCGTTGTCATGGTTCACCTCAGTGGTAGTGATGGAAAAAGATTTACCCTGCTACATTGGAGGTTGTTGGTTGCCTCAAAAAACCCTTGGATTAGGGGATTGATCTTCATGGTGTTTCGTTTATTTTCAATTGAATCAATGAACAATGCTTCGAGGGTCAAATGGAGCGTTTCTATCATCTATTGCGGTCGTAGGTTTTTCTTGTCAATAATTAACAGCTAGGTGCCTTTTTCATCCACACCTAAAGAATTTCCTTTTCTCCTTCAGGAAATTTCTAGTTTGCTTCTTTTTTCACCATTGGCAAGTGGGGTGATGTATTTTCTTAGCTCCATTGGATTTATACATTGGATTCCTAGAATTGATGTCCACCACACACTTCTTATCCCCATGATACCCCTATAATTCATTGATCTATATTTCGACCCTGATGATTCATTGAAAAATATCCTCATAGCTATCAAATTCACAGATTGCTAGGGCTTTCAGTAGTCTTGGCTTCACCCAACCAAATAAGTGTACAACCTTGCATTCAGGGGTAACGACAAAGCCATAGGCATATCATGCAAGCCTTATGAAGTTTTCCTCCTACGCTCTGATGGATTTGTTGTCTTGTTTCTTGAAGTAATGTATGTCCCTTTCTAAATTAAGTCAGAGGGTGTGAGGAAAATATTTTTTGAGAAACATCTTTAGAAAATCCTTCCATTCCAACACCTCATTATCCTCCCCATGCTTCGTATTTTTGATCAGTGTCCACCATTTATCAGCTTCTCCCTCCACATGATAAGAAGCTAGAATAACATTCTATTTTTTCAAACACTGAAGGGTGGAGATTATCATTTCAATGGAGTTTATCCATTTTTTAGTAATTGCAGGATCAAATGATCCCTTAAACGTAGGAGGTGTTTCTCTCATGAAGCTCTCGATTGTGACTTGTTAATTCTTAGGGGTGTTGAATATTTGTATTGACCCATGTTTCTATTCAAATCAAGAGTTAACTGAGAGAGTATCATGTCAAAGTTTGTGATTCCCACTCCCATTGGATTGTTCATCTCATTAGGAAAGTTATCCCATTTAACTTCGCATCAGTTGTTATCTCGAGAACTCCTATTACTGACCATTGGCTAGAGTAAAGGAAATTTAGGGGTAACAAATAAAGGTTATTCCAAGGAAAAAAATAGATGACTTATAAATAACTTTTATTTATGTAACTTATGAATCTATATGTTTCAATCTATGTTACCAATGATCTACTTCCTAACATATATTCTTAGGGGCAATTTTTTTTAATTCACTTAATAATGGTTCATAGTAAGCTTTTGAATTTACCAAAGCATATCCCCCAAGAGTATCCAAACCAAGAGTGTAGCAAGGCCCATTTTTGTGCACCATTTCCCTTTAGAGTCCAGCTAAAATCTGTGTTTTCAGTTTTTACCACAAGGATACATAGGTTCTAGAGCTCCCTCTACCTGCTCATATCCAAATAGGGATGTATTTTCTTGATAAAACACTTACTCAATACTCACCAAAGTCTAGGGATGTTTTTATTATTCTTAGTATTTTCTCTAAGTATTTCACTAGGGTTTTCTCAAAAAAATAACTAAACCTATCCTCTGATACAATCTATAACAACCATTCTATTTATTACACACTTAAACATGATTTATTACATAAAAATTTCAATTGATACAACATAGAATATCAACAGTTATACTATATTTAGGGCTTAGGAATATTACATAATGAATTAAAAACATGAAACACAACATCTTTATTGAAAAATTCCCTTACATGACAACGAAATTCCCTCGTACTTAACATTTCATGGGGTAACTAGAGTATATGCATAATAAAAGGGTGAGCTATAAAGCCCAGTAAGGGAGTTGAAAAGTAATAAAATGAAGAATACAATACATGTTAGGCAGTAGTCATATCAATGGATCATAAAAGAAATAGGAACATAAATGTATGATATAGCATGATTATCATAACATGGAAATGTCGTAACAACACTTAACATGGTATTAGCATGAGCTAAGGATCATTTCATATGGATCATGATTAAACCCTCATTGTACTTGAATTAGAATGAGTAAAACCTCATTTCACTTTACATATCATGATACTAATCTTACCCAATGCATTGGAGCGCTATCAGGGCACACCCTTCTTAAAAATTTCATTTCATGCAATAGTGTGACACATGGACTATACGACATGGAATAATTAAAGATAATAATTTATTCCACGATAAAGTAATTTTGAATTCATATATGAAACTGTCCAATCAATAAGTAAATGTGAATAAATCTGAATACCCTTGATAGAGAAATGGGCATAGTATTCACAACACAACGACCATGGCTTGGAAAATCACTGTGCAATTTCAGCAGCATAACAACATGACATAAGAATTAATAAAAATGGTTCTTGAGAGAGAAATTGGTGTATCATCATATTTACATGAAATCGAAAGTATGGGGGTTTTATAGATATATGTCCCAACATAAGTAATGTAATTTTAGATTCATAATACAAAAGAATTTCTTGAATGTAAATGAGGAGATAATTGTTTTTACGGAATTTCGTCATGGTAATGGGTGTACATGGGAGGCATTAAGGAGAGATAAAGGGGTCTCTAATCATTCAAAAATAAAGAGGGTAGTATGGGGGATGTGCGAAATCATACCCCAACATTTTTAATAGAAAATAAAATGGCATAACATTATAATCAAATTTGAAAAAATATAATGTCTTGGTTCCGGATTCCACCCAGAGGCGCCCCGTACCCGGTTGGTCACAAAGATTCGAGCGCATTTCCCTGAAATCAATAGGTGGTCGAATAGAAGTGAGGGCCTTGGGTGTGATAGTGGGGAAACTATGCCCTCATTGGCAGAGTAAAATAGCATAATAAAGCAATAGCAATTGCAGAAGCAGTAATAATCCATGAAAAAGTGAACAGTGGAAGACTAGGAATAAGAAACTGGAGCACACACGCACACACATATATATAATAATGATACATGATACATATGTATAGGAAAGAAAACAAACACATCACAATACTAGAATTTAATTATTACTAAATCAAAGTACAAAAGGAAAACAGGTAACAAATCCTCAGCATCGCAAGCCTTATCTTGGTCCCATGATCTCGAGCTCCACAGCAAATCAAGTACTTAAAGTAGAATGGAGCTTGCCATTATCTATACCTGCAACAATATAATATGTTTGGTCCCAAAAAAATGGCCCAAACAGGGTGTGAGACTAAATACCAGTAGCCAACCACCACGAGATATGTGCCTAACATTCAGTTAATATATGGCAGGCAACAAGAAAATAAATGCAGTAAACAAAGAAGTACCCAAAGAAAACAATTCATAGTTCTATGCATTCAATATCATATATCAAGAAACAGGTAACAAGAAGGTAATCACAAACAGATAACCCTCTAGGAAGTACTCACAGCCTATCCCCTCTGGTCCTACCTAGAAACACAAACAACCTTCTGGGAAGTACACTCAGTCTAACCCCACTGGTTCAGCTTAAGCATAGACTCTCTGAGGAAGCACTGGCCGTAAATTCTTCCTATAGTCTCGTATTGGTAACTAAAGGCGATATGGGGAAGCACTCAACATCTATTCCTTATGTGGCCCACGTAGAGGATCTACAGACACTCTGAGGAAGCACTTTCATCAATTCCCACTATGGCCTCACATCATATGTAAAATAGACACTCTGGAGAAGCCCTTACATCCATTCTCCCTACGGTATATACAACAGTTTCTCACGGCCCTGTGTAAGTCAGGTTGGTATAGAAATGCATATATTCTAATGTGAACATCAAGATCTACTTGGTTAGCAGTCTACAACATATCAGTATATCAGAACAATCATATCATCCTACAACTAGGAATGGGAAAGTAAACATCTGTCTAACAGGTAATAATGCATGGTCTATCACTTCCAAAGCATAGCTATTGACCCTATTCACATCAGTTATCATCAACTCAAGCATATAAACATACCTCGCAAACAATATGTCTAAAATAGTAAATGTGCAATACCCCTTTCATGGGTATTGGCGATTTTTTCTCATATAATTCAATGAATTTTTATAGAAAGGCACAAACCACCTTCCTTAGTGCTAGGAGATCAATATACTTGGGTCTCAGGGCTTGAATCATTTTCGAATTCAGAAGATCTACAAAAACCTCTAAAATGTTCAACATTGTATAACTTTAGAAAGAAGAGGAATCATGAAATGAAGCTCAAGTAGAAGGAAGATCTTATCGAGGTGATCCCAACGCAATCAATGACAGTCGATTTGGGTAACAGATGCTTGATTGGGGGCTCAGTGGAAGATCGTGGCCGAACCCTCACTCTCGGACGAACCCATCCTTGAAGTAGGAGTTTATATCCGTCAGACGCAACCCTGGTGCATTTAATGAAGAAAATAAAATACATGGCATGTAAATTTCAAGTACTTAATGTGTACTTACCATTTCCGTAATCCACTTTAGGTGACCTCTAGTTCACCCCCACATGGTCATGTGCATTGCCTACTACACGACCAGTACATGGTTACATGCGGTAACCGTGTAAACGGCGTCTACTTAAAAAATTTCCCGAAATTCATTTTTTTTCTCAAAAACGACCAGAAAAGGAAAAAATACCTAAAAAAGAAGATCTGGGTTCTTAAACACTTCCCCCCTTAAAGAAATTTGTCCCTGAATTTCTCTAGAAAGGTGGCATAGAATAATAAACACTGAATAGCTCCAACCACTACGATCGTATGCCTTCCTCTCTATCCCAAGTCTCATCCTGTACTCGCCCATGCTGCCATAACACTAGTACTAGATGAACAGACCTGCCACAGAGAACCTTCATACTTCGATTGAAAATTCGGATAGGACGCTCCTTGAACGATGCATCCACTTCCAACTCAACCTCCTCAAGGTGGAAGACATGAGCTGAGTCTGAGAAGTAATGTCAAAGCTGAGAAACATGGAGGAAATCAGGCATTGACTTGTACCTCTGGGTTAACTACAACCGACAGAAAACTAACCCAAATCCTTCCAAAACCTCAAACAGTCTGACTTACCTCAGTGAAAGCTTACCCTGTCTTCTAATCCTCCTATTCCCCAACCTTTGTGTGACAGTCAGGAAAAACTGATCCCCAACCTCGAACTCCATATGTCGTCTCCACTGATCAGCATAATATTTCTGTCGACACTGTGCAATAGCCATCCTATTCCAAATCAACTCTGTCTGCTCTATGGTCTCCTAGACAAGACGAGGTCCCAACATAGTTGTCTCTCCTGTCTCCAACCAACATAAGGGTGATCAGTATAGCCTACCATAAAAATCCTCTTAAGGTTCCATCTTAATAGTTTCTTGAAAACTATTGTTTTAGGATAACTCCACAAGAGGGGTGTGCTTCTCCCAAGAACCTCCAAAATCCCGGATGCATGCATGAAGCATGTCCCGAAGAACCTGAATCGTACGCTCAGACTGACCATCTGTCTAGGGGTGGTAAGTTGTACTCAAAAGTACCTATGTACCCAAAGCCTTCTGAAGTCCCTGCCAGACCTGAGAAGTAAAATGTGAATCTATGTATGAAACAATTTAGTGTGGAACTCCATGTAGACGTACAATCTCACGGATGTACAACCATCTCTGCTCATCAACACTGGAGGTCTCCTTGATCGGTAAAAAGTGAGAAAACTTCTTGAATCTATCAATGACCACCTAAAATGCATCATTCCCTTGAGGAGACCTAAGTACACCTGTCACAAAATCCATCGTAACATCATTCCACTTCAGCTCAGGAATGGGTAACTGTTGTAAAATCCCTGCTGGTCGCTGATGCTCCACCTTCACATGCTGATAGGTGGAACACATCAAGACAAAACCTAAAACATCTTGCTTCATACCTATCCACCAATACTGATGGTGTAGATCACAATACATCTTAGTGACACCAGGATGAACTACCCAAACTGAGGAATGAAAGTCCCACATAGGCTCCTCACATATATCTGCTGGCACCCATACGCGCCCCTAAAAAGTAAGATCTCATCCTTGCCTATGGCCCATCTAGGAATAGGGTCCTCTCTTGACACACTTTCCTATAGGAATATGCCTTAAGAATCTGATAGCTACCTCATTCTCACTCGATCAAGAAGAGTATAGGTAACAACTACAGAAGAAAGAAACGTCTGCCCCTACTTGTCGTGCACCTCCAAATGCAACTCAGAGAATAGATCCATAAGATACTAATCACTACTGACCTCCTGAAATACCTATATCTGAGTCCTCCTTCTCAATGAATCAGCCACTACGTTGCAATTCCCAGGTGTATAGGCAAGCTCAAATTCAAAGGACTGAAGGTACTCAACCCACCTTCACTATCTCAAATTCAGATCACTCTGAGTGAAGATGTACTTGAGACTCTTGTGGTCAGTGAAAATCACAAAAATATTCTCATATAAGTCAATGTCTCCAACAATGTAAGGCATGAACACTTGTAGCCGATTTGAGATCATGTGTTGGGTAATTCCTCTCATGTGGCCTCAACTGTCGAGACCCGTACATGACGACTCCTTCGCCCTGCATAAGAACAGCCCCCAAACCAATACACGAAGCATCACAGTACATATTATATCTATTTCCTGGATCAGAAAAGACTAGTATTAGTTAATAATTCAATCTCTCTTTTAGCTTTTGAAAGGTTTACTCACAATAATATGACCACAAGAACTTTGAAACCTTCGTAGTCAGACTCGTCAGTGGCTCTGCTAAGCGTGAAAAGTCTTGTATGAAATGTCTGTAGTATACAGCCAACCCTAGAAAACTCTGTGCCTCAAAGAAATTCTTCTACTACTCCTATTAAACTACATCCCTCACTTTCTTTGGGTCTACTGATACTCTTGTCTCTTAGATAACATGACCCATGAAGTGAATCTGATCCATCCAAAAGTGGAATTTTGAGATCTTAGCATATAACCGATGCCCTCCCAGTTTACTCAAAATGATCTCAAGATGGGTAGCATGGTCATGTCGAGTGTGAGAGTACACCAAGATATCTTCAATTAAGACCACCACAAAGGAATCCAAGTATGTATGGAACACTCGGTTCATCAGTTCAATGAAAACCGTAGGCACGTTCGTGAGACTGAATGGCATGACCATATACTCATATAGACCACACATACTCCGGAAGGCTGTAAGAGGTATATCTGATGGTCTAACACACACCAGATGATAACCAGACCTCAAGTCAATATTTGAAAACACCCTGGATCCTCGAAGCTGATCAAATGGATCATCAATATTAGGCAAGGGATATCAGTTCTTAACCGCCAACTGGTTAAGCTTATGATAATCCACACACATCCTGAGGGTTCCGTCTGCCGTTTTCACAAACAGGACAGGCAAACCCCAAGGAGAAGTACTGGGTCAGATGAAACCCTTTTCCTGCAACTATTCCAACTGCTTCTTAAGCTCCTATAACTCTGGTGTTTCCATCCTATAAGGAGGAATGGACACCAGTGCTGCTCCTGGCATGAGATCAATAGAAAAGTCTACCTCTCGCTCTGGAGGAAAACATGAAAAGTCCTTTGGAAAGACATCCCTGAAACAATAAAACACTAGATGAAAATTCTATATGTAAAGTCCACTGGTCATCCATATATAGTCTAAAAATCTAGGTTGTAACTCCTCCAAACCCATGACGCTCAAGTCCCTCTCTACTCTACTGGACATCCCATTCGCCCTTATGAAGAAAAGATCCACCCTCTAGTGATGTAAAACTCACCCTACAGTGATAGAAATCAATGACTTCCTGGAAGGGAACTTTCCAGTCCATTATTAGAATGAAATCATAGCATTTCATCTCTAGAACATAGAGGTACCATTAAAATTTACACCTCCCAGCCTCTAGAGGGCACTCCTTTCACTGACGTACACTCATTTTTCTAGTCCTTAACAGTGTGTTTAGTGTCAAGATATCAGTATAAGAAAAGATGCAGAGCCCAAGGCTATCCTCAACCGCAACAGATATAAATCTATGGGAAGCTCTTGTATTGAAAAGAGAAGAAGCTAAAACTGAGGCTACTAAAATCGTACCTCGAACTATATAGGGTCCGGGATCCAGATCCTGCTGGGTCTGCTACACTGCAAAAGTCTGACCTACACTGTGGCCCTACGACCCTACATGACCACTCTAAGCTGATCCACCCTGTTGTCACTGAAAACTGGGCGACTGGATACCATGACCATGACCTCTAACTCAGCCGGAATGGCCGGAAGAACTCTATTTTCCATACTGGTGCGAAACTGGTGGTCCTTCTCATGTACGAGGATCCATTGAAGAACCCCTGTCGCCAGCTTCTAGTGAGAAGATCTGATATAAGTGTTGAAGATGACACATCTTGACGCAATATTGGCACTCCACGGGGTCTCTCGAGAAAGGTGGACTTGTATTCCCACTCTTCCCACACTGGTATCACACCACCTGGCTACCAGAATAAGTGCCTCGCCTCATCGGATCACTGTGCGAAGACTCCCTACGGTGCTTATTGTTGTCAGTAGGAGGGATACTAACTCCAAATGCCAAGCCACCCTGGCTCACAACTCCAAAATCTCTCAGATTGCGCTCAGTGATCAGCGACTGGTTGAAAACAGAAGTGATATTGGTTAACTGGAAGATGTTCACACATGATCGGATGTCATGACTCAGACCATCCTCGAACTTCCTTGCTAGCAATAACTGATCACCTCTTGAAATAGGCGTGGAACACTACATCTCCGTAAAACGAGAGGAATACTCCATTACCGAAAGAGTACCCTACTCTAGAATTATAAAATCTTATGCTCGATCATCCCACAAGGTCTCTGGAAAGAAGTATTCATATAAGATATGTTAGAACTCCTCCCAAGTCATAACATGCTGGTGTCCCACCCGTGAGATCACATCCCAACATCTCTTGGCGGAGTCTCAAATCATATATGCAGTGAGATTGACCTACCTCTCTGGAGGCATATCCAGATGCTCAAAGATCATCAACATGGATTCTATCCATGAATCTACAGCCTATGGTCCTCCTTCCCCTGAGAAAGTGGGAGGATTCTGCTTTCGAAAGTCCCGCGTTAATTATGCCATCGACAGGGCAGGGGCGGTGCACCCTGAAAGGTCTACATCATCATCACAAAACCTTCCCTAAACTATGCATCAACACCTGCATCTAATATATAGTGGCTGGTGCCAAGAATTGCACAATGGGAGGTTATGTAGGTAGTCCCTGATCATCCATATCAGGTGTCCAATCAATACCCTCAAGCTGCTGTACAACCAGAGGACGTCTCGGTGGCATGACTATGCAAGGTCAAACGCTCACCTTAGATCAAGATTAGCAAGGACAAAAAACTAAAAACATAAGAAGGGAAGAGAATAAGTAAATCATTCATGTTTTAAAAAACATGACTACACAGCATGTATAACACCTACACGACATGTTCCCTTCTTCCATTCACATGGGCATGTACTCCTGTCAGATCTGGTCGTGTAACACCCCATACACACGACGTGTTCACCTAACACACGACATGTACTTGAATCCTCTTCCCCTGCCTTATTCCTTATACATGTCAAATCCACACAGTTCTACTTAGAACGGGATTACACTGAATGTTTGTGCTAGACATGACATGTACTATACGAGCTTCACCGACTCGTGTTGTTCGTGACACGACCGGATACCCAACTGACACTACATGGCGTGATCCATACGGACATGGTGTGTACGAGAAAGGATAACACTTACCCATGTTTTTAGATACATGATGGGGTACCTAGGTTACACCACATGGAATGTTCTAGATGAACACAGCATGTACTAAGAATATTTTTTTGAGCCGTGTTTTTAGTGACACCACCGGTTACATGGCTCTACAACACGGCGTGTACATCCTCTACACGGCGTGTCTTACATAAGATTCCAAACCCAGTTTCCCCACCCACACAGTCTAAGACATGGTAAAAGACTACATGGTGTGTACCTATAGTACATGGCGTGTACTTAAGAAAAACATTTTCTTCCCGAACAGAAGAAGACATGGCGTGTAGTCAAAACTACACGGCGCGTGTTCTGGGTTTTTCCAGATAATAAGCCTCAAAAACTACTCCAGAGCCTATAAAAACACTGAAACGAACAAGAAAGTGCCAAATTACGATCTGTGAGGGCCCATACTCCCTGCAAATCAATGCTTGGTGTAGGAACTCAGATCTTAGTTTTCAATCATGTTGTCCTTTTTGGGTCGTTTTTGAGAAAAAGAGGAATTTCTGGAAATTTCCGAAGTACACGCCATGTAATTTATGAGTACATGTCGTGTAATCGGTTACCGCTGGTAACCGTGTGCTGGCTATGTAGAAGGTTATGAACACGAACATATAGGGGTTACCAGGAGGTCTCCTAAATTAGAGTATAGAAAAGGAAAGTACACGATGTGTACTTCAAATGTACATGCCGTGTATTATCATTTTTTTCATTAAACGCACTGGGGTTGCGTCTGACGGACAGAAACATCTCTTTCAAGGTTGGGTTCGTCCGAGAGTGAGGGTTTAGCCATAATCTTCCTCCTATCCATAGAACGAGCATCTGTTACCTGAATAGACCACTGTAGATTGTGTTGGGATCACCTCGGTAAGATATTCCTTTTGCTTGATCTTTGTTTCATGATTTCTCTTCTTTCTAAAGTTATCCTCTGTTGAATGTTTTAGATTCTTTTGTATATCTTTTGAATTCTAAGGTGATTCCAGCTCTGATACCCAAGTATATTGATCTCCCGGTTGCAAGGTAGGTGGTTTGTTAATTTTTGTAAAAATTCTTTGAGTTATATGCGAAAAAATCGCCAATATGTAGGAATGGGGTATTGCACATTTACCGTTTTAGCCCTATTTTTTCCTTCTATTTTTGTATGCTTGAGATAATGATAAATGATGTGAATAGTGTTAATTTATATGATTTTTATGTGATTTCCCCTACATGATTGCTTGTTTTCACCGTTGGGTCTAGTTTCCTATTAGGCTGCTATTTACATACCCATTTTTAGTTGTATGATGGTGTGATTGTTCTGATATACTAATATGTTTTATACTGCTAACCAAGTAGTTATTGAGGTTTACTTTGGTAGATATGTGTTGCTACACCTAATTGACTTACACAGGGCTATGAGAACATGGTGTATAGACCATAGGAAGAATGAATGTAAGATATTCTCCAGAGTGTCTGTTTTACTTACGATGCGAGACCATAGGAAGAATTGACGTAAGTGCTTCCTCATAGCATCTATAGATCCTCAACACGAGTCATATGGGGGATAGGCATTGAGTGCTTCCCCATAGAAACTTTAGTTACTGATACAAGACTATAAGAGGAATTGACAGTGAGTGCTTCCTCCGAGAGTCTATGCTTAAGTGAACCAGAGGGGTTAGACTGAGTGTACTGCCTAGAGGGTTGATTGTGATGATATGTAAAACCATATGGGATAGTCTATGAGTACATACTAGAGGGTTACCTATTTGTGATTACTTTCTTGTTAGTTGTTTCTTGATATATGATATTGAATTCTTTGAACTGTGAATTATTTACCTTGGGTACTTCTTTGTTTACTGCATTTTTTTTCTCCCTGCCTACCATATATTCACTGACTGTTAGGAACAAATCTCGTTGTGGTTGCTTACTGAGATTTAGTCTTACACCCTTTTTGGACCATGTTTTTGGGCCCAAACAGATTATATTGCTCCAGTTATTGATAAGGGCTACCACCCTTCTACTTTAGGTACTTGATTTTTTGTGGAGCTAGAGAGCATGGGACCAAGATGAGGATTGCAATTCTGAGGAGCTGTTACCTATTTTTCTTTTGTAATTCGGTTTGGTACTGTTTGTATTCTAGCATTTTGATGTGTTAGTCTTCATTCCTATACATATGTATCATGCATAATTCTTATATATATAAGTGTGTGCTCCAGTTTATCATTCCTAGTCTTCTGGTGTTCACTTTTTCATGGATTATTACTTCTTCCTCTATTGCTATTTCTTTCTTCCACTATGTTACTCTGCCAATGAGGGAATAGTTTCCCCACTATCACACCCAAGACCATCACTTTTAGTTGTAAGCCTCTGGATTTTGGGGAGATGCACTTGAGTCCATGTGACCAACCGGGTACAGGGCACCTCTGGGTGGCTTCTGGAACCGGGACATTACAAAGTGGTATTAGAGGGATTCTATTCTTTGACTTACGATTTGGAGCCTGTATTCAGGGATATGACATAATAGGTACTTGTTAATAAGATGTGTCTGGGAGTAGCTAACCCATGTACAAGGAAAAGCCAATCTACCTCATTTTTTTTCAATTTTTTTTTTTTTTTTGTGTCTAAAATTGAACTGAATTTCACCATTGGGTGACTCACGTGTATTATGCAGTTATTGTTGACATTATTTAGGTTCAATTTTTATTGCAACCTGGTGAGATGACGGTATTCCATCTCATGCATCAATTATGAAATTTCAAGAAATCACATGTCATGCATTCTTTCCATACCATATTGGGTGAATTAGTGATTGCATGTTGTTGTGATAGATGTTGTGATAGAGATGCATGCTGTTGTGATAGTTTCCTTGATAAAATACCAGCTGATTGATAGGGTATCATTTTGTAAGGTTTTTTTGAATGAACACCAAAATTTGGTTCTTGGGGTGTTATGGACCCTCATTGACCAGAATTTGGTGGATCATTAACTTTTTTACCTTGTTTATAACACGTAAAATATGCCATGTGTAATAGACTAGTCCAGCCCACGATCATGATATTATCCACTTTGGGCCTAGCCCTCACTATTTTGTTTTCCCTGGGCTTGACCTGCAAGAACCCTCCAGGAAAAGGCCTCATGATGGGAGGGGTATTTACACCACCTTATAAAGGGGTGCTTCGTGCTCCTCCACCTTCAATTTTTGGTTCCCACATCAAAGGAAGAGGAACACGAATCACCCATTTATAAGGTGGTGTGGATACCTCACCTATCATGAGGCCTTTTCCTGGAGGGTGCCCTGTGGGTCAAGCCTAGTGAAAAAAAATCATGCGGGCTAGGCCCAAAGTATACAATATCATGATCGTGGGCTAGACTGGTCCATTACAAATGGAATCAGATCCGGTGTCCATTTGAGGTGCCAGCGAGGACGTTGGGCCCTTCTAGGGGGGTGGGTTATGGAAATCCCACATCGAAGGAGGAGGAGCATGAAGCAACCTTTAATAAGGTGGTGTAGATACCTCTCCCATCATGAGGCCTTGTCCTAGAGGGTTCCTATATGTCAAATACCTGGGAAAACAAAACCATGCAGGCTAGGCCCAAAGTGGACAATATCATGATCGTTGTATGGACTGGGCCATTACAACAGAAATGAGAAATGGAAAAATCCCTTACTTGGATGTGGGATCCCAAAGGTTTGGTAGGGGCTTGAGAGAGGCTTCTTGGGATAATGGGGTGCATTGGGAAGATTATAGAGAGAGGATGGAAGAGGCTGGTCAAGCTCCACGGGCATTGAGTGAAGTGGAAGTTGGAGCTTGGGTGGGTTTATATTGGAAAAAGAGGGAATTATTTATTATTTAGGTTTTCGACCCTACACATTAAACTAATCAAAACCACAATCCATACCATGATTTCCCTTGGTTTTGGCCAAAGGTGATTGGAAATCAATATTTTATAATTTCAATGGCCAAATTTATAAAATAATAGGCTTTCTTATGTAGAGGTGAGTCACACACTTAAGGAAATCATTTTAAAAATATAAAATGTTTTATAATTCTTGGAGGGTCCACTAAGGATTTGTAAAATAAATCAAACAAACCTAAAATTACATTATTTTAATGGTAAAAAATATATTGGTAGAAAATAATGTCTATAGTATTTTATTACATCATTTATTGGGTCATTATGATGTAATAAAACACATTATACATTTAAACGGTATTTAATTTTTACCCAAATATTCGACTATCTCAGAAAATTATGAAAAATTCACTATTTGATAATATTGACATCCAGATTCCAAAAATAATATTCATTTTATCAAAATATTTTTCCTAATATGTGAATTTTTACTTTTAAAATAAAAACTGACATTTATTAAAAATTCACTGATTTTTAAAAAAATTGCTTTCAAACCATAATAAAAATCAAAATTATATTCATAATAATTATATAATCATTTATATTTAATAAAAATTAATTTATTAATAATATGTTATTAAAATATTATTTAAATCAAAAAAATTCCATGAATTGATCAAAATAGATTTTTTCATTGAATATTAACCAAAAAATATATTTTTTCGTTAAAAAATATTTAAAAAGTAACAATAATAAAATGAATATATATTCTCTATACAAAAATAATGTACATAATCACATTGTTAGAGTATTGTTACATAACCCCTTATAACACTCGCATAAGACCGAAGGGTAAGGTGTGTGATGGTGACATACTCTTGGGGTGGCTCGGATAAAATCGTTTAGGTGGTAATATCTATCAACTTCGATTTCCCCTGCAGGTGGTTCCATTTGAGCTTAAAATGTTGAAACTATAATTGGGATTGGTCAAGAGAAAAGCCCAATGACACCACCTCCTTTTTAGGCTCTAAAGAATGGGATTCATATGGGGCAATTCTACTGGATGATGACATCCCTTCATTTTTTTTGAGTAAATTAGATTTGTTAAAGACATATATTTATACAAATCAGGTGATCACTATTCAACAACTATATTAGAAATAGTCACAATTCATAACAGTATTTTAAAATCCAAAAACATAAAACCAAATAAGTGTATATGTTTTATATAACCATTTTAGACCAATAGAAATTTTCATTAATAAAAGTTTGGGTCGTTAAAACTATCCTACCTAGTCACTAGGGATTTAACTAGAACAAAATAACTCATCCAAGTCCCAATTTACCATAACTGAAAACACTACCTCATCTAATTGAATGAGGTGGGATGAAAACCGTTCCAAAATCATTAACCTTAGACCCTTTAAAAGGGGTCATCTACATCAATTGAATTTTACTTTGATACCAAATTCACAATTCTACAGTTCTAACATGAACAACCAAATGATCCATTCAAATTCAGATAAAAGATTAAAAAATTAAGGTCTTCCTACATAAATTTTGATGGACTATAATTTCCTAGATGTAATTTTAAGTTCAATTCTAATCACATAAAACCATAAAATCATACCAACATTTAAATAATTAGATTTATGTAATTAATGTAATGGGAACAATGGAATAAAGTTTATTCTAAATCATAGAGGGCTTTATACTTACCAAGATATATCATCTGTAAATAATTTTTATTCAAATAGATAAGGGAAAAGATCAGTGTAGATTAAGATACCAATAAAGTGCTCCAAAATTTTACAAAAATATGTAGAGATTAATGGAGAAGGATAGAAAAGATTTAAATGGGACCAATGGGAATTTCCAACTTTAACCTTATTAAAACATACAACTAAATTGATCGATCATTCCCTAGAGAATCCATGTCAAGGCCATATTTCAGAGTGGAATCTAAGTCAAAACATAACCACCCTACTAAAGGTACATTATTGACACCTTGGGTATCAGTTTTATGCTTTTTCATACTACCCAACCTCAATAGTGAATAACGTTCACCCCTTGCATTCTGTCAACCATCAAATCATGGAAATCTTACCATGTAATTACAAAATATATGGGTCAACCCCCACATATACTAATCACATAAAAGTAAATATATTATATATTGTTTTCACTATAATAATCACACCATGGTACCCTTACAATACAAAAATAACCCCCCCACCCCAAATATCCTTCACAATATGGTGTCAAAAGTCCACAACATGTCCACATATTAGTTGACCCTCATGTCCTGGCTCCCACTAAATGTGACATGGGAACCTATTATTAGTATAATTGTTATTTCAAACCACATATAAAACGCAAAAAATAAATATTATTCCTTAAATAAGTTCATTATAACAAAAAAACATTTACACCCTCTAATTTAATTGGTGTTAAAAAATTCTCCTTTATGGACTTCTCATCCTTGAGAAGCATCTCTAGTAGTTCTCATAGAACTAATCTAACTTCTACACAAATATATAACTCTCACTAACATTTCAACTTATATTTTTGTTTTTTATTCCATAACACTTGGATTATAGGAATTTTATTCCTATGATATACCTTCTCACTCTAGCCCATTATCTATATCTAGAACACCTCAAATGATGGATCCAACCCAACCAAAACATAGTCATTATCAATCATGTATATTGGATTTGGAACATAGTTATAGAGATTTGATATAAAAACAAATCATGGATTCCTTGATATTATAGAGTAATATTTAATCAATAATCCACTAATCCAGTCCACTCCTAGATCCCAAATGGGCCAACAAACTTGGCACAAGCTTCCTATGCCTCCTAAAAAAACATTCCAAAACATACGATATTCTTATAAGAATACTTTTTATTCCATGTAATACTCAATGGTTTACTACCTTTGGTAATAATATTTTAAATTCCAACTATAAAAAATCAATAATCACTTTTTTGATCATCTACACCTCCTATGTGGTCAAATGCACTATGTTTGGAATGATCACTACTCACTAACCCACCTAGAACCGACACAATGGTGAGTGAAATTACCTTAAATAGAGACCCTCAAAATGGATCAACATGAAAAAACTCCTATAATTTTTTTCATATTATTAAACAATTCCATACGGTTATCCAATGATTCTTTAAAATCAAGAAAGCATTCCCTATACATATCATCCAATATCTTGATCATCCTCTATGACCAGACATTTTTCTATGATTAATGTAATGTACTATACTATAGCTAAGACCACATGGACTTTAATAGACAATTTTAGAACCTCGAACGAAAATATGAATCCAAATATGATACTATACACATAGCTAGCCAATGTAGTCAAAATATCTCCCACACATGTATTTTACTATCATTCCCACTGAATGAGTCTCTTGAGGAAGAAATAAGTAAAATCCATTATCAGTAAGTCAGCCACCACCTTTTGTAACACCCGAGACTTTTATGTTATATAAATCATCAAAGGAATCCTTTTCTACACAACACTTTCTTGGCTTGCTTTACACAAAATCGTGACCTTCCTCGATAGCTTGCGTCGTACGCAATACCGAGTTTCACTCAACAACGATATGCTATTAAAATATTATTAAAACTAGCCGTTAGGAATAGTAATAACAAATTTTTGAAATTTTATAAATTTGATTTTTCAAAATGGACTTCATTTTTGGATTCGGAATATAGAAATTAGCCTTGGGTGAAATTTTGGTATTTTTCTGAAAACTATCAATTTTTGATGAATAGTGAAACCACTAAGTGGTAGTTAAAAAACCCAATTTTTCATAAAACGTAATTTTACCGCTTCTGTGAGTAGAATTTCAAAAATCCGAGAGACACGGTTGATGTCAGTAAGTAAAATGTGGTTCAATGAGATGAAAATAATTTTTTGGTGAATAGTAACTTTTTACTTTTTTTACCACGGTTTAAAGTAAATAGTGTAATTAAGGGTAAAATGATATTATTATTACCCTAACACATGTCCTAATTCTATTGGAAAAGTGTAATTCGACCAAAAACAAACTTAGGAATAAAATATGACCATTTATGCCCACTTGGATTAGATTAGGACATTAATTATTAATTTATTTAAAGAAGGGTTAAAATAGTTAAAATCAAAGTTTAATAAATAAATCACTTTTAATATGGGGTTATACATAATATAAATTATACTGTAAATATTAATTACAAAGATAAAACGATTTCCTACATAATGGTATTTTATTTGTAATTTTTAGACATTAAATAATTTAATTTATTTATGACACAACGATGATGCAGAAATTATCTTATTAATGAAATATAGACATAATTGATGTTATGAATACCCAAATAAATATAATTTGAGACTTTTTATGAATTAAACTAATTTTATAGGTTAATATGACATGTTAGTATTGATTTAATTAACTTTTTTTGAACTTATAATTCTTTTATGATTTTTACAAAAATCAATTACTAAATAGTGTCAAAATTGACATAAAATAGTTTTTAAAACAAATATTATATTATTAATTGTTATTTTATTCCTAAAAATCTAAGGTTCGGCCAAATAACTTATATAAGGTTATATATATTAATAATAAACAACTTGGGGTTCTTTTGGCTTTATATAGTAAGTTTATTAACCTTATAGTATAAGAACACAAGAAGACATGGTAAAAGTAAAATTATTTAACTTAATGTCAAATCTAAATGATAAGGTTAAAATTGGAACCTCAACTTGTCTAAATTCTATTGTATGAGGTTATTTAGACCCATACCCACCTTATCATAGAAATAAATCAATTTGGAGCTATTTAAAACCGAACGTGACTTTATAACAAAATAATATTTTTAGTTATTCCAAAGGTGCCCATATCCTCCCTTATAAAAGGGCACCTCCTCCCTCTCTTCCTCACACCACTTTGAGCCTTCAAGCTCGGCCAAACCCTGCCATTTTCTCTTCTCCACTTCCCTAGAGACATCCTAGAGGTCCTGGTATTCTTCAAAGACCAATTTTAGTGCCATAAAAGGAGGTCTCAAAGAAGCACTTCAAAGAAGAGGTAATATCCATTACCGATCCTTTCCAATTTATTTCTTCTTCAACTTCTTATTCTTTAGTTGTTTCATTATGAAGTAATAACATCAGTATCACTCATATACTGATATTTTATTATAAGTATGAAAAAACCCTATATAACCATCTATCCATCCTACGGAAAATGAAATCACCGCGCATGCGTATGTACGGAATACCGTCTCCATGCCGTGGTGTAATCTATTTTCCACCACCACCTTACTTGGATGGGTATAATGGTGTAAATAATGACTATATATGACTATTATAAAGTGATATTGATTCTGAAATAGTATACATACACTCCAATACAATTCCACGATCATAGGAACGATATCATCACTCGTGCGTACGTACGGAATACCATCTCCACGATGTGATGCGACTCGTTCTACATGATCTTCATTTAATAATGATTATATAAATGAATTGAATGAATGAATATGATATATATTACAATAATACCATTCTGGAAATGAGGTATCTATAACCTAAAGATAAGAATAAGAATTTATTCGACAAAACACGCATAAGAACAAAAAGTTATAAACACCCGAATAACAAGTAGCAATGAAATATTACTACAATGAAGCTAAGAATATGACCATATATGATATCATAAAAATAAGTATGATTCTGGAATAAGTCAATAACATTATTTAAATAATTATACAGGAGGTTTGGACACTTACAAAGCAAGTCAGACCTAAGGTAAGGGAAATATCACAATCTCATTTTTATCCGAGATTGTTTATACTTTGGTATTTAATGGGGTGTATTTTAGCATCCACATCCATGTTTCCTCAATATGTAATATTTATATCCTTATACAATAGTTTATATCCAATTTTACCCTTTGGTGAGTTTTTAGTAACAGATATGAAAGGAATCTTTTGTGGTTTTTCGTACGAGGTACTTTTTGACTTTTCCGAAAAAAGTACGAAGAATGTTTTTTTAACTTATACGGCATGAATGGATTTTTAAAATATTATTTCCAAGAATATTACTTTACAATTTTTCATGTTTATTTTTAATCAACTTATTTTAGTTTATAATTGTACGACATGTTAAGAAAGGAAAAGTGTTTTTGAAGTAGAAAGGATATTTTCCTCCAGAATGGAGTTCAAGTGTTTTATCAAAATTATTTTCCATATAAGATAATAAAGGGTTTTGTTTCTATCCCTATTATTATATTGATTTGATTATGTTGTTATGGAATTATATTTATGAATTCCTTTATCTTATATGAATTGTTTTATGATGTCACGATGTTTAAGATTTCCATTTTTATTACATGGGTTATGCTATGATGTATGGTTTATGATTTTGTGGCACACATAATAATGGTATCATTAAGAGATGGGTGGGACCTATATCTCCCTCCAATGAATTGGGTAAAGATTTTATATCTCATGAGATAGACATGGCTGGAACGGTAGGTTATACCGGTTTAGTGAAACAGGACTGAAACGAGGGTGACTCGGTTCAGAAATGGACTTTGTCCACTAAGATCGTCTTCGAAATGAGTCTTGACTAATAAGAAATGATTCTCTATTATTATTTGTGTATTCCACAAAGTTTCAGGTTTTAAGTTATGATTATTGGGATTACATTTCACTTCTATGATTTATCCCATGTTATGATATTATGATCTCTTTTGCAGGATAAGATTTCCAAAAGTTATGTTCTTATGTATATGATGTGATTGATATTTCTTTTGTTTACCCTTACTGAGAATTTGAGCTCACCCGTTTGTATGTTTTATTTCCCCAGGTTAGGAAGAAGGTTATTAAGTAGAATATGCCAAAAAGGGACTCTAGATATGATGAAATAAATGGGAGGCAAAGTAGATGCTTTATGAACCAGTTGTTTATGTTTCCCAGTTTCTAAAGACACTATACCTATAAGGTCCTTTCTTGGTTTTGTTATATGTTGTAATAATTGTTCTTCAATTCTGATGTAATAACAATGTATGTAAAGTATGGGTCATTATAGTTGGTATCAGAGGAAAGGTATAGTCAACCTTTGGAAACTAGGATGTAAAAGCCTTACCAAGAACCCTAAGGATAAGTCTAACCATAGAACACAATCTTAGTGTTTTAGAAATGGCCATGAATAACCTAGGATAAGACCTTAAGTGTGAAATTTTATTCTTTATTATGTGTTTTTTCTATTATAATTAGTGTTTCTCACACTATTCTTCTTGGTTTTAGTCAATGGCTGGAACCCGAAGGAACTGTGTTAATGCGGAATGCAACGGGAAATGCAATGATTGTCCCCCTGAGCAACCAAACGTTATGGGAGCTGGAATGAAAAATCTTGTAGCCATGCTCACACAACTTTTTCAAGCTATGAATCACGCAGGACTTCCAAACGAGCAAAGGAAGGAGCAACATTCTGTTGAATCCTTCATGAGACAGCATCCATCTTCATTCAGTGGGTCTACTGATCCATTAGTTGTGAACAATGGATTAGTACTACTGAAAATATATTTTCAGTTCTTCAATGTTCTAAGAATGATAAAGTCATCCTAGCAGTGTATCATTTGGAGGGTGATGCTGATCAATGGTGGAATCTTATTAAGAATACGAGGCAAAGGGATGAAATTGAGTCCATGGAATGGGATGATTTCAAGAACTTATTTTTCAATAAGTACTTCCCTCGTATTCTCCGAAAAAAGATGGAGAAAGAGTTTCTTGAACTGAAGCAAAAGGATGATGAATCTATTGGTACCTATGAAGAAAATTTTACAAGACTTGCAATGTACGCTTATGGTATTATTATCCAACTTGAGAGTAAGATCGATCGATTCTTTAGTGTCTTAAAACCATGTCTTCGAAGGGCCTTAGCCATAAGGGACTTCAATAGCTACGAGGAAATCGTTCGATGTGCTCTCAAAGTTGAGATGGAGATTGGAGTAACCCATCTGTCATATGGGTTTGATAAGAAGAGGAAAATGGAATTCAAAGGAAAATATAAAGAGCACACTAAAAAGAAGATGAGCTTTCCCTTATGCACAATGTGTGGAAAGAAACATGGAGGGAGTTGTCTTAAAGGGACAAGTAAATGTTTCAAATGTGGAAAGGAAGGTCATCGGGCATTTGAATGCCGCGATGATGGGAAGAAGATGTCTAATGATGCAAACAAAGGAAGGGATACACAGAATGAACCTACTACACTTCAATGTTTCAAGTGCAAGGAGATGGGGAATTATGCCAATAAATGCCCTAATCCACAAGTTGATGATGATGGTCGACGTCAACAAACTCTTAAGTCTAAAGACAAAGGAAAGTCACATGAAATTTCTATCAGCGATGTGGAGTACGATAATGATGTGGTGAAAGGTACACTTACCATCCACTCTAAAGTAGCAAATGTTTTATTTGATTCTGGATCCACCCACTCCTTTATTTCTGAAAAAATTTGCTAAGGATATCACCTTATTACCTCAACAGTTAGATGTTGAGTTAGGTGTGACAACCCCTAATAGCACAACAGTCACATCAAAATTTTATAATTCTTCTCCGATTGAAGTTTGTGGGAAAGTGCTTCCTGCAAATCTTGTGATCCTTCCTATAGTGGAATATGATGTGATTCTTGGCATGGATTGGATTTCTTTACATGGAGCTCATATCAATTTACAAAGAAGGGAAGTCACATTTCATATTCCAGATCAATCTATGATCGTCTATCAATGAAAGGATGAACATAACCTTCTAGTGTAAATTCCTTCCATCTTATGGGTCTTGATTCCACTAAATGAAGGTTATTTATCTCAAATGGTCGGTGAGGAACTCACGATTAAGAATATGCCCATTGTACTGGAGTTTGATGATGTCTTTCCGGAGGAATTACCAGGTCTTCCACCGAATCATGAAGTTGAGTTTTCAATAGAACTCGTACCGGGTGCTTTTCCTATTTCAAAGACACCTTATAGAATGGCCCCAATTGAGTTGCAGGAATTGAAGAAGCAACTCCAAGAGAATCTTGATAAGGGGTTCATACACCCTAGTGCGTCACCTTGGGGAGCACTTGTTCTGTTTGTTAAGAAGAAAGATGGATCAATGAGACTGTGCATTGAATATAGAGAACTTAACAAGATCACTATCAAGAAAAAATATCCTCTCCCACGCATTGATGACCTATTTGACCAACTATGCGGAGCTCAATACTTTTCAAAGATTGATCTTCGTTTAGGGTATCATCAATTAAGGGTCAAAAGGGAGGATATACGAAAGACGGCTTTCCGTACTAGGTATGGACACTATGAATTTATAGTGATGCCATTTGGTCTTACTAATGCCCCTGCTATCTTCATGGATCCGATGAATAGAGTCTTTAGAGACTATCTTGATCAGTTTGTGGTAGTCTTTATAGACGATAATCTTGTCTATTCAAAGAGCAAGGAAGAACATGAAGATCACTTGAGAATTATATTGAAGACCCTGAGAAAGGAGAATTTTTATGCCAAATTTACAAAGTGTGAATTTTGGCTTCAAAAAGTTGCATTTTTGGGCCACATAATCTCAAAAGAGGGGATATCTGTGGATCTAGCAAAAACAGAGGTTATTGAAAGATGTTCAAGACCAAAAACAGTAACTGAGATCCGATGTTTTCTTGGTTTGGCTGGATATTATCGACGTTTTGTGAAAGATTTTTCATGATTATCTAATCCAATCACCATGTTGACTCGGAAAGGAGTTAAGTTTGTCTGGACAGAGGAATGTGAAGATAATTTCAAGGAGTTGAAAAGAAGGTTATCCAGTGCACCTGTGCTCACACTGCCTTGTAGTGGAGAAAGGTTTGTGATCTACAGTGATGCATCCAAGAAGGGATTGGGGTGTGCTCTTATGCAAAATTATATGTTGATAGCTTATGCCTCATGATAGTTGAAAATACATGAGAAAAATTACCCAACTCATGATTTGGAGTTAGCTGCGGTAATCTTTGCATTAAAGATTTGGAGGCATTACCTTTATGGTGAAAGGTGTGATATTTATACTGATCATAAAAGTTTAAATTATATTTTCACACAAAAGGAGCTGAATATGGGCCAAAGAAGATGGTTGGAGCTGATTAAGGATTATGACTACTCAATCCATTACCACCCTGGGAAAGCAAACAAGGTGGCAGATGCATTAAGTCGACAAGACCATGCTAGTTTATCCATGATGAGGATCACAAAAGATCCAATATTTATGGATTTAAAAAGGATGGATCTTGGAATTATAATGGAAGGGGAAAAATCTTATCTTTCTCAAATTAATGTTCAACCATCTATACATCTGATGATTAAAGAGGCACAGAAAGAAGATGTCGAGTTACAAAAGAAGGTGAGAAATGTTCCTGAATTCAACATTGATTGTGATGGGATAATAAAGTTCAGGAATCGGGTTTGTGTTCCTCCCATCCCCGAATTAAAGAAGGAGCTGTTGGATGAGGCTCATAGTTCTTCATTCTCTATTCATCCTGGACTCACGAAGATGTATAGGGACCTAAAAGAGTACTTCTTGTGGGATGGCATGAAAAGAGATATTGTTGAATATGTCTCTCGATGATTTGTTTGTCAGAAAGTTAAAGCTGAGAGACAGAAGACTAAGGGGATGTTACAACCATTACCCATACCCGAATGGAAATGGGAAAACATCAATATGGACTTTGTCACAGGACTTCCTAAAACATCCAAAGGCAATAATGCTATCTGGGTCATAGTTGATCGTCTTACAAAGTCTGCACACTTCATTGCTATTAGAGAGGATTTCTATCTGGATCAGCTTGCCAGGATATATGTAAAAGAAGTGGTAATATTGCATGGAGTACCACTTTCTATTATATCTGATCGGGATCTGAGATTTACCTCGAAGTTCTGGCGAAGTCTTCAGCATACTCTAGATACAGAGTTGAGTTTCAGCACTGCTTATCATCCTCAGACAGACGGTCAGTCTGAGAGTACAATTCAAACTCTAGAAGATATGTTGAGAGCTTTCTCTATAGATTTCAAAGGTGGTTGGGATCAACAACTACCATTGGTGGAATTTTCTTATAATAATATCTTTCACTTTAGTATTCATATGGCTCCTTATGAGGCTCTCTATGGAATGAAATGTAGGACTCCAACTTGCTGGGATGAAGTTGGGGAAAGAAAGCTATTAGGACATGATCTCATTGATGAAATGGCAGAAAAGGTCAGATCTATTCAACAACACATAAGAGCAGCTCAGAGTCGACAGAAAAATTATGCCGATAGCCTAGGAAAAGACCTAGAGTTTGAAGTGGGCGATAAAGTGTTCTTACGGATATCTCCCTGGAAGAGAGTCATGTGATTTGAAAAGAAGGGGAAGTTGAGCACTAGATATATCGGTCCTTTCGAAATATTGGATCGTGTTGGGAAGGTAGCTTATCGATTGGCGCTTCCACCGAATCTCTCTCAAGTTCACGATGTGTTCCATGTATCTCTCCTGAGAAAGTACATACCTGAGCCTTCACATGTACTAAGCTCAGAAGTTGTACCGTTGGAGCAAGATCTTTCTTATGAAGAACAACTGATAGAGATTCTGGATCGTAGCGAAAAAGTCATACGAAACAAGACCACTCGATTGGTGAATGTTTTATGGAGGAACCACCAATTAGAAGAAGCTACATGGGAGCTTGAGGATATAATGAGGGAGAGGTATCCTCATCTGTTTGTTACAAAGTGACGAATTTCGAGGGTGAAATTCATTTTAAGGGGGGTAGAATGTAACACTCGAGACTTTTATGTTATATAAATAATCAAAGGAATCTTTTTCTACACAACACTTGCTTGGCTTGCTTTACACGAAATCGCGACCTTCCTCGATAGCTTGCGTTGTACGCAATACCGAGTTTCACTAAACAACGATATGCTATTAAAATATTATTAAAACTAGCCGTTATGAATAGTAATAACCACTTTTTGAAATTTTATAAATTTTATTTTTCAAAATGGACTTCATTTTTGGATTCGGAATATCAAAATTAGCCTAGGGTGAAATTTTGGTATTTTTCTGAAAACTATCAATTTTTGATGAATAGTGAAACCACTAAGTGGTAGTTAAAAAACTGAATTTTTCATATAACTTAATTTTACCGCTTCTGTGAGTGGAATTTCAAAAATCCGAGAGACACGATTGATGTCAGTAAGTAAAATGTGGTTCAATGAGATGAAAATAATTTTTTTGGTGAATAGTAACTTTTTACTTTTTTTACCACTGTTAAAAGTAATTAGGGTAATTAATGGTAAAAATGATATTATTATTACCATAACACATATCCTAATTCCATTGGACAAGTGTAATTCGACCAAAAACAAACTTAGGAATAAAATATGACCATTTAGGCCCACTTGGATTAGATTAGGACATTTATTATTAATTCATTTAAAGAAGGGTTAAAATAGTTAAAATCAAAGTTTAATAACTAAATAATTTCTAATATGGGGTTATGCATAAGATAAATCCGACTATAAATATTCATTATAAAGATAAAGAGATTTACTACATAATGGTATTTTTTTTAATTTTTTGACATTAAATAATATAATTTATTTATGACACAACGATGATGCAGAAATTATCTTATTAATGAAATATTGACATAATTGATGTTATAAATACCCAAATAAATATAATTTTAGACTTTTTATGAATTCCAATAATTTTATAGGATAATATGACATGTTATTATTGATTTAATTAACTTTTTTAGAACTTATCATTCTGTTATGATTTTCACAAAAATCAATTACTAAATAGTGTAAAAATTGACATAAAATTGTTTTTTAAAAAAATATTATATTATTAATTGTTATTTTCTTCCTAAAAATCTAAGGTTCGGCCAAATGACTTATATAATGTTATATATATTAATAATAAACAACTTGGGGTTCGTTTGGATTGATATAGTACGTTTATTAACATTATAGTATAAGAACACAAGAAGACATGGTAAAAGTAAAATTATTTAACTTAATGTTAAATCAAATGATAAGGTTAAAATAGGAACCTAAAATTGTCTAAATTCTATTAGATGAGATGATTTATACCCCTCCCCACCTTATCTTCGAAATAAATCAATTTGGAGCTATTTAAAACCGAAATTGACTTTATAATAAAATAATATTTTTAGTTATTCCAAAGGTGCCCCTCTCCTCCCTTATAAATGGGCACCTCCTCCCTCTCTTCCTCACACCACTTTGAGCCTTCAAGCTCGGCCAACCCCTGCCATTTTCTCCTCTCCACTTCCATAGAGACATCCTAGAGGTCCTGGTCTTCTTCAAAGACCAATTTTAGTGCCCTAAAAGGAGGTCTCAAAGATGCACTTCAAAGAAGAGGTATTATCAATTACTGATCCTTTCCAATTTCTTTCTTTTTCAACTTCTTCTTATTTAGTTGTTTCATTATAAAGTAATAACATCAGTATAACTCATATACTGATATGTTATTATAAGTATGAAACAACCCTATTTAACCATTTATCCATCCTACGGAAAATGAAATCACTGCGTGTGCGTACGTACGGAATACCGTCTCCACGCCGTGGTGTAATCTATTTTCCACCACCACCTTACTTGGATGGGTATAATGGTGTAAATAATGAATATATATGACTATTATAAAGTGATATGGATTCTGAAATAGTATACATACACTCCAATACAATTCCAGGATCATAAGAACGATATCATCCCTCGTGCGTACGTACGGAATACCGTCTTCACGATGTGATGCGACTCGTTCTACATGATCTTCATTTCATAATGATTATATAAATGAATTGAATGAATTAATATGATATATATTACACTAATACCATTATGAAAATTAGGTATCTATAACCTAAAGAGAAGAAGAATAATTTATTCGACAAAACACGCATAAGAACAAAAAGTTATAAACACCCGAATAACAAGTAGCAATGAAATATTACTACTAAGAAGCTAAGAATATGACCATATATGATATCATAAAAATAAGTATGATTATTTAATAATTTAATAACATTATTTAAATCATTATACAGGAGGTTGGGACACTTACAAAGCAAGTCGGACCTAAGGTAAGGGAAATATCACAATCTCATTTTTATCCGAGATTGTTTATACTTTGGTATTTACTGGGGTGTATTTTAGCATCCACATCAATGTTTCCTCAATATGTAATATTTATATCCTAATACAATAGTTTATATCCAATTTTACCCTTCGGTGAGTTTTTAGTAAAATATATGAATGGAATCTTTTGTCGTTTTTCGTCCGAGGTACTTTTTGACTTTTCCGACAAAAGTACGAAGAATGTTTTTTTAACTTATATGGCATGAATGGAATTTTAAAACATTATTTCCAAGAAGCATACTTTACAAGTTTTCAAGTTTATTTTTAATCAACTTCTATTAGTTTATAATTGTACGACATGTTAAGAAAGGAAAAGTGTTTTTGATGTAGAAAGGATATTTTCCTCAAGAATGGAGTTCAAGTGTTTTATCAAAATTATTTTCCATCTAAGATAATAAAGGGTTTTGATTCTATCCCTATTATTACATTGATTTGATTATGTTGTGATGGAATTATATTTATGAATTCCTTTATCTTATATGAATTGTTTTATGAGGTCACTGGGTTTAAGATTCCCATTTTTATTACATGGGTTATGCTATGATGTATGGTTTAGGATTTTGTGGAACACATAAGAATGGTATCATTAAGAGATGGGTGGGACCTATATCTCCCTCCAATGAATTGGGTAAAGATTTTATATCTCACGAGATAGACATGGCTGGAACGGTAGGTTATACCGGTTCAGTGAAACATGACTGAAACGAGGGTGACTCGGTTCAGAAATGGACTTTGTCCACTAAGATAGTCTTGGCAATGAGTCTTGACTAATAAAAAATGATTCTCTATAATTATGTGTGTATGCCACAAAGTTTCAGGTTTTAAGTTATGATTATTGGGATTACATTTCACTTCTATTATTTATCCCATGTTATGATATTATGATCTCTTTTGCAGGATAAGATTTCCAAAAGTTATGTTCTTATGTATATGATGTGATTGATATTTCTTTTGTTTACCCTTACTGATCATTTGAGCTCATCCTTTTGTATGTTTTATTTCCCCAGGTCAAGAAGAAGGTTATTAAGTAGAATATGCCAAAAAGGGACTCTAGATATGATGAAATAAATGGGAGGCAAAGTAGATGCTTTATGAACCATTTGTTTATGTTTCCCAGTTTCTAAAGACACTATACCTATACGGTCCTTTCTTGGTTTTGTTATATGTTGTAATAAGTGTCCTTCAATTCTGAAGTAATAACAATGTATGTAAAGTATGGGTCGTTATACCTTTACTACATCATGGCGTCATGGGGTCATGGGTAGTCCTATGTCAATGTCCAAGGTGGCCTTTTTTACTTTACATACTAACACATGAAGGGGTTGATGAAACCCACCTCATCACTCATACTCTAGGTTTTTCTTCAAATGGGTAAGGCAGTGAGAAACAAACCCCTTGATATACTTCTTTAAACAAAAATAGTGGAAATAATATCAAATATCCTGATACATTTTGGTTAAACCTTTATATACCACCCATCATGAGTCTTGGGAATCCATTACCATCACATCTCTCATAAACATTTAGACCACCAAATTACCATGGTCATAAATCACTACTTCTTCATCATAATTACATTTTAGAGTAATCATCTATAATAAGTTGTTCCTGTATCTTAATGAATTTTTAATTTATCATGAGGATATACATCAAATGGTTCACTAATAAATAGGTAATGTCAAAATGATCTCTAGTCAAAGATTCTTATTCCTCTAACATATCTAACTATTAGTCAGCTATTATCCCATCCTCATATTTTCAAACAATATATCTCTAAGTCATCATAAAATGATAATATATGATGATATTTCACATCCATATAGAATTTTCCATATCAAATTCTATGTTATTGTCACAATCAACCCTATGCCTCTATCTTTTGTTGAAGTTACACTAGGGGAATATTTACTGCAATGTATTATTATCCATGTAGATGAAAAATATATCATTAAAGATAAATTAATTGCAACATTATAGGGTGAAAAACATATCTTCTAGACCTAAATCATGGATAGGGTAGTTACACTAATGGTCTCGTAGCTGGCGAGACCATTAAGAGATCTCCCAATCCCCTTGGAAACATGAGTTATTGTAATAGATACCATAGAAACTAGTTTTATCTAAATTAATATTAATTATAGTATATTTCAACCTCATATTCAACTCTCAAAAGGCCTGTACACACTAACTTGTCTACATGAACTTTACTCCCTCATTCGTAATCAATGTCTTGTAAGCTACCTAGGAAGAGAACTCCTAAATAAACCATCCACGATTCCCATCCACCCAACTAAAGGTATGGATATCCAGAACACTCTTACATCACACCCAAGATATTAACCTCTACAAATTCAATAGATAAATCAGGATCCCTAACTTTGTGATCATGTGGAAATGGAAATTAACATCAATAATAAAAAATTAACAACTTCGTTACATTATATAAGTATTTTATTCTTAAAGCATAATCAATATATTCTCCACGTGATTACTATAAAACTATATGTTTTGTGAGTATAATAATATTTCTTCCATGAATAACGTGATAAATGGGTCTAGCTAAGGATGAAAAGTCAAGTTCTTGATATCCATTTAAAAATTATGGGAACTCATCATACCGAATTAAATCAAAATATACATGGGTAACAAATTACTTCTTCAAATCAACATCTTTGGATCATACTCCACCAAAAACTATAACAAATGGTAGTGAGATTATAATTTAATTCATGAGAACCATTGAGTTCACCAAAAATGATCAAACATGTCATATATATATATATATAGAAATATATACTTTTTATTCTTTATAGAAATATTTTATCTTCAGTAATCCACAAAAAACTATGATATGTTTTCTACATTCATGGGGAATAAAAATAGATTTCTCCAAATCTTAGAACTAAATTGAGTAATCAATTCAATACATATTCCTCATGTTTCACCTTCTACTGTTAGCTCAATCAGTGTCATACTATAAGGAAAAAATGATATGGCCTCCTCACTTGAAAATAGATAAATCAAAAATTCAATATCCCTCTCATGAGGGGGATATCGAAATAAATTTATTGAGACATCCAAGAATTGGTGTTCCACTAAAGAAAATTTATCTTAAACCATCTATTTATCCACTATAAGATACATAATAACCACTTATGATGTAATGGTTTCAATTTAAAAATGGCCATGTCTTAATGATTCACAAGGATTTTTGAAACACAGTTAGGGGGGGTGAATAATTTTGGTTAATAATTAATAACTTAAAACCTGTCCCCATATCTTAACTAAAAACATATTCATTGTATAAATTTCTCATAAATTTCCCACCTTCAGTTTATATACATGAAATAAGAAAAAGTAAACAGGCAATAAGGTACACCAAGATTTGATTATTGGATTCACCTTTAATGTGGATAACCACAACCCCACTGTATATTAGATATTTTACTACATGTAAAAATATCCTCTATTAGTATTAGGATGAAGATCAGGAAAGGGTATATCATTGTGCCCATACTCATGGAACAAACTAGGTACCATTCACATAATAAATATTCTTCAATAATATAATAATGTATTCAGTATTCTTTTTTTAAAATAGATCAGTACTGACATCATTGTATCTCTAATGGATATAACTATTTCTCCTCCATCAATGTAAATTAGTCTCAGGGTTTTCTGTACTATTCATTAGACCTCATGCCGTAATGAGACCATAGGTTATGATCTACAATCTTTACATATGGTATAAGAATATCATTGGCCAACCTTATCACTATTCTCTGTATTCAACCTAAATAATAACTAGTAGGAACAAGGTTGGTCTACCTTAATTCTTATATACATTCAATATGTTGTGATGAACTATTTCCCAATATCATTGGAACAACTTCACCTAAAGATAAATGATCTTATAGTGATTTTCATCACTTCACTCTATCATTGATACAAAATTTCCCCTCAAGTAGAATACAATATTGGTTCTTTGTTAATAACGAATTTTACTCATATTTATACTAATTATATATATTCATAAAACAACATTAATACTCTCTCCATTATATTTGGAATATTAATTATCCTGAGAATTGGATTTTGAATAATCACTAACCCTTGTGAAATAATATTTTGTGATCTTCCTAAAGGCTAAGTCCATTAAATTTATTTGATATTATAATTTTCACAGCTTCTTAACTCCATGTTACCCACAATTTTTAATGAAACGTCCCTTTATAAGATTCTAAAAGAGATTTACACATCAAACCCAATGTCTTTATAAAGAATAGGTCTCGTGATATGATGATCTCCTATGGAATCTTCTTCATCAAGAACCACACCACAACATTGTCTATATTTCAGTTTCATAGTCACCATAGTCTGTCCTTATCAACAAAATGTTGTGATATCTCAAATAATATATTCATCTTTGGATAATCATTCATTATAAAATATCTTTACCATATGGTTATCTCTATCCTAATTATTATACATATTCTTATTTTAATATCCTTAAATTATAGCTTAAATTGCAGTTTAAACACCATCATGTTATATATGTAACTTAAATTATAGTTTAATAAATATTAAATATTATTAATCTCTTAATTTTTTATTCTAAATTATTATCTTTAAAACTACAATTTTATCTTCTACAAACCTTGTCACGATCCATGTTAGGTTGACATCCAACCTGGTGCCCGACCCGGTCTGCGACATGGCCCGAGGGGCATTCCTGATCCCCATGGTTTGGAAACTAGAACCAGGGATCAATATAAACTAGTTGGAAATGATTTTACCCGTAACAAAAGAAATATAAATAAACATAAACTAACAAAAATCTAAATAAAAGAAGACGAACTGAACAGACTGGCTATGGAAAAAGCAATAAGCTATGTAACATGTCATTCCACATGTGACCTCATGGGTCACCACAGAATAGTAACCACACTCGCTGCACGAGAAATCCAGAAATAGACCCCGAAACTGAAAATATAAAGTAGGTGTGAGCACTGAGATGCTCAATAATAATTCTAGAGTACAACAACGCCCTATGTCCTTACCTTTAAGAAGAAACCCAAAATATGCTAGTCTGAAAATGATACATTATAAATTAATTCTTTTCATTCTTTTCAAATTCAGGTAAAAAGATTGCATTTTCATGAAAATAATTTATCTTCCACTTCATTTTCAAAAAAGGTTCCAAGTATTCATTTGAATTTATAAATAAAAGGAGACTATTTCTGACTAAAAATATGGTTTTCAAAAAAGAGGGAACAAGCATTAAACAACTGAATATAAAAAAATATTACAAGCTCCATGGGAAATCAAAAAGCTAGTAGTATTAGTTGGGGACCTAGGATCCTCAATCCTTAATGTAAACGTGGAATATTAAGTAAAATGATATACGTTCTCATGAACGTTCCATTAGTAGGGATCATAACCATAACATAGTGGTCTCCAATAATCCTTTTGTTTAGTTTGTGTAGTAGAATCTATCCTGTTAGATGAAACTTGAACGAACCACTTCTATATTATCTATCATACTAGTCCTAGTCCGCCCACCTAAATACCCAGGTTTTTACATGTGCTCCATTTCATGTGGTGGTGAGTTTTATCATGCAAATATACATGAATATATCATTCCCTTTATTGAAAAACACACTCACTACCTCACCCCAATCTTCCTCCTTGAGCACATCCCCGCTTTTTCCATCACACAAAATACTCAAGCCTTTTTACTCAGCAAATATCACAATCCACACATTCAACATACACATAATTTTTTAAAATAAGGGGGCATGCCTCAAGAGGGGTTTTCTGTTTTTCACAAACTAGTATTAAAGTACCAAATGGGAATAATTATTCAGAAAGAGTATTTTTCATTTTAGAAAACATAATCACCTAACACTTTCTAGTTTCCAAAACTATTTGAAAGTCTATCTAAACAAAAAAAGGAACCACTTATTAAAAAAAATAAAAAACATTCTTACAATGAAGCAATCCTTTTAAGGAGGTCAAATCACCCTTTAATCTCTTGTTTGCACAAAAATCCATTTTGGAAATCACTTTGGAATATATTTGGAAAATCAAACATTTCATTACACTTTTATTATAAAATCGACCAAAAGGCCACATATCATTATTAATAAAAATGTCATGGTCAAAACATCTAGGAAGATACTTTTCAATATCCACAAGAAATTATCTATATATACATATTTATATATATAGCATATTCATTTCATATAAAATATAAGGACATACTTTTAAAAGAACACCATGGGAAAATAGAAATTCTAATTAATGATCAAGGCATAGGGAACCTATTGTAGGGTGGAACCAAATCGAACATCTGGACCTTGGTTCTTTTTAATTAAGAGATGTTGTTCCCCCACTAAGCATATGCACTTTAACCTACATATTAGGACACCTAGAGCATATACACACACCTGTATGGCCATGAACGTGTGCAAGGGGATCCATACATATATTCTTATATGCATATACTAGTATCCACTCACCTACGTAGGAATGTTCATATATATATATATATATATACACACACACATGGGAACACCTAGCCCCATATATGTATATTCACTTTCATAGATGACTATACAGGTAACCGGGGAACCCACACACAGACACACACATATATATACTTACCAATGCAAGGGTAGGTGAGTCTCCTTAGACCAAACGACTCAAAACCCTAAATAAGGGACTACACACAACAAATATAATTTAATAAATCCACTTAAAAAATTTATAAAACACTTCAAAGTAGAACAAAAAAATTTACACCAAAACACAACCTATTTCAACCAAATGAATAGAAAAACTTTTTCCAACCATGATTCATATTCCAAACACAACTAAAAAAAATTACTCAATTTATAAAACATTTAAAATGAACCCACAAGGCCTCACGGTGGCAGGTGTTCCCGGGTTTCAAGGCGGCGCGTGGGCTCGCGGCTCGAGGAGTTACGCGGTTTCTTTTGATGGGTGGTTGTTTGAATTTTGAAATGGTTTGATTGTATCCTTGGGTCCCGGAAACCCCTATAAACCGGCTTTATGATAATGAAAAAAATGATTTCCAGATGTTAGGGTATAGAACTACCTACCTCACTTGGTGAAATATTCTAAAAATTAAGTAAAAACACATTCACATAAAATTTGCACCATGAGGAGGGAAGAAGTAACCCTAATCATGTATATTGAACAAAAAAAATCCAAAATTAGAACCCCTAAAAAAGACCCCATTCCCACTGGAAACCCTTAGCCCAAAGAGGAGAGTAAAAACCCTAGTAAGGGAGGAAGAGGGACTTATCGGAGGAGGCGCACCAGAAGAGGGCTTGTCAATCAGGGCCGTGGTTTCTGGAAGAAGCGTTGGAAGCTAGGAGGTTTGCATGTGGCTAGCTGGTCACGAGGGAGAAGGTGGTGTGAGGGTCGGTCGAAAGGAGATGGGGATTCAGACATGGGAGTGTCAAAGTGGGTATGGCTATGCGATGTGGGTAGGATAGAATGTGGGGCCATGCATGGTAGGGTTATAGGGGGATGGGATGTGGTGCGATAAAGGGAGGTCGTGAGGAAGCGAGGAAGAGTGAAAAAAAGAATAAATGAAATGTGAAATTCCATAAAATACCTAATGAAATTACTATAATAATAATAATAATCATATAATAATAAAAATATTAACAATATTAATAATACTAATTGTAATAACAATACTATTAAAAGATTAATTAAAATATTGACATTAATAATAATAATAATATTCTTAAACAATATTATTGTTGTTATTATTAGTAAAACTCCTCTCCATTTACATTTTTGATCTTATTTTATTTCACATTCACTCTTTTAATCACCTCATTAATTAATTAATTAATAAAAATAATCTCTTTGTGAACCCCAGGCAGGCCGCATAGTGACACAACAAAGTCACACAACTTCGACTATGCCCTGCCCGAGTGACGATCACTACTATTCCCAAAACACTCACTAATTAGTAAAAGTAAAAATTTCAATCAGGCTCACCCCACACCTCGACGAAAAATTAAGAAAACAAATAAAATAATAAAATAATAATATTAAATATAAACAGAAATTATTTCAGAAGTTGTGGTGTGATTAATCTCCCCTCCAAAAAGCTTTTCACTCCCGAAAATCCATAGTGAGACCAAGACCAAAAATAATAATACTTATTCATAGTTTATGGAGGATACCAAAAAAGTAGAGCGGTAATAGGCTATTCCACTACACTCAGATAGAGAGAGAGAGAGATTCTTATAAGATAAACCCATGAAACCCCAAAAATAGACTTTTCTCCAAGTTTCACCCACCCCTAAAAGCTAAAACACCTTTACTTGATAAATAAAGGAAAGGAACTTTCAGAACCATAGAATCAAACCTCTCAAACTGAAACACCTCGAACACTACAAAACAGAAACCACATAACTAGTATAAAGTGAAAAAACAAGACTAAACCACACCCAATAAACACCCCCATAACCTACCACCCAACCATATCTAGAAAAAGAACAAACTAACCGACATGGGGAGGTCAAAATAGACTCCCCGCCCTTAAAACTGACTTACACCTGAAATGAGATGGGGAATAACGATATAGGGAGGCCCGAACAGACTCCTCACCATAAGCTATGGGCTAACATTGACTTATTTCAAAGAAGAAAAAACTAAAAAACATATCTTCACTAACCAAACACCCCACTGTAATGAAATGGGAGGCAAGGGCACCACTATCAGGACATAAAACCACAGTCTAAGAAAACCAACAGAATCACATCCCCATATAATCACCAAACTTATTTGGGACAAATTTTCCCAAACACACCCCATAAGGGTCATTCTGTTGGGGTATTCACCTAGTGAGGCATAAGAACCTGGTTTTCATGACAATGAAATGACTAAGCCTCCATATACCCAAGGGTTACCCATCTGTTCAAATGTGCCACAATGTGGAAACAGGTTCCTCTAACCACTCTCCACCGAACATGAACAACCGAAATATGATAACAACACTAGAGGTTTAAAATATTCCTATATTCCACACTAAGGATATAAATTATACCAATGCCTTTATAGACCTTGGGTTTCAACTTACAATGAACTAACTTCAATTCAAGACCTACATCTGGAGTTCTTTTGGTTGAATAATCTCCTGCCTCACAGTCAGGCACTAAAACTCCTAAACAAAACTTCTTTTTTCTAGTGCCACATGTATCCACAATGAAATCAAGAACACCCCCATAGACCCAACACATTGCACCATCCAAATACCACCACACAAAAAATTCATCAAAACAAGGGTTATATGGTGCATGGACATTACCCCTTGTTACTCCAGATGAGAAACATCGCTAGGAAGGACACGTAGAAATTACCTCTCTCTAAAATGGTGGAATTAAAAATTTACTAAAGGAGAATACACTTTTGTAAATACAAAGGCTCTTGGAAAGTTGTACAACCTTCATCATTGCAACAAAATGAGAAAACGACACCCCAAAGTGTCACTGAACATGAACACTACTATAGAGATATATAATACATGGAAAAAGACTTTATATAGAGTCTGAAATGACACCTGATCCCTACGACCGGCCATAAAAACCACAAGTGACTAGGTCTGCCACATTTGTGGCTTAACACAAACCATTTCATAGATGATACCAACAAAATACACAAAGTACCTTTAAAAAATAAATCTGTGTAGACAAATCCCGACTGCTTCTGCCTTTTCCCATTGTAATTCCTTTCACTGCTTCCACACAGGATCATCAACATTAACGATGTAAATCTTCAACCTAGACTATCAAATGAGCCAAGGAAAATGATTTTCATTCTACCCATCCTGCACCTTCTCTCCCTCTATAATAAGATCTGCATAACCGACAAGGAAAAAGTGATAAACAAAACACTAACACTAAAAATAAAATCCCTTAATTTGATCAAATGGAGGGACAACCAATGGTGAATCTCCTGTGACCTCACTTAAATCATGTGATAACTCTTTTTGGGGGCCTAAAATATCCAATAAATAAAACTACAGACCCAATTAAACAAGTCTGTTGGACAAACATACCTGGAGAAAACATTGGATGTATGGGGAACACACTGTAGGGGTCTCCCGAAACACTCCATGAAGAAGACTACAAAAAAACCTCAAATAATATTACCAACAAAACAAAAAGATGTAACATCAATGAAACAATAAATCCTTTCAAACCCCAAACATCCCACAACCAAATTTCTAGAAATACAAAAGACACACCATAACCTTTTATTCAAAACCACTTTCGATAATAAAACAGAATTGGTGGGATACACGTTTGCTAATGGTACCTCATGGGTCTCACACAAGCATGATCTCATGACATCTCATACACTCATCCACATTTGATTCACATATCTAAGGAATTTGGTCACCTTTGGGAATACCAAGGTTCAAAAAAACCATTCCATTTAAAAAATCCACAAATTCCCCCTTTTATAAACCAATAGTCACAAAACAAAACTCAAATTTATATTTCACAAAAAACCACCTCAATAAACCATCAAACCATTAAATAAAACCCATTTTGGATCATTTAAAACTTTAAAAAAAACATTGATCATTCAAACGAAATTCACATTCAAACCATTCATGTCAACTTCAAAACATTCTATTTCACTTTAAAAAACTCTCACTTTTGGATCAAACTCCATCACCTTAAAACCAATTTCCCATCCTTCTATAAATCAAATCATCTAAATTTTAAAGAATAAATTCTTAAATATTCAAAACAAGGTTTTCAAATAAATTTTTTTAGAACACAAGGAGACACAAGGAAATCAAAAAATGGAAATTTAGTGTTAGCATGGGTCTTGGATGTATGGTTGGACGCCATAATCTAATCACCTCATCATCACAGAGAGTGTTCTAGGTCAATGTCTTCGGTTCCATATGGCTTTCCAGGAAATGTGAGCTCATTGAGTCCATTGACCAAACTCTTTTTTCATTTTCCCAAGCATCAATAAACCACAAGAACAAAATTGGAACCCGACATTCCATGGTAAGCCATGTCCTACTATGAGGTGTTCTGGCAAGTCTCCATAATTATAAAAAGAAAACCGATTCCTGAAAATCCTAACTCTGGTCTACCATGAATCATTCCAATGAAACATGACCCAATAGAGTGATCCTCTCTTTGATTCCATTTTTTCACGAGCCAAGCTAGGTCACCATCCGACCCAGCACCTAACCCAGTCCGAAGCAAGACCCAAGGGGCATTTTCGATCCCTACGAGTTAGAAACTAGTGTTGGGCAACAATATAAACTAGTTAGGAATTATTTGGCTGATAAAAAGACAAATAAATAAACATAAATAGAACAAAATAGATAAATAATAGAAGATGAACTAAAAAAACTAGAAGAAAAAAAGGAATAAGATAAGTAACGAGATATACCTCATGTGACCTCATGGGTCACCACAGAACACAAACCACACTCAATGCAAGAGAGATCCAAAACTAGACCCTTAATCTGAAAAGATAATGTAGGCATGAGCATCGAGATGCTGACTAAGAATGATAGAGTACAACAACTCTCTATGTCCTTACCTTTAAAAAGAAACTCCAAACGTTCTAATCTAAAAATAAGACATAATAAAAAAATATTTTTCATTCCTTTCAAATTCAGGTAACAAGCCTTCATTTTTAGAAAAATCATTTCGCTTCTAATTAATTTTAAAAATAGATTCCAAGCATGCATTAACATTTCAAAATGAAAAGAGGACAATTTAGATTAAAAATATAGTTTCTGAAAAGAGGGAAAAAGTATGAAACAACTAAATTGAAAGTCATATCACAAGCACCCTAGGAAGTCCCAAAGTAGGCAGTATTAGTTGGGAATCTATAGTCCTAATATCTCAGTGTAAATGTGGAATATGAATCACAATAATATATGTTCTCGTGCACGGGGCACTAGTGGAGAACCCACATATAATCTAGTGGTCTCCAATCAACATTTTTTTAGTTAGTGTTGTAGCATCAATACTACTAGACAAAACCAATATGAACCACTTCTGTATCATATAAGATTCTAGTCCTAGTCCACCCACAAAGATACCTTGGTATTACCTAGTGCTCCATTTCAAGTGGTGGTCTATTTTATCATGCAAACATACATGAAAAAATCACTCTCTATTAAAAAACACACTCACCCTCTCACAACTAATCTACCTCCTTGATCACATCCTCGCTTTTTCTGTCACACAAAATACACAAGCCTCTTTACTAAGAACTTATAAAAATATACACATTCAAAATGTCTATATTTTTCTAAAACAAGGGGGGAATGCCTCAAGAGGTGTTTTTTTTCACATAACATTATTAAAGTTACAAATGGGAATTACTATTCACAATTAGTACTTTTCATTTTAGAAAACACAATCACCTAACAGTTTCATGTTTCCAAAATTGTTTGAAAGTTTATTTAAACAACCATGGTACCACTTATTCATAACAAGCTTAACAATACGCTTACAAAAAAGATATATTTTTAAAGAGGAAAAATCACCTTTTAATCTCATGTTGATACCAAAACCCATTTTAGAAATCACTTTGGAGTTTTATTTGGAAAATAAAACATATCATTAAAACATTATAATAAAATAGACCGAAATGGCACATGCCTTTGGAAATTCCCGTATCAAGTTCAAAACATCTGGGAAGCTACTTTTTAAGATTCAATCATTTATATATATATACATAATTATATACATTGCATATGAATTTCATATAAAATAAAGGAACTTACTTATAAATGTACACCAAGAAAAAATGAAAATTCTAATTAAATATCATGGTTTAGGGAACCTACCATAGGGTGGAACCAAACCAAAAATCCGGCCCTTGGTGCTTTCTAAGTAAGAGCTATTGCTACCCCAATAAGCGTGTGCACTTTCACATATATATAGGTATGCCAAGACCCTATTCAAACACCTGTATGGCCATGAGAATGTGAAAGGTTATCCTTACATATATTCTTGCATGAATATACTACTCCCCACTGATCTACATATGCATTTTCATATACATATATATATACATCGGATCACCTAAACAAATACATGTATATTTACTGCCATGGATGACTATAAAAGTAATGGGGGAACCCACACACACACACACACATATATATATACACACATACATACCTCTGCACACGTAAGCGAGTTGCCTTAGACCTGGTGACTTTAAACCATAAAGCAGGGACTACACACAAAACATATAATTTACAAAATCCAATTAAACAATTTATAAATCACATGAAATTAGAAAAACAAAATTTACACCAAAACACACCGGATTTCATATAAAAATGCCACTTTAAACCCAAACACACTGAAAAATTTCTTCCCACCATGATTCACATTCAAAACACTGCTTAAATAACCAATTACTCAATTTGAAAAAAATCTCAAATACACCCCACAAGGCCACACTCCAATAATACACCAATTTCACTTGTAAAAATATTTTAAAATCAATTTCCCATCCAAAATTTTAAAAAACACAATTTTTACCCTGTAATCAAACCAAAAAACAAATTCAAAAACACAAATAAACACAATTAATTTTTTTAATGATGTTAAGGTATGGAACCACCTAACTCACTTTGGTGAAACATCAGGAAGATGAGGTGAAAACATATTTGCACCACATTCGCACCACATTTTCACTAGTATTATGAAGAAGACACCCTAATCAAGAGGACTGAACAAAAAACCAAAAAATTAGAACCCTAAATCAGACCGCATAACCACTGGAAACCCAAGAACAAATAGGAGAGTCAAAACCCTTAGAAATAAATAATATAGACTTTTCGGGCGGTGGCACGCCGAAAGAGGGATTGGAGGCCAGGTTTATAGTTGCTGGAAGAAGTGCTGACAGCGAGGTGGGAGGCTCGAGGCTAGCTGATTGGGAGGGAGAATGTGGCATGTGGGTTTCATTAAGAAAAAATCATAACATCTTCAACTAGTCTCTCTAAATTAATATCCTTTGTGAAATATTATTTCTCTTTATAATCATGGACATTCCTTAAGAACAAATCATAACATCTTCCACTAGCCTTTCTAAATGAATAACCTTTGGGAAATATTTTTCCCAGTTCTATCTCAACCCCATCTCCAATATTTTTTATATGAAAGGATCTCTAAAATTGTCTCCAAAGAAAATAAATTACTTTAATCATATTTGACAAAACTTCTTGAAAGAAACACTATTTTTCAAATAAAAAATGATAACCACTCATTTTCAATATTTTTGGTTCTTCCAAAATACTCATGAAATCATCAGAGATCACTATGCAAGGATTTTTTTGAAAGCTCAACCCTAGTACTCATAGAAAAGAACGATAGATCTAATAACTTTCTAATTTTTTTTTACTTCAACACATACTGATATCATGATTTTTTCCTTCATATTTATTCAAAAAAAATACCACACAATATGTTGTGGGACCAAAAAATATCTCATATTATATTTCCTGTTAATACTAATAGAAAAAATTCATATCAATTTTCTTATCTCCCACAATAATAAATACAAATAAACCTGAGAGTATGTGGAATCAAATCACTTAATTTAATTTTCCATCAAATATTCCACGTTAAGTACAAATTATCCATTATTAGTGTATAAAATAAGAGGTTCTAATAAAAATAATAAATCAATCAATAAACTAAAAAAACATGAGATATTAACTCCAAAAATATTTTCAAAATAGATATTAAAAATGATTTTCAATTTTTACCAAGATTCTGAATATTTATTCCAGATGATTAAAACCTAAATTCCGAAAGACATCTCAAAAACGAAATTAAAAACATTCAAAAATCTTACCAGGAAATCATAAAAAATTACCCATTGATTTTATCATTTTTAATTCTTTAATCAATTAAAATTACCACCCCCCCCCTTAACATTAGAATTGATTATTTTTTTAAAAATATGAATGAATCTGCATTGAAGAAATTCTTATGAAAAATTTAATGCATGTTCTTGAAATTCCATATATTCCTGACAAAAAAAATTTTGGATGCTATTGAAGCATATCAACCTCAAGGGATATACTTGATAAATACATAATCAAGGTTGATCTCTTAATAAAGGATAATATTTATGAAACTAAAAGGCTAGGATCACATGAAGATAACTAAAGAAAATTAGAGATATACCCATGGGCCTATGCCAATGGTTTTCAATACCATTGGTATAGGTTACATATACAAACAGTTTTTACGGAACTATTGGGATAATTAATTTATACAGAAGATATACTGTTGGTTATCTAAACCCCTTGGTATAGTCACCTTAAACATGCCATATAGAAATGATTTTTATGATACCATTGGTATAAAATTCCTTAAGGGATGGAAATACCAATGGATTATTGAAACTATTGGTATAAATTCTATTATACCAATGGGTTTTAAAAAATGGTTCTCTATCACTCCACAAAAAATCCATCACGCAGCCTCATCCTCTTCTAATCCTACTCCCATAAAAAACCATACAACCTTAATTCTATTTTATTCCCAATTATTCACCATATATCTTTAATTAGTGTTTGAATTCTATTATTCTTCGACCTCAAATTGGTGACTTTCAAATGAATTATATTTTCTTAACAGATTAATTTTTAGTTTTCTCTATGTATAAAAGACTAACATATATTTTTTATGAAATTAATCATCATGATTCATTTTACAAGGCTTTTTTTATTATATTTGTAAATTTATTAGATATTAAATTTTATTTTTAGTGGTTTAATTTTTTTAATTCATTTGCTTCATATTTCTATATAAAATAATATTTCCTTCATACAATAACATGATATTTTATTTTTGGTCTCCATAAAATAACAAGGACCCAGAAAATCTATTAATCCCAATTCCCCTCATGGAGTTTCACGAAAACTATTTTTCATATTTGAGAAACCTTCTATTTTGATGATCATTAGTATGAGTATGGTTTCATGATATATGTCAAAAAAATCAAAATTACACACACACACACACACATCTTTTTAGTTTATGTACAGTAAAATTTTGAGTATGTTGAACATTATACTAATGTTTCTACTCTAATTATTTTTGTAGGTATATATTTTATGTTGTTGCAGATGTTATAATTATAAATGAACCCCCATGATCCCACACTTTGAAGTGATTATTATTTGGATAGATTTTATATATGTTCTCCTTGAGTAATATTCCATTATATTTCTATTTTGTAACATATTATGTATCTATAAAGTACCAATCATTTTCAAATTTTTTATATGAGACCCAAGGGATTAATTTAATCCAATACAAGACAATTTATTTTATACATTGTTTTTATTTTATCATTAATTATTATTATACTTTTAATTCTTTGTCTCAATTTTATCATTGTTTTGATTGTATATTTTTTGTTTCAAAATTGAATACATTTTGTGTGACACCGATTTATTTATTAGTTTTTACCTATTATTTACAGATTTTTCACATTTATATTTTTTTGATAATAACTTTGGATATGCATATTTTTGAATAATTATTTTTCTACAGGTTTTCTATTTCTCCTCTATGGGATGTCAACAAGGTGAAATTTGTGGGAATTATATATTCTATATAGTTTATCTAAATTTCAATAGGAGTACTCTTACACACAAAGGTAATAACTTATTTTCATTCTCTAAATTTTTATTTATTTTTTGGATTATTCAATGTTGGTATACCTTTAAAAATGAAAGGTTTTATTTTGAATTAATTTACTTATAACATGAGTTATATTTTGGGAATGTAATAATTACATTATTTCAATTTTATTGTTGATAATAAATGGTACTTACCACTAGTTAATACATTATATATACATTATTTGAATGTGTTTATTACTTACATATGTGATTGTAATTGGATATATCAATATTGTAATGTGGGATATGACTATTGATGATGGGGATTATTTCATCATAGTGGATTTCCTGACCTTATATATATTTTTTTACAAATTTAGTGATGAATACAATTTATTTTCTTATTAACATATTTTAGGGACCAACTTTATTGAAAAAATTCTATATATGATGGTGATTTTATGTTTAATAAACATTATAACTTATTTCTATATTTCATTAGTAATCATATTCGTTTCCATTTATACATAATATCTATTTTCTTCATTGGATAATTTTTTGAAAAAAATATATTTTCATACAATGTAACTAAATGTATGGATTTATTTATTTTTTTAGTGAAATATTTTTTTTATCATTTTGAGTCTATATTTACCCTATCATTTTATATTTAAAATAGTAACTTTATTAGTAATGAATTTTTACCAATATAGTAAATTTGTTATATTCAGGAAAAAATACCTTAAAAATGCATCAGGTGAATGATTGTTTGGTAACACTTTTAAAGAACATAGGGTAATTCATTATAACCCATTTTTTATAATGTGTATAATTATTTTTTATGTCCTGACTATTAATTTTATTATCTTAAAAGATATTACATATAATGAAACCTCCCAATAATCTATTTCAAGTACTAGAACAATGTCATTTTCATACGAAATGGATTTACCATTTTAATTTTCTATTTTTTTCATTTTATACTAAAAAAATATTTTAATTATATGAATAGCTTCACATTTTATGTGCATATATTTAAATTTAATATCATAAACCTCTCTTTAAATATTATATGATTAATGGTGTTTTTAATGTATGAAAATAATATAATTTATAGTGTGTCATCTAATCACTCATGATGGACCACAATTATAATCAATACATCCTTAACCAATTCTTTATAGTTTACTCCTAAATACACAATTATTGTACTATACAACAATATTTGGCTTCAAAATTCTGAACAACATATGTATCCATTTTAAATTTTAATATCATGCTTGATGTGAGTTTTAATTCATTAAATTCATATTGTTCATCCATATTCTAGCATAATAAGATATTAAAATTTAATATTTTTACTAATTTCATCAAGTTCATCCCATTCATCATGTTCACCGTATTAATAAATATTCATTTCATTAAAAAATTTGGAAGGAATATGTATACATTTTTTTATTTGGATTCATTAGAAAACTAGAAATTATTATAGGGATAAAAATAGGAAATAATATGATGTCCACACTTTTGGATATTATTTGTCATTATGTTTACCAGATCTATCCCTTATAGTTTAACATCATGATTCATACAGAAATTATCCTCTAAATTATTTTCCTTTATATTACATCTAAAATGTGTTTGTAATAAACCTCTTTCTACTACTCCAGCCCCCAATGATGGTGTCCTGGATGAATTCATTCATGAAATATGAAGCTGTAACATTATGCAAAAAAACCCCACATTTTTTTATTTTTGAAACATACTACCTTTATTTACTGAAAAATTTACATACATAGATACCATCCTTAATATATTGTTCCTCCCATTTTAGAACGTTTTTTTAACTTGTATGAATATATTTACTTATATTATTTTACCATGCATGTGATGAAACATGATTAAAATAACTATGACTAAATTCGAATATTAGATATGAGATGTGTGATTTTTACTATCTTTCATTTGTTAATAGTCTATTTTCAAGAATGGAAATTATGTGTACTCTTTATGTTTCATCGAATTATTTCATTTTAAGTATATAATATTTTTTATCAATTAATTTATCCCTTATAATCATTAATATTCATTTTAAATATTTATAAGCACCAACAAGGAAAATATATTACCTGATCATACCTATATAAGGTTGGTTGTTGGTCACTCTAACTAAAAAAAGTTTCAAAAGTTGGTTGTGGGGTATTCTTACTAAAACTTTTATTTTGTTTATAAAGGGTTTTATGCTACATGGTTTTTCCTCATACAACTTTTTACTTTAAAGGATATCTATCCTCTCATAATTTTCTATTTTTAAGTGAACTTCTATTATCAATTTTTCATTACTTATATTACTTTTAAATAAATATTTATTATATTCAATATTGAATTGTTTACATATCCACGCATCTTAAAATGATTTTAATATATTTTGAATATGGATATGTACTATTTGTACTAGTTCCCTATAGGCATGGTTGAATATATTGTTGTTGAATCTATTATAGGTTAATCTTTACAGGACCATTCCCTTGAACTCATAATTCAATAATGATGCTTGTTGTCATTATCCATGGTTTTTTGTACAGTAGAGAATATGGAATCTTAAAAGAGACTCTCTTGAAGGGGGTACCAATGATGGGATCTTATATATATATATATATATGAATTCCCATTTCATTTTTCCATCTACCAATTTTAATATCATTTATTTCAACTCTAGGAATTTGATTTTAGGAAGGAACAATGCTGAGGATTTTATTATATTTCATTGTTTTTTGCATCAATACATTTCAAAAATCATTTAACATTTTCACCGCATATTTTAATATTTAACAAAATAATAATTCCCCCATCTGCTCATTAGAAGTGTGGAATAGTAAAAACCATAAAAAATGAGGTGATATCGATCAATAAAAAAATTAGGACATTGAGGATTTATTCCAAAAAATTTATCAATGGAAAATGGTGCATTTGTTAGATTCATTATCATAGGTACAATATTTTCATTGATAATTGTTTTAATTTATTATTTATATTAATTTTTATAAAATTTATTTCTATGGAAGCTCTATAAAATTCTTGTTTATCATTTAAAACATCTCAGTTATCCTTAATTCAACATTAATATTTTTGAAAATGGAAATATTGAAAATATCATATTTAATTTTTTATTGGTTATCAAGATAAATAGATTAATAATATGTGATTGCTTCCCATGATACTAGGGGTCTAGATTTTAATCTTATAGTTCTAATAGTAGTCGGACAAGAAGAAATCAAGAGTAATTTTTAAAAAACGGCATCTACAGGATTTATGTGCGTACTAATATTTTCATATTGTGAATCTTTAAAACAATGTGATCATTTTTTATCATTTCCTAAATGTAAAATTAATTGAGAATTATTTTAATGATTGAAATGGTTATTTATCTACTCGAGTAACAATTCCACTTACTATATTAATTACATTTTTCATTCTAACAAGTTTCACAAATATTTTATGTTATTACATATATTGAATAAACAATGTATATGTGATGTCAACATCCGTTATATAATTTAGAATGAGTTTTCTGACTCATTGATACACTTTTTTCTCCTACATGTATATTTTATGTGGTTTTTTATGGGATATTATTCACAAGGAATCTAAGGATTCAATTGATGATAGCAAGACAATTTTGAAGTATCACCCTTTGATTAAGTTTGATATTTTTTATGGGGAGTTATATGACTCATTCTCTTTATCATTGGATCTATAATCCCATAAAAGTACACTCCATGATCCTGAAAATCGCAAAAACCCCATTAAATTATAAACCACTATTTTAGGATTTTCATTGTGTTGACAATGTTGAATATCACTACAAGTCAGTCATCTAAATGAAAAATAGGTCTACTCTTTATGAGTTTCCATTTTATAGTATCATTTGAACACTGTCATTATTTGTGTTTTTAAATGACATATTTTCATTTAATAACTATCCATCACTCAATAGTATCTTGAATACTGTTATTCTATGTTTGAATTTGCGAAATCATTATATTAAATAGTATTTATTCTATTATTCAGTCCCAATATATGAATCTAGAGCATCTACAATATGAATATTATTATTAAAGGTATATTCAATGAAAAGATTCATATATGATCCATTTTCACTATTTCAATCTTTTAGTATCAATGAACAATGTCATATATATTCATTAATGAATTGACTTTTTTACATTTTCTAGTCTCAGTTATTTAATCCTTTTTTCAGTACTAGTAAGACATTTTTGAATATGTTAGATTTATATATATAATCACTATAATTTTTTTATCTGATTAGATAACAACATATATATGTTCTATATTTTCACTATAGTCAACAAAATTACACAGTTACTACATATATAAAATAAGTTCATTAAAATATAAATTCATATAGAATATTCATATCAAATATTTCTATATATGTAAAAATAAATACATTTATGAACCTATTTTTGTATGAACTTATTTTTGTATTCATTTTCACTTATAAGAAAAATAATTATAGTTTTGTACGAATTTATTTCTTTCTCCATATTTTATACTGATGCATTTTTAATATGCACTTATTTATGTACATTGTTATTATAATATTCATTTTTTATTGATATTCATATTGGTAATTAATAAAGAAAATATCAACCATTATTTATGAAATTATTTCAATAGAAATAATCTATATTTTATATTGAAAAAAAATTGTTTTCATGTACATATATTGAAATTAAGTATAAGGCCCCACCCTTAATACATTACAAAATCTTGAGATAAGTCAATAATTGTACTTTAATTCACATCTAGGATCTTTTCAGGTTTAGAGTTTTAGATAATTAGGCCACTATTAATACATATAATCCCATAATCATACAAGAGGATACTATGAAAATAGTATCAATTTTTTCCACAAAAGGAATCCTTTTTAAAAATAAATCATGATTTCTTTTCTTGATAAAAATTATTTTGACTTATTTATTTCTCTTACCAATATTTATACCATGTGAAAACATTTTAAAATTTGGGATAAAAATAAAAAAATATTAAGTGATAGAATAAAAAAAGAAAGTGTTAGTCCATGAATATTTATAAACCCATGAAATCATGAGTATCATGAAATCTTAATAAAAAAATAAATCATAAAGGTAACTTGTCGCATCCATATCATTCATACTTTTATTGTAGCATCGACAACTACATTGGTAGTAACCTGCATGGTCACAATTGGAATACCCATCATAGTATATTCCCTAAATCGTTTAGTATAAACCATACTGCTTAACTCTATCTCATTAACCAATTCATTGGAGAGATATCACGAGCTCACCCACCCCATGTTTATCATAGAACCACTTGTATACATAAATAATTCCCAAGAACCATAACATAACCATAATATAAAAGACAAGCATAATAGAAATTTTTATTCCACATTATAATAAAAAGATACAATTTAAAGATATTTAAATAATACATCATTTATCAAATCCATTTTCAAATATAAATATATGAAAATGGTATATATTTTTATTTTAAAAACATCACGTCTTTTAAAGGAAGACAAATATCAAATAATGGTTGCATCGGCAGAAAGGTCGTTGTCACCGCATATGCAAAAAATAAAATTACTTTTTTTTATTTAGTAAAACAATTCCTAGAAAATGATTCCTTTTGAAAACCTTTTAATGAAATTAAAATTTAAAGGTTTTTATTATACACCGTATAAAAGGAAGTGTATATTATCAAAATATGCCTCAATGAAATGACATCGAGAAGAAGTCCCTTACCTTTAGTTTGGCTCATCATGTATAATCATTATGTTTATGAATAATAAACCTTGGTTAATTGATACATTATTTTGAACCTTTTTAAAGTTTATTATTCCTTTTATATCACTTAATAATAAGTTTTAAAACTTACATAATTGTTTAAGTTCATATCCGATGTTTTGTTTATGCTCTGTACATGAGTTAAAAATGAGTTTATTATGATTACAAATTTTCCATGTGGTCAATAGTACATTATCGACAGAATAATATTTATGATTTAAATACCATATATATCTAGTATATATGTATTTTCAATAAACCATAATATTTGTAGATAATAAATGAAATGCACCGTTCAGGGAGACGGTAGGCCGTACGTACGCATGAAGGCTAATTTTATTTCTTTTTCATAATAAAAGAATGAAAACTAAATAATACATAGGTATTTTATAATTAAATAATAAATCTATGTTATATATGTTACATATATTCATTAACACCATCCTTTATACATTCCATGTGTGTCATGAATGAGTCATATCACATTGAGGGGGCGGTAGTCCACACTTTTCCAAATAAAATTAGTGTATTTAAACATTATAAAAAGCATAAAAGTATGTTATAATAAAAATTATAGAAGCATAGAGGAAATATAAATATAATATATATCATATATAAATACAGTTCCATTATAATGGCCACCATGAGAGGAGGTAATAGAAAATTGGTTAATTATCATTCTGTGAGGCAATAGTTCATTGTACAGAGAAACAATATGCTCTCTATCCAACAGATGGAGGTTTGTGTAACTATAAGTTGAGCCCATAGAATAAAAACATCATAATATATTTATTATAATGGTTTTGTTATAAAATTTTTGAATAAAAATTGGTTAGGGGTTCTAGAATTAAAAAAAATAACTGAATGGAGCTTGTGAAAAGACGTTACCTCTTAATTGGGTAACTCCTTTTGATTTGAGGCCAAAAGATTTCAAGAATTTACTTATACCCAAGGTAAGGATTCTAGGATTATTGGAGAGATGCAGGGAGATTATTTGAGAAGTAATTGGATGATCCAAGGGTATTGATAGGTGTGAGTAAGTGAGTAGAGCTGGTGGCCTTTTATAAGAGGGAGGAGGGGCTCATTAAGAATGTCTTGAAATATTATATTATAAATTTCTTTTATAATTATAATAGATATAAAGTTATATATTTTATGGATAAGATTATGATTGGTCTAAATACTCTCAAAAAGAAGATGTTTAGGTTACATATTTAACATTATCTTTTTTTGACAACTATTAGTTTAATAACTCAACTCTTACCATGTCTTCTTGTATTTTTACACTATATGGTTAATATAGTTACTATAAAATTATAAGAGAAAATAAAGTGTATAATTAATGAAATGTTCAATATTTTCTAAGTTCTTTGGATTATTATTACATTTTTATGACTATTATATCATTTAATAAAATAGTATTTGTTTTTAAAAGTCATTTTTGTCAATTTTGACATAATGTAGTAATTTATAATTATTAATGTCATAAAAACGTGATTCATTTGAAAAAACTAAATCTACTAAAAGATAAAATATCATAATAATCCATAAAATTTGTTTATGGCGTCAAAATATTCAAATTAAATTAAGTTTAATATTTATAATATCATTTATTTGAATCTTTCATTAATAATGTTGTGATAGCATCATCATTGTGGAATAAATAAATTTATTTATTTACTGGATAAAAATTATAAATAAAATACCCTGATTTATTAAATAATTTAAACTTTATAATGACTATTTATGTTCAAATAGATATGTTCTAATACCCTATATAATTTTTTTAGTAAAAAGATACATGTTTATGTTATATTTCTCTTTACTTTAAATTAATTATTATAACATGTCATTATCACACCCAAGTGGATTCTATGTGCCAAATGTTTGGCCTAAGGATTCTTTTCATTGAAAATGAATCATCTAATAAAATTAGGACACATGTTATGGTTTTTTTCTATTATGATAATATTATATTTACCCTTATTTACCTAATTTACCCTTTGATAGGGGTAAAATAATTACTGAAGTTACTATTCATAATGTCTAAAAATAAAAGGTTCCTATTTAATTAATTTATAAATTATTATTGTAAATATGTAATACATTTTTCCAAATTCAAAAAATATAAGTTTCATTAATTAATCTAAAATCAATATCTTTTTTCAAAACCAGAAAGCATGTTTTTAAATAGTAAAAACTATCATAACATTGACATGTATTTATATCAAATTTAAATGTGAAATTAATTATAATGACCAACAATGGATTAAATTATATAAAATCATCTAAAAATAATTTAAAACCAATTCAAATGATATTATATCAATACAAATAAATTAAAAAAAGGTTTTTTTGAATAAAAAATGCAGTATTTTTCACTGCTCATTCAAATATAAATTTTATCAGAAAAATACCTAAATTTCATCCAATGTAAATTTTGATGTCTTGATTCCAAACAATAAGATTATTTTTTCATATAGAACATATAAAAGTGGAAAAAACTATATTTAAACATGGTTCTCCATCAAAATGTGGTAAAATGACCTTTTAAAAATATTAGATTATTTTAGGCTTAAAATTGGATTCATTCTCATTTTAAGCCTCTAAAATTTATTTAATAAATGTAAAAACATTTAAAAACCATATGTAAATATACTATAGTTTTTTATATTCATTCCATACAATACAATGCAAGGTGTTAAGTACCATTTAAAAAAAATAATAGTAATAACATATTATTTTTCGGTGTAACCCAGTCTGGTGTGCAACATAATATTTTGGAGAAACACATTATTTCATGTTGAGTATGCTATAAATATTACACCCCCTTTAATTTAAAATTAATATCTTATTAATAAATTTTAATATATATGAACATGTATTATTCAATAAATACATGGGATGTTACATCTTTCCCAATTTTGAAAATTGTATCCCAACAAATTTATTAACTTTTCAAATAAGTGGGCGTATTTATACCTCATAACATTTTTATATTTCCATGCTTCCTCTTAAACCATTTGGATTTTCAAAGAAACCTTATCATGATGAATCACTTTATTTTGCAACACTTGATATCTGCAGTCTAGTATTTGGACTAGTGGTTCCCCATATGAAATATTTTATTCTAACTGAACTACCACTGGACTCAAAGCATGAGATGAATCAGGAATATACTTTATTAACATTGAAATATGAAAAAAGTGTGTACCTGGGATAAACATGGAGGTAAAACCACAGTTTAAGAAAATGATCCAACTCTCTCTAGGATTGCATATAGTCTAATGAACTGTGGACTTCGATTTCATTTCTTACCAAAATGCATCACACATTTCCATGGTGAAACTTTGAGAAAGGCATGATCACCTACCTCTAAAGAAAGATCCTTCCTCCAGTTATGTGCATAACTTTTATGCCTTCTCTGAGCTATCCTCATGTCTTTCTAAATCAACCGAACTTTATCTGTCATATCTTGTACCAGTTTTGGTCCCATAAACTTCTTTTCACCTATTTCATCAAAAAAGCTGGAGTTCGAGAATGCATCCCATATAGTGCCTCCAATGGTTCCATCTATATACTAGAATGAAAAATGTTATTATAAGAAAACCCAACCAAATAAAAATGTTCATCCCAACTTCCCTAATAATATATTTTACAATCACTTAGAATTTCCTCCAAGGTATGAATTTTTTTATGACTATCCAACTGATTTAGGATGACAAGATGTATTGAAACTTAAATATATTCTAAATGACTTTGGAAGGCTTTCTAAAAGTTATAAGTGAACCTAGGATCATGATCATATATAATGGAAGGAGGAAATCCCTTTCAGATGACTATCTATTTACGATACTACCGAGAAAGTTTATCTAGACTCAAATTATCTCAAATCAGAATAAAATGAGCATATGTATCCAATCGATCAATAATAAACCAGATCAAATTGTTACCTTGAGAATTATTTGGTAATCCCAGTACGAAATATTTGAATATATTTCCCATTTCCACTCTGGTACTGGTAATGGATGAAGCATCAATTTCGATAAATGCCTCTCTACTTTAACCTATTTAATATTCTAAAACTTAGTAAAGTCAAAAATATTTTTTTTCATTCCATCCCAACAGTAATACTTCTAATTATCTTTGTAAATATTAGTATTTCCAAGATTAACTAAAAATAGAGAACTATGAGCTTCACATAATAACTCTTTCATCAACTGTGAATCACAAGTCACACATAATATCTTTCCAAACATCAAAAAACATTCTTGATCAACGTTAAATTTAGGTAACATACCCTTATCAACAAACTATACCTCATTATGCAACTCACTATCTTCCTTATATGATTTCAAAATTCTGTCTGAAAGAGATTATTGCACTGAAACCTGAAACAAAATAGAAGAATTTTTTTCACCAATAAAATTCATGAAAATATTCATAAAATCATTATTCCACGGGTCGTATTCCAAATATAACATGGTTAATGTAGTATTACTTTTCCAAGTCAAGGCATCAACTACTTTGTTCACTTTTCTAGGATAGTAATGCATCATGGAAACATAATCATTGATTAATTCTAACTATCTCCTCTATCTCATGTTCAATTATTTCTGAGTTAATATATACATTAAATTTTTTTGATTAGTATATATTTTGCCCTATACTCCATATAAATTATGCCAAAAGAAATTTAATTCAAAAACAACAGAAGATATTTCAAAATCACATGTAGAGTAATTTAACTCATGAGATTTCAAATAATGTGAAGCATAAGCAATTATCTAATCATTCTGTATTAGGACACGACCATGTCCCTTCAACGAAGCATCACTATTGATAAAAAATTCACCATTTTTTATGGCAGTTCCAAAAATGGATCATTCTTCAATCATCATATTAAGTCCTGAAAACAATCATCACATTCTTTTGTCCAGCTTAACATAACACTTTGTTGAGTTATCCTAGTTAATGGTCTAGACAACTGTGAAATTTTTCCTCGAAACTCTGGTAATATCCTGATAAAATAAGAAGACTGTTAATCATAGTTATATTCATGGGTCTTTTCCATTCATCAATAACTTTTGTTTTAGAAGTATCAATAATTCTTCCATATTTAGAAAAAATGACACCAAGGAATGAAATGTTTTGTAAATAAACTCACACTTTCTAACTTTACCATACAGTTTATTTTCTTTTAAGGTTTGCAAAAAAACCCTTAAATGACTTTCAAGACCCTATTTACTTTTTGAAAATATCAAATTTTAATAAATAAACACAACCAAAAACTATTTCAAGAACTCATGGAATATTCTATTCCTAAGATCCATGAATATAGCTGGTGCATTAGATAACCTAGACGGTATGACTACAAATTCATAATGGCCATATCCAGTATGAAATACTGTCTTCAGAATGTCTCCTTCCTTTACATTCAACTAATGGTACCTCGACCTTAGGTTAACCATTGAAAAATAATACACTCCCTTGAGATGATCAAACAAATAATAAATATGAGTCAATGGATACTTGTTCTTAATAGTGATGTTATTCAAGTCACTATAATCAATTCAAAGTCTCAATTAACCGTATTTATTTTTAACAAAAAGAGAAGATCACTCCATGATGACGTGCTAAGATGAATGAATCCTTTTTCTAATAAGTCCTGCAATTACATTATAACTCTAAAATTTCAATTTTATCCATTCAATAAGGGGGTGTTGAAATTGGATTTGCACAAGGAACTAAGTCCACGAAAATTTCAACTTCCCAATAAGGTATAATACCAGGAAAATCAGCTGAAAAAATATCAAGATACTCATTTACCACTACCACATCGTTAATTTGAATAGTTCCTTTTTTTCAAAAATATGTTCAAGGTGACATTCATTTCCATCTATTACTAGTTTCTCAACTTCATGATATGTTATCAATTGTAAGGGTTTATTCTTGTACAAAATGTGAAAGTCCTTATGGAATGAAACTTATTTAGCTATATATTTAATCTTAGAATAATAAATAGATATCCAATCTATACCCAGAATAACATCAAACTCTACAAGAGGAAAAAACAAGTTTTATAGGTACATTATTTCCACATATAAGGAAATGAAGATAATTATAATTTATTTTTGTCTCAAAATTTCCCTCAGATGTTTTTACCAAAAGTTCATGATTCATTTATTGAGATAGAATTCACAATTGACTAGAAAATTGATAAGAAATGAAAAAATTAGTAGAACCAAAATAAAAGAACACATTGAAATGATCTGAATAAATAAAAAATGTATCCAATACCACTTCATTAGATGGTTAAACAACCACTGAAGTAGTTTCAAAGCATTTCACCACACAATTATACCTATAGTCAGGTTTTTTCCATCATTCAAATTATTCATCTCAAATTCATTCTCATAATGATCCATCACGTTACATTTAAAAAAATTCAATGACTATATATCATATTTGTTTCCTACAATAATCTTTTTTAGTGTAGTTATGAACCTTATTCCCTATTTTACCATGTCGAAATTTATTACTAGAATTTGAAATGCATTCCCCAGTGTTCATTTTACAACAATTTCCACAATCTATAATCTTAATTTTTTTTACCATTAGACTTTTTTGAAGAATTTTTTCCTTTATTCTTCTATACTGACCTCTTATTATACTTGTTAACTAAGGAAACATGATCATCGAAAAACTCCATTTACACCTTCTCCTCACATAGAAAAAGTTTTTCATAGCTTTTTAACTCATGAGAATTTAATTCACTACGATACTTTGGATTTAATCCTGAGTAAAAATGAATTATTTTATTATCAAGATCTTATATGAAATTTTGAGCACACCTTGATAGTTGATTGATTTTTTCATCATAAGAAGCATCTGATTCATCCTTTTCCCCAAATTCCAAGAATTGTTTTTCCATCTTAAGTCAAACCACCTTAGGAAAATATTCCTTAAGAATAATAACATTGAAGTCATCCTAATAAAGAGAATAAATCTCCTCAATATCCCTAATATTCTTAACCATCAACCACCACTGATCAGTATCACCTTCAAAACAGTTGTCAACAAGACTGAAATTTTGATTTTCTAAACACCCCATGATAACGAAAATATTTTCTAGGGTTTTAATCCACTCTTCAGTGAGAAAAAGTTCAGATGATCCTCTAACAGATAGAGGACATTTCCTCGTGAAATAACCCACTACCAACATGTTAATCTATGGTTTCTGTAGATAATCTCACACATGGATACCGCCACCATTTATATGTTGAATCAATTGTGCGATCACTATAATAAACTTTTTAGTTCCAATTCCGACCAACTCAGGATGCTGATTTGGAAGGTTGTTTTCCTATGGATGCCATCCCAACACAACTACCATGTTTCTTCTATGGAAAACCATTATGAATATACATATCTTAGATGAAGAAACATAGTAATATTCAAGTTCTATTTAAATTTGAACATAAATTAAAAATAATTTATGGGAATTCATATAAAAATATCCCAACCCTTAATGTTATCTAAATCGACCAATGATACCAACTTTAAGGCCCCAGCCATATAAAGTTTCATAATCTTGAGATAACTCAATAATTTGACTATAATTCAAATTTGAGATCTTTTTAGGTTTAGAGTTTTACATAATTAGGCCATTATTAATATATATCATCCCATGATCATATAACTTGATACTATGAAAACAATATCCATTTTTCTACTGAAGGAAACCATTTTAAAAATAAAACATGATTTATTTTCTTGATAATAATATTCTTGAATTATTTATTTCTCATTCTAATCCTTATACCTGGTGAAAATATTTTAAAACTTACAATGAGAATAAAAACTCAGTAAGGGATAGGATAAGGAATGAAAATGTTAGTCCATAAATATTTACAAACCTGGGAATTCATAAGAATCATGAAAACATTACAACAATCATAAATTATAAAGGTAACTTGGTTAATCCATATCCAACATACATTGTAGATTTCACAACTACATAAGGAGTAACCTTCATTGTTATGTTTAGAATACCCATCATAGTATATTAACAAAATATCTTATGTGAAACCATGTTTATTAACTCCGACTTATTACCCAATGAATTAGAGAGATATCATGAGCTCACCCTCCCTCAGTTTATCATGGAACCACAAGTATACATAAACAATTCCCAAGAACCAAAACATAATCATAACACATAAAACAATCATAAAGGAAAAAAATGAAATTTCCACATTATAATCACAAGAGACCAGTCCATGATATTGACATAATAAATCAATTATCAAGACTATTTTCAATACCAAAATATATGAAAATTTTATATGGTATTTATTTTTATTTTAAAAGCATTACGGCTTGTAAAGTAATCCAAATATCAAATGATGGTTGTAGCAGCCGAAAGTTAATTGTCGCCGCATCTGTTAAATTTGTTTTCCTTCTGTCATTTTGCATGATGATTCGTAGAACAATATTTCTTTTGAAATCATTTGAATGAAATTAAAGTTCAAAGGGGTTCATTATAAACCGTATAAAATAAGGAGGTGTATATTATCAAAATATGTCTCAATGAATATAGATTGGGAAAAATCCCTCGACCCTGAGCTGACTCATCGATTACAATCGTTATGTTCATGAATAATAAACATAGGTTAATTTCTACTTGATTGAGAACCTTTTTCAAATTTATTATTACTTTTATATCACTTATTACCATGTTATACAAATTACATAATTATTTATGTTCATATCGGATGTTTTGTCGATGTTCGGTGCATGAGTTAAAAATGAGCTTGTTATGATTACAAATTGTCTATGTGGTAAAAAGTCCACTTTATCCAGAATAGTATCAAAGATTTAAACACCATATATATCTTATATACATGTATTTAGAATAATCCATAATATATGAAGATATGAAATGAAATTCACTATTCAAATAGACGGTACGTCATATATACGCATGAACGCTACTTTTATTTCTTTTTCATATTAAAGGAATAAATAAAAAATGATACATAGGTATATTAAATTTATTGTATAATATTTATGTTATATATGTTATATAATTTATTTAACAACATCATTTATATGTTTCATGTATGGCATTAATGATTCGTATCACTTTGATTGGAAGTAGTCCACACTTTCTCAAATGAAATTATCGTATTTACACATTATAGAAAGCATAAAGGTAAGTTATAATAAAAATTACATAATCATAGAGATAGTATAAATATTATATATATCATATAAAAATACAGTTCCATCGTAACAGACACCATGATAAGTGGTAGGTGTAAATTGAACAATTATCGTTTCATGAGGAAATAGTTTGCCATACACAGAAATAGTATATTGTATATATATTAGAAGGAGGTGTGTTTAAGTGTAGGTTGAAACCTTAGAAAAATAATAATAGTATATTTGGGATATTATTTTTTTTATAATATAATGGAATAAAAATAGGTTAGGGGTTGGATAAGGTACAAATATAAATGGAAGAGCTTAAGAGAAGACGTTACCACTAAATCAGGTAACTCCTTTTGATTTAAGAAAAAAGGACCTCTTGGATTTCCATCTAACCAAGGTAATTATTCTAAGAGGAAGGTAGGGATTGGATTATTTAATGGGCTAGAGATATGTGAGTAAGTGGGTAGAGGTGTTGTCCTTTTATAAGAGGGGTGAGGGGCACCTTAAGAAAACCTTGAAATATTATTTTATTATAAATTTAATTTAGAATTATAATATCTCTGGATTGAAATATTTCGATGATAATAAGAGTATGGGTCTAAATAATTTCAACCAGCAGGTTTTAGATATGTTTAGTTTATAAATTTAACCTTTTCTTTTGGCTTTAACCCTTAGTTAACTAAATTAACTCTTACCATGTGTGATGGTATTATTACACTATATGGTTAATATAGTTACTATAAAATGACAAGAGAACCTATAGTGGATAATTGATGATATTTTTAACATTATATAAGTCATTTCAACTAAAACTATATTTTTATGACTATTATATCATTTAATAAAATAGTATTTTTTTTAAACTCATTTATGTCAATTTTGGCAATATTTAGTAATTGATTTTTGTTAAAGTCATAAATACAGGATTCATTATAAAAAACTAAATTAACTAAAAGATAACATGTAATAATAATCCATAAATTTCATTGATGGAATCAAAATTTTCAAATTACATTTTTTTAAATATTTATAATATCATTTATTTGAATATTTCATTAATAAGGTAATCACCGCATCATCATTCTGTCATAAATAAATTTATATTTTTAATGTATTAAAACTATAAGTAAAATACCCTAATATTGGGAAAAATTTATATTTATAATGACTATTTATAGTCACAAATATCATTTATATAACCATATATTAAAATCAATTTACTAAAAAAATAAATTTTTGTGTCATATCTCTCTTTACTTTAAATTAATTATTATAACATTCCATTATCACACCCATGTGGATCCCAAATGCCAAACATTCAGCCTAAAAATTTGTTTCTCACCCATAACATAACTAATATGATTATAACATAGGTTAGGGTAGTTTTATATTATTATAATATTATTTTTACCCTTATTTACCTAATTTATCCTTTAACCGTGGTAAGTAAAAATAATAACGGGAACTACTCTTCATAATGTCCAAAAATAAAAGGTACCTATTTACATAACATAGATATTCTGATTCTAAATACGGAATCTATTTTTACAAATTGAAAACACAAAAGTTAAATGAATTAATTTGAAATTAATTACCATTGTTAAAACCAGAAAGGAGGTTTTTAAGAAGTAAAAACAATCAAAAGATTGAAATGTGTTTATGTAAAATTTTAATGTGAAATTAATTATAACGAAAATAGTTGGATTTAATGATAAAATAATAATCTAAATATACAATAAATAAAATTTAAGAGACAATATATCAATTAAAATATATAATATTAAAATCTAGTTTTGAATTAAAAATTATGTATTTTTCAGTCTTCATAAAAATATTAATTTTACCAGAAAAATACCAAAATTTAAACCAATGAAAATTTTGATATCACAATTCCAAATAAAAAGTTTATTTTTTTCTAAATAGAACATATAAAACTCAAAGAAACAATATTCATAAATGGTTCTAAATAAAAAGGTGATAAAATGACCTTTTAAAAATATTAGGGTATTTTATGCTTAAAATTGGATTAATTCTTATTTTAAGTCTCTAAAACTTATTGGATAAATATAAATACATTTAAAAAATGTGTAATAATATTATATTTAGTTCTGTTCATTCCCATCAATACAATGACTATGTGTTGACTACCATTTAAAATTATAATATTAAAAAAGTATTATTTTTTAGTATATCTCAGCCTTGTGAACAAAGTATGATTTCAGAAAAACCTATTATTGCATATTGACTATTCTATCAAAGATAACATCCCATTTACCATAAAATTAATATCTTATTCATAAATATTAATTGACATTAAAATGAATTATTCTATAAATAATTAGGATGTTATAATATGATCTAATATGAACCTATTTGTTTGTGAAAATATTTATTTATGAATTTAAATATAAATTCATTACAAAATAATTTCATTTCTTTTTTCACTTATATGTGTCTGCAAATTCTATATCCATCACAACATCATGATCAAGAACTCATAGAAACTAATGTGGATGTTGTTAAAATTTTCACCTACTAGGCCCATAAATACTATCCATAGATTCAATAACATTAATCATGAAATCATAAAGTCATAAAATATTAGATTTTATCTGCATGATACATACTACCCTCCATTATAATTCCAGTTTACTCACTAAGGTTCAAATAATTTCTCATCATTATGAATCCTTCTTATTAATATATCCACTGCTAAGTCCTTCTAAATGACCTATAGAGTGACTACATCTACGTCGGATCCTTAGTAAGACATGGTATATAATTCCACTATTAATACATATATGTTCTTATCCCAAAATACATTATATCACTCAAATGATATTTTTTTCATGTACTAGAAATAGTGTAGGATTACTCCCTAATCCCACCTCCACTTATCAATGGGATAATAACCATCATGGATGTATCTGTTGAGTCAATAAGGTTTTCCTTATGAATTTTCCATTCCTTATTGTTTTGAAAATCACAAACACCTTATCTATAAGGAAAATCTCTTTTATAAGGAAAATTGCTTTTATAAGGAAAATCGCTTTTATAAGGAAAATCGCTTTTATAAGGAAAATCGCTTTTATATAGAAAATCACTTTTATAAGGAAAATTGATTTTATAAGGAAAATTATTCTTATCATATTTTCATTATCTATATCCATATTTTTCTTATGTATAAGAATCAGATTCATTTCTATATTCTCGGAATCGTTTGAAACTTTGATATGAAGCATTCTGTTTTAGGATCCGAATTCTGGATGAGAACTCTTGTAACACCCCGAGATTTTATGCAAAATATTATTTTAATTTCATTAATGTCTTATGTTGTATTCTACACCAAGATTACCCTGCGCTATACGCAACACCGTATTAGCTTGCAGTATACGCAACACTATTCTTGGACCGTGTTACACACAATTTTGATAATAGTTATTCTACGCAACATTGAGTATATATATATATATATTAAATGTATAAATGAAATATGGTTGGATTTTGTTATACGAAACAACGAAGGATTCTTTCACAACACGCATCCTTGATTTGCCTTGCATTACACGCAATCGCGACCTTCCTCGATAGCGTGTGTAGTACGCAATAACGAGTTTCACTAAACAACGATATGCTATTAAAACTAGACGTTATGAATATTAATAACCACTTTTTGAAATTTTGTAAATTTTATTTTTCAAAATGGACTTCATATTTGGATTCAGAATATCGAAATTAGCTTAGGGTGAAATTTTGGTGATTTTAGGATAACTTTCATATTTTGATGAATAGTGAAAATTACTAAATTTTAATTAAAAACAACTTTTTCAATAGAAATAATTAATAGTGATAAATTATTAATTTGAGTGGTTTTAAAGTGTATTTAGAATATATTTTTACAATTTAATACAATGTTAGTCATTGGATGTAATTTCACATTTAAACCAGACATAAACAAGTGTCAATCTTTTGATAGTTATTATCTCTTAAGAACACGCTATTTGTTTTGACGACGGGAATTAATTTTTAAGTTAATTAATGAAACTGATATATTTGGTAAAATAGATATCATTTTTGAGTTCATAATATCAAATATAGCTTAGGCCTAATTTTTGGTATTTTTCTGAAAACATTCAATTTTTGATGAATAGTGAAACCACTAAGTGGTAGTTAAAAAAACTGAATTTTTCATAAAACATAATTTTACCGCTTCTGTGAGTGGAATTTCAAAAATCCGAGAGACACGGTTGATGTCAGTAAGTAAAATGTGGTTCAATGAGATGAAAATAATTTTTGGTGAATAGTAACTTTTTACTTTTATTTAACACGGTTAAAAGTAAATAGGGTAATTAAGGGTAGAAATGATATTATTATTACCCTAACACATGTCCTAATTCTATTGTACAAGTGTAATTCGACCAAAAACAAACTTAGGAATACAATATGACTATTTAGGCCCACTTAGATTAGATTAGGACATTTATTATCAATTTATTTAAAGAAGGGTTAAAAGAGTTAAAATCAAAGTTTATTTACTAAACCATTTTTAATATAGGGTTATTCATAAGATAAATTTGATTGTAAATATTCATTAGAAAGATAAAAATATTTCCTACATAATGGTATTTTATTTGTAATTTTTATACATCAAATAAGTTAATTTATTTATGACACAAATATGATACAGTAATTATCTTATTAATGAAATATTGACAGAATTGATGTTATAAATACCCAAATAAATATAATTTGAGCCTTTTTATGACTTACACAAATTTTCTAGGTTAATATGACATGTTATTGTTGATTTAAGTAACTTGTTTTGAACTTATCATTCTGTTATGAATTTCATAAAAATCATGTACCAAATAGTGTCAAAATTGACATAAAATAGTTTTTAAAACAAATATTATATTATTAATTGTTATTTTATTCCTAAAAATCTAAGGTTCGGCCAAATGACTTATATAAGGTTATATATATTAATAATAAACAACTTGGGGTTCTTTTGGCTTGATATGGTAAGTTTATTAACCTTATAGTGTAAGAAAACAAGAAGACACGGTAAAAGTTAAATTATCTAAATTAAAGTTAAATCTAAATGATAAGGTTAAAATAGGAACCTAAACTTGTCTAAATTCTATTTGATGAGAGGCTTTCGACCCATCCCAACCTTAGACTCGAAATAAATCAATTTGGAGCTATTTAAAACCGAACTTGACTTTATAATAAAATAATATTTTTAGTTATTCCAAAGGTGCCCTTCACCTCCCTTATAAAAGGACACCTCCTCCCTCTCTTCCTCACACAACTTTGAGCCTTCAAGCTCGGCCAACCCCTGCCAAAATCTCTTCTACAGTTCCCTAGAAACATCCTAGAGGTTCTGGTCTTCCTCAAAGACCAATTTTAGTGCCCTAAGGGGAGGTCTCAAAGAGGTGCTTCAAAGAAGAGGTAATTTCCGTTACCAATTCTTTCACCTTTATTTCTTCTTCCACTTCTTCTTCTTAGTTTGTTTCATTATGAAGTAATAACATCAGTATCACTAATATACTGATATGTTATTATAAGTATGAAACAATCCTAATTCACCATCTATCCATCCTACGGAAAACAAAATCACCGCGCGTGCGTACGTACGAAATACCGTCTCCACGTCGTGGTGTAATCTGTTTTTCCACCAACACCTTACATGGATGGGTATTATGGTGTAAAGAATAACTATAAATAGTTATTATAACATCATAATGATTCTGATATATTGTATCATCCACTCCAATTCAATTCAATAATTATGGAAATGATATCATCGCTCGTGCCTACGTACGGACTACTGTCTCCACGACGCGATGAGATTTATTCTCCATGTTAACCATTTAAGAATGATTATAAAGTATATATAAGCAATAATAATGAAATATATGACATGGTAAATCTACTGTATTTATGTATATATATATGTCATCTACTTACTTCCATTCAAGACAATAAGGAATGAAAACAGCGTTCATGCGTACGTACGGACTACCGTCTCCATGAACGGTGTGTTTCATTTAATTTATCTATCTATTATATATATATATATATATACTGAATATATATGATATATAAATCATATTTTATATTCTGGAAGTAATTAAATCATGATATAAGTAATAATAATGTCAAGAACAACAAGTAGAAACACCTACGATAAATGAAACAATTTTACCCAAAACGCTCTTTAACATGGAATTTAAAAAAGAACGGGTAATATAAAGTCATAAGTGAACCATATATGATATAATAACAATGAATATGATTCTTTAATAAGTCAATGACATTATTTAAATCATTATACAGGAGGTTCGTGCACTTACGAAGCAATTCGGACCTAAGGTAAGGGAAATATCACAATCTCATTTTTATCCGAGATTGTTTATACGTTGGTATTTACTGGGGTGTATTTTATCATCCACATCTATGTTTCCACAATATGTAATGTTATTTACATCCACCTACAATTGTTTAAATCCAATTTTACCCTTTGGTGAGTTTTTAGTAAAAGATATGAAAGGAATCTTTTGTCATTTTTCGTACGAGGTACTTTTTAACTTTTCTGACAAAAGTATGAATAATGTTTTTTTTAACTTATACGGCACGAACGGATTTTTACTGTTTTATAAAACCTTATTTTCATGAATCTTCCTCTAAAAGATTTCATGAATATTTTCAATAAAATCTCTTTCTTTTAAAATTTCATGATGTTTTGTGAAAAGAAATTGATTTTGAAGAAGAAAGGATATTTTCCTCAAGAATTCAATTCAAGTGTTTTATCAAAATTATTTTCCATATAAGATAATAAAGGGTTCTGTTTCTATCCATATTTTTACATTTATTTGACTATGTTGTGATGGAATTATGTTTATGAATTCCTTTATCTTATATGAATGGTTTTATGATGTCATGTTGTTTAAGAATCCCATTTTTATTACATGGGTTATGCAATGATGTATGATTTATGATTTTGTGGCACACATAAGAATGGTATCATTATGAGATGGGTGGGACCTATATCTCCCTCCAATGCATTGGGTAAAGATTTTATATCTCATGAGATAGACATGGCTGGAATGGTAGGTTATACCGGTTCAGTGAAACAGGACTGAAATGAGGGTGACTCGGTTCAGAAAGGGACTTTGTCCACTAAGATAGTCTTGGCAATGAGTCTTGACTAACAAGAAATGATTCTCTATGATTATGTGTGTATTCCACAAAGTTTCATGTTTTAAGTTATGATTATTTTGATTAAATTTCACTGCCATGATTTATCCCATGTTATGAAATTATGATCTCTTTTGTAGGTTAAGATTTCCAAAAGTTATGTGCTTATGTATATGATGTGATTGATATTTCTTTTGTTTACCCTTACTGAGCATTTGAGCTCACCCTTTTATGTTTTCTTTTCCCCAGGATATAAAGAAAGGTTTTAGGTATAAAAAAAAGATCTTTATGGGAGATTTTGAAGATCTTTCACCACGATTAGAAGATTATATTCCATGTTTCCAAAGACACTAAACTATTACGATCCTTGTGTGTGTATTTTTGTTATGTACTATGTATTCCGCAAAAATAATGTAATGTCCATGTACGTTAAGCTTCGGGTCTCTACAGTTGGTATCAGAGGAAAGGTTTAGTCAACCTTTGGAAACTAGGATGCGAAAACATTAGTGAGATCCCTAGAGATATTTCTAAGGTATGTCAAGGGATGTCCCTAAGGTTAAGTATACTTATAGGTTATAGTACTAGAATTACGCTAACGATCATAGAATTAAACCTAAGATGTTAGATATTGAAGGTACTCCCCCTTTATTATGTTGTTTTCTCTAGCATGATTTTTTGATCTTACACTATTCTTTTTGGGTTTTAGAAAATGGCTGGAAACAAGATGATTCACGATAATGGAGGATATGATGAACAATAGAATGATATTATTCATAAGAAATCAAATGAAATGGGATTTGGAAGTCCAAACATCATTATTATGCCGAATCAGCAATCTCATAATATGATCAATAAAGTAAAATTTGGTAAGTTTCCTGACTCGGCTAATAAGAGAAAGATGGAGTTTCATGATTATCATAGAGGAAATAATGTTCAATTTCCCCTATGTAAATCATGTGGGAAGAGGCATCAAGGAGAATGTTTCAAAGGAACTGGAATATGATTTGGGTGTGGAAAAGAAGGACATAAAGCAAGTAAGTGAAAAGGAAAAGGTTCAGTTAACACCATGGATGAGGATAATGGTATTGCTACGACATCAACAATGGTTAAATGTTTTAAATGTGGAATGTACAGGCATTATGCAAACCAATGCCCTAAGGGAAAGTCTCATGAAGAGAATCAGTATGGTCGTATGGGAAGTATTTATGTTGATGATGATGAAGAGACTACAAATGATATGTGAGATGAAAGAATTGTTGAAGCTCGGTCAATGGTTTAAGAAGGTAGTGGAATGATTACATGTTTATCAAGTGTAATGTTGTATAAGTAATCTCATGGTACTATGGAATAAAGAGACATCTAAGGATTGTTACACTATTGTCTTTCCTAAGTTTTTAAAGTGTATGATTAATGGTACTAGTAACCATGAAATGTTATTCAGATATTTTTGGAAAGTAGATGATATGCGCATAATTAAGGAATAATAAGATAATGAGGTATTTGATTGTATTCATGAGCTCATGACTGATATAAGGAGAAGGTTATATCATGGTTTGAGTATATAGAATTTTTGGATTTTTGTATGTGGAAAGAGTTAACTTTTAACTACATTCTTGTTTTCACTAAGGTTCAATGGGTATTCAAGAGAATACATGATTAAGGCCTTGGAATGTTTAGAATGTGACCAGCAAGACATATCTTATGATATATGGGGATCAATGATGGTATTAAATCTCTGGTAATCATTTTCACTATATTATAAGAGTAGACTGAAGTATTATGGATAAGCCTAAAGATTGGAATAGATTATGTTGGAAATAAGTTAGCATTGTTTAAGGATAAAAGTTTTTTCGATATTATTGATGGGATGTTATAGTAATATAGTTTTAGAAAGTGGAAAACCTGCTGGACGAGCGACAACCCATCGCGTCGGACAAGGCTGTGGGAATCGAACCCACAACTGAAGTGCAACTGGCCTTTATCGCCTACCACTGACCTACAGGAAGTCCCTATTTAGTAGAAACTAGTTTTATTATATTACGCAGTATGATATATGAAGTATAATTCCATTTTAGGAACCCTATATGATGAATCTCACTATAGATGGACTTATGTATTTTTTGATAACTCTTCTAACCTTTTTTTGAGATAGATGGAATGACCCGTCATTCTATCACATGATCTGCTAACACTTCACGAATAACAAATTAAACTTCATTTATTTAAGATATGAAGTGGAAATTGTTAAAGGCACGAACAACAGTGAGATTGTACCAAAATAAAGTAAGTATTTATTCTAATTCAAATTCTTCAACTTTAGGGAAACGATCTTGAAAACCAAAAAATGTTGTCCTAGTGCTCTTATATTTGATTAATCAGATGGTACCTTAGATCATCACAAATTTATGGATTTGTGATTTTTGGCTTTTCCATAGCCATGTTCTCTACCACTCTCCATCAGAACATGATGGTTAGATTTTTCTTCCATATCCATATTTTCACCTATGTGGAAACCCAGTGATTAGTTTATTTGGGTAACCGTTACGTTTTATACTTTAGTTTTTAAAGATAAGTTTTGGTATTCCTTTTTACGATGTGGGTTTCAATCAATGAAACTTTCAAATAGTAAACCATTTATAACCCCGATGAATTTCGAGGGAGAAATTCATTTTAAGAGGGGTAGAATGTAACACCCCGAGATTTTATGAAAAATATTATTTTAATTTCATTAATATCTTATGTTGTATTCTACACCAAGATTACCCTGTGCTATACGCAACACCGTATTAGCTTGCAGTATACGCAACACTATTCTTGGACCGTGTTACACACAATTTTGATAATAGTTATTCTACGCAACATTGAGTATATATATATATATATATTAAATGTATAAATGAAATATGGTTGGATTCTGTTATACGAAACAACAAAGGATTCTTTCACAACATGCATCCTTGATTTTCCTTGCATTACACGCAATCGCGACCTTCCTCGATAGCGTGTGTAGTACGCAATAACGAGTTTCACTAAACAATGATATGCTATTAAAACTAGCTGTTATGAATAGTAATAACCACTTTTTGAAATTTTGTAAATTTTATTTTACTAAATGGACTTCATATTTGGATTCGGAATATCGGAATTAGCTTAGGGTGAAATTTTGGTGATTTTCGGATAACTTTCATATTTTGATGAATAGTGAAAATTACTAAATTTTAATTAAAAACAACTTTTTCAATCGAAATAATTAATAGTGATAAATTATTAATTTGAGTGGTTTTAAATTATATTTAGAATATATTTTTACAATTTAATACAATGTTAGTCATTGGATGTAATTTCACATTTAAACCAGACATAAACAAGTGTCAATCTTTTGATAGTTATTATCTCTTAAGAACACGCTATTTGTTTTGACGACGGGAATTAATTTTTAAAGTAATTAATGCAACTGATATATTTGGTAAAATAGATATCATTTTTGAGGTCATAATATCAAATATAGCTTAGGCCTAATTTTTGGTATTTTTCTGAAAACTTTCAATTTTTGATGAATAGTGAAACCACTAAGTGGTAGTTAAAAAAACTGAATTTTTCATAAAACTTAATTTTACCGCTTCTCTGAGTGGAATTTCAAAAATCCGAGAGACACAGTTGATGTCAGTAAGTAAAATGTGGTTCAATGAGATGAAAATAATTTTTGGTGAATAGTAACTTTTTACTTTTATTTACCACGGTTAAAAGTAAATAGGGTAATTAAGGGTAGAAATGATATTATTATTACCCTAACACATGTCCTAATTCTATTGGACAAGTGTAATTCGACAAAAAACAAACTTAGGAATAAAAGATGACCATTTAGGCCCACTTGGATTAGATTAGGACATTTATTATTAATTTATTTAAAGAAGGGTTAAAAGAGTTAAAATGAAAGTTTATTTACTAAATCATTTTTAATATAGGGTTATACATAAGATAAATTGGATTGTTAATATTCATTATAAAGATAAAAAGATTTCCTACATAATGGTATTTTATTTGTAATTTTTAGACATCAAATAATTTAATTTATTTATGACACAAAGATGATGCAGTAATTATCTTATTAATGAAATATTGACATAATTGATGTTAAAAATACCCAAATAAATATAATTCGAGACTTTTTATGACTTACAAAACTTTTATAGGTTAATATGACATGTTATTGTTGATTTAAGTAACTTGGTTAGAACTTATCATTCTGTTATGAATTTTATAAAAATCATGTACCAAATAGTGTCAAAATTGACATAAAATAGTTTTTTTTAAAATATTATATTATTAATTGTTATTTTATTCCTAAAAATCTAAGGTTCGGCCAAATGACTTAGATAAGGTTATATATATTAATAATAAACAACTTGGGGTTCGTTTGGCTTTATATGGTAAGTTTATTAACCTTATAGTGTAAGAGAACAAGAAGACACGGTAAAAGTTAAATTATCTAACTTAAAGTTAAATCTAAATGATAAGGTTAAAATAGGAACATAAACTTGTCTAAATTCTATTGGACGAGAGGATTTCGACCCATCCCCACCTTAGCCTCTAAATAAATCAATTTGGATCTATTTAGAACCGAACTTGACTTTATAATAAAATAATATTTTTAGTTATTCCAAAGGTGCCCCTCTCCTCCCTTATAAAAGGACACCTCCTCCCTCTCTTCCTCACACAACTTTGATTCTTCACACTCGGCCAAACCCTGCCAAAATCTCTTCTCCACTTCCCTAGAAACATCCTAGAGGTTCTGGTCTTCCTCAAAGACCAATTTTAGTGCCCTAAGAGGAGGTCTTAAAGAGGCGCTTCAAAGAAGAGGTAATTTCCGTTACCAATTCTTTCACCTTTATTTCTTCTTCCACTTCTTCTTCTTAGGTTGTTTTATTATGAAGTAATAACATCAGTATCACTAATATACTGATATGTTATTATAATTATGAAACAATCCTAATTCACCATCTATCCATCCTACGGAAAACAAAATCACCGCGCGTGCGTACGTACGGAATACCGTCTCCACGCCGTGGTGTAATCTGTTTTTCCACAAACACCTTACATGGATGGGTATTATGGTGTAAAGAATAAATATAAATAGTTATTATAACATCATAATGATTCTGATATATTGTATCATCCACTCCAATTCAATTCAATAATTATGGAAATGATATCATCGCTCGTGCGTACGTACGGACTACCGTCTCCACGACGCGATGAGATTCATTCTCCATGTTAACCATTTAAGAATGATTATAAAGTATATATAAGAAATAATAATGAAATATATGACATGGTAAATGTACTAGATTTATGTATATATATATGTCATCTACTTACTTCCATTCAAGACAATAAGGAAAGGAAAACAGTGTTCATGCGTACGTACGGACTACCGTCTCCATGAACGGTGTGTTTCATTTCATTTATCTATCTATTATATATATATATATAATGAATATATATGATATATAAATCATATTTTATATTCTTGAAGTAAGTAAATCATGATATAAGTAATAATAATGTCAAGAACAACAAGTCCAAACACCTACGATAAATGAAACAATTTTACCCAAAACGCTCTTTAACATGGAATTTACAAAAGAACGGGTAATATAAAGTCATAAGTGAACCATATATGATATAATAACAATGAATATGATTCTTTAATAAGTCAATGACATTATTTAAATCATTATATAGGAGGTTCGGGCACTTACGAAGCAAATCGGACCTAAGGTAAGGGAAATATCACAATCTCATTTTTATCCGAGATTGTTTATACGTTGGTATTTACTGGGGTGTATTTTATCATCCACATCTATTTTTCCTCAATATGTAATGTTATTTCCATCCACCTACAATTTTTTAAATCCAATTTTAACCTTTGGTGAGTTTTTAGTAAAATATATGAAAGGAATCTTTTGTCGTTTTTTGTACGAGGTACTTTTTGACTTTTCCGACAAAAGTATGAAGAATGTTTTTTTAACTTTTACGGCACGAACGGATTTTTACTGTTTTATAAAGCCTCATTTTCATGAATCTTCCTCTAAAATATTTCATGAATATTTTCAAAAAAATCTCTTTATTTTAAAATTGCATGATGTTTTGTGAAAAGAAATTGATTTTGAAGAAGAAAGGATATTTTCCTCAAGAATTCAATTCAAGTGTTTTATCAAAATTATTTTCCATCTAAGATAATAAAGGGTGCTGTTTCTATCCATATTTTTACATTTATTTGACTATGTTGTGATGGAATTATGTTTATGAATTCCTTTATCTTATATGAATGGTTTTATGATGTCATGTTGTTTAAGAATCCCATTTTTATTACGTGGGTTATGCAATGATGTATGATTTATGATTTTGTGGCACACATAAGAATGGTATCATTATGAGATAGGTGGGACCTATATATCCCTCCAATGCATTGGGTAAAGATTTTATATCTCATGAGATAGACATGGCTGTAATGGTAAGTTATACCGGTTCAGTGAAACAGGACTGAAACGAGGGTGACTCGGTTCAGAAAGGGACTTTGTCCACTAAGATAGTCTTGGCAATGAGTCTTGACTAACAAGAAATGATTCTCTATGATTATGTGTGTATGCCACAAAGTTTCATGTTTTAAGTTATAATTATTGTGATTACATTTTACTTCCATTATTTATCCCATGTTATGAAATTATGATCTCTTTTGTAGGTTAAGATTTCCAAAAGTTATGTGCTTATATATATGATGTGATTGATATTTCTTTTGTTTACCCTTACTGAGAATTTGAGCTCACCCTTTTATGTTTTCTTTTCCCCAGGATATAAAGAAAGGTTTTAGGTATAAAAAAAGATCTTTATGGGAGATTTTGAAGATCTTTCACCACGATTAGAAGATTATATTTTGAGTTTCCAAAGACACTAAACTATTACGATCCTTGTGTGTGTATTTTTGTTATGTACTATGTATTCTGCAAAAATAATGTAATGTCCATGTACGTTAAGCTTCGGTTCTCTACAACTCTAATGAAGTTGCATTCCGAATTCTGGATACGAACTCTGATAAAGTTCTACTCCGAATTCTGGATACAAACTCTGATAAAGTTCTACTCCGAATTCTGTATACGAATTCTCATGAAGTTTGACATCAAAATCTAATGACGAATCCTGATTACGATTTCTCATTATGAAATTTGATGACAAATTCTCATTCAGAATTCTCATTACCAATTCACCTGTTAAACAGAATCTGATCATCTTTGCTTTATACACTCCGAATTTATTTAGACTCCGAATATTATTTTTGGTTAGTCTCAGAACTTTCATTTTGCCTACACTTTTATAATTTGTCTACTCTTATACATTTTGTTTACACTCCGAACCTTTACTCCGAACTTTTGAGTTAGAATTAAAACGATGTCGTACATTCTGTTACACTTGTTTTGTTATAAAATAATGTCATCTATTCTGTTATAAACTAACCATTGGTTAAGTTACACATGTACAGGTCCCTCTGATTTTTAAGGAAAATTTGACCGTTGGAAAGGAGGCCGACCTTGCCTATAAATAGGAGCTCATTTGAAAGAGCTCAGAAAGACATAGAAGTTGATCAATCTAGAGACCACATGCTGCTAAGTTGATTTCTAGAGAGAGAAATCTTTTCATTCCTTGTGCGTACTAAACCGCTCGTTTAGTTTTTGATTCGTGCAACTTCGAATGTTGGTGATTACATTCGAGGACTTCCGTGGATAGGAAGATAGAGGTGTCGACTACCTTGAAGTTCGAGGGCTTCCTTGCTAAGGAAGACAGAGGTTGCCAACTACCTTGAAGTTGAGGGATTGCGGGGATAACAGGATAGAGATTCCAATCTTCGTATCGAGGGCTTACCCTGGTGTGGGTAAGATAGACTTGCTTGAATGTATAAATCAAGGGACCTTTATCCAAGGATGTTGGATACCATTCTCTTTGGGTTAAAAGACTTATATCTTGTTACTTTTAGTTTTACTACTTGTTTGTTTCCGCTGCATATTGTATTATACGGAAAGTATAACTTTCTTATACTTCCTTACTTGTACTCTGTTTCATTTAGATTCTATACGCTTTAAGGTAGAATCTCATATTGTAATCTTTAGTTAAGTTTCAATTTCCGGATCCATATTTCTGGAACCTGCTTTCGGAATCTCTTTCCAGTTTTAAGCTAGTACATATGAATTAATGTTTATAACTTCATTCCTTATCCCTTTTTCATTTAGTGTTAGAGGTGTTGTGAATTTTATTGGTTTAACTTTGTTAAACTTAGCTCTTTCCTTTGTTAAAATAAATTTTTAAGGTGTATAATTCACCCCCCTCTTTTATATTGAGCATCTACATCATTATTTCGATCCTATAATTGGTATCATAGGAGGTTTCTGAAATACTTGTACTCACGTATAAGATTTTCTTGCTCACTTTATCATTCTGAAATTTCTCATTCTGAACTTTGTCATTCCGAACTATGTGGTTACGAACTCTTTCTACTAACAAGTTTGTGTGCCAAAGGTTGTTTTAAGTATGGAAGGAGTCAATGTTGGTTCCATTGATAATCTAAATCCTACAAGACCACCAATATTTGATGGTAATTATTATGAGTACTGGAGAGATAGAATGAAGACTTTTTTTATCAATACTGGAGTGGACAACTTTTTTATGCTTACTGGTGATTATAAAATTCTCGATAAGGAAGTTAGAACATTCACTAACCAGGAAAAGCAAGAGTATCAACTCAATAATAAGGTACGCAATACCTTACTTTGTTCAATGACTAGAAATATATATATCCAAATTTCTTCTTGTGAAGCAGCTAATTGTATCTGGAAGAAGTTAGAGGTTACACACTTTGGAACGTCTAAATTAATTGAGACTAGGAGAGCTACACTTAGAGCTGAATACCATGGATTCAATTTTTCTTGCGGTGAACCAATTTGTAAAGTTCAACAGAGGTTTATGACTATCGTCAAAAGTTTACAGTCTATGGGAGAAAAAGGGTTAGATGATGAAGCACTTTTGGATACGATAATTGATATTATGCCCAATGAGTGGGAATCCAAAAGAACTGCTATAGATGAGAACAGGAAGGTCACTCAAATTTCTCTTGATGAGTTATTTGGAACTCTTCTTCAACATAAAACGAGAATGAAGAGAGATGATCCAACATGATTTGAATCAGAAAACAGACTCTGTATCCATGGTTATGGACAAATGTGTTGAGATAGAGGCTCAGTTCAAAACTTTTTTTGTCAACTATGAAGCCCAAAAAAGGTCTTGAAAGAGAATGACTAGTTGGTCGAAGCAAACTGTAGAAGAGATGATGCTCTTTGATGAATTCCAAGATAATGTTAAGGATGCTTTTGAGACAGAAGACAGGAAGATAAATGAACTTACTTCTTCCTTTGAAGAAAATTTGACAGCTGAGAAGAATTCTCGGATGTAAGAAGACAGAGATCTGTATGGGAAGTTGAATTCTATTGCTCAAAACTGGAGGAATGAAAGGGATTATCGGATTGAGATTGAAGAGAAGTTGTTAAAACAAGAAGAAGTTTTAAAAGCTCCGGAAGAAAATATTCAAGACCAGGAAGAAAAGATTAAAGCTCAAAATGCAAGAACAGTTGTGTTAGAGAAGAAAGCCGAGGAAGATCATAAATACTTGAAGAAGATAAAAACTATTCTCAAGGGTCTCATGGCGAAGGGAAAATATCCAAAATAGACAAATCCGATCTTTTGTTGTATCTTAACTTCCTTTTTTTTGAACATTCAAACTTAATGAAAATTGTGCTTGATCGTCTCTTTGGTTGTTGCTACTAATTTTTCAGGTACTTTGTTATATTTTCCATTCCCTCGAAATCTTTTTGAAAATCACAAAGCAGGAGAAGGAAAAAAGAATCCTATTAAAGAAAGGAAAAAGAACCCTAACAAAGGGGGAGAAAGATAAAGAACTCTAACAGAGTTTATCTAAGCGGGAGTTTTTCATTAAATAAGACATTCTTATTCTTAGTGAAATACCATTCTGGAAATCTAGAATACGATCCTTAGAGTTTCAAAGCCTTAGGGGGAGTTATTCGTAATCATCAAAATCCATAAATAAAGGGAGATAAGCCTTAATGTTTTCTTTCTTCTTAGTCTTTCTTTTTCGAAAGAATGTTTGTGATTTCCAAAAAGGGAGAGATTGTTGAGTCAATAAGGTTTTCCTTATCACTTTTCCATTCCATCTTGTTTTGAAAATCACAAACACCTTATCTATAAGGAAAATCGCTTTTATAAGGAAAATAGCTTTTATAAGGAAAATCGCTTTTATAAGGAAAATTATTCTTATCATATTTTCATTATCTATATCCATATTTTTCTTAAGTATAAGAATCAGATTCATTTCTATATTCTCAGAATCGTTTCAAACTTTGATATGAAGCATTATATTTTAGGCTCCGAATTCTGGATGAGAACTGTAATGAAGTTTCATTTCGAATTATGGATACGAACTCTGATAAAGTTCTACTCCAAATTCTGGATACGAACTCTGATAAAGTTCTACTCCAAATTATGGATATGAATTCTCATGAAGTTCGACGTCGAAATCTAATGATGAATCCTGATTACGATTTTTCATTACGAATTCTGATGACGAATTCTCATTCCAAATTCTCATTCCAAATTCACATGTTAAACAGAATTTGATCATATTTTCTTTATACACTCCGAATTTATTTAGACTCCGAATATTATTTTTGGTTAGACTCCGAACATTCATTTTTCCTACACTTTTATAATTTTTCTACTCTTTGAAATTTTGTTTACACTCGGAACCTTCACTCCGAACTTTTGAGTTAGACTTAAAACAATGTCGTACATTCTGTTACACTTGCTTTTTTATAAAACGATTTCATCTATTCTGTTATAAACTAACCGTTGGTTAAGTTACACGTGTATAGGTCCCTCTAATTTTTAAGGAAAATATAACCGTTGGAAAGGAGGCCGACCTTACCTATAAATAGGAGCTCATTTGAAAGAGCTCAGAACGACATAGAAGTTGATCAATCTAGAGACTACATGCTGCTAAGGTGATTTCTAGAGAGAGAGAGCTTTTCATGCCTTGTGCGTACTGAACCACTCGTTCAGTTTTTGCTTCATGTGACTCTGAATGTTGGTGATTACATTCGAGGACTTCCAGGGATAGGAAGACATAGGTGCCGACTACCTTGATGTTTGGGGGCTTCCTTACTGAGGAAGACAGAGGTTGCCAACTAACTTGTAGTTGAGGGATTGCGGGGATAGCAAGACAGAGATTCTGATCTTCATATCAAGGGCTTACCCTGGTGTGGGTAAGACAGACTTACTTGAAAGTATAAATCTAGGGACCTTTATCCAAGGATGTTGGATACCCTTCTCTTTGGGTTAAAAGACTTATATATTGTTACTTGTAGTTTTACTACTTGTTTGTTTCCACTGGATATTGTATTATAAGGAAAGTATAATTTTCTTGTACTTCCTTACATTTACTCTGTTTCATTTAGATTCTATACGCTTTAAGTTAGAATCTCATATTGTAATCTTTAGTTAAGTTTCAATTTCCGGATCCATATTTCCGGAACCTGCTTTCGGAATCTGTTTCCGGTTTTAAGCAAGTACATAGGACTTGAAGTTTATAACTTCATTCCTTATCCCTTTTTCATTTGGTGTTAGAGGTGTTGTGAATTTTCTTTGTATAACTTTGTTAAACTTAGATCTTTCATTTGTTAAAAGAAATTTTTAATGTGTACAATTCACCCCCCTCTTGTATATTGAGCATCTACATCATTATTTCGATCCTACAGTATCAACATAATTTTGGGAGGTATCTCCTCTAAAAATAACCTATAATCGACTATCACAAATAAAAATACACTACAACATGAATGAATCATTAACTAATAGAAAATAAAATCATATATATAATATATTCCTCTATAATATGATTTTAAATTACATAAATGAATCCCCAAATACGTCAACACAAGTTGAACAGATGTGAGATCACTAATGACATTTGGGTGTATACTATAAAGTGATCTATAATCTCCTAACTATCTAAATCACCCATAAATATATAATATAATTAATTCTAAATAATACATATTTATCATTTTTCATTAAAATAATTTTTATAATGAATAATTTATTATGTAGTAGAGATACAAATAACAATAAATATAGTAATCCCTTGTAGTTATCCAACCTAATAAACATATACAACATATGTGTGTTAATAAGGACTCTCATAATGATGATTGATGACTGATTATGATTTCATATTTGTGAAATTTGTTATAACTAGTTCAATATATAAATTAATTTCTTAATTTATTGATATTTGGTGATACATGTTATGTTGTGTGGGTGTGTGATGGTTTTGGAAATGAATAGAAGGTGATGTTGGTTGGGTTGGGAAGTGATACATACTAGGATTGATAATTAGGGCTATAGAAATGTTTTGAAAAAATTGTTGGAATATGCCTGTAAAAATCAAGGTCTTATACCAACATTTTAAAAAATCCCTTGGTATAAGCTACATAAATTCATCATCCTATACAAATAGTTTTAGTAAACTATTGGAATGGTTAAAAAATGGTTATATAAAAATGGTTTTTATATGGTAATTCTATATGGCCTAAATAAATTATTTAATGGAAACCCTTAGTATATGCATATACCCCAACATATAAACCTACTATTAATGGAACCATTGGTATAACCTATACTTATGGTTCTAGCGGATATACCAATGGTTTAGAACTACTGTTATAAGTTGAATTTACAATAGAGGATAATTAATTTCATTAAGTATAGAATAGTTTTTCAATATTTATTTACTCTCAAACTTGACTGATTCACATATATAACCATTAATTCAATACATAGATAGTGAAAATAAAATATATTGGAATACATTAGAATATCATATGCTTCTTAGTGAGAGAAAAACTATATATATTTTCTTTATAACCAGAATACTCTTCCATTATTAATTCCAACCTAGAGAGAACACATTATGGATGCATGATTATTGTTCTATGTAGAACCCTTGGGAAACCTAGATTCCTCAATTCTTTGAACTTCTTCTCTTAGTTGCACATTGTTCTTTGCATCTTCAAAAAATAACATGAAGTCTTAGTTATAGATTTAATTTAATCAACATATCCTCATGGTCTAGTAATGTTATCATGAAATATTTTTCATTTTCTCTACCATATATTCACCTAAAAAATATATTCTAAAAAATTCATTCCACTAAATAAAACACTTTATTTCATCCTTGGAATGATTTTTTGCACCTATATATAGGTTATCATGGATTTATAGAGATTTTGATAATAACCCATAAAACAAAATCCTATTATCTAGATATTCTACAACCGAAATCACAATCAATGAACATTTTTTATTCTAAGTAACACATATTGGATATACATTTTTTAACAGAACTTTATTGTGGAAAAACTACATTTTAATGGACTCTTTTTAGGAAAAAGGTACTCTAACATTTTCTTATATCCATTGATGATATAGTGGTGTCTTTAAATACAATTTTATCTTACCATTTTACTTTATAATTCAAATCATCACATTCTCTATTCATGTAAATATATTTTATGAAACTAATTTTTTTGAGAAAATGGGTGCTTTGTTCATAGTTTTTAATTCAAGTATATCATTCATTTATATCAATAAATTCATTCCACTAGACATTGTTTATTTGGAATTGGCATCCCCATTGTATTTTTTTGGAGTATTTATTCTCTCAACATGTTATAAAGACTCAACTTTATCAGTTTCTAGATTTTATTATAATACATTATGTTTAAGATATTTTATATTGTCCACATCCATTCACGTGAATGAATTAATAACCAATAAAAAACATCACAACACACTTGGATTTTATTAGGAGGTTTTCTTGTAATTTTGATGTCTATATCCCTAGTGTTCAATGGTTTTTCCCATTCACACACAACTCCTCTCTAATTATTAACATAAATATTGGAAAATGGAATATCCGTCGACCCAAAATCCTAGCACCGACCAAGTAAAATAAAATCACTATCATGCCTTATTATACAGAATACATTATTTGGAATACTCCTTTTGAAGTAGAAAAACAGTGAAATCATTGGGTTTATATTGGATAGAATCAATATCCTTCCCCAACGTTTAATAATTTCAAGGGATTCCTAAAAAAAATTTAGACCTTATGATGTTATGATATCACAGTCAAAAATCATTAACCACAACTTTAACTTCTTCAAAATAATACTTATATTTATGAACTCACATTAAACAAATCAAATTTATTTTTAACAACTTTAACTAAACTTTTATCATTTATAGACAAATTTTAATGATTTTTATAGAATATGAATACATAATATAGTACAAGAATGAGTAAAAACTACCTCAACCAGCTTCATGTCAAACTAAAATATCATCCATGTAAATTAATATACTGTATAAAACTCTTCACAATTAATTAATACATTAATAAAACATAATTTTCAACATTGTACCTTTATTTAATAGATATATAATTTAGTAATCTTCAATCTCAATAAAACTCATATCTGCATAAAACTATTAAAATATGATTATCCCAATTCTACTCATGAAGATTCAAGCAGTAGTCTTGTTTAAATTATTCAAATATTCTTAACTAAATTTTACTCATGAAAATTGAATTATATGTAATCACGTTATCTTCAACCTATCACTCCATGTAAGTATTTCTCATGAAATATTATTATTTGTGGTATCTCATTCACAACTTTAATATTTTTTATATAAATGGATATATATATAAATGTGTATTTATTGTTAGAAATAGACATAAATATTGTTTTCCAAAAATAAATAGAAGAAACTACAGTTATTATATAAATTATTATATATACCCACTTCAAACTTTTGAGGTGTTTGTAAAATACTCATGAAATATTCACAGCTTAACATTTTGTGAAACTATATTTGATTACTCTTACATACTCATGATAAATTTTATTAGGAACTCCAATATTATTCAAATAAATTATACTTCAACACATATGAACATCATTATTATATTTTTCATTATTACTAAAACAAAAAATAAAAATCAACACAAAGTGATAATTTTAGAAGCATAAAACCTCCCAATGTTTCTCTACATTAGGTTCTCTATTTTTCTTTTCTATAGCCCTATAGTTTTAGATTTTCCCTAGAGAACCCACAGATTATAGAAGAAGACCTCCTAATAGGGAAATGATTTCTACTATTATTCTATATTCTTCAAAGAACTATATGGAAATCATATATGGTAGGAAATATTTTTACAGATCATTCACAAAGGGATTCTTAATCCATGACACAAATCAATTTAGGAAATCACTACTATGGTTTATAAAATCTACCCCCAGCATATTCCCTAGTAGTTCTAAGCTCACAGACTGCTTTGATTCCTCTTTTTAATGTGTCCACCCACCTACCTATGTTCTACATGATACTATACACTTTTTATATTTCATAACCTAATGTTTTCTATTTCCCCTTGTCCGCCAAACTATAATTAGAAAAGGTATCATGATAAGGTGTAGATTCCAGCTATTATTTTTGGTGAACACTACTATCCTTATATGTACTATATATGACTCACATCTTGAAGTTTGTGCACATCCATATAATCCATGAGGGGATTTATATTACATTTCACAAATTGATTATGGAAAAAATAGTATTTGGTTCCAAAAAGGTCCTAATTTATCAATATATATATCCTATTCTCCCATAAGAATACACCCTTCTCCCAAAAAGGATTTTAGAGAAACCCACCTCTTTTATCTTCTGATTCAATCCCTGAATCATTTCATCAAATCCTTCGTAATGATAACATAAAAAATAATCGAATCTAGAACATATAAATCCCAAATATTCATATGTCCTCTTTCCACTACGACACTTTTTGGGAAATATTGTAAATGATCCACCCACATTATAATAGTTTTATCAAAAGCCAATACTCTAGGATAAAGCTTCATATCCAACATAGAAACTAACACAACCTCTATATAAATAAATTTATGTTATGTCCATATATAAAATAATGTAATTAATAGAATCAATACAATAGAAACCATACATATGATGGTATTAGGATCTTGTCCTATATCTTTTAGAAATCTATCCAAGGAATTAATCCTACCAATATCATATATACAACCATGACCCCTATAATCCCATGATAAACTATGGATCTGACTATTGCATCTCAATTTTTTTACATGACTATTACATCCAATTTTATTATAAACATCATAATAGTGATACATATCTAGGATAAATAGGATTACTATATTGGGAAAATTTTCCTCATACATTACTTATACATACTATAACCTGAACTGTATTTAAATAGTTCTTATTTATCCATACAAAGTTCTTGTGATATTTATTATACATGTAATCAACATCGGATATACATTAATGAATGGGGTAAGCAAATAGACTAGTTTTAGGGAGGAATAAGGCCCATGAATCGACAGTATAGGGGAGATAATAATTAACATCCCCATATTATAAGAACAATATCATAATCAATATCATGAGTGAATAATTTTATATATACATGGAATGTGGAACATGAATACAAATGAAGAATCATTTCATTGTAGTCAAATACCACACAAATTTGTGAACAAAGCTTGTGTCATGTTCATGCATAACATATTTTCATAAATCATAACATCAGCATTGTGAACCAAGATTGCATAATGTTCACACATAGTTCACATAATATCATGAGATACATCACATTACGAAATGCATTATAGTTATATAAAATTCTTGTCCCACCCAACCCATTATAAATTCTCATAATCTTTCATTCAACATAGAACATATAAAAACCTTTGTAATTAAATAACCAATGGTATGAAATGGGTTTCATAAGGAATTAATAAATACTACATTCACGAATAAACATTATTGTTATGAAATAAATAAGGGGAAAATATCTATCATAAAAATCATCATTATTTAGTGAAGAAGAAACAACTCTAGTTTATTTAAAATGTGTTTGGGAATGAAAATTATTTTTGAAAAATATTTGTATATTGATAAAAAAATATTTTTGGAAAGGAGAAAAACATGAATATTACTAAAAATAAAAGGGAATAATTTCAAACTAATATTTAAGGAATATTATTAGAATATTCATACTAATAATGATGTGAAATATGGATATACCAAATATGAGGAGTTCATTATGAGAATCCACTAATGTTAAATCCATCTTTATTTCATCATTGTTATACCTCACGAATATAAACATAGTTTTATTAAAATATTTAACAAATAGTGAATTATGTTAATTTATGTGACTAGTTACTAATTATAATAATTTCATTGTATTTCTTAATTTATGTTGTTTATATTGATGTAGTTTGATATTATTATTTTCATAAAAATTTCCGGTTTTGATTTGAGTTTTCTGTTTTTGTCACGGTTATTTATATATAAGTATAATTAATTCAAAATATTAAAATAAATATATTATAAATTTATATATAAGAACAATTTTATCCTAAAAAACTCTAGGGTAGGTGATTGTAAATAATCCTAATCCTCATCAGAGGCTAACCAATCGTTAATGGGACATTCTCAAAAGAATGGGAATAAGATGTATGATAATTTTATATGTAGTAAATATAATACATACATTTGGTTAAAAATGTTGATATAATTTTAGAATACTAATTAATAAACCTTTTATGATTTTTTTTAAATGGGTGGTGAAAAAGAACAATAGTATATGATATTGAGAGGAATAATTGGTGAGATCTTACACTCTTATTGCCTTTTCTTCTTCTCTATGGATCTAAAGTCCATTGATTCTTAGATTTTGATGGATCAATAACATAAATAAGTTAACTGAGAGTATTAACTAGATATTTTTGGGTATATATTTCTCTTTTTCAAGTGATGGAGGTGGGGTTTTCAAAGGGGAGGTATATAGGTTATTTATACTTGAGGAGATGTGTATTTTAATAATAAAATATTAAATAAATACGATATACAAGATAAAATATGTAATAGCGATTTATTTGACATAATGAATAATATATAATTATAATATATTTTTATAGGACATTAAAAAATTTAAAAATCGATTTCAATGTTTTATTAACAAGGAATGGGAAAAACACAAATTCTTATTTTAAAGGAATTTTTTTGACTTCAAGGTTTGGAAATTAATTTTTAGGTTTTAAATAGATGATTTTTGAATTTTAAGAACTATTTTTATCAAATAGAATATTTTTTGGACAAACCTAAGGTTCTATAAATGATTATTTCATTATTACATCATGAATTATGTACTTCAATATACAGTAGTTATGGAGAAAAACATACTTTTACTATTAAGTTGCAAAATGGTCTATTTCAAAAAATTACTAAAAAATCACCCTAGATAAACATAAAAATTATAAATTTAAAACAAATTTCATTTTATCCCAATAATTTAATAGAATATCTATTTTTATTTTAAAATATATAGATTATAGTTTTTTACGAAATATATTAAAATACAGTATTTTCAAAATGTGATAATATTATTTTAATTTTTTTATCATGATATTTATTTTTTAGCATTATAATAATTTTTATTTACTTAAATTAATATTGATAAATATTATTAATGTCATAATTTATTATTTTTATATTAAATTAATATTCTAAGGGTTATGTTATTATTCCAAATGGTGAGGACACTATTCCCAACAGGCTTAATACCTCTTCATTCCATCATTAATTATTCACCGCAATTCTTATGAAGGTTCAATATTTTTATTTTCTATAATATTTTTTACTTTATTAATATTAAGTATTTTTTCAAGATTATTTTTCATGGGAGGTATGATTTTAGCTGGTTGGGGTGATCCAAATTTTACTATTATAGTTATTTATATTCTATTTTCCCCTTATAATATTTAGAATTTTAATCGGTTTAATTACTAACAAATATAACTATATTCATTAATAATATAATTTGTTTTTGGTTTATATATGTGTTGTATGTTTATAATGTTATATAATATAATAGAATAAAATATTATTTCAATAAAAAAATAATTTATAAAATCTATGTTGTTACATTCTTCCACAATTTATTAATTTTATCCCTGAAATTTCAACTCATATTATCAGTTGAGAATTTATTAGGGTTAATCTATTTCATTGTTTCCTATGGTTCCCACAATACCTCTTCTTACATATGGGTTTTCAAAGCACTTTTACAAGGATATTTTTCTTTTTGTGTGGGACATTGTCTGTATGGTTCAAGATATTAATTGGTTGATCCTCATATGAGAGGTCATTCTCTAGTTTTACCACATTCAAATTCAATACATGTGATGGATTGTGTATGTACTTATTTATAAGAGATATGTAAAACACTTCATTAATTGGATCTATATTTCGTGGATTCCCTTGGTGATAGGCTACTCACCATATGAAATCAAGGATCTTTAATGTTACAACATACCCATGGATAAGCTTTCCTTTCATTTCAAGATGCATGAATCTCTTACATAGTAAATTTTTATGGAAAAAACTATCTCCAACTATGAACACAAAGTCCCTTTGATGGTTGATAGCATAAATATTATATCGAATCTGAGAAGTTTTTATATTTTGGGGACGCCTTAGATATTCTCTTCCATCTCTTGTATATGATCAGGTCCATGTATCTTTCGTTTTCCAAATTCATCCCAACAATTAGGATTTCTACATCACTACCTATTTAGAGATTCATATTGGGATAATTGAATACTCAAGTGGAAGCTGTAGATGTTTGATAACTCAATTAATTGAATATTATGATCCCATCATCCATTAAATTCCATTGTTCAATATCTCATCATGTCCTTGAGTGTCGGAAATGTCCATTTGGATTTTCCATAATATTGGAATGATATTATATGTTGAAATTCAATTCAATATTGATATAATTTTGAAGAATTCTATAGAATTTAGAATTGAACCATGGACCATATTTAGAAATGATTAAAAGTGGAACCCCATACATCCTCACCACATTCTTTAGATATATATTGGATGTTTTTAATGAGGTAAATATTACTGAATAAAAATGAAGTAGGAAATATTGGTGATTAGATCCACCATAACCCATATCTCATTGTTTCATTTAGATTTCTTCAAGATACCAGTGAAAAATTCCTTATAGATCTTATCACATTTTTACAGAGCATTAAGAAATTTTTTCATCATCCCCTTATATGTTTTTTACTCTAGTTTGACAAGATGAAATTAAAACCACCTTGATATATACCATGAAATCTCATTCTATGTTGTCATATAAGATGTTATCTCAAAGATCACGATACATCTTAGTAATTCTAGGAAGTAAAAATAAATATATCCAATTTTAATTACCCAATAGGTCATTCTTTATCTCAGTTTATGAAGCTACAAAAATACTAGTTCCAAAATAAATAACACTATCTTCATCAATATGGTATTAATGATGATTACCTTCTTTAACTGGGTTTACCTCCTTTTGAAGTTGTATATCAACATATAATGCCTCTATGATCTACTATTTTATTGTTTGATGTGCAATAATTTAGGAAAGGTTTTTACCCAACTATTACGATTTTCAAATCCATCCTTTACATATTCATAAACATAGGTACTTTCAAAATCCAAGTCATTGATAGAGTTGCAGGTTCCATTCTTCTAAGATCACCATCTACCTTGTTTTTATTTTCTAGATGCTAGTGAATAGATAAATCATACTCCTTGATTTTCTATAACCATCCACATTGATGCTTGTTGAGCTCATTTTGGGTGAATATGTACTTTATACTCTTCTTATTGGTCTATATGATACACCTATAACTACAGAGGTAGTTCAACTAAATCTTGTAGGTTAAGAGTGTAGTTGTTATCTCTTTATCATGTGTTGGGTAGTTCTTTTCATGGATCTTCTATTATCATGAGGCATAGGCTATCATGTTTTCATTATTCCTATGTACACAACACCAAAAATTATTAGAATCATCACCATATATCAAAAAACATTTTCCACTTAATGGGAGTGTGAGGACCGACATAGTGATTATCCTATTGTTGATATCCATAAATTTTTCCTAACATTGTTCTTCCTGAAATACATTACACCATTCCATGTAAAATTAGTTTTCAGGATATACAATCATGAAACATTTCTCAAAAAACATTTCTTCTACCCTACTAATCCATTAAAACATTTTATTTCCAGGAAACTAGTGGTTATATACCATTCCTCAATTGCCTTTGTCTTTGAAGGGTCCATAGAAATTCCATAACTTGTGATCATGTGCCCCATGAATCTGAATTGTTGTATCCAAAATTCCCATTTTATGAACTTAGAATAAATTTTATACTTCCTTAATACACTATCAATATCCTTATATATTCTTCAAATAACTCCTTACTCTTGGAGGAAATGAGAATATCATCGATAATGAACTCCAAAAAAATTTCAAGGAAATCTATGATGAATATATTCAGAAGATCCATAGTGATCATAGTGGATGTAGTAATTTTGAAGGAAATAGATATAGACTCATATTTCCCATTCATGTCATGAAATGTTTTCTTCTGACAATATTACTTCTCCATCTTCACCAAAAGATATCCATAACAAAGATTCACCATTGAGAAATACTTAACTCCCCATAGTTTATCGAACAATCCATCAATCTATGGTAAGGGATACTTTTTATTTAGAGTGATCTTATTGAGCTCTATATAATCTCTACACAACATAATTAACCCATCCTTCTTATTTTCAAAGAGAACTGGTGCACCCCATTATGATGAACTAGGTTGTATGAACCATTTTTCCAAATTCTCTTTTAGCTGCATCTTTAACTCCTTCAATTCAATCAAGGCCATCCTACAAGGGAATTTTGAGATAGTAATGGATCAAATTATGAGATCTATTGAGAACTATACGTCACTATCTAGGGGATGATTTATTGAGTCTTTTAGAAATAAATCAGTGTATTCCACAATAATGTCTGTTTACTCATGATTGATGCTTTCCTTAGATGCATCTGTTTGGGATTGGTATTCATCTTTACTCAGTATCATCACCTACACCATAAAGTAATTATATAAAGTGTATTTATTATCTTCCTTACAGTTTTATAGGAGCATTGGAAGGTTCAGAATATAGAAATATATTTATTTTTTTAGACATTTGTTGTTTGATGTATATAATAAGATATAATCCGTGACTAGTATAGAATAAAATTACACTAGGAAAAAGATTTGGATATTTTTGGGAGAACCATCCCACATACAATAATAGGAGAAGATTCCAAGACTTGGTATGCAATGACAACCTAATTTATTTTTTCTAAAGATATATATTATTTAAGGTATCTTGGATTTGATTCAGTATTTCTAGAAAACTTGTTGGATATAATGGAATACATATATCGACAATCAAATAAATAAATTTCCATTGGTGATTTAATAGTAAGTTTACCACAAATTACTTTATTTTCATGCTCCACTTTAGTAGTAGTGTTGAAATATTTTTTCCCTTACTCCTTCAGCATTAGTGGTTTCTAATACTGATTACCCTCAATGACCAGCATTTTATTTCCCTGGATTCCATATTACCTTTCTCCCTATAGTGGAAGCTTAAAACCATGGATGGTTCATTAGGAGGTTCCTTCATTTAGAACATCATGTTAGATGACTTGTTCATTTCATTTCTATATTAATAAACATGGTGTCCTTCTCTTGGGCACTTGAAACATTTCCCCATCCCTTTTAGGTAAATCACAAGATACTTCTTCCAACATTTGAGAAGTGTGGGTTATTGGATCCTCTTTCCATATTTTAAATTTAACCCACCGACTTAAAACTCCATTCTTCACTCATTCTCTTCATAACCATGTAACAATTCATAAAAATTCATCTCTGTAGAACTTTGAACTACCTATTTGTATCTTTGAACATATTAGATAGCTAGAGCCTTTCAATGGTTTTGTTTTAAAATAATAAGGAATATATCTATTAATTTATCACTATTGATGACAACCCCAAGGTGTATGTTGATATCCTTGTGAATGTTTTCCAATAATCTCTGATTGATTCGACTTTCTTTTTCATAAGCTCTTGGAATTATCTCTCTATCATTATTCAAAGAGTTAAAAGGATTTACTAATTAAAAAATTATTTTCATAAAGTTTCCTCACTCAATATCTTACATTTCATCCATTATTCTAGAATTATTTGTCAAAACTGACCATTGATCAACTAATCCATCTAAAAAATATATGTCCAAAGACACCTTATCCTTCTCTAGATAGTGGAGTATAGAAAAGTTTTTATCCATTGATGTAACCCATTTTTAGTGAAAATTGGATTATAAGTCCCACTAAATGTTTGTGGTCATTTCCTCATAAAATACTTGATATTTAGTTGATCCTTTATGGGTAAAGATTGGAAATCCAAATTTTTTTGGTTGACTATAAAATATATAGCTTTTTCAAATATGGAAATATCTGTTGGTAAAAGAAAACTTTATATTGGAATTTTTTTTACCAACATATATGTCCCTATCACTAAACTGTTGGTAAAAAAGCTGTCACTAATTGTTTTTGTGACAGATAAACTAGTTATGATACAATTATAATAAGACCAACAGATAATGTATATGTTGGTTAAATTGTTTACAAACAACTTATTTTGACAATTCTATCTATGGTTAATATCATTATCATAATATAATAACTATTTATAAAATACATTTGAATAAAAATTATAAATTTCTATGACTAGTAACATTTAATATTTTAATTTTTAATTTACCATACATAGTAATCACACATATTCAAAATTAGCAATAAATTAATAATATTTATAATGATATTTAATAAAAATTGAATAAATAGAAAAATTCATGATCAACATGATCCATAACACCCCAACCAGCCCAACCCTAGAGTCAAGAGGACCCCCCCCCCCCCGGCGCAACCCATCAATGCCCATTCATGACTCAGTATCAACTAACAGATATAGAGAGTATCTCATCTATGCCTCTAAAGAATCCCATCCATGCCCAAACTCTAGCGATCAGCTCAACCTTTCCCCAGCACCAGTGATCAACTCATCCTTTACCCAGTAGTAGAGAACAACTCCAGAAAGCAGCTCCAACAAGAAACTCATACATGCCCTAGTGAGCAGCTCATCCATGCCCAAGCGAGAAGCTCATTCATTCCCCAACACCAAATCTAGTAATATAGATAAGCCTCAATTCACTTATATTCCACACCCTTCATCTCCAATATCTATATAAAAAAATAGCATTCCCACAAAATATCTTCATGAATTGAAACCAAAATTAAAAAAAATGGAATTATAAAAAATAAATTTCATAGTAAGAATTTTACATAAAACCTGTTGTTAAATCAGGAATTATTTTTCCAAATGACTCGATTCTAGGAATCATTTATCTATTTTAAGCACTTAAAAAAATAGACTAGCAATTTTAACATATGAGATGCATTTTGAAAAAAATCCAAAAATGCCATGGTATCTCTCACACCAACTATCACTATTGTGGTTCACACTAGAAGCAAGGTCCACGAATTCAATTCAACCAATAATGACATGACCATGATGGTGGTGATCATCTATATCTCCCAATGGCAGTATGATGTGGTTCATACAAAATTATAGATGAGGGTTCCTGGAATCATCACACCATTAGTACGTGAATGATTTATAAATATAAAACTCTATAAATCAAATCTAAAACAACCATTGTCTCCAATGTTATATCCAAATATAATTAAATCAATAATATTTCATATTACAATAGGAAAAGGGGCACATAAATGGGTACCTCATTAATTTTTGAAAGAGTCTATTAACTCTAACATTGTTTATCTAGTAATAAAATTCTAGTCATCTGTGAAAACATCATTATGGAGAAACCTAATGAGATCTTAATACATGTAAATTGTGGCATCATCTTTTGAAATATGTGAAAGAGTCCAAAAAATTAGTGACCATACTCCTTATAATTTTTCAATAACAGGAAATTGTAGAGGCTGTAAGTGGAAGCTATGAAGAGTCCATCAAATGAAACATTGTTTATCCTATAATTGAATTTCTTGTAGGGGTATTGAAGGATGTACAAGCATAAGAACAAGATCTGGTTCCTTCAAGTATAATGGTTCTACTAAAACAGAATAAAATATCCAAATTTTAGACATCGAACCTATGAAAATTAGCTGAAAAAATGAATATAAAAACTTTTCGTGAAAATAATGAACCTAAGATTTTCTGCATGCACATTGGAAACAAGATTAGTTGGTGTTTGTAATTTATTTTTCATTGTAATGATGATAAAATTTCAAGGTCAAATACCATTCACATAATTTTTAATGTAATTGAAACAAGTTATGATAAATAAATTAAAATAATTACACTTTATACCTATGATTCTTATTTAGAAGGGGAAAAATCTAAGAGAGGATCTTAAAACAAATGTAGTAATTATTCAAGTCATGTGTCAATAAGAATCACTTCTAAGGAAGATTAATCCATTTTAAGAAGTTATTAATTGAAAAATCATCATATATGATCTATCCATGATTTAAAATGATAAATTAGGAAAACCATTTTAAGCATATCATTCTATGGAAATGTTTTCTCAATGCATGCATGAATGATGAAAATATGAAAGGACAAAACCCGAAAATAAACGTAAAATTGATATCCACAATAAAAATATACCCTAAAATCTCTCCGGTAAATGATACGGAAAATAGTTATTTATCATTTTCTAGTTATGTACTTCAAATGAGAATATAAATATATTAACATACCAACTACTTTGAATTATCCATATTATAAAATGAGGAACTAGAAAATTGTTGAGGCTAGCCTTTAGTGTATTATTTGTTTAATTATATACTAGATTTTGGAATATCACACTACATAAAAACCTAAAAAACACCAAATAAAATTGATAAGTCCCCCATTAATATTTGTGAAACTAGATAAACAAGAAGAACATAGACAAACTAAATGATACATAATAAGATTTTAATGAATTTCTCAAATAATCACACCTAAGATCTAAACACATATGTAAAATAATAAAATAAAAAAAATGTATTTATATGTTTTAATCAGGAAATAAAATATAATGATTCAGTGAAAAAACTCATTCAATAGAAAATTTGAACATCCAACCTCAAATTTTTCTAATAAAGAATAACTACAAACTTCCAATTTCTTCCTCAAAAATATAAAATCTCCCCTTAAAACTATATACATGGTAAAATAATTTCTTTTAAATGATGATGGGAATTAGTAATGCCTACAATGAATATATTTATGTTCTAGGAAGTTTGTCCAAAAATATAATCCTATTAGATGTCTGTTATCGATATCCACTTTTCACCATATACGAATATGTTCATCCATGAGTTAAAAATAAAAAATGGGAAGAAGAAAAGTAAAAAAAAGGATATATGGTTAATAAGACCAACAGATAATGTATATGTTGGTTAAATTGTTTACAAACAACTTATTTTGACAATTCTATCTATGGTTAATATCATTATCATAATATAACAACTATTTATAAATTACATTTGAATAAAAATTATAAATTTCTATGACTAGTAACATTTAATATTTTAATTTTTAATTTACCATACATAGTAATCACACATATTCAAAATTAGCAATAAATTAATAATATTTATAATGATATTTAATAAAAATTGAATAAATAGAAAAATGCATGATCAACATGATCCATAACACCCCAACCAGCCCAACCCTAGAGTCAAGAGGACCCCCCCCCCCCCCGGCGCAACCCATCAATGCCCATTCATGACTCAGTATCAACTAACAGATATAGAGAGTATCTCATCTATGCCTCTAAAGAATCCCATCCATGCCCAAACTCTAGCGATCAGCTCAACCTTTCCCCAGCACCAGAGATCAACTCATCCTTTACCCGGTAGTAGAGAACAACTCCAGAAAGCAGCTCCAGCAAGCAACTCATACATGCCCTAGTGAGCAGCTCATCCATGCCCAAGGGAGAAGCTCATTCATTCCCCAACACCAAATCTAGTAATATAGATAAGCCTCAATTCACTTCTATTCCACACCCTTCAGCTCCAATATCTATATAAAAAAATAGCATTCCCACAAAATATCTTTATGAATTGAAACCAAAATTAAAAAAAATGGAATTATAAAAAATAAATTTCATAGTAAGAATTTTACATAAAACCTGTTGTTAAATCATGAATTATTTTTCCAAATGACTCGATTCTAGGAATCATTTATCTATTTTAAGCACTTAAAAAAATAGACTAGCAATTTTAACATATGAGATGCATTTTGAAAAAAATTCAAAAATGCCATGGTATCTCTCACACCAACTATCATTATTGTGGTTCACACTAGAAGCAAGGTCCACGAATTCAATTCAACCAATAATGACATGACCATGATGGTGGCGATCATCTATATCTCCCAATGGCAGTATGATGTGGTTCAAACAAAATTATAGATGAGGGTTCCTGGAATCATCACACCATTAGTACATGAATGATTTATAAATATAAAACTCTATAAATCAAATCTAAAACAACAATTGTCTCCAATGTTATATCCAAATATAATTAAATCAATAAGATTTCATATTACAATAGGAAAAGGGGCAGATAAATGGGTACCTCATTAATTTTTGAAAGAGTCTATTAACTCCAACATTGTTTATCTAGTAATAAAATTCTAGTCATCTGTGAAAACATCATTATGGAGAAACCTAACGAGATCTTGATACATGTAAATTGTGGCATCAGCTTGTGAAATATGTGAAAGAGTCCAAAAAAGTAGTGACCATACTCCTTATAAGTTTTCAATAACAGGAAATTGTAGAGGCTGTAAGTGGAAGCTATGAAGAGTCCATCAAATGAAACATTGTTTATCCAATAATTGAATTTCTTCTAGGGGTATTGAAGGATGTACAAGCATAAGAACAAGATCTGGTTCCTTCAAGTATAATGGTTCTACTAAAACAGGATCAAATATCCAAATTTTAGACATCGAACCTATGAAAATTAGCTGAAAAAATGAATATAAAAACTTTTAGTGAAAATAATGAACCTAAGATTTTCTGCATGCACATTGGAAACAAGATTAGTTGGTGTTTGTAATTTCTTTTTCATTGGAATGATGATAAAATTTCAAGGTCAAATACCATTCACATAATTTTTAATGTAATTGAAACAAGTTATGATAAATAAATTAAAATAATTAAACTTTATACCTATGATTCTTATTTAGAAGGGGAAAATCTAAGAGAGGATCTCAAAACAAATGTAGTAATTACTCAAGTCATCTGTCAATAAGAATCACTTATAAGGAAGATTAATTCATTTTAAGAAGTTATGAATTGAAAAATCATCATATATGATCTATCCATGATTTAAAATGATAAATTAGGAAAACCATTTTAAGTATATCATTCTATGGAAATTTTTTCTCAATGCATGCATGAATGATGAAAATATGAAAGGACAAAACCCGAAAATAAACATAAAATTGATTTCCACAATAAAAACATACCCTAAAATCTCTTCGGTAAATGATACGGAAAATAGTTTTTTATCATTTTCTAGTTATGTACTTCAAATGAAAATATAAAGATATTAACATACCAACTACTTTGAATTATCCATATTATAAAATGAGGAACTAGAAAATTGTTGAGGATAGCCTTTAGTGTATTATTTTTTTAATTATGTACTATATTTTGGAATATCACACTACATAAAAACCTAAAAAACACCAAATAAAATTGATAAGTCCCCCATTAATATTTGTGAAACTAGATAAACAAGAAGAACATAGACAAACTAAATGATACATAATAAGATTTTAATGAATTTCTCAAATAATCACACCTAAGAACTAAACACATATGTAAAATTAAAAAAATACAAAAAAATGTATTTATATGTTTCAATCATGAAATAAAATATAATGATTCAGTGAAAAAACACATTCAATAGAAAATTTGAACATCCAACCTCAAATTTTTCTAATAAAGAATAACTACAAACTTCCAATTTCTTCCTCAAAAATATAAAATCTCCCCTTAAAACTATAAACATGGTAAAATAATTTCTTTTAAATGATGATGGGAATTAGTAATGCCTACAATGAATATATTTATGTTCTAGGAAGTTTGTCCAAAAATATAATCCTATTAGATGTCTGTTATCGATATCCACTTTTCACCATATACAAATATGTTCATCATTGAGTTAAAAATAAAAAATGGGAAGAAGAAAAGTAAAAAAAAAGGATATTACCAAAATGTCAAATCACTTACTTTAATAATAAAAAAATGACTACAACTCTCAAATTTAGATAAGGATGATGCTGACCTTGATTTATTACTTTTATCTTCATCTAGGTAATTTTTGAAACCAGAACCATCATTGGTCACTGCTTCCATTTACACACATTCACTTTTCTTCCTTCTTTTATGAAGTTTTAATTCTTTGTTCTTGATTGAAAAGGTCTTCACTCTAAGAATCTTGTAGGGATCAATGTTATTAGTTTGAAACTGTGCATGTATGGGTCTAAAAGTTACCAAATTCCCCTTTTCCACCACCAAGATCTACATGCATTTCACAACACTAGATTTTAGGTAGAACCATTCTGCCAAAGAGGTGTTCCCATTAGAATTGTTTTTCATTAATTAATAGTGATAATGTGCCAAGGAATAACTAAATTTGTTATATTATCTCATCTTAAGATGGTGCAACCACAAAAATATGTAAATAAATTCAACAGAAAATGCTTGTGTCAAAGGGGATACTATAACGCCCAGACCCTCGTTACCCAGATTCGGTGCATTATTATATCACATTGGCATGATCACAAGGAAATAATGTCTCAAAAGACCGATCAGTTTTGTATTATTGGAAAGAATAATCATACATAAGTTCAACTTTACAACTTGAAAAGAAATTCAACACAAATTTATTCCATTAGAAACATACAAGACTCATTGAATGTGCCTGTAAGTCACTCATAACTAACTTCCTCATATCTTGGGAAAATGAAACATAAGAAAGGCGAGTGCTCAAATGCTCAGTAAGGGTAAGCAATACAGTGGAAGATAACATAAATATTAAGCATGGTGAATAATTTAAACCACATTCCTTTACCAACAAACATGAATAATTTTAATGAAGGAATATGAAATGTGTAAATAATTCCATAATAAAACATAATTATGGGTATTATAATAGTTTAATGACCACATTAACGATCAATATTATTTTCATAATGAGGGAATGTTTAATGCTGGACATTCTGAAACATTTTTCAAGGCCTCGTCCAAGACATCTAAAAATTATTAAGGCCTCGTCAAAAACTATATACCAAAATGGGAAAGGACTCAGAAAATTCCATGTCTAGTTATCTCATGAGACCTACTGATTCATCGAGGAGCTATATCGGGCTCCACCTGTCACTTACTAAGTCCAACACATTCCTCATATGAAAAAGTTGAAATATAACATAAACATTCTTATTAAAACTTTCATATGAAATGTCAATAATTTAACCATAAACCATGAATGGTATAAAAATATCACATCAACATTCAAACATATCACAAACCCTTCAATAAAATATGGAAGTTTTGTATCATAATATATCAACATCAAATAAACATAAAAATTCATTAAAGGATGTTGACATAGATGAAATCAAAACCTTTTTTAGAGAAATATCTATTTTTATTTTGAAATTATTTAAGAGTAACATAATTATAAAGAAATTTTTTTTTGAAAATATTCTTATAGGCTTGTAAGGTAAGCTTTGACGATGTTATAACTGTGGAAAATAGCCTTACCCGCTATATAAGTTTAAGAAAACATTCTTAACTTAATTTGGTCGAAAAGGTCATAAAGTACCTTGTTTGGAAAATGAAAAAAAGATTCTTTTCAAAACATGTAAGGTCAAATAAGGGTATAAATGACTTTAACACATTGTCTAGTAAATAGTAAAAATGTTTTGAAATATATTTTTAAGAATCATGGATGTGGATGATAAAGAGATTCTAGTAGATACTTACATAAAACAACCTCGGATAATAAAGAGATTGTAGAATTAACCATTACCTTGTTATTTTCATTGGTCAAGGGTAGGTTAACCTTCTGTATAATGGTGAAATATCAATTATTAAATTATTCAATAACTATATAAATTAATATGATATCATATATGATCTTCTAATATTTCTTTGTTAATAATATTTTAGTATTATCGTAGTTTTGGGTGTTAACTAGTTCGTTTTCTTTTATATGATTTGTTATGTAAGTAATGTTTTTTATGGATATGATGTATCTTAATCATATTCAGAATTATATTAAGTATTTAAACATTATTTTTAATCTTCTAATGAAAATTATTCTTCAATGGATATGATGGGGAATGAATCTCATCGCGTTATTGGAGATGGTAATCCATACGTATGCAGAGAGACAATATCATTCTTTTGATATTAAAATAATATATAATAGGATATTATATCATATATAAAAAATAATTATCATGTTATATTTATTATTCAATTCAATTAAACATAATTATTATACCCATCTAAATAATAATGTATTGAATAACAATTACACCACGACATGGAGACGGTAAGCCGTACTTACGCATGTATGATGACAATTAATTCAAAGGATGCATATAATAATGAATATGGTCGTACCATGTCTATAATAAGATCACATTATATATAATATACTGGATTTATTATTTTATATTAGAAACAACCAAGAAATAGGTAGTGGAAGATGAAAGGAACTTGAAAGAGGTGATGAAATATTTATCTCTTCTCCGGGTTCTTCCTTTTGATTTGACAAAAAAGGCTCTTTAGGTTGTATTTATTAGTAAAGTAAGGCCTCTAGGATGAAGTGAGGATAGTTGATAGGGTATTAGGGCAGGGGTTGGCCGATCAAAATGTCTTTGAAGGTGTGAATTAGAGAGAAGGGGGAGTGCCCTTTTATAAGAGGGGTGAGGGGAACCATAGTAAAAGATAGAAATATTATTTTATAATAAACTCATTTTAGGTTTATAATGGATCCAAAATGGATTATTTAAAGTCTAAGGTGGGTACGGGTCGAAAACCACCCAAAAAATAGGTTTTATACAGGATTGGGTCACTATATTAACCTTATCTTTTATATTTAACTCTTAGTTAAATTGTTTGACATTTACCATTACTCTTCGTATTTTTATATTATATGGTTAATAAACATACTATAAACATTCAAGAGAACATAAAGTGGATCACTAATGACATATATAATATTATTTAAGACCTTTGGCTGAACCTTATTTTTTTAGGAATAGAATATCAATTAATAATATAATATTTGTTTTAAAAACTCTTTTATGTCAATTTTTTACACTATTTGGAATTTTATTTTTTCTAAATTCATAACAGCATTATTACCCCGAAAAAAATTCATCTAAAAAACTATTATATTTCATATTAACCAATAAAATTAGTGTAATTGATAAAAAGTCCCAAATTAAATTTATTTGGACATTTATAATATCAATTATTTTTATATTTCAGTAATTTGTTAATTATTGCCTCATCATTGTGTCATATATTAATTAAATTATTTAATGTCTAAAAAATATAAATAAAATACTATTATGTAGGAAATCCTTTTTTATTACTAATTAATATTTATAGTAGAATTTATCTTATGTGTAACCCTATATTAAAAATGTTTTAGTTATTAAACTTTGATTTAAACTTTTTTAACTCTTCTTTGAATTAAATAATAATAAATGTCCTAATCTAATACAAGTGGACCAAAGAGGTTCATATTTTATTCCTGAGGTTGTTTTTTGTCGAATTATACTTATCAAATAGAATTAGGACATGTGTTATGGTAATAATAATATCATTTTTACCTGTAATTACTTATTTACTTTTAACCGTGGTAAATAAAAGTAAAAAGTTACTATTCCCCAAAAATTATTTTCATCTTATTAGACGACATTTTACATACTGATATCAACCGTGTCTCTCAGATTTTTGAAATTAATCTCATAGAAGTGGTAAAATTACGTTTTATGTAAATTTGAAAATGCTCCTATGAGGTGGTTAAAAGACTGTAAAAAGTTCAATAAAATTTTAATATATCAAAAATTATTATAATCTGACTCCAATAAATTAAATTGAAATTATATAGGTATTTTGTATCTATTTTGACTTAAAATTTATTTAAATAAAATAAATAATTTATTAAATAATAAAATCTGGTTTAAACTATAAATCAGGGTTTTTCACTATTCATAAAAAATTGAATGTTTTTAGAAAAATACCAAAAATTCACCCTAAGAAAATATTGATATTCCTAATGTAAAAATTATGTTCAATTTGAAAGATAAAATTTATAAAATTTAAAAAATTGGGTATTACTATTCATAACGGCTAGTTTGATTGGTTGTGGTGTGTTAGACTCAAAGTTGTGTACGACACATGCTATTGTATTATTCAAAGAGAAGCATACCGTGGAAGCTTGGGGTGTTACATTCTCCCCTCCTTTAAATAATTCATTCCTAGAAATTTCTAGAGAGTTAATGCGTAAAAAGACTCGAGTGGTTCTTCATCATAAGATCCTTGGGTTCCCACGTTGCCTCTTCCATCTTATGGTTTCTCCATAGAACTTTTACCAGACGATTCGTCCGGTTTCTTAGCACCTGTTCTCTTTTATCAAGAACCTTGATAGGCTCTTCGCGATAAGACATATTGAGTTCCAGCTCTAATTCCTCATAGGTGAGTACATGAATTGGGTCAGGCATGTGTTTTCTCAACAGTGATACATGGAACACATCGTGGACTTCGGAGAGACTTGGTGGCATTTCAAAATGGTAAGCTACAGCCCCAATTCATTTTAGAATTTCGAAAGGTCTAATGTACTGAGGACTCAATTTTCCCTTATTACGAAAACGTATAACACCCTTACATGGAGATACCTTCAAGAAAACAAGATCTCTTACATGAAATTCCAAATCCTTAATTTAGTTATCGGCATAGCTCTTCTTCCTACTTTGAGATGCTTTGATGTGGGTTTGAATTACCTTCACATTTTCCATCATTTCCTCCTCATGTTCTGGGCCTACGAGGTTTCTTTCACCAACACCATCCCAAAAGGTTGGTTTGCAACATCTCTTTCTGTATAACGCTTCTTATGGTGCCATCTGAATACTTGAATGGAAGATACTGTTATCTGAAAATTCTACCAGAGGTCAATATTGATACCACATTCCTTGAATGAAAAGAGGGAATGATCTCAACATGTCTTATAAGGTTTGAATAGTCTGTTATGATTGTCCATCAGTTTGGTGGTGGTAAGCAGTGCTAAAACAACGTTCAGTATTTAGGGATTTCTGAAGACCTTTTCAGAATCCTGATGTAAAATGGGGATCACGATCAGAAAAAATCAATAGTGGTACTCCATGAAGTCTTTCAAATTCATTAAAATATAGTCTTTCAAAACGTTCAAGTGGTAAAGCTTCCCTTATATCACGAAAATGAGCCGACTTGGTAAGACGATCAACAATGACCCATATTGGGTCGTTCCTTCTAGGAGTCTATGGTAGTACCATGCCAAAGTCCATCGTAATATTTTCCCATTTCCACTAAGGTATGGGAAGATGTTGCAAGACTTATCCATCTTGTTGCCTTCCATCTTTCACTTATTGATAAACCATACAACTTGACAAAAAAAACAGCAATCTCCCTCTTCTTGTTGTCCCACCAAAAATGTTTCTTGAAATATCTATACATTTTGGTGATCCCCGGGTGTATAGAGAAATTGGAACAATGAGAATCATCCAAAAATCCTTTTTTTAGATCAGGAATATTGGGAACACAAAGTCTCTTCACAAATTTAAAAATTGCATCTTTATACACAAAGTCAATCATTCTCCCATTATTCACAGCTTTAATCTTTTTTTGAAACTCTTCATCATCAGTCTGAGAACTCTTTATCCTTTCTAGTAAAGATGTTTTGGCAACGATTTGAAAAAGTATTGATGTTTAAACTTCAATGGTGATTCCCATATCAATCATTACTTGATCCATGTATATAAGATCCTTTTCGACTCTTATCTTGTTCAAAACTCCATGATCCTTTCTACTCAAAGCATCTGCTACCTTATTTTCCTTCCCCAGGTGGTAGTGTATAGTGAAATCATAATCCTTGAGTAGTTCAATCCATATCCTTTGCATCATGTTGAGTTCTTTATGTGAGAAAATATACTCCAAACTCTTGTGATCAGTATATATCTCACATTTTTCACCATAGAGATAGTGTCTCCAAATCTTTAAATAAAAGATTACAGCTACTAACTCAAGATAATGAGTATGATAGTTTTTCTCATGAATTTTTAGTTTTCGTGATTCATAGGTAATAACCCTATCATTCTGTATAAGGACATAACCAATTCCTTTCTTTGAAGTATCAATATAAATAAAAAAACCATCATTCCCCAATGGTAATGTCAAGATAGGATCATTGACCAATATTCTCTTCAATTCTGCAAAACATTTTTCACACTTTTTTGTCCAAACATATTTAACCCCTTTACGTGTGAGCTTGGTTAATGGGTTAGCCAATCGAGCAAAATCATGGACGAAAAGCGGATAATAACTTGTTAAACCAATAAAACTATGTACCTCAGTTATACTCCTTGGTGATGGACATTCTTGGATTGGTTTGGTCTTAGAAGGATCAACATAGATTCTATCCTTGGAGACAATATGGCCAAGAAATGAAATCTGTTGAATCCAGAATTCACACTTGCTAAACTTACCATATAATTCATGTCTTCTCAGAGTCTTCAGGATAACGTGCAAGTGATTATCATGATCTTCATATCTTTTTTGAGTATACCAAGATATCATCAATAAATACCACTAAAAATTCATCAGAATATTTCTTGAAAACCTTATTCATTAGATCCATGAAGATAGAGGGTGTAATAGTCAATCCCAAAGTCATTACTGTAAACTCATAATTCCCATACCTTGTTCGAAATGCTGTTTTCGGAATGTCTTCCTTCTTCACACACAATTGATGATATCTAGATAGAAGGTCAATCTTTGAAAGTATTGATCGACATGAAGATGGTTGAATAAATCATCAATGCGAGGTAGGGGATACTTTTTCATTTCTGTTATAGCATTGATCTCCCTGTAGTCAATGCACAACCTCATAGATCCATATTTCTTCTAAACAAAAAGGACAGGGGCTCCCTTGGAGAAACACTAGGGAGAATAAATCCCTTATTACTCAATTCCTCTAGTTTTTTCATTCGTTCCACTAATTCCATAGTGTCCATTATATAAGGGGTCTTCGATATGGTCCTTGAACTAGGAATTAAATCAATGGAAAACTCAAATTATCATTCTGGAGGATGACCAGGTAAATCCCTTAAAAATACATCAACATACTCTTGCACAATGGGTACATCATCTATTTGAACATTCTTTTCCTCACCAACATTTAATTCATTCCATTCCTCCACAATAATATAATTTAGTTGAGCTACTGGGGTTTGATCTATATGAGCATTTGGTGGTGACGATTCTTATCTAAAGAGAAGGTGTTCTTTGTCATCATCATAAAAATACTAACCTCTTTCTTCTTACAATAATTTTTTGCATCATGGTCCGAAATCCAAACCATACTGAGGATTATATCAAATTCAATCATGGGTATGACAATGAGATTAGTAGATAAAGAACATTTATATGCACTAATGGGAACTGATTCACAAAACATTGTAGCAATGATACTTCTCTTAGGAGTTTTGACTGATAACTCTTTTGTTAAATCAAATTCGAAATATCTAATTTTATTAGAAAGTTGGGAAGATATGAAACAATGCGATGATCCAAAATCAAATAAAGCATTGGATAAACTTGAGGAAACCAATTAATTACCTTCCACCACATCTTTCGGGGCATCAACCTCAGCAGCAGTGATTGCATAATCTTGGCCTTGATCCCTTGGCCTTTTCTGTGGTAATTTTCTCGGACTCTTAGGAAATTCATTTTCATAATTTTCCATCTCCCTGCAATTGTAGCATTAAACATTGGTAGCATATTTATTTCTATTACAATCACCAGCAAGATGGATTTTCTATCCACATTTATAGCATACTCCTTTTCCTTTTGGATAGGCACCAGGGTGCTTCCTTCCACAATTATCACTGGGTAGAAATTCAATTCTTCCCTTCTTCCCTATTTTCGTATTTCTTTTCCTAGAGTGTTCAGCAGATCTCTTTTTCTCTTTATTTTCTTTAAAGTCATAATACATAGAGAATTCCTTTATTGTTTTGATAGCACACGAGACAATATCTTCTTATGATGAGAAGGATTGTGATACTAATGCTTGACAGAGAAATGGTTTTAACCCATCAAAGAAATAGTCAATATTACTTATTGGGATACGTATATAATCTGCAGCATTCCTCGCTAACCTTGTAAAGTTAGCTTCATACTTTGCGAAATTCTCATCTTCCTTTTACCTCAGACTCAGGAATTGTCTTTCCATATATGCTTGATGGTCATGAGGAAAGTATTTTTAAGGAAAATTTCGTTACACTCCCTCCATTCCATATTTTATACTTCATAATCTTCCTTTGTGTTTTGAATCAATGACCACCATTGATCAGAATCTCCAGTGAGGCGGTAAACTGCCATGACAACTTTTTCCTTTTCACTACACCCAAAAGCATGGAATATTTTTTCTAGGAAATTTATCCATTGATCAGCTACTAAGGTGTTTTTACCACCATTGAATGTTGGTGGTTGTTTCCTAATGAAGTTCTCTTACATTGAACCACCACTTTGTGTATAAGGGTGCTCTATATGGGTAATGTTATTATCATAACCTGTGTGAGTTATCCCAGTATGGTGATAAGTTGATCAGCACTAGTTGTATCCCCATATCCACTCTAATTGTCTTGAGAATGAGGTAAATCCATACATGTAGTGTGTGCATTGATATTGTTTCCATTCCTTCCACTAGGCACCATTTCTAAATAATGGCATACACTAGATTAGTTTATGAATCACAATACATAAATCCAAACTTGTAAAACACATAACATAAATTTAATAGTTTATGGATATAATATATAATCATAAAAAAAATTTCTTTGAGAAATTATATACTCATAAACCCTTCATAATGGTTTGTAAAGAAAATGGGAACTATCCTAAGCATATCCCATGGGAGTGTCATAACCAAGAGTATAGCAACGCCCGTTGTCATGCACCAGTTCCCGTTCGAGTCTAGCTCAAAGAGGTGTTTTTGGGTTTTACCCCTAGGTATATCTGTGCCAGAGCTACCTCTACCTGCTCGTATCTAGACAGAGATGTATTTCCTGGAAAACTCACAAAATCTCTACAATACCAAAATTATATACTGTTCTTATATACTAATCCTCATAGTCTATCTTAGGTTAATGTTCTCTAATAAGAGTTTATCTAAATCTAGTTTCCAAGGTTTGTACTAAACTTCCTATGATACCAACTATGACACCCCGACTATAGTTACCACGATTTGGTGAATAATTATATCACATTGGCATGATCATAAGGAACTCATGTCTAGAAAGACCGATCAGTTTAGTATTATTGGAAAAAAGATTCAAACAAAAGTTCAACTTTACAACATGAAAAGAAATACAACACCAATTTATTCCATTAGAAACATTCAAGCCTACTAGATTATACCTGCAACTCAATCATAACTAACTTCTTCATATCCTGAGAAAATGAAACATAAGAAAGGGTGAGCTCAAACACTCAGTAAGGGTCAGCAATACAGCAGAAGATAACATAAATATTAAGCATGGTGAATAATTGAAACTACATACCTTTACCAATAAACGTGAATAATTTTATGACCGGAATATGAGATGATTAAATAATTCCATAATAAAACATAATTATGGGTATTCTACTAGTCGAATAAAAACATGAACCATCGATGTTATTTTCACTATGAGGGAATGTATAATGTCGGACATTCTCAAACATTTTGTCAAGGCCTCAGCCAAGACTTCTCCAAATGATTAAGGCCTCGCCCAAAACCATATATCAAAATGGTAAAGGCCTTTGACAAATCCACATCTAGTTGTCTCATGATACCTACCGACGCATCGAGGAGCTATAACGGGCTCCACCCGTCACTTACTAAGTCTAATACATTCCTTATATGAAAAGGTTGAAATATAACATAAACATTCATATTAAAACTAGCATGAGAAATGTGAATAATTTAACCATAAACAATGAATGGTATAAAAATAGCACATACACAGTCAAACATTTCACAAAAACCTTCTATACAATATCGATGTTTTTTTATCATAATAAATCAACATCAAATAAACTTAAAAATTCATCAAAGGATGTTGACATAGAAGAAATCAAAACCATTTTAAGAGAAATATCTATTTCTATTTTGAAATCATTTAAGAGTCACATAATTATAAAGAAAAAATTTATTTTGAAAATATTCTTATAATCTTGTAAGGGAATCTTCAACGATGTTATAATAGCGGAAAATAGCCGCACCCTCCGTATAAGTTTAAAAATAACATTCTTACCTTAATTTTGTCGAAAATTTTATAAAGTACCTTGTTTGGAAAATGACGAAAAGATTCATTTCAGAATGTTTAAGTTCAAATAAGGTTATAAATTAAATTAACCCATTGTATATTAAATAGTAAAAACGTTTTGAAATACATTTTTAAGAAGCACATATGTTGATGATAAGGAGGTCCCAGAAGATACATACGTAAAAACAACCTCGGATAATAAAGAGATTGTAGAATTAACCCTTACATTGTAATTTTCCTTGGTCTAGGGTAGGTTAAACTCTTGTATAATGGTGAAATAATTTTTATTAAATTATTCAATAACTATATAAAATAATATGATATCATATATGGCCATTTAATATTTCTTTGTTAATAATATTTTAGTATTATTGTCATTTCGGGTGTTAACTGATTAGTTTTCCTTCATATGATTTGTTATATAAGTAAACTTTTTTATGGATATGATGTATCCTATTTATATTCAGAATTATATTAAGTCTTTAAACATTATTTTTAATAATCTAATGAAAATTAGTATTGAATGGATACGATGGGGAACGAATCTCATCGTGTTCGTGGATACGGTAATCCGTACGTACGCATGAGCGACAATATCATTCTTTTGATATTAAAATAATATATAATAGGATTTTATATCATGTATACAAAATCATTATCTTGTTATATTTATTATTTACATCAATTACACATCATTATTATACCCATCCAAATAATAATGTATTGAATAACAATTACACCACGACGTGAAGACAGTAAGCCATACGTACGCATGTATGGTGACATGTCATTCAAAGGATGGATAGAATAATGAATATGTTTGTACCATATTTATAATAACATCACATAATATAGAAGATACTATAGTTATTATTTTAGAATGTAAACAACAAATAATGGGGAAGTGGAAGAAGAAAAGAACTTGAAAGAGGTGATGAAATATTTACCTCTTCTTCGAGTTCTTTCTTTTTATTTGATCAACCGGGCTCTATAGGTTGGCTTTATGACTAAATTAAGGCCTCTAAGATTAAGGGAGGATAGTTGAGAGGGTATTTGGGCAGGTTTTGGCCAATCCAAATGTCTTTTAAGGTGTGAATTAGAGGGAAGTAGGAGTTCCCTTTTATAAGAGGGGTGAGGGGAACCTTAGGAAAAGCTAGAAATATTATTTTATATTAAAATAAATTTATGTTTATAATGTCTCCAAAATAGTATATATAAAGGATAAGGTGAGGATGGGTCGAAAACCACTCATCCAATAGGTTTTATACAGGCTTGGGTCACTATATTAACCTTATCTTTTAGATTTAACTTTTAGTTAAATAGTTTGACATTTACCATGTCTCTTTTCATTTTTCTATTATATGGTTAATAAACATACTATAAAATTCCAAGAGAACATCAAGTGGATCATTAATTACATATAAAATATTATTTAATACCTTTGTCCAAACCTTAGATTTTTAGGAATAGAATATCAATTAATAACATAATATATGTTTTAAAAACTCTTTTATGTCAATTTTGAAACTATTTGGTATTTTGTTTTTTCTAAATTAATAAAAGCATTATTACTTCAAAAAAATTCATTTAACCAACCCTAATATTTCATATTAACCTAGAAAATTAGTGTAATTCAAAAAAAATAAAATTACATTTATTTGGATATTTATAATATCAATTATTTTAATATTTCATTGATTAGGTAATTATTGCATCATCATTGTGTCATAAATAAATTAAATTATTTTATTTCTAAAAAATATAAATAAAATACCATTATATAATAAATTGTTTTATATTTCTATGGAATATTTATAGTCGAATTTATCTTATTGGAACCCTATATTAAAAATGTTTTAGTTATTAAACTTTGATTTTAACTCTGTTAACACTTCTTTGAATTAAATAATAATAAATGTCCTAATCTAATCCATGTGGACCAAAATGGTTCATATTTTATTACTAAGGTTGTTTTAGGTCTAATTATAATTATATAATAGAAATAGGACATGCGTTAGGGTAATAATAATATCATTTTTACGCTTAATTACCATATTTACTTTTAACCGTAGTAAATAAAAGTAAAAAAGTTACTATTCACCCAAAATTCTTTTCATATTATTGAACCACATTTTACTTACTGATATCAACCATGTCTCTTGGATTTTTGAAATTCAACACATAGAAGCAGTAAAATTAGGTTTTATGTAAATTTGGAAATGCTCCTAGGAGGTTGGTAAAATACGGCAAGAAACTCAATAAAATTTTTATATATCCAAAATTATTATAAACTAAATTCAATAAATTACAATGAACATATATAGGTATTATGTATCTATTTTGAACTAAAATAAATTTAAATAAAATAAATAATTATTTAAATAAAAAAAATTGGTTTTAAACAATAACTTACTGTTTTTCACTATTCATAAAAAATTGAATGTTTTTAGAAAAATACAAAAAATTCACCATAATCTAATTTCGATATTCTGAATCCAAAAATGAAGTCAATTTTAAAAGATAAAATTTATAAAATTTTAAAAAGTGGGTATTACTATTCATAATAGCTAGTTTGATTGGTTGTGGTGTGTTAGAACACGAAGTGGCGTACAACACACTCTATTGTATTATTCAAAGAGAAGAGTACTGTGGATTCTCGGGGTGTCACATATCTTTTACATGGTAATAATGAAAAATGTTCATACAAAAATAATGGTGGCACTAATAAATATATTACCCAAATTCAATTAATTCTATGCCTAGACACCTCAAAATCTCATGGTGGATTAACGTATTACACGATATTCAATAACAATGAAATTGAGATTACATCAGTGACATCAATTATCTGAATTGATTCATATAGTACACATATTGACTGGATAAAGTGTTATATGAGCGGGTATTAAAATTATAAATGGAAATTGTATCTAATGAAAAAAGTGATTTGATGACAAAGAACATACAATTTATACTTTTGAATGCCCATTAAAGGGAATTCAAAAAGAAATTACCTGTTGAAAATAAATTTTGTTTTGGGATAGAGGAAAAAAAGTAAAAGCCATCCAATAAATAATTAGGATAGTGCTATCAAATTTATTTTGGGTGAATCCCTAAAAATATCAGAATATGTTGACAAATAGAGTCCAAGTTATAATAGTAAAAGCTTTTATCTTTAATTCATACACCTCATAAAACACACATAAATAAAATTATAATGCCCCGACCCCAGTTACCTTGAGTTGGTGCATTATTATATAACATTGGAATGATACAAGGAATCATGTCCCAAAAGACCAATTAGTTTAGTATCCTTGAGAGTACTAGATACATTCAAAAGTTTTAGATTACATCATGAAATAAAAACATCAAAAAAAATTTTCCTCTATTGAACACACTTATATCCTTATCTTATCCCTACAGGTAAACCATAAAATACTTATTCACATCCTCAGAAAAATAAAACATAGAAATAGGTGAGCTCAGATTCTCAGTAAGGATAACAATAGAGCAGAAACGTTCATAAATAAGCAAAAACATTTAAGGCAAAGTATAAGATTAAAACAAAAGCCTTTGAAACGTAAATTTCAGCATAATATAGAAAAGATAAAATCAAATAATTCCATTTACATATTCACGTGGATATTCTACTAGTCGTATAATCACATGCAATATCAATAGCCACTTTAATAATGGTGGAATGCATAATAACAAACTTCGTAACCACATAGTCAAGGCCTAGTGCCAAGACTACAAATAAGATTTTTTCAAGGCCTTGTCCTTAGATACAAGTTAGTCACATGATACCTACAGATGCATCGAGTAGCTATAACAGGATCCACCCGTCGCTTACTAAGTCCAATTCATTTCTCATATGAAAAGGTTTAATCATAATATAAAAATCTATATTAAAAATAGCATACATAATGTCAATACATTATCCATAAACCATGAATGGTTTAAATATAACACATACACAGTAAAACATATCACAAAAACATAAATATAATATGGAATATTTGTATCAAAATAAATCAACTTGAAACAAGTTTAAAATCCATCAAAGGATGCTGATAAAGATGAAATGAAAACTATTTGAAATAAATACCTCTTTCTATTTTGAAGTAATTTAAAAGTCAAATAATTATAAAAGAAACACTTATTTTGAAAATATTTTTATAATATTTCATGGGATGCTTCTATGATGATATAACGGTAGAAAATAGCCACACCCGTCATATAAGTAAAAAAACATTCTTACCATTATTTTGTCTAAAATGTCGTAAAGTACCTTGTTTGGAAAACGACGGAAAGATTCCATTCAAACCTTTTTATAAAAATTAAAAAAATGGAATAATTGAATTTAACCCATAGTATAGTATATATTAAAATGTTTTGAAATACATTTTTTAGAAACATATATGTGGATGATAAAGAGGTCCCAGTAGATACTTACGTAAAAACAACCTCAGATAATAAAGTGATTGTAAAATTAACCCTTACCTTGTACTTTTCCTAAGTCGATGTTATTTTAACCTCCTGTATAATAGTTAATTTTTTTTATTAAATTATAAATTAACTATATACATAAATATGATATCATATATGATTCTCTAATATTGCTTTGTTAATAATATTTTTGTAGTATTATTGTTTCAGGTGTTAACTGATCTGTTTTCCTTTATATGCTCGGTTATGTAAGCCATGTTTTTTATGGATAGGATGTATTTTATTCATATATAGAATGATATTATGTTATTAGAAATTATTTTTAATCATAAAATGAAAATTATTTTTGAATGATTACGATGGGGAAGGAATATCATCGCGTTCGTGGAGATGGTAATCCGTACATACGCACGAGAGAAAATATCACTATATTGATTGTGAAATCATATGTAATTGGATGGTATATTATATATATATAATAATTAACATGTTATATTTATTATTTACATCATTTATACTCATTATTGTACCCATCCAAATAATTAATTGTTTGAATAACAAACTACACCACGACGTGGAGACGGTAAGCCGTACGTACGCACGTATGGTGACTTTTTCATTCATATGATGGAAAGAATAATGAATATAGATGAAACATTTTTATAATTGCATCACAATATATAGAATATACTATATTTATTATTTTAGATTGGAAATAAGAAATAAAGAGTAAGTGGAAGAAGAAAAGGACTTGAAAGAGGTGATAAAATATTTAACTCTTATTCGGGTTCTTCATTTAGATTTGATCAGAAGGGCTCCTTAGGATGGCATTATTACCGAAGTAAGGCCTCTAGGATTAAGGTAGGAAAGGTAGGAGGATATTTGAGAAGGTTATTTTCGAGCCAAATGGCTTTGGAGGTGTGAAATTAAGAGAAATGGAAGTATCCTTTTATAAGAGATGTGAGGGTCACTTTAAGAAAAAACTTGAAATATTGTTTTTCATTAAAATAATTTTCCATTTCTAATGGCTCCAAAATGATTTATTTCGTGTATAAGGTGGGTATGGGTCACAAACCTCTCAATAAATTGGTTTTAGACAGGTTTAGGTCAGTATATTAACCTTATATTTTAGATTTAACTCTTAGTTAAATAGTTTGACATTTACCATGTCTCTTTGTATTTTTATATTAAATGGTTAATAAACATACTATAATAAGCTAAAAGAACCCCAAGTGGTATATTATTAATATATAAAACCATATATAATCCTTTTGGATGAAACCTATATTTTTATGAATATTATATCAATTAATAATATATAATTTGTTTTGAAAATTCAATTATGTCAATTTTGACACTATTTAGAATTTGGTTTTTTTGAAAATCATAACAACATTATTACTATGAAGAAAAATTATTTAATCAACCCTAAAATTTCATATTAACCTAAAAAATTAGTTTAATTTATCAAAAGTCTCAGATTACATTTATTTAGAAATTTATAATATCAAATATTTTAATATTTCATTAATAAGGTAATTATTTCATCATCATTGTGTCATAAATAAATAACATTATTTAATGTATAAAAATTATAAAAAATACCATTTTGTATGAAATATTTTTTCTTTATAATTAATATTTATAGTAGAATTTATCTTATTTATAACTCTATATTAAAAATGGATTAGTTATTAATCTTTGAATTTAATACTTTTAACTCTTCTTTAAATAAAATAATAATAAATGTCGTAATATAATCCATGTGGACCAAAAGGATCATATTTTATTCCTATGGTTTATTTTGGTCGAATTAAACTTATCCAATACAATTAGGACATGTGTTATCATAATTATAATATCATTTTTACCCATAATTACCCTATTTACATTCAACCATTGTAAATTAAAGTCAAAAGTTACTATTCACCAAAAATTATTTCCAGCATAATGTATCAAATTTTACTTACTGATATCAACAATGTATCTCAAAATTTCTAAATTCAACTCACATAAGTGGTAAAATTATGTTTTATGCAAATTTTCAAATGCTCATAGAAGGTTAGTAAAATACGGTAACAAGATCAACAAAATTTTTTATATCTAAACATATTATAAAATGACTCTAATTAATTACATTGAACATATATAGGTATTATGTATCTATTTTGGCCAAAAATAAATTAAAATAAAATAACTAATTACTTAAATAAAAATTCTATTTAAAACAATAACACAATGTTTTTCACTATTCATCAAAAATTGAAAGTTTTCAGAAAATTTCAAAAATACACCCAATGGTAATTTTGATATTCCAAATCAAAAAATGAAGTCAACTGTGAAAAAAAATTTATTAAATTTCAAAAAGTGGTTATTACTATTCATAATGATTACTTTTATTGGTCATGGTGTGTTAAAACTCCATGTTGCGTACGAAGCAAGCTACTGCATTATTCAAAGGGAAACATACAGTAGATTCTTGGGGTGTTAAATTCTACCCTCCTTAAAATAGTTTAGTCCTCAAAATTTCTAACATACTACTGCATAGAAAGATTCAGGTGGTTCTTCATCATATGATCCTCGAGTTCCTACATTGCCTCTTCCATCTTATGGTTTATCCATATAACTTTTACCAGACGAGTCGTTCAGTTTCTCAGCACTTGTTCTCTAGTATCAAGAATCTTGACAGGCTCCTCACAATAAGATAGATCAGGTTCCAGTTCAATTTTTTCATAGGTGAGTTCATGCGTTGGGTCAGGCATGTATTTTCTCAACAGTGATACGTAGAACAAATCATGAACTTTGGAGATATTTGGAGGTATTGTCAAACGATAACCTACAACTCTAATTCGTTCTAGAATTTTGAAAGGTCTGATATACCTGGGACTTAATTTACTCTTCTTAATGAAACATATAACACCCTTCCATGGAGACACCTTCAAGAAAACAAGGTTTCCTACTTGAAATTCCAAATCATTCATTCGGTAATCGACATAGCTCTTTTTCCTACTTTGGGATGCTATGATGTGGGTTTTGATAACCTTTACCTTTTTTATTGTTTCCTAAAAAGTTCTAGGCCTATGAGTTTTCTTTCACCAATATCATCCCAACAAGTTGGTGTGCGACATCTCATTCTATATAACGATTCATATGGTGCAATCTAAACACTTGAATGGAAGCTATTGTTATAGGATAATTCTACCTGAGGTAAATATTGATCCCACATACCTTGGAAGTCAAGTGAGCAAGATCTCAACATGTCTTCTAAGGTTTGAATAGTCCGTTTTGATTGTCCATCAGTTTAAGGGTGGTTGGTAGTGCTCAAATGAAGTTCAAAATCCAGGGCCTTCTAAAGAATTTTCTAGAATCTCAATGTAAAATGAAGATCATGATCAAAAATAATCCATAGGGTTACACCATGGAGTCTTAAAACTTCATTAATACATAGTATTTACAGACGTTCAAGTGGTAAATTTTCACTTATACCAAGAAAATGTGTTGACTTGGTAAGATGATCAATAATGACCCATATTGCATCATTTCTTATAGGAGTCTACAGTGTCCCCATGACAATGTCCATCGTAATATTATACCTTTTCCACTCAAGTATGAGATGAGGTTTCATGACGCCTCCCAGTTGTTGCCTTCTGGCTTTCACTTATTGAAAAACTATACACCTTGATAGAAAATCCGCAATATCCCTCTTCATGTTGTCCCACAAAAAATGTTCCTTCAAATATCTATACATATTGTTTATCCTAGGTTGTATAATGAAATTGGAGGTATGAGCCTTATCCAACAATTCCCTTTTTAGATCAGGTATGTTAGGAACACAAAGCCTCTTCCCAAATTTTAAAATTACATCTTCATATATGAAGTCACTCAATCTTCCATCATTCACAGTTTTAATATTCTTTTGAAACTTCTCTTCATCAGTCTGAGAACTGTATTCCCTTTCTAGTAAAGATGGTTTGGATACCATTTGAAAAAGTATTGATGTTTCACTGTCTATGGTTATTCCCATATCCATCATTACTAGATCCATGAAAATAGAATCCCTTTACACTCTCATCTTGTTCAAAACTCCATGATCCTTCTACTCAATGAATCTTCCACCTTATTTTCATTCATGGGGGGTAGTGTATAGTGCAATAATAATCCTTGAGTAGTTCAAGCCATCATATTTGACTCATGTTGAGTTCTTTCTGTGAGAAAATATATTTCATACTCTTGTGATCAGTATAAATCTCACATTTTTCACTATATAGATAGTGTCTCCATATTTTCAGAGCAAAGATTAAAATTGCTAACTCAAGATCATGAGTAGGATATTTTTTCTCATGAATTTTTAGCTATTGAAATGCATATGAAATAACTCTATCATTTTTCATAAGGACACAACCAAGTACTTTCATTGAAGCATCACTATAAATAATAGACTCATCGTTTCCGGATGGTAGAGTCGTGATAGGATCACTGACTAATCTTATCTTGAATTCTTCAAAACATTTTTCTCACTCTTTAGTTCAAACAATGTTAACCCCTTTATGAGTGATCTTGGTTTATGGGTTAGCCAACAAGGAAAAATTCTGGAAAAAATGTCGATAATAACCTTCTAAACCAATAAAATTGCATACCTCAGTTATACTTGTCAGTGCTGGCCATTCTTTAATTGCCTTGGTATTTGAAGGATCAACACAGATTCTGTCCTTAGAGACAATATGGACATGAAAAGAAATCTATTGAAGGTGTAATTCACAATGGCTTATTTTCCCATATAATTCATTTCATCTAAGTTTCCTTAAGAAAATGTGCATGTGATTTTCATGATCTTCATAGCTTTTTTATTATACCAAAATATCATCAATAAATACGACTACAATTTCCTGAAGATATTCCCTAAAAACACTATTCATTATATTCAGAATACAGAGGGTGAATTAGTCAATCCAAAAGGAATTATTGTAAACTCATAATGCTCGTACCTCGTTTGAAATTCTGTTTTCGGAATGTCTTCTTTCTTCACACACAACTGATGATATCCAGATCAAAGGTGAATCTTTGAAAAATATTGAGCTCCATGTAGTTGGTCGAATAAATCATCAATGCGAGGTAGGGGATACTTGTTCTTTATTGTTATTGCATTGATCTCCTGGAAGTCAATGCACAACCTCATAGATCCATCTTTCTTCATAAAAAAGAACAGGGGCTCCCCATAGAGAAACACTTTGGGAATAAATCCCTTATTACACAATTCCTCTAGATTTTTATTTAGTTCTAATAATTCCATAGTGGCCATTCTATAATGGTTCATTGATATGGGCCCCGAACCAGGAATTAAATCAATGGAGAACTCAATTTCTCACTCTGAAGGATGTCCAGTTAAATCTTACGAAAACACATCCACATATTATTGCATAATAGGTATGTCCTCTATTTGAACATTCTTCTCCTCGCCCGTAGTTATTTAAATCTCTTATTCCCCAATAATTTAGTTTAATAGAGCTATTGGGGGTAGATATATATAAGAATCATGTGGTGACGTTTCTTCTCTAAATATATGGTACTCTTTATCATCATCAAAAATTGTAACATCATTATTCTTAAAATAAATTTTTTGCATCATGGCCAGAAAGCCAATATATACCGAGGATTAGATCAAATTCAATCAATGGTATGATAATGAGATAAGTAGATAGAGAACATTTATATGCCTTAATGAGAATAGATTCACAAAACATTGTTGCGATGATACTTCCCTTGGGATTTTTTACTAACAACTCAATTATTATGTAAAATTGAAAATAAATATATTTCATAGCAAACTGGGAAGATATGAAACAATGTGATGATCCAGAATCAAATAAAGCATTGTCTAAACTTGAGGAAACCAATAAATTACCTACCACCGCGTCTTTCGAAGCTTCAACCTCAGTAGTAGTGATCGCATAAGCTTGGCCTTGCTCTATTGGCCTTTTTCTAAGGTAATTTTCATTGGTGATTATGACATTCATTTTCAATATTTAGATTTTCTCTACAATTATGGCATTCAACATTGGCAGCCTCTTTCTTCCCCTTGCAATCTCGAGCTTGGTGGCCTTTTTCACCACACATGTAACAAACTCCCATTAACTTCAAGAAAGTACCAGGGTGTTTCTTCCCACATTTACCATATGATGGATATTCATTTTTCCCTTTTTCCTCTAATTTGTATTTACATAGTGTTCATTAGATCTCTTCTTATCTTGCTTTTCTTTAAAGTCGTAAGACTTAGAGCATTCATTTTCTGTCTTGATAGCACAAGAGACAATATCTTCACATGATGAGAAGGATTGTGAGACTAATTCCTAGTGGAGAAATGGCTGGAACCCATAAAAGAATCAATCAATCTTAATCCTTCGGTTACATATATAATTGGTTTGATGCCATGCTAACCTTGTAACATTATCCTCATACTTAGTGACATTCTCATCCTTCTTTTCCCTAAAACTCAGAAATTGTCTTTCCATATTCTCTCTATGGTCACGGGGAAAGTATTTTTCTAATAAAATATATTTAAACTCTCTCTATTACATTTTAGATACTTCTCCATCTTCTTTTGTGTTTTGGATTAATGACCCCCATTGATCTGCATCTCTTGTGAGGTGATAAACTACCACGAAAACATTTTACCTTTCGCTACTGCCCAATGCATTAAATATTTTCTCTAAGGAATTTTTCCATTACTCAGCTACAAATGTATATTTACTCCCATTGAATTTTGGTGGTTTATTCCTCATTAAGTGGTCTAACATTGATCCTCCGTGTTCTGGATTAGGGTTCTTTATACGAGTAAGGTTATAATTCATAACCTGAGTGAGTTTTCCCAGTATGGTGATAAGCTAATCAGCACCAGTTGCATAACCATCTCCACTATAATTATCATTAATAGGAGGGAAATCCCTATATGGATTATGTGCATTGATAGAGTTTCCATTCCTTTCTCTAGGTGCCATTTCTAAAAAATGTCATAAACTAGAATAGTTTATGAATTGCAATACATAATTCCAAACATGTGAAACACTTAACAAAAATTGATCAGTTTATGGATATAATCAATAATCATAAAAATGTTTTGTAGAGACCCAAATCTTGACATAAATGTACATTAAATTACTTTTGCGGAATACTTAATACATAACAAAAACAGACACCAAAGGACCGTAATAGTTTAGTGCCTTTGGAAATATGGAACATAATCTTCTAATCTTGGTGAATGATCCTCAACATCTCCCATAAAGATCTTCCTTTTTTTCTTACCTAAAACCTTTCCCTATATCCTGGGAAAATAAAACATAAAAAGGGTGAGATCAAATGCTCATTAAGGGCAAACATAGTGAACATAAAACAATCCATAATCATTTGAAAACAAAAACATGAACATGAAATTTAAACATCAAAATCTTGAGCAAAGACATAAATCATGGAAGTACGTAAGGCATATATCATAATGGAACATAAATCATGATAAAATATAATGGGAATAAAACATGTAGTTGTGGCAAACATTCAGCACATTTCATGATTTCCATATTAGCCAAGGCATTGCTGCCAAGATCATCTTAGTGGACAAAGTCCCTTTCTGAATCAAGTTCACTCCTCATTTCAGTCCTATAACACTGAACCAGATTAAATTACCGTTCCAGCCATGTCTATCTTTTGAGATATAAATCTTTAGCCAATTCATTGGAGGGAGATATAGGTCCCACCCATCTCATAATGAAATCATTCTTACTTGTGCCACAACATAAACATAAATCATTCATAATAACCCAAAGAATAAAATGGGTTCCATAAACATCATTCCATCATAACATAATCCATAAAAAACATATGAATATCATTTCATCATAAGAAAAGTGAAACCATGTAAATCATAGAGACATTAAACTTGAAACATACACATACGAAATAATTTCATGTTATATGGAAAATGGTTTTGATAAAAAATTTGAAATGAATTCTTGAGGAAAAAATCTTTTCTTCTTCAAAATAATTTTCTTTTCATAAAATGCCATGAACTTTTAAAATAAAAGTATTTTGTTGAAAATAGTCTTAAAATCAGGTAGAGTAAGCTTCATGAAAATGAGGCATTATGAAACCATAAAAATATGATCATGCTGTATAAGTTAAAAATAACATTCTCCTCGTACTTTTGTCGGAAAAGTCAAAATGTACCTCGTATGGTAAAAAAAGATTCCTTACATACCATGTAGTAAAAGTCAAAATGGTTAAAAAGGAAATTAATCATAAATGAAAACACTTTTATAAAACATGTACATGGATGATAGAAATAACCCCAGTAAATACTTACGAATAACAATCTCGTATAAGAACGAGATTGGAATAGTTATCCCTTATCTTAGGTCTGATAGGCTTCGTACGTATCCAAACCTCCTGTATAATGATTTTAATAATCTCATTAACTTATTACAGAATAATATTCATTGTTATTATATCATATATGGTTCACTTATGACTTTATATTACCCGTTCTTTTGTAAGTTCCATGTTAAAGCATCGTTTTGGGTTAAATCGTTTTATTTATCGTACGTGTTTGGACTTGTTGTTCTTGATATTATTACTTATATCCTGATTTAATTAATTTCAGAATGTAAAAAATGATTTATATATAATATATATTCAGTATATACATATATATATATATATATGTGATATATCGATTAAATGGAATTAAATACACCGTTCATGGAGACGGTAGGCCGTACGTACGCATGAACATTGTTTTCGTTTCCTTATTGAATTGAATGAAATTAAGTAGATAACATACATATATATACACATAAATATAGTATCATTATTATTTCATATATTTCATTATTACTTATTATATATACTTTATAATCATTCATGAATGGTTAACATGGAGAATGAATCTCATCTCGTCGTGGAGACAGTAGTCCGTACGTACACACGAGCGATGATATCATTCCCATGTTCGTGGAATTGCATTGAAGTGTATGTATAATATTTCAGAATCAATATAACTTTTCAATAATCATATATATTTATTTATTTACACCATTATACCCATCCAAGTAAGGAGGTGGTCGAAAATAGATTACACCACGGCGTGGAGACGGTATTCCGTACGTACGCACGCGCGGTGATTTCATTTTCCATAGGATGGACAGATGGTGAAATAGGGATGTTTCATAATTATAATAACATATCTGTATATTAGTGATAGTGATGTTATTACTTCATAATGAAACAACTAAATAAGAAGAAGTAGAAGAAGAAATAAAGTTGAAAGAATAGGTAACAGGTATTACCTCTTCTTTCGACATGCCTTTCCGAAACCTCCTCTTAGGGCACTAAGATTGGTCTTTGAAGAAGACCAGAACCTCTAGGATGTTTTTAGGGAAGTGGAGAAGAGAAATTGGCAGGGGTTGGCCGAGCTTGAAGGCTCGAAGTGGTGTGAGGAAGAGGGGGAGGAGGTTCCCTTTTATATGGGAGGAGAGGGGCACCTTTGGAATAACTAAAAATATTATTTTATTATAAAGTCATATTCTGTTTTTAATAGCTCCAAATTGAGTTATTTAGAAGAAAAGTTAGGGATGGGTCTAAATCCTCTCATCAAATATAATTTAGACAAGTTTAGGTTTCTATTTTAACCTTATCATTTAGATTTAACTTTAAGTTAAATAATTTTTCTTTTACCGCGTCTTCGTGTTTTCTTACACTATAAGGTTAATAAACATACTATAACAAGCCAAAAGAACCCCAAGTTGTTTAATATTAATATATATAACCATATATAAGTCATTTAGCTGAACCGTAGATTTTTAGGAATAAAATAACAATTAATAATATGATATTTTTTTTAAAAACTATTTTATGAAACTTTTGACACTATTTGGTAATTGATTTTTGTGAAAATCATAACAGAATGATTAGTTCGAACAAAGTTAAATAAATCAATACTAACATGTCCTATTAACCTAGAAAATTAGTGTATTTCATAAAAAGTCTCAAATTACATTTATTTGGGTATTTATAACATCAATTATGTCAATATTTCATTAATAAGATAATTACTGCATCATCATTGTGTCATATATAAATTAAATTATTTAATGTATAAAAATTATAAATAAAATACCATTATGTAGGAAATTTTTTTAGATTTCTAATTAATATTTATAGTCGAATTTATCTTACGTATAACCCTATATTAAAAATGATTTAGTTATTAAACATTGATTTTAACTATTTTAACCCTTCTTTAAATAAATTAATAATAAATGTCCTAATCTAATCCAAGTGTGCCTAAATGGTCATATTTTATTTCTAAGGTTGTTTTTTGGTTGAATTAAACTTATCAAATAGAATTAAGACATGTGTTAGGGTAATAATAATATCATTTTTACCCTTAATTACCCTATTTACTTTTAACCGTGGTAAAAAAAGTAAAAAGTTACTATTCACCAAAAATTATTTTCGTCTCATTGAACCACATTTTAGTCCTTGATATTAACTGTGTCTCTCAGATTTTTGAAATTCCTCTCACAGAAGCGGTAAAATTATGTTTTATGTGAATTTGCAAATTCTCCTAGGAGGTGGGTAAAAGTCGGTGAAAAGTTCAATACAATTTTTATATATCTAAAATTATTATAAAATCACTCCAATGACTTAAATTGAAAATATATAGGTATTATGTATCAATTTTGAACTAAAATAAATTTAAATAAAACAAATAGTTATTTAAATAAAAAGTCTGTTTTTGAATAGTAACCCAGTGTTTTCACTATTCATCAAAAATTGAAAGTTTTCAAAAAAATACCAAAAACTCACCCTAGGCCAATTTCGATATTCTGAATCCAAAAATGAAGTCCATTTTAAAATATAAACTATGTAAAATTTCAAAAATTTGGTATTACTATTCATAACGGCTAGTTCATAATAATATTATAATAATATCTCGTTTAGTGAAAGTCGGTATTGCGTACTACACACGCTATTAAGGAAGGTCATGATTGTGTGTAATGCAAGCCAAGTCAGGGATGCATGTTGTGCAAGCTCCTTTTGGTGTATCATACAACACAAGACATTAATGAAATTAAAAAGAATATTTGTCATAAAATCATGGGGTGTTACATTCTACCCCCCTTTAAATGAATTTCTCCCTCGAAATTCATCAGGGTTATAAATGGTTTACTACTCGAAAGTTTATTTAATAGAAACCCTCATCGTAAAAAGGAATACCAAAACTTGTCTTTAAAAATTAATGTATGAAACATAACGGTTACCCAAATTAACTAATCACTAGGTTTCCACATAGGAGAACATAGGTGAAAATATGGATATGGAAGAGAAATCTAACCGTCCTGTTCTGATGGAGAGTGGTAGATAACATGGCTATGAAAAAGCCAACAATCACAAAGCCATAAATTTGTGATGATCTAGGGTACCATCTGATTCATCAGATATAAGGGCACTAGGACAACATTTTTGGGTTTCAAGATCATTTCCCTTAAGTTGAAGAATTTGAATTAGAATAAATACTTACTTTATTTTTTTATAAACTCACCTTTGTTCATGCCTTGAACAATTTACACTTCATCTCTTTAAGAAATGAAGTTTAATTTTTCTATCGCAAAGTTTTAGCAGATCATGTGATAGAATGATAGGTCATTCTATCTGTCTCAAACATAAGTTAGCAAAAGTTATATACTTAATTCAATCTATGGTGTGATTAATCATATATGGTTCCAAAATGGACTTATACTTCATTTATCGTCCTATATAATAAAATAAAACTACTTTCTAATAAATATGGACTTCTTGTAGTCTAGTGGTAGGTGATAAAGTCCAGTCACACTTCGGTTGTGGGTTCGATTCCCACAGCCTTGTCCGACGCGATGGGATGTCTCCCATCCTGCAGGTTGTCATTTTTCTATAACTACATTACTATAACATCCCATCAATAATATCAAAAAAAGTTCTATCCTTAAACAATACTAACTTATGTCCAAAAAAATCCATTCAAATCATTAGGCTTATCTAAAATACTTCGGTCCAAGCTCATAGTATAAAAAAACAATTACTAGAAAGGTTATCTACCAAAAATGTGAATACAGGCATTTATCTCACATATATCATAAGATATATCTTGTTGGTTGCATTCCCAACACATTAATACCTTAGTCATATATTCTCTTGAAACATAAATTACCAAAGAACCTTAGTGAAAACATGAATACTGTCAAAAGGTAACTCTTTCCTCATACCAAAATCCCAAAAATCTATATAATCAAACCATAATATCACTTAGTCCTTATATCAGTCATGATCTCATGAATACAATCAAACATCTCATTATCTTATTATCCCTTCATTATGCACATATCATCTACTTTACAAAAATATCTGAATAACCTTCCATGGTTACCGGTACCATTCAACATATACTTCCAAATACTTTTGGAAAAACAATAGTGCAACAATCCTTAGATGATTCTTTATTCCATAGTGCCGTACATTATTCTTTATAAACATACAATCATTCCACTAACTTCTTAAACCACTGACCGAGATTCATCATTTCTTTCATCTCATATTTCATTTGTAGTCTCTTCATCATCATCCACATAAATACTACTCATGTGACCATACTGGTTATCTTCATGAGATGTTCCCTTAGGGCATTGGTTTTCATAATGCCCATACATTCCATATTTATAACATCTAATCATTGTTGTTGTCTTAGCAATACCATTATCCTTGTCCATTGTGTTGACTAAACCTTTTCCTTTTCACTTATTTGCTTTATGTCCTTCTTTTCCACACCCAAAGCATTTTCCAGTTCCTTTGAATCAATCTCCCTGATGCCTCTTCCCACATGATTTACATGAGGGAAATTGAACATTCTTTCCTCTATGATCTTGATGAAACTCCATCTTTCTCTTATTATCTGATTCGGGAAACTTACCAAAGTTGAGATTATTGATCATATTATGAGATTTCTGATTAGGCATAATAACTATGTTTGGACTTCCAAATCCCGTTTCATTTGGTTTCTCATGAAGAATATCATTCCATTGTCCGTTATATCCTCCATTATCGCGAATCTTCCTGTTTCCAACCATTTTCTAAAACCCAAAAAGAATAGTGTGAGAGGAAAAAATCATTATAGTGAAAACAACGTATTAAAGGGGGAGTAACCTCAATATCTAAAATCTTAGGTTAAATTCTAAGATCATTACCGTAATTCTAGGACTATATCCTATACGTATACTTATCCTTAGGGACATCCCTAGACATACCTTAGAAATATCTCTAGGGATCTCACTAACATTTTCGCATCCTAGTTTCCAATGGTTGACTAAACCTTTTCTATGATACCAACTGTAGAGTCCCAAATCTTGACGTACATGTACATTACATTACTTTTGTGGAATACTTAATACATAACAAAATCAGACACCAAATGACCGTAATAGTTTAGTTCCATTGGATACATGGAACATAATCTTATAATCTTGGTGAAAGATCCTCAACATATCCCATAAAGATATTCCTTTTTTTTCTTACCTAAAACCTTTCCTTATATCCTGGGAAATGAAAACATAAAAAGGGTGAGCTCAAATTCTTAGTAAGGGAAAACATAGTGAACATAAAACAATCCATAAACATTTGAAAACAAAAACTTGAACATGAAATTTAAACATCAAAATCTTGAGCAAAGACATAAATCGTGGAAGTACGTAAGGCATATATCATAATGGAACATCAATCATGATAAAATATAATGGGAATAAAACATGTAATTGTGGAAACCATTCAGCACATGTCATGATTTCAGTAGTATCCAAGGCATTGCATCCAAGACCATCTTAGTGGACAAAGTCCCTTTCTGAATCGAGTTCACTCCTTGTTTCAGTCCTGTAACACTGAACCAGATTAACTTACCGTTCTAGCCATGTCTATCTAATGAGATATAAATCATTACCCAATCCATTGGAGGGAGATATAGGTACCACCTATCTTATAATGAAATCATTCTTACTTTTTCCACAACATAAACATAAATCATTCTTAATAACCCAAAGAATAAAATGGGTTCTATAAACATCATACCATCATAACATAATCCATATAAAACATATGTATATCATTTCATCAAAAGAAAAGTGAAACCATGTAAATCATAGAGACATTAAACGTGAAACATACACATATTAAATAATTTCATCTTAGATGGAAAATGGTTTTGATAAAACATTTTAAATGAATTCTTGAGGAAAATATCCTTTCTTCTTCAAAATCATTTTCTTTTCACAAAATGCCATGAACATTTAAAATAAATGTAATTTGTTGAAAATATTCAGAAAATCATGTAGAGTAAGCTTTATGAAAATTATGCGTTATGAAACCGTAAGAATCCATTCACGTCGTATAAGTTAAAAATAACATTCACCTCGTACTTTTGTTGGAAAAGTCAAAAAGTACCTCGTATGGTAAAAAAAATATTCCTTACATACCATGTAGTAAAAGTAAAAAATGGTTAAAAAGGACTTTAAACATACATGAAAACACTTTTATAAAACATGGACATAGATGATAGAAATAACCCCAGTAAATACTTATGAATAACAATCTCGGATAAGAACAAGATTGGAATAGTTATCCCTTACCTTAGGTCTGATATGCTTCATACGTATCCAAACCTCCTGTATAATGATTTAAATAATTTCATTGACTTATTACAGAATAATATTCATTGTTATGATATCATATATGGTTCACTTATGACTTTATATTACCTGTTCTTTTGTAAGTTCCATGTTAAAGCAGCATTTTGGGTTAAATCGTTTTATTTATTGTACGTGTTTGGACTTGTTGTTCTTGATATTATTACTTATATCCTGATTTACTTAATTAAAAAATGTAAAACATGATTTATATATAATATATATTCATTATATACATATATACATGATAGATCTATTAAATGGAATGAAATACACTGTTCATCGAGACGGTAGGTCGTACGTACACATGAACGTTGTTTTCGTTTCCTTATTGAAGAAATTAAGTAGATAACATACATATATATATACACATAAATCCAGTATCATTATTATGTCATATATTTCATGATTACTTATTATATATACTTTATAATCATTCATGAATGGTTAACATGGAGAATGAATCTCATCGCATCGTGGAGACGGTAGTCCATACGTACACACAAGCGATGATATCATTCCCATGATCGTGGAATTGAATTGAAGTGTATGTATAATATTTCAGAATCAATATCACTTTTCAATAATCGTATATAGTTATTTATATACACCATTATAACCATCCATGTAAGCTGGTGGTCGAAAACATATTACACCACAGCGTGGAGACGATATTCCGTACGTACGCACGCGCGGTGATTTCGTTTTCTCTAGGATGGATAGATGGTGAAATAGGGTTGTTTAATAGTTATAATAACATATCAGTATATGATTGATACTGATTTTATTGCATCATAATAAAACAACTAAAGAATAAGATGTAGAAGAATAAATAAAGTTGAAAGAATCGGTAACGAATATTACCTATTCTTTCGACACGCCTTTTTTACCTCCTCTAAGGGTACTAAGATTGGTCTTTGAAGAATATCAGATCCTCTTGGATTTTTCTAGGGAAGTGTAGAAGAGAAATTGGCAGGGTTTGGCCGAGCATGAAGGCTCCAAGTGGTGTGTGGAAGAGAGGGAGGAGGTGCCCTTTTATAAGGGAGGAGAGGGGCACCTTTGGAATAACAAAAAATATTATTTTATTATAAAGTCATATTCAGTTTTTAATATCTCCAAATTGAGTTATTTCTAAGATAAGGTGGGGATGGGTCGAAATCCTCTCATACAATAGAATTTAGAAAAGTTTAGTTTCCTTTTTAACATTATCATTTTGATTTAACTTTATGCTAAATAATTTTTGTTTTACTGTGCCATCTTGTTTTCTTACACTATAAGGTTAATAAACTTACTATAACAAGCCAAACGAACCCCAAGTTGTTTATTATTAATATATATAACCTTATATAAGTCATTTGGCCGAACCTTATATTTTTAGTAATAAAATAACAATTAATAATATAATATTTGTTTTAAAAACTATTTTATGTCCATTTTGACACTATTTGGTAATTGATTTTTTTGAAAATCATAACAGAATGATTAGTTCGACCAAAGATAACTAAATCAATACTAACATGTCATAGTAACCTATAAAATTATTTTAATCCATAAAAAGTCTCAAATTACATTTATTTGGGTATTTATAACATCAATTATGTAAATATTTTATTAATAAGATAATTACTACATCATCATTGTGTCATAAATAAATTAAATTATATAATGTCTAAAAATTATAAATAAACTAAAATTATGTAGGAAATATTTTTATCTTTATAATGAATATTTACAGTCGAATTTATCTTATGTATAACCCTGTATTAAAAATTATTTTGTTATTAAACTTTGATTGTAACTATTTTAACCGTTCTTTAAATAAATTAACAATAAATGTCCAAATCTAATCCAAGTGGGCCTAAATGGTCATATTTTATTCCAAAGGTTGTTTTTAGTCGAATTACACTTATCCAATAGAATTAGGACATGTGTTAGGGTAATAATAATATCATTTTACCCTTAATTACCTTATTTACTTTTAACTGTGGTAAAAAAAGTAAAACGTTACTATTCACCAAAAATTATTTTCATCTTATTGAACCACATTTTAGTCCTTGATATTAACCGTGTCTTTCGGATTTTTGAAATTCCACTCATAGAAGTGGTAAAATTATGTTTTATGTGAATTTGGAAATTCTCCTAGGAGGTGGGTAAAAGACGGTGAAAAGTTCAATAAAATTTTTATATATCTAAAATTATTAAAAAATGACTCCAATGACTTAAATTGAACTTATATAGGTATTATGTATCAATTTTGACCTAAAATAAATTTAAATAAAATAAATAATTATTTAAATAAAATGTCGTTTTTTGAATAGTAACCCAGTGTTTTCACTATTCATCAAAAATTGAAAGTTCTCAGAAAAATACAAAAATTCACCCTAGGCTAATTTCGATATTCTGAATCCAAAAATGAATTCCATTTTGAGAGATAAAATTTATAAAATTTCAAAAATTGGGTATTACTATTCATAACGGTAAGTTCATAATAATATTATAATAATATCTCGCTTAGTGAAACTCGGTATTGCATACTACACACGCTATCGAGGAAGGTCGTGATTACGTGTAATTCATGCCAAGTCAGGGATTCGTATTGTGCAAGCTCCTTTTGGTATAGTGTACAACACAAGACATTAATGAAATTAAAAAGAATATTTTTCATAAAATTTCGGGGTGTTACATGTTTTCTTTGAAGAAGTATATAATCATAAACCCTTAATAATGGTTTATAAAGAAAATGAGAATTATCCTAAGCATATCCCCTCGGAGTGTTGTAACCATGAGTACAACAAGGCCCATTGTCGTACACCAGTTCTAGTTCAAGTCTAACTCAAAGTAGTGTTTTCAGGTTTTACTCATAGGTACATCTGTGTCAGAGCCACCTCAACCTTCTTGTATTCAGATTAGGATGTATTGCTTAGATAAATCACAAAATATATATAGTACCAAAATTTTAGGATGTTCTTCTACAATAATCGTTAATGTTTATCTTAGGGTAGTGTTCTCAATTTAATGTTTTTTTAAATCTAGTTTCAAAGGATTTAACTAAAATTCCTCTTATAAAATATATAACGCCCTGACCCATGTTACCCAAAGTTGGTGCATTATTAAATAACATTGGCATTATAAAAGGAATCATGTCCCAAAAGACTGATCAGATTAGTAGCCTTGCAAGTACTAGATACATTTATAAGTTTTACATTACATCATGAAATAAAAAAATTAACCAAATTTCTTCCCCTTTTTAACACACTTATATGCTTAGAAAATCTATATAGGTCAACCACAAAATACTTCTTCACGTCCTGGGAAAAAAACATAGAAAGGGGTGATATCAGATTCTCAGTAAGGATAATAATATAGTATAAACTTTCATAAATAAGTATAAACATTTAAGGAAAGGTATAATATTAAAACAAAATCTTTTTAAACTTAAAATTCATCATAATATGGAAATTATAAAATCAAATAATACCATTTACTTATACACATGGATATTTTACTAGTCGAATAATCACATGCAATATCAAAATCCACTTTTCTAACGATGGAATGCATTATTCGAGACTCCATAACCCCATAGTAAAGGCCTTGTGCCAAGGCTACGAATAAGATTTTTTTCAAGGCCTTATTCCAAGAAAATAGTTTGTCTCGTGATACTTATAGATGCATTGAGAAGCTATAGCGGGATCCACCCGTCACTTACTAAGTCTAATTCATTTCTTGTATGAAAAAGTTTAAACATAACATAAACATTCGTATTAAAACTATCATATGAAATGTCAATACTTTATTCATACACCATGAATGGTTTAAATATAACTCATACACAGTCAGAAATATCACAAAAACTTCAATACAATATGATATATTTGTATCAAAATAAATCAACTTGAAACAAGTTTAAATCCGTCAAAGGATGTTGACAGAGATGAAATGAAAACTATTTGAAATAAATAAGTCTTTCTATTTTGAAATCATTTAAAAGTCACATAATTATAAAAGAAAACATTTATTTTGAAAATATTTTTATAAGCTTGTATGGGAAGCTTTTTCGATGATATAACGATATAAAATAGCCACACTCGTCGTATAATTTAAAAAACATTCTTACCTTTATTTTGTCTAAAAGGATGTAAATTACCTTGTTTGGAAAAAGACTGAATGTTTACTCTAAAGACTTTTTATAAAAACTAAAAATAGGGTATAAATGAATTTAACCCATAGTCTAGTATATATTAAAATGTTTTGAAATTAATTTTTAAGAAACATAGATGTGGATGATAAAGAGGTCCCAGTATATACTTAAGTAAAAACAACCTCAGATAATAAAAAAAATTGGGAAATTAACCCTTACAATGTACTTTTCCTTAGTCGATGTTATGTTAACATCTTGTATAATAGTTAAAACATTTTTATTAAATTATAAAATAACTATATACATAAATATGATATCATATATTATCCTCTAATATTGCTTTGTTAATAATATTTTTGTAGTATTATTGTTACAGGTGTTAACTGACCTGTTTCCCTTTATATGCTCGGTTACATAAGACTTGTTTTTTATCGATAGGATGTATTTTATTCATATAAAAAAGGATATTAAGTTCTTATAAATTATTTTTAATTATAAAATGACAATTATTTTTGAATTATTATGATGGGGAATGAATCTCATCGCGTTTGTGGAGACGGTAATCCGTACGTACGCACGAGCGAAAATATCATTATATTGATGGTGAAATAGTTTGTAATTGGATGTTATATCATATATAAAGAATAATTAAATGTTATATTTATTATTTACATAAGTTATACTCATTATTATACCCATCCAAATAATGAAGTCTCTAAATAACAAACTACACCACGCCGTGGAGACGGCAAGCCGTACGTACGCACGCATGGTGTCTTTGTCATTCATATGATGGATATAATAATGAATATAGTTGTACCATTTTTAAAATAACATCAAAGTATATAGAAGATACTAGAGTTCTTATTTTTGAATGTAATAAAAAAGATAGAGGATGTGGAAGAAGAAATGGACTTGAAAGAGGTGATGAAATATTTACCTCTTCTTCGGGTTCTTCATTTTGATTTGATCAAAAGCGCTCTTTAGGATGGATTTATTACCAAAGTAAGGCCTCTGGGATGAAGTTAGGAATGTTAGGAGGATATTTGGGCAGGTTTTGGCCAAGAAAAATGGCTTTGGAGGTGTGAAATTAAGAGAAATGTAAGTACCCTTTTATAAAAGAGGTGAGGGTCACTTTAGAAAAAACATGAAATATTATTTTACAATAAAATTATTTTTGGTTTCTAATTGCTCTAAAAGGATTTATTTTTAGGATAAGGCGGTTATGGGTATAAAATACTCAAAAATATGTTTTATATAGCTTTAGGTCACCATATTAACCTTATATTTTAGATTTTACTCTTAGTTAAATAGTTTGACATTTACCATGTCTCTTTGTATTTTTATATAAAATGGTTAATAACTTACTATAATAAGATAAAAGAACCCCAAGTGGTTAAGTATTAATATATATAACCTTATATTAGCCTTATAGATGAAACCTATATTTTTAATAATATTATATTTTTGTATTTTGTTTTGGAAACTCAATTATGTCAATTTGACACTATTTAGTATTTGGTTATTGTGAAAATCATAACTGCGAGATTACTTCAAAAAAATATTTAATTAACCCTAAAATGACATATTAACCTAAAAATTTTGTTAATTTTATCAAAAGACTCAAATTACATTTATCTGGAAATTTATAATATCAAATATTTTAATATTTCATTAGTAAGGTAATTATTGCATCATCATTGTTTCATAAATAAATTAAATTATATAATATCTAAAAATTATAAAAAGATACCATTATGTAGGAAACATTTTTATCATTATAATGAATATTTATAGTAGAATTTATCTTATGTATAACCCTATTTTAAAAATGGTTTAGTTATCAAACTTTGAATTTAATACTTTTAACTCTTCTTTAAAAATAATAATAAAAAATGTCGTAATCTAGTCCAAGTGGACCAAAAGGATCATATTTTATTCCAAAGGTTGTATTTGGTTGAATTACACTTATAAAATAAAATTAAGACATGTGTTAGCATAATTATAATATAATTGTTACCCATAATTACCCTATTTACTTTCAACTGTTGTAAATAAAAGTCAAAAGTTACTATTCACCAAAAATTATTTTCATCTTATTAAATCACATTTACTTACTAAAATCAACCGTGTCTCTTGAAATTTTAAAATTAAACTCATAGAAGTGGTAAAATTATGTTTTATGCAAATTTTTAAACGCTCATTAAAGGTGGGTAAAATAAGGTAAAAAGTTCAATAAAAATTATTATATCTAAACATATTATAAAATGAATTTAATTAATTACATTGAACATATGTAGGTATTATGTATCTATTTTGATCTAAAAAATTATAATGAAATAACTAATTACTTAAATAAAAAGTCAGTTTAAAATAATAATGCAGTGTTTTTCACTATTCATCAAAAATTGAATGTTTTCAGAAAAATTACAAAAAATATACCCAAAGATAATTTTGATATACCAAATCAAAAAATGAAGTAAATTTTGAAAAATAAAATTTAAAAAATTTCAAAAAGTGTGTATTACTATTCATAACGGCTACTTTGATTTGTCATGTTGTGTTAAACTCCATCTTGCGTACGATGCAAGCTACCACATTATTCAAAGGGAAAAATAACGTGGAAGCATGGGGTGTTAAATTCTACCCTCCTTAAAATAATTTAATCCTCAAAATTTCTAGAATATTATTGCATAAAAATATTCAGGTGGTTCTTCATCATAAGTTCCTCGGGTTCCCACATTGCCTCTTCCATCTTATTGTTTCTCCATAGAACTTTTACAAGACGAGTCGTTCAGTTTCTCAGCACTTGTTCTCTGGTATCAAAAATCTTGACAGGATCTTCACAATAAGATGGATCAGGTTCCAGTTCAATTTCCTCATAGGTGAGTACATGTGTTGGTTCAGGCATTCATTTTCTCAATAGTGATACATAGAACACATCATGAAATTTGGAGAGACTTGGAGGCATTTCCAAATGATAAACTACAACTCTAAATCATTCTAGAATTTCGAAATGTTCGATGTACCTGGGACTCAATTTACTCTTCTTATCGAAACGTATAACACCCTTCCATAGAGATACCTTTAAGAAAACAAGGTTTCCTACTTGAAATTCCAAATCCTTCATTCAGTTATCGATATAGAACTTTTTCTTACTTTGGGATGATTTGATGTGGGTTTGGATAACCTTCACCTTTTCCATTATTTCCTAAACATGTTCTGGGCCTATGTGTTTTCTTTCACCAATATCATCCCAACAAGTTGGTGTGTGACATCTCTTTCCAAATAACGTTTCCTATGGTGCCATCTAAATACTTGAATGGAAGCTATTGTTATAGGATAATTCTACCCAAGGTAAATACTGATCCCACATACCTTGAAAGTCATGTGGTAGGTAGTGCTCAAACAAAGTTCAGTATCCAGGGCCTTCTAAAGACTTTTCCAGAATCTTGATGTAAAACAAAGATCACGATCAGAAATAATAAATAGGGTTACACCATGGAGTCTTACAACATCATTAATATATAGTATTTCCAGACGTTCAAGTGGTAAATCTTCTCTTATAGAAATAAATGTGATGACTTGGTAAGATGCTCAATAATGAACCATATTTTATTATTCCTTCTAGGAGTCTATGTTATCACCATGATAAATTCCATCGTAATATTATCCCTTTTCCAATCAGGTCTGAGGTGAGGTTTCATAACGCCTCCCGTCTGTTTCCTTCCAGCTTTCACTTGTTGACAAACCATAATCCTTGACACAAAATCAGAAATATCCCTCTTCAATTTGTCCCACCAAAATAGTTCCTTCAAATATCTATACATATTGGTTATCCCCAGGTGTATAGAGAAATTGGAGCTATGAGCCTCATCAAACAACTCCCTATTTAGATCAGATATGTTAGGAACACAAAGTCTCTTACCAAATTTCAAAATTCCATCTTCATATATGAAGTCACTCAATCTCCCATCATTCACAGTTTTAAACTTTTTTTGAAACTGATCTTTATCAGTCTAAGAACTCTATATACTTTCTATTAAAGATGGTCTGGATACCATTTGAAAGAGTATTGATGTTTCACATTCCATGGTTATTCCCATATCTATCTTTACTATATCAATGAAAATAGAATCCCTTTATGCTCTCATCTTGTTCAAAACTCCATGATCCTTCTACTCAAATCATCTTCCACCTTATTTTCCTTCCCGAGGGGTTGTGTATAGTGCAATAATAATCCTTGACTAGTTCAAGACATCATCTTTGACTCATTTTGAGTTATTTCTGTGAGAAAATATACTTCAAACTCTTGTGATCAGTATAAATCTCACATTTTTTACCACAGAGATAGTGTCTCCATATTTTCATAGCAAAGATTACAATTTCTAACTAAATATCAGGAGTAGGATAGTTTTTATCATTAATTTTTAGTTATCGTGATGCATAGGCAATAACTCTATCATTCTGCATAAGGATACAACCAAGTACTTTCATTGAAGCATCACTATAAATAACAGACCCATCGTTTCATGATGGCAGATTCATGATAAGAGAATTGACTAATCTTATCTTGATTTATTCAAAACATTATTCAAAATCATTATTCCAAACAATGTTAACCCCTTTACATGTGTTATTGGTTAATGGGTTATCCAACCGGGAAAAATTCTGGACGAAATGTCGATAATAACGTGCTAAACCAATAAAACGGTGTACCTCAGTTATACTTGTCAATGCTGGCCATTATTGTATTGCCTTGTTCTCTGAAGGATCAACACAGATTATTTCCTTAGAGACAATATGGGCAAGAAAAGAAATCTCATGAAGGCAGAATTCACACTTGCTAATTTTCCCATATAATTCATTTCATCTAAGATTCTTTAAGATAATGCGCATGTGATTTTCATGATCTTCATAGATTTTTTATTATACCCAAATTTCATCAATAAATACCACTAGAATGTCATAAATATATTCCACAGAAACTCTATTCATTATATCCAGAAGATAGAGGGTGCATTAGTCAATCCAAAAGTCATTACGGTAAACTCATAATGCTTGTACCTTGTTCGAAATGCTGTTTTTGGAATGTCTTCCTTCTTCACACACAGTTGATGATATCCAGATCGAAGGTTAATATTTGTAAAATATTGAGCTCCATGAATTTGGTCAAATATATCATCAATGCGAGGTAGGGGATACTTGTTCTTTATTGTTATATCATTGATCTCCTGGTAGTCAATGCATAACCTCATAGATCCATCTTTTTTCTCAAAAAAAGAACTGGGGCTCTCCATAAAGAAACACTTGGGAAAATAAATCCCTTATTACTCATTTTATATAGTTTTTTCTTTAGTTTCACTAATTCCATAGTGGCCATTCTATAAGGGTTCATTGATATGGGCCCTGAACCAGGAATTAAATCAATGGAAAACTCAATTTCTCAACTTGGAGGATGTCCAGGTAAATCCTATACAAACACATGAACATATTATTTCACAATATGTATGTCATCTATTTGAACATTATTTTCCTCGCCCATATTTATTTCATTCTATTCTTACCCTATAATTGAATTTAGTAGAGCTACTGGGGGTGGATCTAGATAAGAATCAGGTGGTGACGTTTCTGCTCTAATGATAAGGTACTCCTTATCATCATCAAAAACTATTACATACTTCTTTTTAAAATAAATTTTTGCATCATGGTCAGAAAGACAATCTATACCGAGGATTATATCAAATTCAATAAATGGTATGATGATGAGAATAGTAGAAAAAGAACATTTATATACCCTAATGGGAAGAAAATCACAAAACATTGTTGTGATGATAATTCCATTAAGAGTTTTGACTTACAACTCCCTTGTTATTTCAAATTTAAAATATCTAAATTTCTTAGAAAAATCAGAAGATATGTAACAATGTAATGATCCCAAATCAAATAAAGAATCAGCTAAACATGATGAAACCATTAAATTACCGCCACTAAGTCTTTGGGAGCTTCAACCTCAGTAGTAGTGATCACATAAGTTTGGCCTTGCTCCCTTGGCCTTTTCTAAGGTAAGTTTCCTTGTCACTTAGGACATTAATTTTCATTCTTCAACTTTTCTCTACAATTATAGGATTCAACATTGACATACTCTTTCTTCCCCTTTTAATCACAAGATTCGTGGCCTTTTTCACCACACACGTAACATACTCCCATTCCCTTCATGCAAGGACTAAGGTGTTTCTTCCCACATTTACCGCAGGATGGATATTCATATTTCCCTTCTTCCTCTAATTTCCATTTCCAGAGTGTTCAACATTTTTCTTCTTCTCTTTCTTTTCTTCAAAGTCATATGACATAGAGAATTAATTTTCTGTCTTGATCGTGCATGATACAATTTCTTCGTATGATGAGAAGGATTGTGATACTAATTCCCGATGGAGAAATGTCTTGAAACCATAAAATAATTGATCCAACTTTCTCTTTGGGTTACGTATATAATCGGTTTCATGCCTTTCTAACCTTGTAAATTTAGCCTCATACTTAGTGACATTCTCATCCTTCTTTTACCTCAAACATAGAAATTTTGTTTCCATATCCGCTCTATGGTCATGGGGAAAGTATTTTTCTAAGAAATTATCATTAAACTCGGTCCATTACATGTTAGATACTTCTTCATCTTCCTTTGTGTTTTGGATTAATGACCACCATTGATCTTCATCTCATGATAGGTGATAAACTACAATGACAACTTTCCCCCTTTCTCTACTTCCTAAAGCATGAAATATTTTCTCAAAGAAATTTATACATTTGTCAGCTACTAATGAATTTCTACTCCCATTGAATATTGGTGGTTGATTCCTCATGAAGCGGTCTAACATTGATCCTCCGTGTTATGGATCAAGGTGCTCCATACGAGTATGGTTATTATTCATAACCTGAGTGAGTTGTCCCAATATGGTGATAAGTTGATCTGCACCAGTTGGATCACCAGCTCCACTATAATTATCTTAAGTAGGAGAGAAATACCTACATATATTACGTGCATTGATATGGTTTCCATTCCTTCCACTTGGTTCCATTTCTAAAAAATGGAATACACTAGATTAGTTTATGAATTGCAATACATAATTCCAAACATGTAAAACACTTAACAAAAATTTAACAGTTTATGAATATAATCAATAATAATAATAATAAATTCTTTAAAGAAGTATATACTCATAAACCCTTCATAGTGGTTTGTAAATAAAATGAGAATTATCCTATTAATGTCCCATGGGAGTCTCGTAACCAAGAGTACAACAAGGCTCATTGTCATGCACCAGTTCCCGCTTGAGTCTAACTAAAAGCAGTGTTTTCAAGTTTTACCTGTAGGTACATATGTGCCAGAGCCGCCTCTACCTTCTCGTATTAAGATTGGGATGTATTGCTTGGATAAATCACAATATCTCTACAATACCAAAATTTTAGGATGTTCTTCTATACTAATAATCAATGTTTATCTTTAGGTAGTGTTCTCAAATCAGAGTTTTTCTAAATCTAGTTTCAAAGGATTGTACTAAACTTCCTCTGACACAATCTGTAATGCCCTGACCCAAGTTACCTAGAGTCAGTGCATTATTACATAACATTGTCATTATAAAAGGAATCATGTCCCGAAAGTCTGATCCGATTAGTATCCTTGGAAGTACTAGATACATTCATAAGTTCTACATTACATCATGAAATAAAAACCTTAACAATGTTTTGTCCCCTTTTGAACACACACAAATCCTTAGCCTATCTCTACAGGTTGACCAAAAAATACTTTTTCACGTCCAAGGAAAAATAAAACATAGAAAGGGGTGATATCAGATTCACAGTACAGATAATAATATTATAGAAATTTTCATAAATAAGCATAAACATTTAAGGCAATGTATAATACTAAAACAAAATCATTTTAAAGTTAAACTTCATTATAATATGGAAATTATAAAATAAAATAATTCCTTTTACTTATACACATGGATATTTTACTAGTCAAATAATCACATGCAATATCAATATCCAAATTCCTAATGATGGAATGCATAATTCAAGACTTCATAACCCCATAGTCATGGCCTTTTTCCAAGACTACAAATAAGATTTTGTGAAAGCCTTATTCCACAAAAATAGTTTGTCTTATGAGACCTATAGATGCATCTAGGAGCTATAGTGGGCTCCAACAATCATTTACTAAGTCCAATTTATTCCTCGTATGAAAAAGTATAAACATAACATAAACATTCGTATTAAAACTAGAATACGAAATGTCAATACTTTATTCATAGACTATGAATGGTGTAAAAAAATACATCCACATAAAAAAATAATGAAAAACCTAATTATACAATATTGAAGATTTTTATCATAATAAATATACATCAAATGAGTATAAAATCATCAAAGGATGTTGACATAGATGAAATTAAAACTATTTAAAATAAATACCTATTTCTATTTTGAAATAATTTTAAAGTCACCTAATTATTAAAGAAAACATTTATTTTTGAAAATATTCTTATAATCTTATAGGGAAGCTTTGACAATGATATAATGGCGGAAAATATCCACACCCAACGTATAAGTTAAAAAACATTCTTACCTTAATTTTGTTGAAAAGATCATAAAGTACCTTGTTTGGAAAACGACAGAAAGATTCCTTTCAAACCATTTTATAAAAAGTCAAATAGGAGTATAAATTAATATAACTCATAGTCTATTAAATAGTAAAAATGTTTTTAAATAAATTTGTAAGAAACATGGATGTGGATTATAATGAGGTCTCATTAGATACTTACGTAAAAACAACCTCGAATAATTAAGAGATTATGAAATTAACCATTACCTTGTACTTTTCCTTAGTCAATGATATGTTAACCTCCTATATAATAGTTAAAACATTGTTATAATATTATACAATAACTATATACATAAATATGTTATCATATATGATCCTTTAATATTTCTTTGTTAATAATATTTTAGTAGCATCATTGTTTCGGGTGTTAAATGATCTATTTTACTTTATATGCTCGGTTACGTAAGCCATGTTTGTTATGGATAAGATTTATTTTATTCATATACAGAATGATATTAATTTATTATACATTATTTCTAATCATAAAATGAAAATTATATTTGAATGATTATGATGGGGAACGAATCTCATCGCGTTCATGGAGACGGTAATCCGTACATACGCACACGCGACAATATCATTATATTGATGGTGAAAATGTATGTCATTTGATGGTATATCATATATAAATAATCATTAACATGTTATATTTATTATTTACATCAGTTATACTCATTAACATACCCATCCAAATAATTAAGTGTTAGAATAACAAACCACACCAGGACGTGGAGACGGTAAGCCGTACATACACACATATGGTGAATTTTTCATTCATATGATGGATAGAATAATGAATATGGTTGTAAATTTTTTATAATAACATCACCGTATATATAAGATACTAGAGTTATTATTTTAGAAAGTAAAAAATAAATAAAGAGTATGTGGAAGAATAAAAGAACTAGAAAGAGGTGATGAAATATTTACCTCTTCTTCGGGTTCTTCCTTTTGATTTGATCAAAAGGGGTCCATAGATTGGATTTTTTCCCAAACGAAGGCCTATAAGATGAAGCGACGAAAGTTGGGAGTATATTTGGGCAGGGGTTGGCCGAGACAAATGGCTTTGTAGGTGTGAAATTAAGAGAAGGGGGAGTACTCTTTTATAAGAGAAGTGATGGTCACTTTATAAAATCATGAAATATTATTTTATAATAAAATCATTTTTGGTTTCTAATGGATACAAAATGATTTATTTCAAGTATACGGTGGGTATGGGTCGAAAATATCTCAACCAATAGGTTTTAGATAGGGTTAGGTCACCATATTAACCTTATATTTTACATTTAACTCTTATTTAAATAGTTTGACATTTACCGTGTCTCTTTGTATTTTCATAAAATATGGTTAATAAACATACTATAACAAGACAAAAGAACCCCAAGTGGTTCATTATTAATAAATATTACCTTATCTAAGTCCTTTATACAAACCTTATATTTTTAGGAATATTATATCAATTAATGATATAGTATTTGTTTTAGAAACTCAATTGTGTCAATTTTGACACTATTTAGTATTTGGTTTTTGTGAAAATCATAACAGAATGATTACTTTGAAACAAATATTTAATAAATCCTAACATGTCATGTTAATCTAAAAAATTAGTGTAATTTATCAAAAGTCTCAAATTAAATTTATTTGGATATTTATAATATCAAATATTGTAATATTTCATTAATAAGGTAACTACTGCATCATCATTGTGTTATAAATAAATTAGATTATTTAATTTCTAAAAATTATAAATAAAATACCATTATGTAGGAAATATATTTATATTTCTTATGAATATTTATTGTCTAGTTTTTCTTATTTATAACCCTATATTAAAAATGGTTTAGTTATTAAACATTTAATTTAATACTTTTAACACTTCTTTAAATAAAATAATAATAAATGCCGTAATCTAATCCAAGTGGACCAAAAGAATCATATTTTATTACTATGGTTGTTTTTGGACTAATTACACTTATCCAATAGAATTGGGACATTTGTTAGAGTAATTATAATATCATTTTTACGGTTAATTACCCTATTTACTTTTAACCGTGGTAAATAAAAGTCAAAAGTTACTATTCACCAAAAATTATTTCCATCTTATTGAACCAAATTTTACATACTGATATCAACCGTGTGTATCAAATTTTTGAATTTTAATTCACAGAAGCAGTAAAATTGTGTTTTTTCAAAATTTGCAAATGCTCCTAGAAGGTGGGTAAAAGACGGTAAAAAGTTCAATAAAATTTTATATATCTAATCTTATTATAAAATAACTCCAATAAATTACATTAAACATATATAGGTATTATGTATATATTTTAGGATAAAATAATTATAATAAAATAATTAATTAATTAAATATGAAAAGTTAGTTTTAAAAAACAACGCAGTGTTTTCACTATTCATCAAAAATTAAATGTTTTCAGAAAAATAACCAAAATTCATCCTAGGATAATTTTGATATTCAGAATCCAAAAATGAAGTCAATTTAAAAAAATTCTCAAATTTTGAAAAGTGGATATTACTATTCATAACCACTACTTTGTTTGGTCGTGGTGTGTTAAAACTTCAAGTTGTGTACAACGAAGTTATTGCATTATTCAAAGGGAAACGTACTGCGGAAGCTTAGGGTGTTTCAAAAATTAAAAGCTAATGAGCGTTTAAACCACATATTCATGAATATTAATGCATAAAAATATTTATATGATATTAATGTAGAACAGTCTACTAGGATATTTAAAATATAGAACAATCTACTCTGTATAAATTACATGAATAATTGTTTCATGTCGACATCTAAAATATGATATATGTTTGGAACATCTAAAAATGTTTTACAATAACAGAAGCTAAAACAACTAAACAATTGAATGAAATTTTATGGTGTGTGTGAAGTATATAGAATTCATGTGTGATTCCCCAAAGAGAATATATAAAAATAAAATGATGCTTTGCATCTTATGGATCACACCTTGGCGATTATCATTTAAGGCAATCATTCTCTCCAGCTGAAGGATTGTTTCAAAACCACCATGAAAATTACGGAATTCATTTTTGAGACCATTCAATGCAATAAGACATGATCCTTGGACTTTTTGTCAATTTATTGAAAAAGGTCAACAAAAATCTCATTTGATAAAAACCAATGCTTGAGGTGTTTCAAAAAAATTTCTCATTCAGAATGACCATTTAAGTATATAAAAATACTATGAAATTAAAAATATAGTTTTCAAAGAGTATAATAGGATACTAGGGAAATAAAAAACTAAAAAATAAATTGGTCAAAGACATGAATATTTAAGTCCCAGGATGCTGGAAGACTTGGACATACAATTAATGTGATTTTGATATGTAATGTCAACATCCTACTAAGTGACACTTGTGTTACTTCTGGCGCTGTTTTCATTATTTCCAGTGATTCTTAGCAACACCCAACCAATATTCAGCTACATTGATGCTCTAGTAGCATCAAAATCATGCGTCCTTATTCCACCAATCTATTTCATACCAACTAGATAAAAACAATCCAAAAATAATAATATGTCATGATCACCAGCACCCCAACCACAAATAACCATAATAAACAAGCGCGAGCAATCATAACGAGACCAAAAAATTAATAAACAGGAACAAACCATTTTTTATAACAACCTTGTTCTTTTTAATTATATTAATGAATGATTTAATTACCTAAAATTACACTTAATACAACCCAAAATATCAATAATTATATTGTCTGTGGGAATTAGGTACATTACATATCAACTTGAAACATTAAATGCAACATCTTTATTGAAAACTTCATTTTCATAACCACGTCATTCCTTCGTACATAACATTTCATGGGATAACCGAAGGATGTATAGATGAAATGGCTGAGCTATAAATCCCATTAAGGGGGTAAAAATGGCATAACATAAAGCTATTAATAAATGTTAGGAAAGGCCTATCAATGAGGAATAAAGGAACATGAATCATAAAGCATGATATAACTTGATATTCATAACATGGAAATGTGGCCACAACTTAAAAAACTGCATCATTGGTTATGGATAAACTGTCAAGAAATTATAGTAGAGAAATTCCCATAAATTAATCATGTAAACAAATATCCTAAAATTAGGTATCATGATATGAAACATTACCCAATTCATTGGAGTGCAATATTATTCTAGGTGCACCTGTCACTTTCATTTCATTCTCATGCTTATGTGTGCCACATAGATCATAAAACAAGGATATTATTCATCAAAATTAATTAAAAATAAATGATTGTAGAATAAATAAAATTATTTTATAAACAAAAATGTATATGTGCATAAATGTGAATACCCTTGATAGATGAATGGGTATGATATTCACTGCCCGCTGATTTTGGCATGGAAAATCACACTGCAATTTCGGAAGCATAATGGTGTGGAATAAAAATTCATAAAAACGGTTAATGAGAGAGAAAGGGGACTCTAATGAAATATAAATTAAATGTAAGGTAATAGGGTCATATAAATACATGTCCCAATATAATTAGATTTTAAAATAGAAGGCGTAACATAACAAATAATCTTGAAGAGAGAGGATGAATGGAATAACTCGTACGAAATTTTATCATGGTAACGAGTTTACATTGGAGTGAATAATGAGATAGGAAGGGGTATCTCATAATTCAAAAATAATAATGGAACTATGGGTGCAGTGAGAAAAGATACCCCATCATTTTTAATTGAAAATAAAATGGTGCAACAATATAAGAAAACTTGGATAAAATTGAGAAAAGAACGAACCCTTACTTGAGTGTGTCACTTCAAAAGTTGGACGAGGGGATTTGTGATAGCCTAGGGAGCCTTGGGAGGATTCTAGAGAGATGAGTATAGTCTAAGGAAAATCTAAGAGGATTATTAGTAAATATAATAGGTATCATGGATGGTTTTATATAAGAAATAAGAGGGGAATTCATTAATTTTTCATAAGCCCATGTTTTGAAATCTATATGATTAAATATTCAAAACCACAAACCTTACAATGGTTTTTAACATGGTGTTTTCCAAATAATAGTGTATAAAATTATATTATATGTCTAGGTGCCAAATATATTAAAATATTAGTCGTTCTTGTGTGGAGGTGAGTCACATTATTAAAGAAATGAACTTAAAATCATAAAATATAATATACATTTTAAAGGATTCAATAAGGATTTATAAAATAAATAAAAATCATCTAAAATTACACTATTTTAAAGGAATAACTTATATTTGGCCGAATATCCCATTTATAGTATTCATTACAACACTATTGGGCCATTATGTTGTCATAAAACCTACTATATATTTATATGGTGTTTAATTTTTGCCAAAAAATTTGACTGTCTCAAAAAATTATGAAAAATTCACAGTTAGAAAATTTAGAAATCCTAACCACAAAAATAATATCAATTTTATCTAAAGAATTATCAATATATATTAATTTTCACTTTTAAAATGAAAAGTTACATGTATTGAAAATTGAATCGTTTTAACAAAAACTTTTTTTAAACCTTAATAAAGATTACCTTTGACTTAATAAACATTATATGATCATTTATATTTAATAAAAGTAATTTAATGATAATATTTTGTTAAAATAACATTTATTTAAAAAATAAATTAATTCACAGAAATATATTTCTTAACTAAATTTGAATATTAACTATAGAAACTATTTGTGCTTTAAAAGTCATTTAAAAAGTAAAAATAATAGAATGAAATTGTATTAATTATTCTATAAAAAATAATGTACATAATCATAATGATAGGGTCTTGATACATATCCATTTGTTACACCATAATACACCCTAAGTGTATGTTGTGACATTGTGGGGCTTAATGGGGTCGTTAAGTGAACATATTTTGGGTCGTGATCTTGATGAGATTGAACTTCTCTAGTAAACGGTTTCACACATACTTAAGTTATTGGATATTATCTAGGTACTGGTCTAAGTAAAATCCCAAAAATTTTATATCCCTTGTAAGATCTAATAAATGGGCTTTATAGGGAATGATTCTACTAGTTAAGTCCATCACCTCCTTTGTCTGTGTCGAATGGATTTGTTAAAACCCTATATTTATACTAGACAGGTTGTCACTATTTAACAAAAATATTATTCATGGTAAAGATACTTAATCATAATTTAAATCCAATTGTATATAATAAAACAAATGGAATGCATGTGTTTTCTATATCTATTTCAAAAAATATGACATTTAATTAATTCAAAATGAAAATTTCATTTATAACAGTTTGAGTCGTTTCAATATTCCCCCATTTAGAATTTTCTCCCAAAAATTTTCATTTCTATCATTAAAATTGTCGAGGGAAACTCTATTTCACTACCTACTCCAGTTCCCATGTTACTTCTTCATACATGTGGTTTCTCCACAACACTTTGAGTAGGTGCATTGTCTTATTACATAGAACTTTGTCTCTATGATATAAGACCTTCACTATCTTTTTCTCATAACAGAGTTCATTCTACAATAGTAACACCTCTAGATTGAGTACATGATATGGTATGATATTTCTCAAGAGGGACACATTAAACACATCATGTACTTGAGATAGGTTATGTTGGAGTGCTAGTCAGTAGGCCACCACTCTAATGTAATCAAGGATCTAAAAAGGGTCGATGGACCTTTGAGTAATCTTTACCTTCTTCCCAAATCTCATTAATCTCTTCTATAGAGATATGTGGAGGAATAATATGTCTCCAACATCAAATTATAGGCCTTGTTGACGATTATCGACATAGATTTTCTATTGAATCCGAGCGGGCTTGATGTGCTACTGAATGGTCTTAACATTCTCCACCATTTCTCATCCATATCGATACCTAGCATCTTTTATTCCCCAAATTCATCCCATAATGCATGGGTTATGTACCTCTTCCTATTAATGGATTCATAGAGATACATTTGGATTTTTTAGTGGAAAAATATTGTTGTAAGAGCACTCAAACTGAGTAATATGTTGACTCATTCTTCCATTGAAGTCCATTGAGAATTCTCTCATCATATCCTCAAGTGTCTGGATTGTCCCCTAAGATTGGCCATCATTTTGAGGGTAATAGGTCGTGTTAAAGTTTAACTCAGTAATCAGAGAAGTTTGGAGACTCTATGGGAACTTAGATGTGAATATTAGATCTTTATCAGACACAATCAATAGTGGTACTCCATGTAGACTCACCACTTCTTTGATGATTATACATGCAAGTTAATCCAATGAAATATCTTCTCGAATCGTAATGAAAATTTCAGTCTTTTTAAGACTATCCACCACAACCCAGATAACACCATTTCATGTAGATGTCTTAGGAATCCTAGTGACAAAGCCTATGGTGATGTTTTAACATTTCCATGTAGGTATGGGTAATGGTTGAATCATCCCATTATATTTTTTCGTTTTTTCCTTCACTTTTTTAAATATGCGACATCTTGATGTATATTCTATGATTTTATTCTTCATATTTTTTCACCAATAGTGTTATCAGAGATCTCAATACGACTTTCTTTTTCCAGGGTGGATATAAAAGGTTGTACATTGTGCATCATCCTATAGCTCCTTCTTTAAATAAAGATTTGATGGAACACATAGTCTTGACCCAAATCTTACAAAACCTTCCTCATTAACATTGAACACTGATTATTTACCTTTTATAACAGTTTTGTATTTTTTTTGAATTCCCACGCCATCTCTTTGATAATACTTTAACTTATCTAGAATAGATGGTTGATAAATCATTTCTGAGAGGATTGATGATGTTCTTTACTTTATGATTCCCTTGTCCACCCTCTTCAAATCTATGAAGATCAGATCATTCTCAATTCTCATCAATGAATGTGTTGTTGGATCCTTTATAATTAGTGTATCCACAACTTTATTCACTTTCCCTAGATGGTAGTGAATTGTGTAGTCAAAACATTTTATCATATATAAGAATTTTCATGGGCACATATTCAACTCTTTATGTGTGAATATATACCTGGGGATTTTGTGATCCATATATATTTCACCCTTCTCCCCAAAGAGGTAATGTCACCAAATTTTCAAATCGAAGATCACTAAATCCAACACCAGATCATGTGTGGGATATTTTTCCTCATGAACTTTCATCTTCTTTGAATCATAGGAAATTACTTTCTCATCTTGCTTCAACACACATCCCAAGACCATTATTCAATCATCACTTAATTCCATTAAAATATCTCTACATATGGGTAGTATCGGAACATGTGTAGTGATAAGCCCCATTTTCAAATCCGTGATGCTATAACTGAATTCTTCATTCCATGAAAACATGACTCCATTCCAGGTTATCTTGGTTAGAGGGTTTTAAAATCATGATAAATTTCTCACAAATCAATGAAAATACCCAACTAATGCAAGAAAACAATGAATACCTGTCACATATTTTGGAATAATCTATCCTTCAATTTCCTCTGTCTTTGAAGGGTCTATAGATATCCCATTTCTTGTTATGATACACCCCAAGAAAGAGTCTTCCTTCAACTAGAAATCTCATTTTATATACATGGAATAAATATTTTCCTTTTATAAGGTATTTAGCACAATACTTATATTCTCCTCATGATCCTTATTACTTTTCGTTTATATTAGAATATCATCAGTAAATACTACCAAAATATTATTGAGGTAATCTCAAATGACATTATTCATCCAGTCCATGAAGATTACAAGATAATTAATGAGTCCTAAAGGCATTACTATGAAATAATAGAGCTCGTATATTGTACAGAAAGAATTCCTGGAGATATATTCCTTCTTTACTCTTACATGGAAATATCCCAACCATAGATCCACCTTGGAAATAAATTGTGCTCCACGTAGCTGATAAAGAAATTCATCTATTCATGGAAAAAGATAATTTTTCTTTATCGTGATTTTTTTGAGGTCATGATAATCAATAAAAATGCACATTGACCAATCCTTATTCTTGACAAAGAGGACTGGTGCACCCCATGTTGAAGCACTTGGTAATATAAACCAATTATCCAGGTTCTCTTACAGTTTTTCTATATCTTGTCATGTTCCACCACATCCATTCTATATAGAATCATGGATATTGGTAACACCAAAGGTATAAGATCAATTGAGAATTCCACATCTCTACTTGGAGGAAAACCAGGAAATTCCCTAGGACACACATTAATGAATTCCCTCACAATAGAAATGTCTTTGAGGATGGTTCCTTCCTTATACTCGATCATATAATCAACATACACATGCTCAATGGCAGTAATATCCATTCTTGAGGTGATGGTTTAAAATAAGATTAATCCCCCTCCTTGAACTTGTATAAAATTAGAGGTTGATTTTCTATATGGAGAGTGATTTCCCTCTCACAGAAATTTATGTTGGCTCTATATTTGGAAAGGAATTCCATGCCAATAATTTCATCGAATTCCCCCAAGGGAAGTATGATAAGGTTTTACAGGAAGTTCAATCCACAAATTCTGATAGTGTAGGTGTTATATACATGGGATGCACTAATTTCCACACTTCTCATTTTCATCGACATCTCTAATTCCATGATTTGTGGTTGTGTATGTATTGTTCTACTAAAATTTTTGATATAAAATTATGTGACGAACCAGAATAAAAACGTATGTTCTTTATTCTTGAAATAATGACAAGCATACTTGTCACCGCTTCATTTTTAGGATTCATTTCAATAGATGTGATGGAAAAATGTTTACCTTGCAACCATAGAGGTTGTTGGTTGCCTCTGAAATGGATTAGTGCATTGGTTTGAGAAAATCCCCAGTTCCTTATAGATGTAGCAATGAAAAATGCACCAGTTTTTTATTGTATAGTTATTTTCCTTCGTCGTAGTAGCACATTTTTATTATGAGAAATTTTTATCTAGGTACCCCTACTTCTCACAGATTAATAATTTCCTCATCCCCTTCAAGAAATTTCTAGGGTTTTTCTTCCCACACCATTGGAATGTGTGATGTTGAAATTTCTTAGCACCATTAGATCTCTCAATTAGTAAGTCATAATTTCACACCACCTTACACTTATTATCCCCATGATACACCTAAGTGTCACAAATATCCATTTCAACTATGAGGGCACATAAGAAAATTTCCCCATAGCTATAAATGTCACTGATCGCCAAGGCATTCCTTAGGATAGGTTTAGGCCACTAAAGAAGCATTCAATCTTGTATTTAGTGGCAACGAAAAAGATGGAGGTGTATTGTGCTAGACATATAATTTATTCCTCATACACGTCGATGGATTGGTAAAATTTTCGATTGAGGGAAAGGAAGTCCCTTTCAATTAAAATTCAGAGGGTGTGAGGAAAATATTAATTGAAAAACATTTTCTGGAAATCCTTCAATCCCATCACCTTTATATCTTCTTCAAGATTAGAATTTTTAATCAATGTACACCATTTATTAGCTTCACCATACATATGATAAGTAGATTGAAGAACATTATCATTTTTGTAGCATTGAATGATGGAGAAGATATTATCAATAAAGTTGATCCATTGTTCATTGATTGGGGTATCAGATGATCCATTGTTAGTAGAAGGAATTTTTCTCATGAAACTGTGGATTGTGACATGTTCATTCTTAGAGGGGGTTGTATGTTCTTTTTTATCCAGTATTATATTAAATACGTGAGTTAACTAAGAGAGTATCATGGCCAAGTTTGTGATTCCCACTCCCATAGATTTGGAATCTCAGTAGGGTAGTCATAACATTGATCTTCGCATAGGTTTCTTACCTCATTACACATAGTACACACCATTCAAAAGAATAAAAGGAAAATTTGGGGTAATTATTTTAAAAAATTAAAAAAACAAATTGGAATCCAATGAAATTAAAGGTATAACTTATAAATTACATATATTTTATTAAATTATAAATTTATAGGATTCAATCTATATTATCCATTATCTATTCTATAAGATATATTCTTATAGTCTCTCATTTTTTTGTTCCCTTAAAAATGGTCTATAGTGAGATTGTGAATTAACCAAAAAATATCTCTCAGGAGTGAAAAAAAGAGTGAAAAAGGACCATTTCCATGCACCTGTTCCCATTTGAGTCTAGCTCAAAGCGGTGTTTTCGATTTTTACCCCTAGATACATCTGTACCAGAGCCACATCCACTTTTTTTTTATCTTGATAGGGATATATTTTCTTGATAAACCACTTTCTCTATATTCACCATGATTTACGGATGTTTTTCTCATACTTAGTCTTATACCTAAGCCTTTAACTAGGGTTTACTAATCCTAATCCCAAAAATAACTAAACTTTCCTCTAATACAAACTATAACAACCCTGTTCTTTTTTATTACATTTGTACATGATTTAATTATAGAAAATTACACTTAATAAAACCATAATGATTGATAATTCTAGTGTATTTGTGAATTAGGTACATTAAATATCAACTTTAAAAATGAAATGAAATATCTTTATTGAAAATATTTTTTACATGACCACAACATTCCTTCGTACTTAACATTTCCTAGGATAACCTTAGGCCGTACATAAGAAAGAGGTGATCCAAAAATCCCAGTAAGGGAGTAAAAATAGAATAACATAATGGTAGTAATACATGTTTTGAAATATTTATCAATAATTCATAAAGTAAAATGATTTATAAATCATGATCTAACATGATATTAATAACTTGTAAATGTAGAAACAACTTAAAACACTACATCATAGATCCAGCCAAAACTTCCATAAAATCACAGTGGAAAAAGCACCATAAAGAAATCATGTAAAACCCTAGACCAACATGATTTATCATGATACTAAACATTAAGCAATCAATTAGAGTGTTGTATAATACTAGGCGCACCCATCACTTTCATTTCATTCTCATGCTTAAGTGTCCCACATATATCTAAACATGGATTCATTCTCCATAATAATTCATTCCTCAATCAGGGAGTATGTAATAAATAAATATATGTAATAAATCAAAAGGTATATGTTCATAAAGGTGAATACCATTGATATAGTAATGGGTATGGTATTTACTACACGACGAATTTGGCATAGAAAATCACAGTGCAATTTCAGCAGCATAACGACATGACATAAAATTTCATAAAAAGGGTTATTGAGAGAGAAAAGAGACTCTCATCATATATACATGAACTGGAACGCAACAGGTTCATAGAAATTCATTTCCCAACATAAGGAATTTGGAAAATACAAGGCGTAATATAATAAAGAAACTTGAAGAAAGAGGAGGAATGGAATAACATTAGCAAAATTTCAGCATGGTGACATGTATACAAGGGAGGGATTAATGAGAGAGGAAGGGGTATAAAATCATTCAAACAAAATAAGGGAATTATGGGGGAGGTTATAAAACATACCCCCTCATTTTTAATTGAAATTACAAGGGTGTATTAATATAAGGAAACATGGATAAAAATGAGAATGTTGGGAACCCTTAATTGAGTGCGTGACATCAAAAGATTGAAGAGGGTATTTATGAGAGCATGGAGAACCTTAAGAGGATAATATAGAGGAGATGAAATAGTAGGGATGTGAAACAAGTATTTTTACTGAAGATAAGTGGGGGATTGTGTGGGTTTATATATGAAATGAGATGGGAATCTTTTAATATTTCACAAACTTATGTTTTGGAATATATATAATAAAATATTCAAAAACACAAACCATCCCATTTTTTTATACCATGGTTTTTTGAAATTATTAGTGGAAAAATTTATTTTATAAGGCCAGTGGCTGATGATATTAATATATTAGCATTTATTTTGTGGAGGTGAGTCACATAAATAAAGAAATGAACTTAAAATCATAAATTATATAATAAAATTTTAAGGATTCACTATGGATTTAAAAAATAAATCAACAAAATATATAATCAAATTATCTTAATGGAAAAACATATATTTAGCCGAAGATACCTTTTATAGTGTCTATTTTATCACTATATGGACATTATGATGTCATAAAAGACACCATATATTAATATGTATTTAATTTTTACCCAAAAATTCTACTGAGAAAATTATGAAAAATTTATTGCTGGATAATTTCAACGTCCTGATTCCAAAATAATATTAAGATTATATAAATAATTTTCTAAATATGTGAATTTTCAATTTTAAAATGAAAACCAGCATTTATTGAAAATTGACTAGTTTTGACAAAAATAGTTTTCAAACAATAATAATGATTACAATTAAATTCATAATAATTATATGATCATTAATATTTAATAATAGTAATATAATGATAATATATTCTTAAAATAACATTTATTTTAAAAATCAATTAATTCAATATAATATATTTCTTAATTGAATTTGAATATTAACTAATGATATTATTTATGATTTAAAATTCATTTACAAAGTAACAATAATATAATGAAAGTATATTCATTATTCTATAAAAAATAAATTTATATAATCATAATGCTATGGTCTAAATACATATCCCTTTATTACACTAGCATATTCTCTAAGAGTAAGGTGTTTGATGGTGGGGATCTCATGGGGTTATTTAGTGAACAGGGTTTGGGTCCTGATCTTGATGAGCATGACATTCTCCACTAAATGGTTTCACACATGCTTAAGTTGTTGGATATTAACTTGGTATTTTTCTAGGGAAAAGCACATAAATTATATCTCCCTCCGAGGCTTCGTTAAATGGGAATCATAGGGAACAATCCTACTAATTGTGGTTATCACCTCCTTTGTCTATGTTGAAAGTATTTGTTAAAGAACTATATTTTTACTAGTTATGTGATCATTATTCAATGGCTACATTATCAACAGTAATGATACATAACGTTTATTTAAATAAAATTATTTATATTAAAAAATGGATTTCATGTGTTTTATATATCCATTTTACAAAACTAGATATTTAATAATGTAAAAAGTAAAATTTCCTTTATAGTAGTTGGGGTTGTTACTATTTTATAAACATGAGGGGTTGGATTCCTTACATTGGTGCCTAAAAGGTGAGGATGGGCCTGTTTAACTGCATCCTGGATCAATATTAGGTATAACAGGGTAAAATGGTAAAAGTTTATTGGTCTGAGCATTATGGACCATGAATCGAAGATTTGGACCACATGATGTTTTCTGTTGACTTGGTACGAGATGTACAAGGCCATGGAGGAGGTTAATTTTTTATGGGTTTTTAGAGAACATTCAAAAATTATGTAAGAAATAAAGGACAAATAAATATAACCTAGGCCTTGTGTTAGAGAATGGAATGAGATCTTTTTTAAATAAAACATCAGTAGAGTGATGAATTGATTAAAAAATGATATTGAATCATGTGGTTTCTGAAATAAATTGATATAGGTTACCTTTGGATGATAAAATTAGTCCTGTGATCCTTTTTAAATGATTTGATAAAGCAAAATCTGCCACAAATAATGCTTCTGTAAAAGTAGATCCCACAAAACCTAAATCTATAGATTAATTGCCTACCAATTTTCTAATATTGAATGTTTTTGATCTTTTTTTGCATAAAAATTCAATTCACATATTTTCGGTGAAGGTTGAGGAATTTTTTTTGGTATCACAGAAGAATACATACTTCTTTCATAATGGATGGTATCTTGTATGTAAAATACCATTCCACGCTATGATAATAGGAAAAAAACTAAAATCGAATGTTAATTTTTATTTGTATCATCATTTTTTAGGGCAATAGAAAATTTTTATAGCTCAGATAAAAAAATTTTCTAGTGTAGTAGAAGATAGGGTGAGAGATGGTAATCACAATGGAATATTTATTGAAACAATTAATGGGATATAATATAAACCAAATAAGCAATGGGAAGTGTCTATCTAGCAACAACGTGATGGGAAGAGGCAAGGTGACAACAATAATTAGAGAATTTATGGTTTCCACTGTACCTTGTAGGAAACAAAAATAGATTTGATTTTATGTCATAGGAATGTCATTGGTGAAGTTTTTGGATCATGGGAAGATTTTAGAAATGGATTAGAGGTGGAGCTGTGAATTCGAGACAGCATGGGGAAGACTGATCAGGAATAGGAGGCATTGGGGGTTGGGTTGGATGCGTATTTAATAATATTTTTGGATCATGTCCAGTGGTGGGAGTGGATTCCATAAGCCATGAATTGTTGTCTAGGGTTGGCGATGATGATAGGAGGAAAGAGGAGGTGATGTGTATTCTATGTGGGTGATCCACTATGACATTAGACAAAGATAGTATATCTGGGGTAGGCGACCTTTGGGGGCTACGAGATTCGATACTAGTGATGTGATTATGGGAATGGCGATGAGTGTCATATGAGACTTTGATATAGGGTGGAAGGATTATTTCATCGGAAATAATGATAGGAGGAAAGAAATGCCAGTAATATGTACTGGTGGAAGGTATCTCTATTATGGGGATGGAAATGTCAGGTGAGTGGATGGTGATGGGGGTTATTCACATAGCCAAATATCTCTATGCATTGGGGGATCATGGATCCATGGTACAGGTAGGTGTTGTGGATGAGTGGGCCACATAAAATATAAATTAGGCCATTGAATGGGTTCTCATCCCTTGTATGGTTAATGGGACACTCCTCGTAAGGATAGATGTGTGTGTGTGTGAGTTATTTGGTTGTATTTTTACTCCCAATACATAATATAATATAATATAATATATACATTAATATTAATTGTAAATCATTGAAAAATCTAAACACTATTAAAATTTAGATAAAACTGGAAATTGAAATCAATTAATGATATTTTTTTATATAACGCTAGTAAATAGATATTGAATTTGGATATAAAACAAATTATTTTTTTACAAAAAATAGGTTTCACTTCACTTTTTATTAATAAAATATTTGTTATTTCGTGGGATTTTGTAAAAACATTTATTGATGGAAATAGATTTGTTCATAATAGTTTTTATTAATAATAGATCCATATGTTGGTATTAGATTGATAATGAAAAACCTATAACTATTGGTAAAAAATTCATTGGTGTTGAATAATCAATATCAACAGATATATCTATTTCTAAAAACATGTGTTGGTTGTCAAAATTAATAATAATGAAACTTAATATCTATTGGATTTTATCATTTTTACCAACAGATATATTATTTGTCATTAAATTTATGTTTGAAAATTTTAAAATATTCTGTAGTGGTTATTAATCATAGCCTAAGAAAATAGGGTATGCATTTCCAAGATTTTATTAAATCCACATCCCATGGAATTATGCTTTTCATTCTGTATCACCTTGAATTTTATGCAATTTTTCGAATAAATTAAGTTTTCATTTATGTCTTGAAATGCACTAAGTCAAACAGTACATTCACATAACACCGACTTAGTATATGTTACATAGAGAAAACTCATAATACGATACATATAACATTAAATCATTGTACTTTACATGAAAAAAACGACTTTGAATATGTTACACACAACAATTACATGGCGTATGTTACACGAAACACCATTGTTTCTACAAAACAACATTTTGTTATTATAATTATTTAAACTAGATAATTATAACATAGTAGTTAAACCTGGTTATATTAATAGTTATATCTAATTTTAAATTATATTTTTTTAATTTTTTATATAAATAAAACTTACTGAGAATAAAATATATAATTCTTGGGAAAGCCCTTATATGTTTTAAAATAATATTTTCTCAAATAAACTACTTTTCATGTCATTATGTGTAAAATAGTAAAATATAATTTTGAAAACATTTAAAAATTTAATTTGATAAATTAATCTTAATTTTTTAATTTATTTTTTCAACATTATCTTAGTGTCCATTATAGGATTTTTCTGAGAAACATCGTTTTTTGATGAATAGTGAAAAATACCGGATTTCAATTCGAAACCTCTTTTCATCAAATTTATTTATAAGGTTAATTTATATATTAATTTTATTTAAAAGTTTAATTATATTCTATTTTTATTAATTAATCCAACTTAGGTAATTATAACTAATTTCACTTTGAAATTGACTATAAAAACGTAGTAAACTTTCGATTTATTTTACAATAAAACCCCGTATTGTCGACCCAACTACAAGATTAATTTTAAATTAATTTCTATAAATTCTATTATTGGAATTTTGAAAAATGGATTATATGTTTGGAATCAGAACAATTTATATTGTTTAATATGGTCAAATTAGTTTTTTAATTGAAACATTAGACAGTATAACTAAAATTAAAGACATCGATTAAGGTAAAATTAAGCTTAACGAAGGACTACACCTTAAATTGAAGACCCAAAATGACATAGAAACTTTTACAGAACCAATTTCAGACCATAATTCATCCATGAAGATTACATTATTGAGTTATTTTATCTTTTTATGAATTTTTTATGTAAAAATGTTGGTACACCTAACTTTTTTTCAAAAATACTAAGTGTGTCCTTTCCCTTCCCTATAAAAGGCCACCAACTTGCGCACTTCTTCACACCTATAAAACCACATATGTTCAAAAAATATCTACCCAATACACTTTCCAACATCCATAATATACTACATTAATCCATCCCTTTGGCATGAATGCTTCCAAGGAATCCTTTTGGCACAAACCGAAAGGAGTTACTCTATTAATAGGTGAAATCATCTCTTAATATCATTTCGTTTATTTTCCTTCTCCAACCATAAAATCTCTTTATTCATTGATTTTATAATAAAAATAGTACCCTCATTATACTGGGATGTTTTTGTGAAAATATGTTGACCTACACTTACACACACCTCCATCTAATGGGTAATAAACATATTGTTTACATGTACAACGAACTGCCGCCTCACTAAATAATGATTGTTCGTTTTCTTTCACCACCTATAATAGTGGAAATTATGATGGAAAGTCTATTTATATATGTTAAATATTATATTTCTTATATCTTTAATCTTATTTATTACTTTTAAAACATATCTTTTTACTTTCCATTTTGTGTAAATACAATAATTTCATTTGAGGAAGTGTGGACTACAACCCCCTCAAAGTAATGTGATTCATTCCAAAAATACATGGAATGTATTAAGGAAGATTTTAGTGGTATTATATGATATTTATATATAATTATTATAATACTTTAATAAAATTATTTAAATATATACATATAGGTTATTTTCATTATTTCTGTCAACACGACAAGAAAAAATGAAATAGCTTTCATGTGTATATACGGCTTAACGTCTCCATAAATGAAGTATTCAATTTTATACTTAAAATTATATATATTATTATTATACACATATATGATATATAAATTATATTTATATCATTTTTTACATTCTTGAATCATGATATAAGTATAAGGACCAGTGATATTACAAATTAACAAACATGCGAAGAACAAAGTGAATATTATCCGAAGTGAAACCTTAACATAGGAAGACTAAAAAGAGGGTAATATAAGGCCATTATAAAACCATATATGGTATTATATATAATAATATGGTTTTTTAAAATATTTATAATAAATTTATATTTACTATACATATGTTTTGAATGAGTACGACGAGACTGAGGACATAAGGTAATGGTATTTCCTCTCAATTTTTATTTTTAAGAGATACATGCTTTACTCACCACCCATTGAATTTTTGTGGTGTGTATACAGCCCACAATTGTATTAAAATATAACCTTAATTAAATTTATGGGTATTTACATATCCATTCTATGATATTTATTTCATGGGGTTGATGCTTCAAAAGTTTTCAAATTTGTAAAATACTTTTGTCTCAATTTTCCTTCTTCAAGGCTCAAGTTTTATTACGCACCTAAATTATATTTTAGGTGTATATACTTCCATTTTAAATTAAATATCATTAATATAATTATTTTAATGATATTTTAATCTTAATTTAATTTCATTTTCTTACATGGAGAGTATGATCCCAAGAAATAATGTTATAAGAGTTCATTTATATAATCTAATCACTCCTCATGATTGTTTATGTTTATGATTCCTTTTATTAAATCATATGATCCATATATCTATAACACTCATTAATTTTCTTATCCTCTGGTTATTCAAGTTATCCTCATATATTATTACCATTTTCCAAATCTTTGGTACTTAATATAATGTTTTATGTAAAATATGATTGTCTTTCTCTTCGATTTGAAATTTGTTGTATTAAAAAAGCATGTTTTCTATAATGATTTCAAAAATGTTTTTGAAAAATATTTTAAGACCATTTTCAAGGAATTTTGATTTTTAAATGTTTCATAGTTTTCCATGCATCCTTTATATATTTTGAAATCTATTTTCAACTAATTTTTTTCAAATGGTTTTATGTTTTAAAAATCATTTTTTAATGCAGAAAGTATATTTTCCTCAACAAGTGTTTTTAAAAAATATTCAAAATTATTTCCCATATAATATAACATTTATTGGTTTTACCTATGCCTGTTGTGGAATTTATTCAATGTCTCCATTGATATTATTTTTCTAAATGTATTATTTTATGTTGTCATGATGTTTATGTAACCCTTTTCTCTTTCACTGGTTATATGATTTTGATACCCACTTCATTTCAAAGGTTATGTTTATATAGAAATTCTTACAAAACTTGTATCTTTCCCTATGTTATTATATGATTAAGGTTTATAATACCCATTTAATTTCATGGGTTATTATTTGATTATTTATGATGTTGTGGAACATATATATATGGTTTCATTAAGTTATAGTTGGGACCTATATCTCCCTCTGATGCATTATGTAAAGATTTACATCTCAAGAGATAGACTAAGATAGTCTTGGGAAGGAACCTTGACTAATAAGATAACCATGGGAGTGAACCATAACTGTCGAGATGGTATGATGAGTAAACTCATGCTACTAAGATGGCTGTGGGAGTGAACCATGACTACCAAGATGGTATGAGGAGTGAACCTATACTACCAAGATGGTATTGAAAGCGATTCCTTGTTTGTAATAGAAATCATATTATTTATGATTATGTGTCTACCATAATTCAATGTTTTATTCCTATGTTTCAATTTCATAGATTATGTTCTTTATTTCCATATGATTCATGTCCGATGAACTACCATACTTTATTCCATGATTCATGTATATGATATTTGATATATAGGGTATGATCATATATTTTCACTATCATGTTCACATAACTTTATTCTCATGATTATGATTACATAAATCCCTTTTAACCCTTAACGATCATTTTAGCTCACCCCTTTTATGCTTCCTTCCCTTGTTTATGAAGATATGTATTATGTTTTATGTGTCTGAGAAGTGTGATATTCCATAAGAATCTAGTGGGAGAAAATGTTTCTCACTTATGTATCGGTGTTTGTGATTCCATGTTTCCAAAGTCACTAGACCAATACGGTCGTTTGGCATCTCTTTGTATAATTTTTAAGTATTATATAAAATTTATGCAATTTTAATGTATGAAAAGAGAGTGTTGATATAGTTGGTATCAATGAAAAGATTTATTTATCCTTTGGAATCTAGAATGAGGAAAATTTAGTGAGAACACAAAGGACATGTCTAAGGATATGTCTATGGATAAAGAATAATTATAGGAAGATGTCTTAGAATTTTGGTAAATAATATAGTGAGTGGTTTCATAGAAATACATCCATTACTTGGAACTACAAGTGGATGTTTCTCTAGAAAATATGTACCTTGGGTTAACAACTATGAAAATAAAATACAGGCCTGACTCAGGGTAATCTGGAACATGACAACAGACCTTGCTTCCCACCTGGTTTGACACTCCTGGGGGACATGCTTTGGAAATTCAAAAAATATTACCGGACCATTAAGAAGGATTTATATAAAGTTTCTTATTAAAAACTAATTATTAACCTTAGGTGTCAATTATTAAGTAAGGTGTCTTAATTTAGACATACTATAATTGAATTTTCATGATTATGTGGTTCCTTAATATGATAACTATTTCTTACTATATGCTTTTGGTTTTAGTCAATGGACAGAACCCAATGGAACTGCATTAATAGTGACTGTGATGGACAATCCAATGACTGTCCTTCTGATCAACTAATTTCTATGGGAGCTGGAATGAAAAAAATCATTGTTATTCTTACAAATCTTTCTTAATCAATGAATCATGGTGGACTGAGAATTAAGAAAAGGATGGAAGAAAATTATTTTGAGCCCTTTATGAGGAAACATTCACCTTATTTCTTAGGGTCTTACTATCAACTTTTTGAAAACAATGGACCAGTACTAATAAAAATATATTTTTTATTCCCCAGTGTTCATACAATGAGAAAGTAATTTTATCCATATATCTGATAGATGTAAAAGCATACCAATTGTGGAATCAAATCAAGAATATGAAACAACAATATGAGATTGAATCCATGGATTGGGATGATTTCATAAACATATTTTTCAAAAATTAATTTCATCAGATTATTCATACCAAGATGGAGAAATAGTTTCTTGAGTTGAAGAAAAGGTATTATGAATCTTTTGGTACCTATATGGCTAATTTCATGATACTTGTGAGGTACGCTTCAATAATTATCATCCAATAGAAAATTAATGTTTATAGATTTTTTAGTGTCTTAAATCCAAATCTCATAATGTCATTGGATATAAAAGACTTTAGTTGCTATGTAGAGATTTTGTGTTGTGAAATCATGTCTGAATGGAGGATGGAGTCACATATCTCTCTCATGGTTTTGATAATAAGAGGAAGATTTAATTTAAAGTAAAATCTAAAAACCATGAAGAGTAGAAGATAAGATTCCCTTTATGATCTATGTGTGTGATGAAGCATAGATGAAATTGTCTAAAGGGGTCTAATAAATGTTTTAAGTGTATAAGGAAAGGAAATCCGACATTTTATTTCTAAATTAAAGGAGTTAAGTTAACTAACATTTCAATTTGGGAAAAAATGGCATATAACGCTCCTCCCCCAATTTTGTGCTATTAGTTTAAGGAGAATGGGAAATATGCTACCCACAACCCAAACCCAAGGGATAATGATGATGATTGATGTTTAAAACATCATAAACTGAGGGACCAGGGGAAATCCCATGAAATTTCTATTTCATTTTAGGGGTGTGATAACGACATGATGGAAGGAATTCCTACTATCCACTCTAGAACAACCGATGTCAAATTTGATTATCGATCTACCCACAATTTCATATCTAAATAATTTTACAATGTTTTTATGATTCCACCAAAACAATTAGATTTGGAATTATAAGTGAAGATCCTAATGGTATGATGATTGAATCTAAAGTATATGATTCCTCTATGGTTCATGTTTCTGGAAATTTTCTTTCTAAAAATCTTTTAATTCTTCATTTGGTTGAATTTGATGTCATCTTAGTCATGGATTATCTTTCTATGCATAAAGTGCACATCCATTATTGAGTACGGGAAGTTAATTTTGATATTTAATACCCTCATATGATCAAACATTAGTGTGATGATATGTATAAACTTCATATGGAGATTACATCTAGTGTAGGTGTATTAATTCTAATTCAAACCCGTTTTTTATCTGAAATGGTAGGAGAGAAAATAAACATTGATGTTATGAATATTATTTGAGAATTTGTGGATAAATTTCTAGAATAGTTTCCTAGTATTCCACCAAAACATGAATTTGAGTTCTCAATATAACTCATACATGGTTCAAAGCCAATTTCAAGGAACCCAAGTAGAATGGTTCTGATTGGGTTGAAAAAATTGAAGAAGAATCTCTAAGAAAACCTTGATAAGGGTTTCATTTTACAAGTGTGTCACCTTCAGGTTAACCTATTTATTTGTGAAAAAAATGAAGAATTAGTAATGTAGATCTACATTCATTATAAGAATATGATCAAGATCTGCATAAATAATATGTATCTTATCCCCCGTATTGATGACTTGTTTGATCACCTGTGTGAAGATCAATACTTTTCCAAGAATGAATTTCATTCTAGATATCATAAATTGAGGGTCAAGAAAGAGAATAAAACAATGAAAACTTTCCATAAAAGGTATGGACCAAATTAATATATATTGATTCTTATTTTTCTAACTAATTACCTTACGATCATAATGTATTTATGGAATGGAGTCTTTATAGATTACCTCGATCAGTTTTTAGTAGTCTTTATAGATGATATTATTAGTAATTAAAAGATCATGGAAGAGCATCTAGATCACTTAAGAATAAAACTATAGAACCTAAGGAAATATAATATATATATAAAAATTATAAAGTTTTAATTTTGGTTGAAAAATATTTTATTTTTTCATCACATAATCTCAAGTGATGGAATATCAGTAGATCCATCAAAGACCTTGGCTGTTTAATGATAGCCTTGACAAACTACGGTGACTGAGATCCATATATTTCATGTTTTATCTAGATATTATCAAAAAAAATATGACAATATATCACATATATATAATACTCTAACCATGTTAAATATGAACGCTATCAAGATCCTCTAGAAAGATGAATGTATGGAAAATTTCAAGGAACTAAAAAGAAGGTTAATCAGTGGACCTATGTTTCCATTACCCTGTAGTGGAGAAGGGTTTTTAATATATATATATATAAGAATCAATTAATGGTTTTGGATGGGTTATTATAAATAATAATATGTTTATAGAATATTCCTCATGATAGTTGAAGATTCATGATCAATATTACCCAACACATGATTTGATGTTAGAAATGGTAATCTTTGCATTAATGATATGAATGCATTATCTTTATGGATAAAAGTATGATATATATACTGATAATAAAATTAAAAAATATATATTCACACATAAATAGTTTAACATGAACCATAGAAGATGGTAAGAGTTGATAAAGGATTATGACTGCTCAATACATTACCACCCAGGGAAAGCGAACAAGGTGGGTAATGCATTGAGTCGAAAGGATAATGCTATCTTATCCATGATGGGGGTCAAAAATGATATTTCTAGATTTTACAAGGATGAATCCATAAATATTTAAGGAAGGTGAAAAATATTATCTTTCTCAAATTAATTTTCTACCTCTAACAAGTAAAGATTAAGGAGGACTAAATGGAAGAAGAAGTGCTTCAAAAGAAATGAATAAATATTTCAGAGTTTAACCTTGATCAAGGTGGAAAGATGAGATTTAGGAATCATGTATTTCATTATTAAATTCCATATTTGAAGAAGGATATATTAGAGTAAGCTCATATTTCTCCATTCTCTATTCATAATGGATGAAAAAAGATGTATTGGGACTTGAAAGAATAGTTCTGGTGGGATGGTATGAAGAGAGATATCACAGTCTTTATATCTCGGTGCTTGATATGCCAACATGTTAAGGCTAAAAGACCAAATTAAAATGGTTTGTTGCATCTAATACCCATACTATAATGCAAATATAATAACGTCACTATGGATTTGTTTGTTAGACCACCCAAAATTTCTAAAGGATTTAATTGTTGTATGGGTGGTAGTCGATCACTTAACAAAGTCACCACACTTTATTTTTATCAAAGAATACTTCTATATGGATCGTATTTCAATGATAAACATTAAGTAAGTGTTAAGGTTGGAAGGAGTTCCACATTATATTGTAGAAAATTAGGATCCCAATTTTATATCTATGTTCTAGAAAACATTTTAGCAATAATTTGATACAGAATTGAGTTTTAGTACAGTTTGACATTCTTTGATAGGTTGTTAGTTTGAAAGAATAATTAAAATCCTAGAGGATATGTAGAGATATGGTTTTATAGATTTAAAATGTGGTTGGGATCAACACATTCCTATAGTTGAGTTTTCTTATAATAATAAATTTCACTCAAGCATTAAGATGGCACTATATGGAGCCTTTTATGGGAAGAAATATAGATCACCAATGTTATCAGATGAGGTTTGGAAAAATAATTCTATAAGGACCTATTATTGATGAATAAATTGACAAGAATTTTAGAACCATTAGGAAGAAAATTATGGAAACTAAAATACAAAAGAAATGTTACGCTAATAATAATCAGTGTGATCTAGAATTAGAAGATGGTGAAAATGTGTTTCTATGAGTCTCAACATGGAATAAATTTAAGATATTTGTGAAGAAAGGGAAACTAATCCCAAGATAAATTGGTCCCTTTGAGATTCTTGATCATATCACAACATTAGCATATCTCTTGGAACTTCCTCCAAATATCACACAAGTCCATGACATGTTCCCTATATCTATCTTGGGGAAGAACATACTTGACCCTTCACATGTACTGAACTCAGAGGTCATACCAATGGTGATAGATCATTCTTAAGAGGAGAAAACTATTGAATTTAAAGATCATATAAATAATGTTCTATGAAACTAGACCAATCACATAGTAAATGTTTTGTGGATAAATCACCAGTAAGATGAAGCTATGTGATAACCTTAGGGTAAAATGAAGTATAATTATACTCATTTTTACCCTAGTAATTAATTTCAAGGGATAAATTCATTTTAATGGGTGTATAATATAAAACCCCATATTTTTATTGATTTTTCTTCAAATAATATTAATTTTTATTTATGTATTGCAATACACAAAGAGAAACATTAATTTCGCACAAAACCGAATTAGCATACGTTACACAACACCAAATTGGTGTATAATACACATAACATCGACTCAAAATATGTTACACACAACACATACTTTTCATATGTAACATGCAACACAGACATGGTGTATTTCCTAAGAAACATAGATGTTTCTAGAAAACATCATTTTATTGTTATAATTATTTAAAAGAGATAATTATAACATAGCTATTAAACATAGTTATATGAATAATAATAAATAATTTTCAACTATTTTTTATAATGTTTTTATATAAATAATACACATTGATAATAAAAGAAATAATTTTTTGTAAATTCCTTATATATTTAAGAATACAATTTTCTAAAATAAACTACATTCTATGTCCTTTTGAGAAAAATAATAAAGTTAATTTTAGAAATATTTAAAATGTAATTTGATAAAATAAACTTCATTTTTGAATTTATAATTTATAAATTATATTAGGGATAATTTTTTTGTATTTTCCAACGAAACATCATTTTTGGATGAATTTTGAAAAATACCGGATTTTAATTCAAAATTGTTTTTTCATCTAATTAATTAATAAGGATAAATTATATTTTAATTTCTTTTAAAAGTGTTATTTTGTTATATATTTATCAATTAATACAGTTTAGGTAATTGGAACAAATTTCACATTGAAATATAATATAAAAATATAGCAAACATTTGATAACTTTTAGTTTATAATCATGCATTATCGACCCGACTATGGGATTAATTTTAAAATAACATCTGCCACATCTATTGATGGAGTTAGAAAGAATATATATCATTTTTATAATAATAAAAATTAATATTTATAATGAGATAATCTTATTTTTTAACTAAAAATATTGGCGAAATTAATTTATATTAATTACATAGATTAAGGTCAAATTAAGCTTAACTAAAGACTAGACTTTAAATTTAAGATCTAAAATTACTCATAACATTTAAAAGACCCATTATTTTGGAAATTATTCAGAAAATTACATAAAATTATTTATTTTTTTGTTTCAGTAAGAATTTTTTTAGGTAAAAATGTGGGTATGCCTAACTTGTTTTCCAAAATACCATGTGAGTCCTTTCCCTTCCCTTTAAAAGGCCACCACCTCTCTTTCTTCTTCATACCACTAAAAACACTTATGATCAACCTATATCAATACAATATACTTCCCAAAATCCATATATTCATAATTTGAGCCTCAATTTTGGTATATGTTCTTCCGTGGAAGCCATTTGGAACAAACCAAAAGGAGTTACCCGATTAAGAGGCAAAAATTTATCTCAAGCTCCATTATTTTATTTTTCTTTCTCCATCCCCTACACTATCCTTATTCAATTATTATATAAAAATTCATAATCCTAAATATACGATAATTATTTATGATAATGTTTTCACCTACACTTACACACGCATCCATCTAATGGGTAACAAACATACTATTTACGTGTATGGTGAACTATCGCCTCACTAAATGAGGACTGCACATTTTTTATTTACTGCCTATCATGGTGGACATTATGAAAGAAAATAAGTTTATATAATTTTAAATAATATATATATTATGTCTTTAATATTATGTATTCCTTTTACAAAACACATATTTTTTATTTTCCATTTGGTGTAAATATGATAATTTCATTTGAGGAAGTGTGGACTACCCCCCCCCCCAAAGCAATATGATTCATTCACACACTACATGGAATTTATTAAGGATGAGTTTAGTGAACTTATATGATATATAAAAAAATTTGAGGATAATGTAATAATATTATATAAATATATTCATATATAACATTTTTTCTCTTTCTTTCAATATGATAATAAAAAAGGAAATAACGTTCATCCGTACTTATGACTTACAGTCTAATTGAAATTTGTATTAAATTTCATTATTAAAATTATATTTATTATTATAAAACAAATAAAAGGGATATAAATGATACTAATATAAGTTTTGAAATATTTTAATCATGATAATAGTATAAGGAACAATGATTTAACAAATTAAGACACATGCAAAGAATAGGGAGAATATCATCTGAAGTGACACCTTAACATAGATTCATTAACAAGTGAGTAATATTAAGTAATAATCAGAAAATATACGGTATTAGATTTTATAATATGATTATGTAAAATATTTATAATAAATTTATACTTATTATATAGGTTTTTTGAATAATTATGATGAGAGTCAAGACAAAAGGAAAGGGGATTTCATCTCACTTTTTATTTCCATGAGATACGTGCTTTATTCTCCACACATTCCTTTTTTGTGGTGTGTATACAGACTGTGGATTGATTCAATAATTATCATACATAAATTTATTAATATTTACATATCCATTTTATGATTTTTATTTCATGGGGTTAATGATTCAAAAGATACCAAATTGGTAAAATATATTTTTTCCCTTTTTCTTCTTTCAGGAAATTTTTTGTTATGCAACTAAATTCTTTTCAAGGTGTATATAATTCCATTTTACATGTCATATCACAAATATACTTATTTTCATGATATTTTAAGCTTCATTTAATTTATTTTTCTTAGATTTAGAGTATCATCCAAAGATACCAAGTTATAAGAGTTTATTAAAACACTCTCATTGTTTTTCATTATTATTTATGTTTAAACTTACTTTGATGAAATATTATGATCCATATATCAAGAAAAATCCTGAATTTTCTTATCTATTATTCATTCAATATATACTCATATATTAGTACAATTTTTCAACAATTTTGTACATAATATACTATTTAAAGTATAATCTGATCATCTCTCTCTTCGGTGAAAAATCTATTGTATTTAAAAACTATGTTTTAAAAATTGTGTTAAAAATGTTTTTGAAAGATAATTGAAGCAAATTTTCAAGGAAAAAATTATTTAAAAACGTTTTATAGTTTTTAGGATTCCTATATAATTTTCCAAATCTATTTTCAAATAAATAGGTTTTCATATGGTTTTATTTATTCAAAATAAATTTTAAATTAATAAAGGATATTTTCCTCAAGAAATATTTTTTAAAAAATATTTCAAAATTATTTCCCATCTAATATATCATCCATTAGTGTTAATCATGAATTTATGGGAAAATAATTATATTTTTCCGACCATATTTTTTCTTTTAATGGATTATGTTTTGATGGAATGATATTTATGATACTCGTTTTTCTTTCACGGTTTATATGATTTTAAAACCCACTTCTTTTCATGACTTATTTTTATGTTGAAATTATTATGAAGCCTATTTATTTCCACAGTTGATGATATGATTTCATGTTTATAATACCAATTTCATTTAATGGGTTATGATATGATTATTAATGATCATTTGGAACATATATGTATTATTTGATTATGAGTTAGGTGAGTCCTATATCTCCCTCCAATGCATTGAGTAAATATTAGGCTAAGATGGTCTTGGGAACAAACCTTGACTACTAAGATGGCCATGAGAGTGAACCATGACTACCAAGATGGTATGAGGAGTGAAAAAATTCTACTAATATGGCTATGAGAGTGAATTATGTCTTCCAAGATGGTATGGGGAGTGAACATATAATATCATGATGGTCTTGGAAATGATTCCTAATCTTTTAGTGACCCAATTTTTTTTTCAGAATTTTATATATTTCATTATATATTTCCAAATATAGGAACTTAGACGGCGTGTGATTCCAAGGAAATATACTTAGAATTAAATTTGGAAAAATATTAAGTATATTTTATATTATACACATGAAGTAAATGTGATAAATCTTAAATAGTATCCTGAATTAGGAATATCAGGGCATCGTTAAATCTAGAATGCGATGTTTACCCTAGGTGGGATATAAATTTTCTTTGTGCAGGTCTTCTATTGGAAAAATACACAGAGGACGTAACCATAAATAAAATAAAAAAATTTAATTATTTAATTTTGGCCAATGATTGTAATAAATTTTGAACGGGGTCTTAGATTGGAAGTCTGATACCACTGTTGAGTTTGTAATTGGGTGTTTTGCTTAAGCGTGACATACAGTGAAAGGGCAAGATATGTTCATCTCCCACGACCGTTGGGAGTATGGTTAACGATTTACATAACCTATTCTACTTAATATTTTATGAGGATTATGTAAGGGTTGGTCTATAATCCTCCCCGCCAATGAAAATCTCTTCCCCTCTCATGTCCTTGGCGATTCAAGATGAAATAATGATGAAGCTTAGGTAGATACCAGCAGATTTGTGGAGAATGTGTTGTCGATGATGAAAAAATAAAAACAAGGTAGGATTTACTTCCTTTTCTTTCTAATTATAATTTTTGATTGAGAATTAATTTTTTTCATTTTATATTTATTTTAGAATTCCATCATAAATGTTCATCCTAACATAACAATAGGTCTATTTTTATAATCAATTTTTTTGTCATTTTATTTGTCTTTTATTCAGGGATTTCATCGGTAAATTTTCCGCACATCGAATCATATAAGGATTTTCGATTAGAGCATAGGTCTGTGATGGTATATGTCCAAGTATTCAAGATTTTGATTTAGATTTTTTTGGGTAAACAGATGAGGCCCAATAGTCCATTGAAGGGACCACTGGCAAGGTGTCACTCGTGGCAGCAGTGTAGCAGTGCTACTTGGATCAATGACATCAAGTCAATAGCGAGGTGTTCCAGAGCATGACCCAAGGGAGTGACAACTATCATAAAACAGAATGGGTGGTTGGACACATTAATTCTGATATCATCACGTCGGATGACATCAGTGGCACCACACCAGTTGACGCCGTATGGGTCAGGCCAATATCAGTAGGTTGGTTGGGCTGAAGTGGGCTGAGCGTAGTCAAAGTGGGTCAAGAATATCCTAATGGGTGCCCCCCAAAAAAATATGTTCAGGCCCCACCATGTGGGTCAGGCCTAACCATTTGGGATATGTCCAACCTAGTGGGCCAGACCCAGGTCGGCCTGACCATACCTTGACTAGTGGACCGACTATGGTGGTCGATCAATGGGAAGCCACGCTTTAGATAGCCTACTGTGGATGTAGACCACCGAGGAAGGTGGACCAACCAAGTTGGTCAACCACATGCCCGGATTATTCTTCGTGTGACATCTTTAAACAACCATATCTTCTAAATGGATATTCCTTTGGAGGTTCCATCTATGACAACATGATCCTTTCTTTGAGTCATGATTTTGAGGTTAGTTTTGGAATTTAATGTTAGAGGTCATGATGTGGGCCCCATGAGGTCCCGATCATGCGTGTTGTGGAGAATAGATCCCTTTTTACTGGTTATCCTATTCAAGTAAGATAAATATACTATCTTGTGTGTTTATTTTCATAGATAATGATGGTGACCTCTAATGCAGCTTCTGGGCTATGATACAAGGTTTTTTCGAGTATGATGCATCTTCAGGGGTGTTTGATGATAACGGTAATCATGAGATGATATCAGAGATTTAAGAGTGGAACCCTCTGAAGCACTAGGTCTTAGGTCCTCGAAAATATTAGAGTGTAACCCCCCAACTGTGTGGGCATGGGTCCTCTATAGATACTTCTAAGTGGAATACCCCTACCGAGTAGGGAATGTGTCCTTAGTGACCTAGACTAGAACCCCCTTGCGATACCTGGTCATGGGTCTTATACAAATACTATTGTAGTGGAATACCTTGACATAGTAGGAGCAAGTCCTCTATGATTGATATTAGAGTAGAACCACCTGAAACAGTAGAGAAAGAGTCCCCAAATTTGATTTTACACCAACCAGATTTATGAATCACTGGTGAGGCATGCTTTGTTGTATCTTTGGACTCACTAGTAAGAGTGGCACATTAACTACTAAGAAACATCCTTATGACACAACTTAAAACTATGGAGGTGCGTGAGAGCTACCCAAATAAGATATTATCAAGGTGTGGTGATTGATTCACTTTGAATTTCATGTTCAAGGTAGGCATGATGGATGTCGAGCATCATTGGTGGTTACTTCTAGAACTATTGAAGACTCTTCTTCTTGGTATGATCTATGATAAATATACCCCCTTACTCTCTTATTTTTGTTTCCATGATTATGAATATATATATATATATATATATATCATACTTCAGTACCCACCCCTTGAATTTTGGTTACTCTCCTTCCAGGAGAGGTGAAGACGTGCAAGGTATTCCATGTGATTTATGTGTCTAGATTCTCGTGGATAGAAAAGTCTCATATCATACTATAGGTAGAAAAGAATCAATGAAAAGTTCATCTTCTCATTTTTTCTAGCTCCTTGTGTTTTGATGAGTTTACTTCACTATCTTATTGGGTTGAGTTCATCATTTTATAGTAATTTGTTATATCTATTGCTTTCCTTTTTAGTGAATATCTTAATGCTCTCCATTCATCTTTTGAGGTTTCCTACAGGGTATTTTTACATTCACCCCTATATGGAATTTTCCCGCACAAATCATGCCTTATGCAGACAATGGAGATGTTTTATTGTGAGTTAAGATGAGATTAGGGATACTAGTGCTTGGACCATGTACGGTGGTCGTAGCTTGGGATGTAGGGGTAGGGCTATCTCAATTATTTTACATTCCAGTTTTCGTTAGGTTGGGAAACATTTTGGGTTGGGTGTGTATTTTTCCAATTTTTTTTTTAGTTTACAATACTATACATGTTCTATTTAGTGGTCCATTCATGTTTGGATTTTTTACAGTATTATAGAATCATTTACTTCATTCCCAATGAATTTTTTCTTTTATTTGGATATGTTCATGTTTATAGGTACATAAGAAAAGGCCTTATTTAGTTTTTTGTGCCTTCAACACTTGTCGCCACCCCTATCAAATGGAGGCAGGCTTGGGAAAGATTCGTCTCAAACCATGTAATTGGTTGGGTCGTGAAAATGTTGCATAGAACATGGTTTGACCCTTGGGATCTTGTAAGTATTATTACCTAAAAAGATATTGGTTAGGCTTAGGTCAATACTGTCAAAGTTTATAGAGAGAATCTCTTAGGCTAGGGGTTATAGTGATTGTGCGAGCAACCAACCTATCGATTCAACAGGACCCTGATTACTTGCTTGTCAAATCAAAACCCTGAGACATTTGTTGTATGGAATAATGGTACATTCATCATATAGGATTGAGTCCTTTAAATTTCTTTCTTGAGTCATCTCCCCATTTTCGGTGTGATATATATATATATATATTTATATATATATATATATATTCATATGACTATGGTGCTCCTTGATAACTTTCAGGATGCCTCCACAATGAAAACCTACTATGATACAAGCTCTGGTTCGTGATGATATCCCATTGAGTGATGAGGCCTCAGTTCGGGGTCCATAATGCGATCCCATTCTTCCAAGTGGACCAGTAGAATCACCTCCACCTATTGAGAATCAAGTAGTCCCAACATAGCAAGCTAAGGATTGATAAGGTTTAGCACACATTATAATATAAAAGATGGTTCCGTTGGTTGCCAGTTTTTTCTATGGGATGGATGGATATTGGTGGAGATTTGTTACTAAGATGCACAACGAGTTTAAACACTAGTGGGATGACTTCTAGAGGCTATTCCATGAGGAGTACTATGCCTCCTGCTTATACTCCATCAGTATTTAGAAGTTTATAGAGCATCATCTGTGAGGGATAAAAGTGAAAATGAACTTGTCTTGGTTCATAGACCTAAATCTACTCTCTCTGGACATGATTTGTGACAACTAATTCTGGGAAAGGAAGTTTGAGTAGGGACTCCATAGAGAAATCCATGCTATCATAGTACCCTAGTGCATCCCAACCTATATCGGCTTGCTGGAGTGGGAACCTGTGATAGAGTGATTTCTATGAGAGGGGTTCCAGTTAGTTGGTACTGGTAGTGGACTCTATATATCTGAGACTTCTGCGGTAGTTAGAAGACATCAGTTTTCATGTCCACGACATAAGAGCCCCCCCCCATGATCTTACTCAAGCACATGGTTTGGTAGAACTGGGGAAGTGTAGAGCACCGGGTCAACTCAGATAGGGTTGGTCATATTCTTGTGATAGATGAGGTCACATGGAATGAGACTGAACAAACAGACATGTTGAGCATCTTAAGAAGATAGTAGGTAGACCACCACAATAGAGATAACACTGTGATCAGGGATCCCCCAGGAGGGGACTTGGTGGTTCCTAGAGATTTGGTTTTGGTAGAGGAGTATGAGGAGCTACAGGTAGGGGACGATGCTATGAGGATCTTACACCGCCACTACTGGGAGACCCATGTCAGGCTAAGGGAGCTGGTGGTTGGGGCCACGATTGGTGTATGCTATGGATTTTTATGATCTTATAGTGCACAAGATGATCCAATATATTCTCTGTGTTTATTATAATCATGATTCAGTATTAATAGAAATAGTTTTCAGTCAATCTTTTATCTCATTACTACTGGTACGAGAGTTCTATCTCCCAGTATAGTTGTTAGCACAATAGCTTTGTCTTTCGGTTCATATAGGAAGCAATTATTTTGTGTCTTTCATTTTCCCTTAATGAGAGCTATCTCTTATAGGAGAGATGTTCATGTGGGACCAATTAATAGTCACTATAGAACCTTGTGGTGTCATATTGGGTATGGATTATATTTCCACAGTTCGATTTCAGATTGACTATCATCGCAGGCTAGTCAGATGCCTAAACACTAATGGGATGAGGTTCTCCTTTCTCAGTGAATGAGAAATCATAGTAGGGAAGACATGTGCTATGTGAGGGAGGCTATATCCTTTCACCTAGTAGATATCAATTGTAACCCTTGGTTCCATGGTATATTCAGGGATCTGGGTTCATTTAGTTGTAGAGGAAAATATAGACATCCTCCCTGAAGACGTTATGGGACTACCTCCGAGACATGAATTAGAGTTTTGCATTGAATTGAATTCAGGGACTACCTATATATCTTATGTGGCAGATCATATGGCACCCACCATACTCTGAGAGCTATAGTTCCATTTGGAAGATCTTTATGAGAAAATTTTCATTTGACCTAGTGTGACCCCCTGAGCAGCTCCAGTTCTGTTCATGATGAAGGAAGAAGAGTGCTTTTGGATTTTCAGGTATTATCATCACCTAAACCAAGACACGATAAATAAAAATTACCCCTTATAGATAATTGATGACCTATTTTTTCTATTTTTGAGGTGTGAGGTGGTTCTCCCAAATTGATCTCAGGTCTGGCTACCGCAAGCTGTGGGTTTGCAAGGCTGATATTTCGAAGATGGATTTTCGATGTTTCTATGGGACTATGAGTTCATAGTGATTTCATTTGGTGTGATAAATTCCCCCTCTATCTTTATCAACTTGATGAAATATATCTTCCATCGACACATATACCGGTTTGTTGTGGTCTTCATTGACGACATACTCATCTACACTACTTTAGAGGAGGAGTATGCAGAGCAATTAAGGATGGTTGTTGATTTAATTAAATAGAGCCAACATTACGGAAAGATCTCGATGTTCTAGTAATGATTACATGGGGTATAATTTTTGGGTCTTGTTATATTTAAAGAAATTTAGCCTTGGATTCATCAAATATAGAAGAACTAAACTCTTGGGAGACACCCTAGAATGTGTCATAGGTGTGAAGATTTATTCTTTTGGAAGGGTACTACATGAGTTTTTTGGTAGAATTCTCCAAGGCCTCATCCTCATTTAATACTCTAAAATGGAATTTATATCTATTTACGTGTTCAGCTAAGTTCTAAGAGTCCTTCTAGGATTTGAGGAAGAGGTGAAGAGTGCTCTGGTTCTGAGACTACTAGAGGAAGGTGTTGAATTCATAGTGTATTATGATACCTTGGTTGTTGGTCTCAATTACGTTTTGATGTATCAATAGGCAATAATCGCAAACTAGTTGTAGTAGTTTAGAACCCTTAAGGAGAACTATGTGAATCATAAACTATATATAGTGGTAGTAGTCCGTTTCCAGAGCATATAGAGACACTATCTTCTAGGAGATTACTTTGTGGTTTACTCTGACCACCAAAGCCTCATGTAAATCTTCACCCAGAAAAGACCTGAATCTAAGGCAGCGATATGGGTTGTAATTACTATAGGATTAGGACTCTGAGATAGTCTATACTCAATGAAAGGACAATTTTTTAGTAGTTTCACTTATAAATAAGTCCCGGACATTCCTAGTTTGGGAAACTTCAGAGTAGTTAACTTCCATATAGCTGACCCTGGTGGATCTAGAGGGTACATTATTCGACAGTTCATGGGGAAGAATTATTCTCTTTTTGAGCATGTGAAGGTGTCTCAAATAGGGGGAATCGACTATGAATTTCTATAAGATCAAATATCCATAGTTGATGCACCATATAGATATTTGGAATGAGGTAATCATGAGATCTTATTCCAAGTGTGAAAAGTGGTTCTAGTCTCGATGTGGGAGAAAGTGATGATGGATTTCCACACATCACCATTGGTAGTACATCCTAGTGTGGGATAGATGTATTGGGATATTTAGCATGAGTTTTGGAGTTCCGGATTGAGATGATGAATTGCTGAGTTTGTCTCCTGATGCCTCACCTGTCAATAGGTGAAAGCTAAGAATTAGGTTTTGGCGGGTTTGCTATAGCCTATTGAGATCCCGAATTGGAAGTGGGGAAAAATATACATGGAATTATTCACAGTTATTTCATGAAAAACGAATGGACACCACGCCATTTGGGTGATATTATACCAACTCACGAATTCAGTTGACTTCCTTACTATCAGAGAGGAGTGTTTAGTGGAAAGTTTGGGGCAGTTGTACATACCAGAGATCATCCTCCATCATGGTTTACCCTCAAATATTGTCTCTAATTATGACATGCAGTTTACGTCTCGACTGTTAGAGAGGCATGTAAGTGGAATTTAGGACCCAGTAGAAGCTGTGTATTTCCTTTCACCCCATGAAAAATGGGAAGATCATGTGCATTATCCAGGTGTTGGAGGATATACTGAGAACTTATGTGTTGGATTTTCTTCAGAGTGGGGAGGATCATCTAGTTTTGGTAGAGTTTGAGTGCAACAACAAATACCACTATAAAATCAACATTGAACCTTTTTAGGATCAATAAGGGAGACCCTGAAGGTCACCTTTGTGCTGGATGGAGGTTGGTGATTCATCCCTCATGGGTCCAGAGTTAGTGTGTGTGATGACATAGAAAGTGAAGGTCATTTGTGAAGGGATGAAGACGGACCAATGTAGATAAATATCCTACAAAAATTACCATCATAGGCCCTTGGAGTTCAACCAGGGAAACCATGTCTTCTTGAGAGTCTCTAGACTATGCAGAATAACGATGTTTGGTCGGGGAGGCAATCTACCCCAAAGGTTAAATGGGCCATTCGATATCGGGAGGAGGGATGGAGAGGTTTCCTATAGCCTTGCCCTATCCCCAGAGTTATTGAGGGAACATGATATCTTACATGTGTCACATCTGAGGAGATACGTGGATTATCTTATGCATGTCATCAATTGGGGCGAGATAGATATTGAATAAGGAGCCAACATTGTAGAACACCCTATGGAGATCGAGGATATACATGAGCAGACCCTACATGGATGGGCCAACCATTTGGCTCACATGTTGTGGTAGCATAGAAACATGCATGAGAGTTACATAGAATGGGAGGGCTAGATGTGGGATCAATACCCTGAGTTTGTTTCCTAGTTATCTTTTCATGAACGAAAATCATGGAAGGAATGATGTAGAGGCCTAGTTTATTCCATGTAATACTTAGAAATATTTCTATATATATGTCCAAAGATAGGAACTAATGATTCATGCGATTCATGGCCCAGTGTACCTAGAATTAATTTTATTAAAATATTAAGTATATTTTATACTATGAACAAAAAGAAAATGGGATAAATCTTAAATAGTACACCGGATAAAAAATATGAGGGAATGGTTGAATCTGGAGGTTGGTGTTTACCCTAGGCGGGACATAAATTTTGTTAGTATGGATATTCTATAGAAAAAATCCATGGAGGATGTAACTGTAAAAAAACATTTAATTAAATTATTTTATTTCAGGCATTGATTCGAATAAATTTTGAATGAGTTCTTGGATTGGAAATCTGAGACCACCTTTGAGTTCGTAATTGGGTGTTTTACCTATGAGAGACCTAAAGTGAAAGGTCATGGGACGTTCGAATCCAATGATCATTAGTGGGTATGGTTATGAATTTATTTAACATAATATAAATAGGTGTTTATGAGGATTATGTTAGGGTTGGCCACTAACCCCCCACCCCATCGATGAAAAGCTCTCCCACTATACTCTCTCGGGAGATTCAAATACGAACTAATGAAGAAGATTTGGTGGATCGTGGAGGTAGCGTATAGAATGAATTATTGAGGAAGAATAGATCAAAATGTGGTTGGAAATCTTTCCTTTGTTTTCTGATTGGAATTATTGATTGAAAATTCGTCTGTCGAAGGGACTTCTGGAGAGGTGCAAGTGATGGCTAGTTGGTCGAGCAGGGTCACAGGGTGTGACCTGAGGTGGAATCCACTACCATGAAATGAGGTAGGTGGTTAACCCCATTGACTCATGAAGTGCTGTTTTGGTTGACATGGTGTGAGCAGGGCTGAGGTTGGTAGGAAAACCATGCCAAAAGAAGGTTGGGCCTAGCCAAATGGCTCTGTCCTAGCTGAAGTGGGATATGCCCAACCCAGTATGCCAGACCCAGGTCAGGCCAAGTCATCCAGAGATGACCTCAATGTCACGGAAGCTGGAGTGGCTGTTGGACCATCAGTCACGACAGGTCCCAAATGGTCGACCATGATAATCTTCCATAGAGATCGATCGTGGTGACCAGTGGACATAATATGGAAGTCGGTACACTGGTGGCCAAAGCATAGATGATCAACCTCCACAGTCGACCACCATAGTAGGTGGAATGTCTATGACATTTGGTCCATTATCGATTTGGCACGGGCCCTGGTTGGTCTTTGTGTTGCGTCTTCAAATGACCATATATTCTAAATGAATTATCCTTTTGATGTTACATCTATAGAAATTTGATCCCCTCTTCAAGACATAACTTTTGAGGTTAGTTTTGGAAGTTAAAGTTTGGGGTCATGATGTAGGATGCATGAGGTCTCGATTAGGTGTGTTGCTATGAAAATAACCTTTTTCACCAGTTATCTAGTTAGAGAAAGTAAATAGTATATCCTACTTGTTTTTTCATGTATAGATTGATGATGAACTCTGATTTGGATTCTAGGATACAATGTAATGTGTTTGGAGTATGATGCATCATTAGGGGTGTTTAAATACATCATTGATCATGTGATGAAAACCTATATTTCGTAGTGGAATCCCATGATTCAATAGGATGTGGGTCCTCAATCTTATTAGAGTGACCCCCTCCCACTAGGGTGGGCTCATTTCCTCTAAATTTACTCTTGGTTGGAATCATCTTACTGTTTAGGGCATGAGTCCTCAATGACCTAGAGTTTAACCCCCTTGCGATTCCAAGGCACAGGTCCTCTATGACTTCTATTGAATTGGAACCCCCCCTAAAACATTAGGGTGGGGTTCCTCTATGATAGCTATCAAAGTTGAACCCTTCCACCCATGATGCACTAAGGAATGGATCATCTACTTCATGTTAACACAATCTAGATTTATGGATCAGTGGAGAGACATGCTTTGACATAACATTGGACTGAAGAGTAACATGGGAACTCTTCCCACTAAGACGCATCCTTATACATGACCTAAAACTATTTAGGTGAGATAGAGAAACCCAAATAGGATAGTATCAAGGTGTGGTGATTCAGTCCCACTAAATTTCATGTTCATGGTAGGATTGAGGGATGTTGGGAATCATTGGTGGTTACATCGGGAATAGTTGGAGACTCTTCTACTAGGGTTGAGCTGTGATATGGTGATCCCTTTTCTCTCTCATTTTGGTTTCATTGTTTGAGAATATATATATATATCCCTATTAAATACCCACCCATTGGGTTTGGTTACTCTAATTCTTGGAGAGATGAAGATGCACAAGGTATTCCATGTTCTTTCCATGTCCAGCTTATCATGGTTGGATGAGTCTACTATCCAACTATAGGTAGAAAATATTTGAAAAAAATTTAATCTTCCCACTAATTATATATCCTTTTATTTAGATGATATTAATTCAATATCTTGTTGGGTTGAGATGTATTCTTCTACTGTACTTTGTTCAATTTACTACATTATTTTTTAGTGTATCTCTTATTAATCCCCCACCAACTTTTGGGGTGTCCTACAGGGTATGTTTATACTGACCCCTTGCATGGGATTTTCATTCATGTATCATGCCTTATGAATATGATGGATATTTTTGGTCGTGACATCATAGGATATTAGGGATATGAGTTCTTGGACCGCGTACACTGGTCGTAGCTTGGGATCCATCGGTCTCTCTCAGTTATTCTACTTCTCCAGTTTCATTTAGGTTGGCACACTTTTCGGGTTAGGTGTGTATTTTTTCCCTTTTCCCTTTTATTTTACATTACTTTACTTGTACTATTTTTTGGTCCATGAATGTTTGGTTTGTTTATAGTACTATACCATCTTTTAATTCATTACCTTTATAATGTTTCATTGATTTGGATGTGTGCATATGTATAGGTACTCAGGAAAATCTCTCCCTAAGTTTGTGGTGCCTTTGCTGCATTTCTCCAACCCTGGCCTATGGAGGTAGGTTTGGGGTGGTTGCTTCTCGAGCCCCATCATGTGTCAGGTCGTGACATCTATACTATGTAAATCATATTATATATATGATTATGTGTCTATCATAATTTCATGTTTTATTCCTATGTTATTCCTTCATGGATTATGTTGTTTATTGCCTTATGATTTTTTTCTTATGAACATCCAAGATTTATGTCATGATTCATGTACATGGTATTTGATATGTAGGGTATGATCTTCAATTTTAATTATCATGTTCTCATACCCTTATGATCTTGATTATGCTTGCAAATATCCCCTGATCACCCTTACTGATCATTTGAGCACACCCATTTTTATGTTTCCTTCCATAGTTTAGGAATATATGTATTATGTTAGATGTGTCTAAGAATGGTTATAGTCAATAGGAACCTAATGGGAGATAATTTAGCTCACTTATGTATAAGTGTTTATGTTTCCGTGTTTCCAAAGGCACTACACAAGTATAGTCTATGTGCATCTGTTCGTACAATGTTTTAAGTATTATGAAAAACTTATGTAATGTTAATGTTTGAAAAGAAAGGGTTGGTATGTGTTTGTCCCATCATCATATTGTACTTCACATAGGGTCGTTTCCTAGTTCTTCCTTATTCCCACCATTTTATATAATTATAAAAGGTTTGAACAAAAAAAATTCAACAAATAATGAATAAATAATTTATTATTTTTCTTAATTAACTCTAAATGAATATCTTATGAGATCCCTATATTTATCCTTTTCATGGAATGATTCTTATAGGATGTTTTACATAGAAATAGGCTTTTAAAATTAGTTTTCACCAAAGTTTCAAATACCAATTACCAAATTAACTAAACCATGATTTGATACCAACTATTGAAACCCTTCTATTTCAACGATAACTATTCCATGCTTTTTTAGACAAAAACATAATAGTGGTACAAATCCATGAGAAAAATTATTAGGGTCATGGAAAAATTAGGCTCAAATAGACATTTTATATAATAAAACATAAAAAATATTTCAATTTTCCTTCTTTATAATTTTAAATATCTCATGATCTCTTTAGTTTATATATTCTTTTGTGGATATACATAAAAGAAATGGGTGATCTAAAATCCTCACAAGGGTAAGAATTTGGGACATTAATCAATAGTAAATGGGGGATAATAATAAAACCAATCTTAACATAAATATAATATGATCATTAGAATCATCTAGGAAACAATTAATAAAGACACAAAATGTGGTTTGTGTATAAAAATGAAATATCATGTTCTAGTGGTCAAATTACACACATAAGTTTGAACAAATCTAGAATCAGGATCATGCATATCTTATGTGCATAAATCATAATATCATCATTTTGGTAATTCCCTGACCCTAGTTACCAAGATTCAGTGCATTATTAACCAACATTGGCATTATCACAGAAGATCAAGTCTCTAAATACCGATTAGTTTAGTATCCTTGGAAATACAAGATACATTAATAAGTTTTACATTACATTATGAAACTAAAAAAATACAACAACATAGTCTCCATAGGCCACACTCATATCCCATATACTATCCCTATAGGTCGGTTATAATATACTTCTTCTTATCATGGGAAAAATAAAACATAGAATGGGGTGATCTCATATGCTTTGTAAGGATAACAGTATAGCAAACACTTTCAAAAATAAGCATATAAATTTAAGGCAATGTAAGACTAGAACAAAAGCCTTTTAAACATGAACTTCAGAATAATATGGAAAATAAAAAATCAAATAATTCCATTTACTTATTCACATGGATAATCTAATAGTTGAATAATATCATGCAATATCAATATCCACTTTCATAATAATGGAATTCATAATGCCAGACTTCATAACCACATAGTTAATGCCTTGTTCTAAGACTACTAATAAGATTTGGTCAAGGCCTTATGCCAAGAAAGTATTTTGTCTCCTCGGACCTATCAATGCATCTAGGAGTAATAGCAGAGTCCACCCGTCACTTACTAAGTACAATACATTGCTCATATGAAAAGGTTAAAACATTCATTAAACATTTGTATTAAAAATAGCATATGAAATGTCAATACTTTATATATAAACCATTAATGGTATCAAAATAACACATAAATAGTCAAAAATATCACAAAACCTTCAATAAAATATAGAAATTTTTTATCATAATAAATCAACTTCAAAGAAGCTTAAAATCCATCAAAATATGTTTACATAGATGAAATAAAATATTTTTTTAAAGAAATATGTTTTTCTATTTTCAAATCATTTAAAAGTAATATAATTATAAAAGAAATATTTATTTTGAAAATATTTTTATAAGCTTTTATAGGAAGCTTTGACGATTTTATAATGACAGAAAATAGCCACACCCACCGTATAAGTTAAAAAATACATTTTTACATTAATTTTGTCGAAAATGTCATAAAGTACCTTGTTTGGAAAATGATGGAAAGATTCATTTAAAAAAATATAAGATCAAATAATGGTATAAATGACATTAACTAATTGTCTAGTAAATAGTAGAAATGATCTAAAACACATTTTTAAGAAACATGGATGTGGATAATAATGAGGTCCCAGTTGATAATTACGTAAAGACAACCTCATATAATAAAGAGATTGTAAAATTAAACCTTATCTTGTCCTTTTCCTTGGTCGAGGGTATGATAACCTCCTGTATAATTGTTAAATAATTGTTATTAAATTATAAAAGAACTATATACATAAATATTATATCATATATGATCTTCTAATATTGCTTTGTTAATGATATTTCAGTAGTATCATCGTTTCAGGTGTTAACTGATTCGTTTTCCTTTATATGCTTTGTTGCGTAAGTAATGTTTGTTATAGATAGGATGTATATTATTAATATTCATAATGATATTAAGTCTTTAAAAATTATTTGTAATCATAAAATGAAAATGAGTCTTTAATGGATACGATGGGGACTGAATCTCATAATGTTCGTGGGGATGGTAATCCGTACGTACGCACCAGCGACAATATCATTTTTTTTATATTAAAATAAAATATAACTGGATGGTATATAATATAAAAAGAATAATTATCATATTATATTTATTATTAACATCATTAATACTCATTATTATACCCATCCAAATGATGAAGTGTTTGAATAACAAACTACACCACGACATGGAGACGGTAATCCATACGTACGCACATATGGTGACTTTGTCATTTATAAGATGGATAGAATAATGAATATGGTTGTACCATTTTTTTAATAACATCAAATTATATAGAAGATACTTGATTTATTATTTTATAATGTAAACAACAAATAAATAGGAATTTTAAGAAGAAAATAACTCGGAAGAGGTGATGAAATTTTACCTCTTATTTTGTTTCTTCCTTTTGATTCGATCAAAATGGATTCTTAGGTTGGCTTTATGACTAAAGGATGACCTCTAGGTTTAATGGAGGACAGTTGGGAGGATATTAGGGTAGGGGTTGGACGTGCCAAATGGTTTTTAAGGTGTTAATTTTAGAGAATGGTAAGTGCCCTTTTATAGGAGGGGTGCGGGGATCCTTCGGAAAACCTAGAAATATTATTTTATAATTAAATAATTTTCAGTTTCTAATTGATAAAAAATAAATTTTTTAAAGGATAAGGTGGGTATGGGTCGCAAAAAACTCAACCAATAAGTTTTAGATAGATTTGGGTCACTATATAAACCTTATCTTTTCGATTTAACTCTTAGTTAAATAGTTTGACATTTACCATGTCTCTTTTTATTTTTATATTATATGGTTAATGAACTTACTATAAACTTATATCAGAAACCCAAGTGGTTTATTAATTATAAAAATATAATTATATAAGTATTTTGGCCGAACCTTATATTTTTAGGATTATTATATCATCCAATAATATTGTTTTTTTTTTGAAAACTCATTTATGACAATTTTGAAATTATTTAATAATTGATTTATCTTAAAGTCCAAAAAACATTATTTCTTCAAAATAATTACATTCATTCAACTTTAAAATTTCATATTAACCTATAAAATTATTTGAATTCATTAAAAGTCTGAAATTATATTTAATTGGATATTTATAATATCAATTATTTTAATCTTTCATTAATATGGTAATTATTGCATCATCATTGTGTCATAACTAAATTTAATTATTTAACGTATAAAAATTATAAATAAAATAAATTTTGTAGGAAATTTTATTATCTTTCTAATGAATATTTACAGTCTAATTTATATTATGTGTATCCCTATATTAAAAATGGTTTAGTTATTAAACTTTGAATTTATCTCTTCTAACTACTATTATAGACAAATAATAATAAATGTCCTAATTTAATCCCAGTGGACCAAAGAGGTTCATATTTTATTAATAAGGTTGTTTTTGGTCTAATTATACCTATAAAATAGAATTAATACATGTGTTAGAGTAATAATAATATCATTTTTACCCTTAATTACCCTATTTACATATAACAGTGGTAAATAATAGAAAAAAGTTACTATTCACCAAAAATTGTTTTCATCTTATTGAAACACATTTTACTTACAGATATCAACCGTGTGTCTCAAATTTTTTAAATTCAACTCACAGAAGTAGTAAAATTAAGTTTTATACAAATTTGGAAATGCTCCTAGGAGGTGGGTAAAAGACGGTAAAAAGTTCGATAAAATTTTATATATCAAAACTCATTATAAATTGACTCCAATGAATTACAATGAAGTTATATTGGTATTATGTAACTATTTTGACCTAAAATAATTATAATAAATTATATAATTATTAAAATAAAAATTCAGTTTTAAACAATAACTCAGTGCCTTTCAATATTTATCAAAAATTGCATGTTTTTAAAACAATACAAAAAATTCACCCTAAGCTAATTTCGATATTACGAATCCAAAAAATGAAGTCCATTTCGAAATATAAAATTTAAAAAATTTCAAAAAGTGTGAATTACTGTTCATAACGGCTGGTTTGATTGGTCGTAGTGTGTTAGAATCTCGAAGTTGCCTACAATGCAGGCTAATGCATTATTCAAAGGGAAAAATACCGTGGAAGCTTGTGGTGTTACATTATTCTCTCCTTCAAATAATTTTTTACTCAAAACTTATATAATATTGATGCATAAAAATATTTGGGTGGTTCTTCATCATATGTTCCTCGGGTTCCCTCGTTTCCTTTTCCATCTTATGGTTTCGTCATAGAACTTTTACCAGACAAGTCGTCCGGTTTCTCAGCACTTGTTCTCTGGAATCAAGAATCTTGATAGGCTCTTCACAATAAGACAGATCAGGTTCCGGTTCAATTTCATCATAGGTGAGTACATGTGCTGAGTCAGGCATGTATTTTATCAACATTGATATGTGGAACACATCATGAACTCTGGAGAGACTTGCCAGCATTTCCAAACGGTAAGCTACAGCCCCAATTCGTTCTAGAATTTTTAAAGGTCTGATGTACATGGGACTTAGTTTAACCTTCTTACCGAATCCTATAACTCCCTTCCATGGAGATACCTTCATGAAAACATGATCTCCTACCGGAAATTTCAAATCCATCCTTCGGTAATTTCTATAGCTCTTCTGCCTACTTTGCTATTTCGATGTGGTTTTGGATAACCTTCACATTTACAATCATTTTCTCAACAAGTTTTGGGCCTACAATTTTTCATTCACCAATATTATCCCGACAAGTTGGTGTGTTACATCTGTTGCCATATAACGCTTTATATGGCACCATCTGAATACTTGAATGAAAGCTATTGTTAAAGGAAAATTCTACCAAAGGTAAATATTGACCCCACATACCTTGAATGTCCTGCAAGCAAGGTCTAAACATGTCTTATAAGGTTTTATTAGTCCGTTCTGATTGTCCATTAGTTTGAGGGTGGTATGAAGTGCTCAAACGAAGTTCAGTATCCAGGGATTTATAAAGACTTTTCCAAAATCTTTATGTAAAATGGGGGTCACGATCAGAAATAATCGATAGGGGTACACCATGGAGTCTTAAAACTTCATTAATATATAGTATTGATAAATGTTCAAATGTTTAATCTTCTCTTACAGAAAGAAAATGTGATGACTTGGTAAGATGATCAACAATAACCCATATTGCATCATTCCATCTAGGTGTCTTTGGTAGCCCCATGACAAAGACCATCGTAATATTATTCCATTTCCACCCAGGTATTGGAAGTGGTTGCATGACTCCTGGGGCTGTTTCCTTCCAGGTTTCACTTGTTGAAAAATCATACATCATGACACAAAATCTCAAATCTCCCTCTTCATGCTGTCCCAATAAAAATGTTCCTTCATATATTTATACATCTTAGTACTACCAGGGTGCATAGAGAAATTGGAGCTATAAACATCATCCAAAAATTCCATATTTAGATAAGGTATGTTAGGAACACAAAGTCTCTTCCCAAATTTTAAAATTCCATATTTATATATGAATTCACTCAATATCCCATCGTTCATAACATTAATATTCTTTTTTAACTCCTCATAATCATCCTGAGAACATTTTATCCTTTCTAGTAAAGATAGTTTTTAAAACATTTGAAGAATTATTGATGTTTCACCATCCATTGTTATTCCCATATCCATCTTTACTAGATCCATGAAAATATAATCCCTTTAAACTCTCATCTTGTTCAAAACTCCTTGATTTTTTAGCTCAAAGAATATGCCACCTTATTTGCCTTCCCTAGGTGGATGTGTATTGGGTAATCATAATCTTTGAGTAGTTCAATCCAACTCTTTTTCCTCATGTTTATTTCTTTTTGTGAGAAAATATACTTCAAACTCATGTGTTTAGTATAAATCTCACATTTTCACCATATTAATAGTGTCTCCATATTTTCAGAGCAAATATTATAGCTGCTAACTAAAGATCATGAGTGGGAAAGTTTTTCTCATGAATGTTTAACTACTGTGATGCCTAGGCAATAACTCTATCATTCTACATAAGGACACAACCAAGTCCTTTCATTGAAGTATCACTATAAATAACAAACCCATCATTCCCTGATGGTAGAGTCAAGATAGGAGCGTTAACTAATCATCTCTTCAGTTCTTCAAAACAGTCTCCACATTATTTTTTCCAAACAAATTTAATCCCTTTACAAGTGATATTGGTTAATGGGTTAGCAAATCGGGAAAAATTCTGGACACTACACCAATAATAACCTGCTAAACCAATAAAACTACATACCTCAGTTATACTCATCGGTGCTGGCCATTCTTGGATTGCCTTGGTCTTTGAAGGATCCACATAGATTCTATCCATAGAGGCAATATATCCAAGAAAAGAAATATCCTAAAGCCAGAATTCACAATTTTTAAATTTCCCAAATAATTCATTTTTTTCTAAGAGTCCTTAGGATAATGGGCAAGTGATTTTCATAATATTCATAGCTTTTGGAGTATAACAAGATATAATCAATAAATACCACTACAAAGTCATCAATATATTCTTTGAAAACTGTATTCATTAGATCAATGAAGATAGAGGGTGCATTATTCAATCCAAATGGCATTACTGTAAACTCGTAATGCCTGTACCAGGTTCGAAATGATGTTTTCAGAATGTATTACTTTTTCACACACACCTGATGATATCCAAATCAATGGTCAATCTTTGAAAAATATTGAGCTCCATGAATTTGGTCAATTAAATCATCAATGTGAGGTATGGGATAATTTTTCTTTAATGTTTAGCATTGATATTCTTGTAGTCAATGCACAAGCTCATAGATCCATCTTTTTTCTTAACAAAATGAACATGGGATCCCCATAGATAAACACTACGTCAAATAAATCCCTTATTACTCAATTTTTTCTAGTTGATTGTTTAGTTCCACTAATTACACAGTGTCCATTCTATAAGGGGTCATTAATATGGGCCTTGAACCAGGACTTAAATCAATGGAAAACTCAATTTCTCATTTTGGAGGATGTCCAGGTAAATCATCTAGAAACACATCAACATATTCTATCACAATTGGTACGTCCTCTATTTGAACATTCATTTACTCACCAATAGTCGTTTAATTATCTTCCTCCCCAATAATTGAATTTAATTGAGCTAATGGGGGTGGATCCAGATAAGAATTAGATTGTGAGTTTTATGCTCTAATGATAAGGTACTCCTTTTCCTCATCCAGAATTGTAACCTATTTCTTCTTACAATATAATTTCACATCATGGTCTGAATTCCAATCCTTACCAAGGATTATATAAAATTAAATCATGGGTATGCCGATGAGATCATCAAATAAATAAAATTTATATGCCCTAATGGGAACTGATTCACACTACTTTGTAGTAAGGATACTTTGCTTTGGATTTTTGACTGACAACTCCCTTGTTAAATCAAATTGGAAATATCTAATTTTCTTAGCAAACTGGGAAGATATGAAACAATGCGATGATCCAGAATAAAATAAAGTATTAGATAGACTTGAGGAAACAATTAATTGGCCTTCATCTATATCTTTCGAAGCTTTAACCTTAGCAATAGTGATCGCATAGTCTTGGCCTTGCTCCATTGGCCTTTTCTGAGGTAAGTTCTCTTAGCGCTTAGGGAATTAATTTTCATAATTCCCCCTTTCTCCGAAATTATATCATTCAACATTGACAACATATTTATTCCCCTTTCAATCACGAGCATGGTGGCCTTTTTCACCACACTTGTAACAGGCTCTTATTCCATTCAGGAAAGTACCAGGGTGTTTCTTCCCACATTTACTGCATGATGGATATTAAATTTTTCCCTTCTTCCCCTAATTTCCATTTTCAGAGTGTTAAGTAGATCTCTTCTTCTCTGGTTCTTCTTTAAAGTCATAAGACTTAGATAATTCCATTTCTGTCTTGATAGCACATAAGACAATATATTTGTATGATAAGAAACATTGTGAGACTAATGCTCACCGAAGAAATGGTTTGAACCCATCAATGAATCGATCAATCTTACTCCATGGGTCTCGTATGTAATCTGCTGCATGCCTTGCTATCTCTGTAAAATTAGCCTCATACTTCGCGACATTCTCATTATCCTTTTTCCTCAGACTCTGAAATTGCCTTTACATATCCGCTCGATGGTCATGAGGAAATTATTTTTCTAAGAAAATATCTTTAAACTATTTCCATTCCATATTTGATACTTCATCATCTTCATTTGTGTTTTGAATCAATGACCACAATTGATCTGCATCTCTCCTGAGGCGATAAACTCCCATGACAACTTTTTCTCTTTCGCTACTCCCCAAAGCATGAAATATTTTCTCTAAGAAACTTATCCATTTCTCAGCTACTAATGGATTTGTACTTCCATTGAATGTTGGCGTTTGTTTCCTCCTTAAGAAGTCTAACATTGATCCTCCACGTTGTGGATCAGAGTGCCTTATACAGGTAAGGTTATTATTCATAACCTGAGTGTGGTTTCCCAGTATGGTGATAAGCTGGTCAGCACTAGTTGCATCACCATCTCCACTATAATTATCTTGAGTAGGAGGCAAATGCCTACATGGATTACGTTCATCGATATTTTTCCCATTCCTTTCACTAAGCGCTATTTGTAAACAATGTCTTATAGTAGATTTGTTTCTGAATCACAATACATAATTCCAACCTTGTAAAACACTTAACATAAATTGATTAGTTTATGGATACAATCCATTATCATAAAAATATTTTCTTTGAGGGGGTATATACTCATAAACCCTTTATAATGGTTTTTAATGAAAATGAAAATTATCCTAATCATATCCCCTGGAAGTGTCGTAACCAATAGTGCACCATGACCCGTTGTCGTGCACTAGTTCCCATTCGAGTCTAGTTCAAAGCAGTGTTTTTAGAATTTACCCTTAGGTACATCTATTCTAGAGCTGCCTCTACGTGCTCGTAACAAGACATGGATTTATTGCTTGAAAAACACACAAAATAACTACATTACAAAAATTCTAGGACGTTCTTATATACTAATCCATAATGTCTATCTTAGGGTAATGTTCACTAATAAACATTTTTCTAAATCTAGCTTCCAAAGTTTGTACTCAACTTCCTCTGACACCAACTGTAATGCCCCTACCCTAGTTACCTAGAGTCGGTGCATTATTACATAACATTGGCATGATCACAAAAGATCAATTCTGAAAACATTGATAAGTTTAGTTTCCATGTAAATACTAGATACGTTCATAAGTTTTACATTACATTATAAAATGAAAAAACTACAACAACATAGTCTATATAGGACACACTCATATCCCATAGACAATCCCAATAGGTCATTAATAATAAAATTCTTCACATCCTGGGAAAGATAAAACATAGAAAGGGGTGAGCTTAAATGCCTAGTAAGGATAAAAATATAGCAGAAACCATCATAAATAAGAATAACCATTTAAGGCAATGTAAGACTAGAACAAAATCATTTTAAACATGAACTTAAAAATAATATGGAAACGATAAATAAAATAATTCTGTTTTCTTATTTACATGGATATTCTACTAGCTGAATAATCACATGAAATATCAATAGCCACATTCATAATGATGGAATGCGTAATGCCATACTTCATAACCACATTGTCAAAGACTTGTGCCAAGACTACAAATAAGATTTTGTCAAGGTCATGTGACAAGACACTAGTTTTTCTCATTAGACCTACTGATTCATCTATGAGTTATATCAGGCTCCACCTGTCACTTACTAAGTGCAATTCATTCTTCATATGAAAAGGTTTAAACATAACATAAACATTCGCATTAAACATATCATATGAAATGAAAATACATTATCTATAAACCATGAATGGTATAGAAATAACATATCCATAGTCACTTATATCACAAAACATCAAATACAATATTGATGTTTTTTAACATAATAAATCAACTTCGAATAAGCTTAGAATCCATCAAAGGATGTTGACATAGATGAAATCAAAACTTTTTTTAGAGAAATATGTCTTTCTATTTTGAAATAATTTAAAAGTAATATAATTATAAATGAAAAAATTTATTTTGAAAATATTCTTATAAACTTGGATGGGAATCTTCGATGATGTTATAATGGCGGAAAATAGCTGCACCCGCCGTATAAGTTAAAAAATACATTCTTACCTTAATTTTGTCGAAAAGGTCATAAAGTACCTTGTCTATAAAATAAAAGAAAGATTACATTAAAAACATATAATGCAAAATTTTGGTATAAATGAATCTAAACAATTTTCTAGTAAATAGTAAAAAAAAATTTAAATGCATTTTTAAGAAACATGGATGAGGATGATAAAGATGTCCCTGTAGATACTTAGGTAAAGACAACCTCGGATAATAAAGAGATTGTGAAATTACCCCTTACCTTGTACATTTCCTTGGTCGAGGGAACATTATCCTTTTGTATAATAGTTAAATCATTGTTATTAAATTATAAAAGAACTATATACATAAATATTATATCATATATGGTCTTTTAATATTTCTTTGTTAATGATATTTCAGTAGTATTATCATTTCTGGTGTTAACTGATTAATTTTCTTTATATACATTGTTATGTAATTAATGTTTGTTATGGATATGATGTATCTTATTCATATTCATAATGATATTAAGTCTTTAAACATTATTTTTAATCCTTAAATGAAAATTAGTCTTTAATAGATAATATGGGGAATGAATCTCATCGCATTCATGGAGACAGTAATATGTACGTACGCACGAGTGACAATATCATTCTTTTGATATTAAAATCATATATAATTGGTTGGTATATAATATATAAAGAATCATTATCATATTATATTTATTATTTTCATAATTAATACTCATTATTATAACCATTCAAATGATGATGTGTTTGAATAACAAACTACACCACGATGTGGAGATGGTAATCCGTACGTACGCACGTATGGTGACTCAGTCATTTATAGGATGAATAGAATAATGAATGTGGTTGTTCCATTTTTATAATAATGTCACAACATATATAATATACTAGAGTTATTATTTTAGAATGGAAACAAAAAATAAAGAGGAAGTGAAAGAAGAAAAGGACATGAAATAGGTGATGAAATATTTACCTGTTCTTCAGGTTCTCCTTTTTGATTTGAACAAAAGGGATCCTTAGGATGAATTTTTGACAAATGAAAGACCTCTAAGATGAATGGATGATAGTTGGGAGAATACTTGGTCAGGGGTTGGCTGTGCCAAATGGCTTTGATGGTGTGAATATGATAGAAGGGGAAGTTCCCTTTTATAAGAGGGGTGAGGGGCACCTTACAAAAAGATTGAAATATTATTTTATAATAAAATCATTTCCGTTTATAATGGCTCAAAAATTAATTATATAAATAATAAGGTGGGTATGGGTAGAAAACCATTCAACCAATAGGTTTTATATAGGTTTGAGTCACTATATTAACCTTATCTTTTAGATTTAACACTTAGTTAAATAGTTTGACATTTACCATGTCTCTTTTTAATTTTATGTGATTTGGTTAATAAACTTACTATAAACTTCCAAGAGAACCCCAAGTGGTTCATTAATGATAAAAATATCATTATATAAGTCTTTTTTAAGAACTTTAGATTTTTAGGATTATTATATCATCCAACAATATTGTATTTGTTTTAAATACTCATTTATGTCAATTTTGAATTTATATAATAATTGATTTTTGTTAAAGTCCTAAATACATTATTACTAAAAATTAAATACATTAAAGAAACCCTAACATGTCATATTATTCTCTAAAATTAGTGGAATTCATTAAAAGTTTCAAATTATATTTATTTGGATATTTATAATATCAATTATTTTAATCTTTCATTAATATGGTAATTACTGCATCATTGTGTCATAAATAAATTTAATTATTTAATTTCTGAAAATTATAAATAAAATACCATTGCATAAGAAATTTTTTTAGATTTCTAATTAATATTTATAGTCTAATTTATATTGTGTCTAACCTTATATTAAAAATGTTTTAGTTATTAAACATTGAATTTAACACTCTTAGCTGTTATTTAAATAAAAAACAATAAAAATCCTATTCTAATCCATGTGGAACTAAGATGTTCATATTTTCATTCTAAGGTTGTTTTGGTCATATTATACTTATCCAATATAATTAAGACTTATGTTAGGGTAATAATAATATCATTTTTACCCTTAATTACCCTATTTTCTTTTAACTGTAGTAAATAAAAATAAAACGTTACTATTCAGCAAATATTATTTTCCATTTGTTGAACCAAATTTTTCTTACTGATATCAATTGTGTCACTCGAATTTTTGAAATTCAACTCCCAGATGTGGTAAAATTATGTTTTCTACAAATTTGGAAATGCTGCTAGGAGGTGGGTAAAAGACGGTAAAAAGTTTTGTAAAATTATATTTATATAAACTCATTATAACATGTCTCCAATGAATTACATTGATATTATATAGGTATTATATATATATTTTCACCAAAAATAAATTTAAATAAAATAATTAATTATTTAAATAAAAAGTCTATTTTAAACAATAACTCAGTGTTTTTCACTATTCATCAAAAAATGAATGTTTTTAGAAAAATATGAAAAATTCATCCTAAGATAATTTCGATATTCAGAATCCAAAAATGATGTCCATTGTGAAATTTAAAATTTCAAAAATTTCAAAAAGTGGGCATTACTATTCATAACTGCTAGTTTGATTGGTCGTGGTGTGTTAGAATCTTGAAGTTGCGTACAATGAAAGCTATTGCATTATTCAAAGGGAAACATACCATGAAAGATTGAGGTGTTACATGGGGGTTAATAATAAACCCCATCATAAAATAATTATAATATGATCATCAAAATCATCTAGGAAACAATTAATAAAGACATGAAATGTGGTTTATGTAAAAAAATGAAATATAATGTTCTTGTGGTCAAATTTCACACATATGTTTGAACAAATCTACAATCAAGTTCATGAATATCTTATGTTCATAAATAATAATAGCATCATTTTTAATTAATATATAATAATATTCTTTCAAAGTGACCATAATGTGATGAGATAAAATCAAATTATCCAATTAATTGGAGGTCTATATAATTCTTGGCCCACCCATCACATCATAAATTCTCTTAATCATGCATGCCACATAGAACACAAAAAAATAAATATTTTGAAAGAAAAAATGGATATTAATGGGTTTAATACGGATTTAATAAAGCATATATTCATGAATAAATTTTTGTTTCATGAAATGAATAAGGTAAAACTTATTTTACATTATAATATTCATTCTTCAGTGAAGAATAAACAACTCCAGATGAGTCAAGGATGTGTTTTGGAATGAAAAGTATTTGTGAAAAATATTTGTACTTAGATTAAAAAATAATTTTAGAATGGTGTAAAAGATTAATATCTCCAAAAATAAAAGGTACAAATAGTGAATTAATATTGTAGGAATATTAGGGTAATATCCATACTGAAAATTATGGAAAAATATGGGTAGACCAAAGATGTGGATTTTTATTTGGGCACTTACCTTAAATCAATCAATAATTTATCACTTTTCTACCTCCTAAATAATAAAAATTGGTTTTCAGAAAACTAAACTAGAATTTATGTATATTAATTTATTTTTCTAATTATTCACTATAATAACAGGGTTATATTTCAAAATTTATTTTGTTGATGTTGAACCATTTTGATACCAGACATTCCTTAAAAAAATTCCCATTTTTCATTGATACCACAATTTTGTTCAATGTTATTTATACATAATTATTAATAATTCCATAATATTAAGATAATTTTTTTATATATTTGCATTTCATAAATAATATTTATAACTATTCATATGGTTGGGGAAATGAAAATAATTGGCTACATTCTCATTGGAGATTAACTGACCATTACCAGGACATTCTCAAAAGAGGTGGGTGTGAAGTATGAAAATTAAATTTTTAATAAATATAATAATTCTAGTAGGTTAACATACTTATTATAATGTGGTCATAATTCTTAATTATCTTTATAATAATTGGATATTAAAGGGTTGCGTATTGGGATAATGAGTATAGTATAATGAGAGGAATAATTGGGGAGAGCCTACCCTCTTCTCAGTGTAGCCTCTTATCGATAGTTATAAACTCCCTTGAATCTTGGAGTTTGATGGATCCAAATCATACCTAGGTGTTTTGAGAGGATTAATAGAGAGTATTTAGGTAGATATTCGGATTTGGAATGTGTGGGATGATTTATTTTCAAATGGTATAGAGAGGAGTTATTTATACATGAGGAGAGGGTTATTTTTTGAATAAAATATTAACGAAATTACTATATCCAAGTTAAACCTTATAATAGTGATTTTTTACAAAATGAATAATATATAATTATTATAGAATTTATGTAAGATATTAAACCCCAATTTTAAATTGAATTCAATAGTTTACTTAAAATAAAAGTGGAAAAATGAAAAAGTGTTACCTTAAAAGAAATATTTTGAGCTTTTTTTTTTGAAAGCAATTTTTAGGTTTGAAAAAATATTTATTAAAATTTAATGAATCAATTATCTAAAAAAATATTTGTTGGATGAGTTTAAAGTTCAATAAATTATTATTTAATTATTAATTATTGATCTTAATTCTCTATAAAAGGTTAATGAATTAATTCACCTTGTATATATTCAATGACCCATTAAAGATATTCTTGAATATTTAGACATTGTATGAATTTTATGAAGAAATATCTTGTCTCTGGAACTATGCCAACACACCCCACTCCCCCCTTGAATTTCTTTGAAGCATGTGACATTTCAACCTCACCTATTAGTCATCAGATGTCTCTAAAAACTAGAAACCCCTTAAGGATCTCAATTAAACACTTAAAAATCTTATGATAACCGAGAGCCACGAAATATAGGGATCCCTGTAACAAAAAAAAGGAAAGGTCTACTATTGAAGGTCCACCTTGATGATCTCATTGACATCCCACGGATTCTAAATAGAAAACCCATTATTAAAACTGTTATACTTCATAAACCAGTAGGATAAATTTGGGAAATCTACTTTTGTTAACATAACCATTAAAATACTTTATATACAAGTTTCTTTTGAAAGATTCACGGTGTCGGTGAAAATATTATTTCTTCTAGATCATTGAAAATAACATATTATAAGTACTATATTATTGTTTTGTGTGGATGTGCATTCCAGATAATAATTAATTTTATTCTAAAAAAATTCACATATGGGAGATACAAGATTGTAGTTTCATCTGAATTTAATTTTTTACCTTAAGAGATACATATTCTTCAATTTCACCAATTTATCAGAGGTAAATCCATCCCAAGAGGATAAATTAATTTTTTGAATTAATTTTTTGAATTTATTTATTTTTTAACTAATTGATATGAATTTTGACCTAATGCCACATTACCTAAACCCTCTCACTAGGGCTATGCTATATAAACCTATACTATTAGGTAGAGGGGGAGGAAGCGATTGTGGAAATATCTAACATGATTTCATAGATCTGTAACACCCTTTTCTTTTGACATATTTTTCTTAATGGAAATATATTGTTTGTTAGCTTTCTCTGAAATAAATGATAAACATAAATGAAAACCATGATATATTTAGGTAAATATATAAGTACAGAATATTACTATTAAATACTAATAGTTTAATTACTATTTATGAGTAAGAGTAATCCTATTATGAAATATGTGTATAATGAAAATAAAATCTTATTTTAAAAGAATAAAATTCAATTTGTATAGTTTAAAAAACATGAAAATAAGTTTATCCTTAAAAAATATTTGTTTATAAAACTATTTTTTTATTTCAATAAACTATGTATTCTATGATAAAATAAAAATAAAATAGAGTGATAATATTAATAATTTATTAACTAAATGTTAATTATTAATCTATACTAAATAAGAATAATGAATAATTTATATTTCTAATATCTCTTTTCTAATATGAAGATCATTTACAATATATCTTCATATTCTATTTAAGTATTTAATGATAAAATTTTCAAAATTTAAATTAAAAAAACTAACATAGTTTGGTAATTAATAATAATAATTTAATCTTAATACATTTTTTTTATTTTTTTAAATTTATTTATTTTTAGGTGAATAGTTAAAAGTAAATATTTTTAAAATATCATGGATTTTATAACATCAATGGATATAAGAATAACCTAAAACATATGAAATATTACTATTGAACAGATATATGTCTTATAAGAAGAATAATATATTTTAAAATATTATTATTTTTATTTAAAAATGTATATTCGATATTTTATAATAGTTGTATTATTTTATCAAAAATTATTTTTAATACATTTTACATAAGTACATAAAATTAATTTTTATTAATTTTAAAATTTGGTTCAAATGAAATGGATATAAAATTTAAACTATGTAATTCTAAATTATCTAATAAGTGTCACTTTTTTGGGTATCCAAATGAAGTAACCATAGGTAAAAAAAGTTATCCTGATAAAATCATAAATCAGAAAAGTAAAAATTCAAGTAGTAAAGGGATTGAAAAATGATTATAAAATATTTTCAATACATTGTACGAGGTGTGTCTTGATCATGTATCGTTTATTCTCCATTATTTCTCAATTTTTAATACAATTTCCTTGAGACTAACTTCAAATTATTTAAACAATTTAGGGTATTTATTAAATTTTCAATCCTTTTCACTTATACAAGGGGAACCCCTCTCTTATTTTTCCATCATATAAAACCCCCTTATTTTTAGATGAAAACATATCCATCCCCTCTCTAAATAACCATTCTACACCTTAAAGAGGCCCAAATATTCTCAAAATTCCATATCTAAAAGTTTTAGTCACCTTTGTAAAGTATATAAACCAAGTATTATGGTATATATTTCGAACCACTACTCCTTATTTATTATTTCAGTTTATGATTATTTATTCATAAAATTTCTATTTTCCAATAAATAAATTTATTTATTTATACTTTTATGTTATTATAATTATGTTACAATTATTATCCACCCTTTCCTTTTCTATTAAGAAAAAGAAAAACATGAATTGTGTTTTGTATGTACTACAACCTCAATGAAAAAACATGTATCATTTTACTTCAATACCTTATATGGATTGTTATAAAAAATGATATATAATTGTGATAATTATATAAAATTTCATATTCTAAAATTATAAACCATATTTCTATATTTCTCTATTATATGAAAAACAAAATCACTATCCATACGTATCTGTGTACTACCACCCACATGGAATAATTTATTTTTGTTTTTTCATTTCATCACCAATATATATTTTTGTTCATGATAATTGATTAAATGGATAAATATTATTTTTATGGAATGAATATGTTTTTTGTAATACCAATAGAATCATCTATTAATGGTTAGAATGGTTTTAAGGAAAAATATGATGTTTATGATAAGAATCAGTTGTTGGTAATACCAATTAAATAGTATATTAATGATATGAGTTACAAAAAATCTTTATAAAAATGTCCATATTAAAAAAATAAACTAATAACGTTTATTTTTCTACCATTTATATATTTTTCTTCCCAACAATATTCAAATCTATTTTTGGGAAACCATATATGAAATATCATTTTATGATTCTCATAATTACATTTACAAATTTTCAAAATCAATTTTTAATACTCAATTTATGATGAGGGTTTTCAAAAAAATGAGTTTCAAAACATTATACAAAATGGATTCACATAATTTAAAAATCACAGGTTTTATCTTTGTTTCTGAATATAATAGTGTGCCCATCAGTTGATTTCATGGGGGTTGTGTTTTGTGAAATAAAATACATTAGGTTAACTATTTCTGAGTTGTTTTCAATGGGTTAAATCATGAAACCACAAAAACCTAACAGTTCTATATCGATGAGATTGCTGCTTTCCAAATATAGGCTCTAATTGGGGAGTTTGGCTAGAAGTACTTAAGAACTCACATTGGGTGAGGTAATGGGATTTCAAGATCATCACACTCTTTTATGGGGGATTATTGACTACTCCAGGGCTCTCTCATATATTTAAGATATTTTTTATAATCCTTCATTAACTCCCATCTATGATGTGGGTCACCCCTAAATTAAAAATCAATTATTAGCATGTATTGGATTTATAATCATATGTATGTGTTTGAAGTTATTCATTAATGTATATATCAACATGTATTTGAGGTTCACCATTGATGGTATCCTCTTACGCGGTGATTAAATATTAATTGGTTGTTATTATGATGATATTGATTTTTATCCATACATTAGGGATCTATAGAGTGTATAGTTATCCCATTATATAAGAGTTTATTTAATGTTGGGATTAGACCAATAAGATGGGATTCTTAGTCAACATTTTGAAAATGAATCAGAACCCATGTAGTTTGGTACCACTTTAAGAGACACAATGTACCTTTTAAGAACATGTGATAGTGAATAAACTGTGTGGTTTAACATCATATGGTAAGGACTTCTAGGCAGATGGTTCCTAGTCGATGTATGGTGTGGGACTTATGTAATAGTGACCTAAGAAACCATGATGGGATGTGGATTCCCATGCTGAGTAAAACATTATTGGGAATGTGTCCTAGAGATAATTAGGGTTGGGATGGGGTGTTGTTTTTTACAATAGCGAGTCTTCCTATGTGTCACATTTAGAAGGTAGTCAAAGCCCACGTAGTTCGGTTGTGAGGACCTATTCTTATAGTGGCCCTCTGTTGGTTTTTCTTTTAGGGAATTTATGGATCTTTGAGAGGATTTTAGAGGGAATTATTCATGAAATTGATTCCCTATGAAAGGTTTCCAGAGGGGCATCTTGACTCCTGGTTATTTATAATCTTTTTTGGGGATTATACATTTGGAGGAGGACCATGGATGAGCATGGTGATATGATTGGGGCATATACCAAGTAGGAGGACCATGTATGGGTTGGGGCATACACATGTAGTGTTTTCTATTAGTTGGATTTTGGGGATTATTCCTAAAGAGGATTCTTTTGTGTGGCCTTCTTGGGGATTTTCCCATAAGAGGATGACCTGATGATTTTGGTTTTGTTGGGGATTATTCCTAAAAAGAATTCCCTACTGATTCAATTGGGGGATCCACTTGGAATGATGAACAATGGTGGTAGATCATGCTGATTTCATGATATTATCCAACCTCTAAGCCTATGTGAACCATGATCTATGTGAGAAACAAGAGGAAGTATTAAATCCAGGAACCAAACAATATTATTTTCCCTATAGTTAGATGCATTCCCTTGAGCACCAATGTATATGGAGACACTCTTAAGGAGAGAAAGTGTAAGACCTAAAGAAGTTTATCTACAAAAATATACATCATATTTTGTATAAAACATGGTCACGGATAACTTCTAAAACCATTTGAGTCATGTAGAGTAATTAAGAAATATGAGTAAATAAATGATCTATCAAACCAAATGATCTTTATTACACTAGTGGAACATGCCATGGTTACAAGGGAAAAAGAAATGAAATTAATTCACATATTCCCCATCCCATTTCATATACAATATAGTCACAATGGGCAACCCATCCGGGTATGAACCAAGAGGAAAATAAGAGAAAGATTACGACCTCCTACAGGAAAGGATAGGGGATTTCCCTAGAATTTGTTATGAGCTAAGAGAGGAGGATCTCATTCTATGTATCTCTTCCAAGAATTAGTGGATATAGATCTTATATACAATGTGGGAAGGGAATGTTCCACACCCTCATCTCTAAAACTATATAATCCATTACACCACCTTGAGGTTCAATGTCCTCATGACCGTGGGAATGCATATCAACATGCACCCCATGGACCCTAACTATCAGGTAGGATAATTGTGGGAATCATCTGAATGAAGGAATGCATATCCAAATGGGAGACACACATATGGGCCTCTTTATATACTTTTAATGTCTAATGGTTTCATTATATGTTTCAATTTTTTCTGCCTCTGATGAGGGATCTATAGGACGAGGAGACCGTTCATTGGTAACTTGGAAGAGGTCTCAAAAGGGTTTCATGCCGGTCAGAGCATAGAGAGGAAATGTGCATCATGTTGGGCCTAAGAGGAGCTATAGGTGCTTCACACATGGGGTTATAGGCCTTTTTTAGGTGGATATTCCTTGATAAATGGTTCAATTGGTAAACAATTGTGTGAGGCTTTATCCTAGGCACAATAAGTCTCCTCTGGTGTCTTTGGATGGGTCTTTCAGGGGTCTGTGATTAGATAAGGGGTTTTAATGCATGTGTATTTCCATTGAGGAGAAAATGAGTCCTCACATAGATTATATGTGTCTCAGATCCTAGAAAGACTTTTATCTCTCTATATCCATCAACTACATCTTCTATTGTGTTGAAAAGAGCTACATGAGTGGTTTGTGGAGACTTGGGAGTAGGGGATACATGACCAGAGCTTGTGGAATTATTTTTATTTATAGTTATAAAAATGAGGATCCATGCATTATTATTTTTAGGAAAATATGGGATCCTAGTTGTAGGATATCTTCCAAATAGGTCAACTGTTCATGTTCGTAGTAAAGGTGCCTCGTACAATGATTGCCTTATATTTATTGTTACACATGGGGTTCTGTGAGGCTTCTAATGCACATGGGTCTATGCATATGCCAACATGGGAAAATAAATTGATTTTTAATAAGGATATTTACTTATTTAACATTTATAGGGTACTCTTTATACTATTTTCATCCCCCTTGACCAATCAAGGTGTCCACAAAATCCCCTCCTCCGAACTAGAACCAATCAAAAGAATAGAGTGAACTCCTAAGGTAGATATTGAAATGGTTATGAAATCAGATCAAGTATTCCATGTCGTTTTCCTACATTGGTAGATGATACAAGTCCAATTCATAATTATTGTGTTTAGGTACTAAAAAAAATCCAAAGTGCATGCTCGGTGCACAGAAAAATGGTGTCTATAAATATCGTTGGCCCCTTTAATAATTTATCCCATTCCATGTTGGCACATTTTTTCTATCGACACATAGGTCATCCTCCAATAAATTATACAATTATCCTATCATGAAGGTCTCATGAATAATTTCATATGGTACAACCTCTTGAGCTACTATGCCTTACAGATTCACCTTGATGAGGATCATTGGTAAGGGATCTGGTTAAGGGGCTTGCGAAAGAATCTTAGTTTAGATGGCTACATGTGGAACATAGTTGAATAGATTGTGTGATTCCATTCCTTTTATAATATTTTTAATTCTTCCATGTTGAAACTTTAAATTTTATTCATCAATATTTTTAATTAACAAGTAGACTTGATTCATTCTTCAAGATTTTCAATGACTTCCTAGAAGACTTCTATTGAACAAGATGCTACATGTTCCTCAGAGATGTTCAAATATAATGGGATAGATTATAAAAAACATTGTGGATCCATCTATGTTGGATGAAGAGATTTATTTTTAACTTTATCAACGAGAGTACCCAAATGGTGATTATATACCCATGTAAGAGGACAAAATTCTGAGGGATGCCTCTATCCCTAAGGCTCAATACATCCAGAAGTCTATGTTTATGAGGTACAACAAACACACATTCAACATAATTTCCTCCAAGGGTTATTATATTAATAAACGAATAGTTCCCCTTGGATTTTCCATGCATCATAACAGCTGTAATCCGGATTTGAAGTAATATATCTAGCAATCAAAGACTCATTTTTATGAATATGGTTTTCTTCACTTCATAGAATGATAATACATAGGTTTTCCAAGATGATTTAGATTTCTATTCTAGAGAAAATGATAGTCTTGGGAGGATGTGGGAATACTAGGCATTCTATACATGTAAAAAAATTTAAAAGGATCCACAAGATGTCTTTTTATATTAGGCTATTTGTCTAGGGAAAATTTATGATTACAAGAACTCAGAGATCATCCCTGAACTTCTGAGCTGACTGAGTCCTAAAGAAATTTCCATCTGAAACATGTTAAGGTTATTATTAGACTATGGTATGTATACAATGTTTATGGGGACAAGCTTCTTGGGGACATGTATGACGAGCTTATCCCACTAAAGACAACCTGGGATGATGCTGAAAGGACCCTGTTTTTGGCTTAGGGTCTCTTTAAGGTGGATAATAAAGTGTCAAAACTAGATAATATTTCGGAGGGTGAAATTTATACTATAATGTGGATTATGTATTTTATCATGTGAGATAGGGAATTTCCCCCTTTTAGGCACCCTTCAGGATTCCCCACCTAATAGAATTGGGGTACACGTATGACATTCTTTTTTTACAATGGAGAAGGGCCAGTATACCCATTGTGGTTATAATGTCAATCCTAATGTTTCTATAATTACATTCCTAGATGTATTCCTCATAATGGGGCTATGAATTTACCTACTATCAGTCCAATAATCTAATGGTGGTGTGATGCAACAGAATTTTGTTGTCGTGAACAAAGTAGCAGAGGGGAGGCACATTTGGGTATCTTCCACTATCCTTGAAAGAATTTACTTATTTATGTTTCATACATATAATTTGAGGGATATTTTGGTAATTATATGTGTCTTTAATGATATATGGTGGTGTATTGAAGGACACATCGGTTCATATTTTGTTTTGGGTCTAGTTAAATTATATGACAGTCGATGTCACCGATTATTTCCAGTTGTTTATGGAATCTATCCCCTGAGCCTGATGTATGATGATGTTCAAAGGATAATAAATTTATTGGTAGTATTAAACTTTTACCCATATGGTAATCCAACATTATGGACATTTATATATGATTGAAAGGGAAATAATCATGAACGTAGGTCATTCATGATAGTATTGAGAGACAATGTACAGGCAGCTCACGTTGATAATGAAATCATCTATGAGGCTTATACACTGAATTGATTTACTAACCTGTTAAAATTTATTCAATAGTAAATAATCTTCCCTCCCACATATGTTAGTATTGAGAAACACCCAATGGTATCCTGATATTTATTGATCCTGATGGCCTTGAAGGTGTCCAAAATGTCAATTACTATACCTCTGTCAGATGCATCAATCAGGATAGAGGTCGGGTATACCATTGCATGAACCTCTTCATAACCTAAAGGGGTGTTGAAATTAGGAATTAACAAGTTCATAAACATGAAAAATGTATGTCATGTCATGCATTGTAAAAAGGCTCAATCAAAAGGTGATGATTCTGAAGCTTCGGAGCATTTGAGGAAATCTTGGGCTATGCCCACCGAGAAGACTATGGTTAAGAAAAAAACACATCATATACTGAGGTAGTCCATTAATATCCATTTGGAGGTGACTCATGTTCTATCCACCCATTATCTATGAGATAAAATAGGCTATAAGAGGATTCCTTGTTGAAGGGTGTCGAGTCTTCCTCACATCCTACCACTTTAGAGCCAAATTATGTGAAAACTATGTGATCCAATCTTGGAAGGGAGGAACTGCTGATATCATGGATTCATGGGTGTTTCTCCATCCCATAATGTATATCTCAAAGTTGGGAGATATCGAATCTCTATATGATCTCCTCCTAGATAGTGATTTGGATGAGGTGGATAGGTATAGTTTGGAGTTAGAGGATTCAATTTGTGAAACTTATGATTATATCACGATCACAAGATGATTTTATAACATGCAAGATGAAGGATTTCTTGATGGGGTAGCTAGTCATCTCAAAGAGGATTGGGATGACTACCATGACCCGACTAATGTATTTATCTTTTCACCATTCCATTTTCTACTCTCTAATAAGCTGTTATTAATCATGAATGGATTTATTGATAATCTCTTAGGAGAAGAAGAATAAAAAATAGTATAATCATATAAAATAATTGTTCTTGAGTCACTGAGTTATGGGAATACAGACACCACTATTGGGGTAGAGACTGAGTCTTCGGATCCCCCAGAATTGTCCCCGAGTTTGAGGAGAAAGGTGTAGGAAATGGAGGGAGGGGTTCTCAATCCTTCTCCTCATGTTTCTATTTCCATAAAGTACAATAGGGTCCCTTATCCATTTTGAGATAGGAAAATAAAATGTGTAATAAATTTGGCCTAGAACACGCACCATAGTAAGTCTATTTTTTTCATGCGAAAACATGACTTTTTGATATTATCTAATGACTATGATTTCTTTTTATAGAATCTACATTACATTCCTTCCTTAAGGTATTAAGAACTGTTCCTTCATGGATTGAGGGGGACACCATGGCGGAGGCACAAAAACATGATGATGTATCCATCATCTTGATGGATGAAGTGTCAAGAGATTCATCCACATCCTCCATGAATCAAGAAGAGAGGGGAGAGGGTCATTGTAATTTCATATTAACACTCTAAGGTGTCATTTGTTGTTTGTGAATTTTTTTCTCATAATATTTCATATCGGTTTCAAACATTGAAGGACATTGTTGTAGTCAATGTCGGTCCCACTGTCTCTATGGAAGGGCTTTGTTGGGAACATGGATGATCTGATAAAGGTGATAATGCTATCCCTGTCACCGTAGGACTTGAAGATGATATTCCATGTGAAGAGTAAGTTTAGTGGATGGATAGCAGTTCAAATTTTGGTACATATCAATGCATTTGAGATACCTATACTTGTGAGGATACTACAAGACATAAATCCACATATCATGAAATGTTATATCTATTTAATCTAGTCATTAATATCTTATGTTCCATTATGAATTTTTAGGATTAAAATATTGAATTGAATAGATGTGATTTTTATAGTTATTTTATTTCTCAAACATAATTGACATTATTTCATCTGTTGTTTTTTCTCAGAATATCAACTTGTGAATCTTTGTGTAAAGGAAATGTCTATGGGGCCATTCATGAACAAGGTTTCCATGTCTATCCTTCTTTCTATAATTAGGAAGTGATAACATAAAATTCTGGAGTAAGAGATTCTCAAGAGCCTCTTAACCCAGTTTCTATGAAAAGAGAGTAGGATGTTCCAATTATGGAGGTTATTTCCCCAAGAACCAAGGATAGGGGTACTCGAGAAGAATCAATCCCAATATTGATCCCAAAAAAGGTTGAGTGTAATTAACCACATTTTTAAATCACATTTTCTATTGTCTGTAGACCTGTTAATGTTGACAATAGGTGTCACCTTAAATTTAGTGTCGTTGTCTTCAACGACTAGGCTTAAGAGGAAGGCATTCATGCCAATTCCACCAACCTTGATAGTTGAAACTGAGGCCATATTGGAGGTAAAAGAACTATATTGGTCATTGAGAAAACTAATCATGGATTATCTATCCCACTAAGAGAATCTATTAGTCTTTTATGGAGATGTAGGATGATTTTCTCACTAAATATTGTATTGTCTAGAGGGATATTTGGAAGATAATCACAGAGAGACCTCATGAAGACATGTCTTCATGAATTTACTATATTTCATTCAAGAATTCAATATTGGTATATGAAAGATTTATTTCCTTTGAGATCCATAATGTGGTGAAGGAAGTCATCCTACAAAGGTAAGAAGAGATTTGTCGATTACATGTCAAGACATAGCTGGTGGGACTGTTTGAGGAACTCAAATTTATCATAACCCATGTTGATATTAGGCACAAAATGAAGGTGGAGTATCAAGATTTTATTGATGAGAAATCTCTTCAAATGGTGAACCTTAAAGAGGAATTAAATTCCATAAATTAAGAGGTATTACAACACCCTTGGTCATTAGAATATTCATTGGCATAAAGAAGAGATGTTGTTGGTGCAGAGTTGGAGAAGCTCTATAAATCCATGGATGCTGATGCTACAAAATAATCTTAGCATAGAAAAAAATAGGATCTTCTCAAGGTTCAATTCAACTTATCAAATCATATGTTCAGTATAAGTTGTGAAATTTTGTACAGATAATATACTATGTGGAAGTTCCCATGTGTGTTGTAACATAAATGACAAGGAATTTTGTTTCTAATCCCATGTTCTTGCATTTTACCCTCCTTATAATCATAATAAGACACTATGAATTTCTCATTTTATTGAATGTTATCATCTTATAATTATTATTTCAAATGAAATTGAGTGCTCAATTTTCTTTTCTAACCCATGGGGAGTAGAGAGTGTAGTTTGACTATTTATAGAGTCATACAAACAACCTTAAAAAATTTGTATATTTTTAATCATTTCCATAATTTTTCTCTAAATATAAATAAAGAAGAAATAGTGTGTGCGACTTACCTTTTTTGGAAACCAACCTTTTCGGGTTTTCATCCTAACAAGTATTGAACCAATTTCATTTTCATTGCTCATTTTTATCAAAAATAGTGTACGTATATTGGGTTGGGAATCATCATTTTTTGAAGAGTTCCCTTTACCAGTTTTCAATCTAGTGAGTACTAGGTATCTATTTCATGGGCAGTTTAAATTTGTAAAAACTAGACTAGTATGACTAGTATTTTAGGTTGAAAATCTCTGAAAATGAGTTTTGGGATGATGGTTGAAAGTAGGATTGTTTGCCAATAATTTTTTTGACATTATTTAGATACTCAATGTGTAATATTGAACCATGATTTTTTTCTAAAATCTAAAACTTTACAATAAGGTATAGAGGAATTCACTCCACATGATGAAGTTGCCACCGGTTGAGAACCCATTTTAGCTATTGTGAATGAGAGTACATTTTTTTAAATGTTTGATGCTAGTGGGGAATTCCCATATATGAAAAATATTAAAGAAACATACAATTTAATGTCATGTTACTAAGACATTATCCATGGAGTTTAATGTATTGTTGTGAGGACTTAGTCTTATTGTTTAACTTCTTATGACTATGATGTTATGATATAAATTTTAATGTCATGATACATGGAAATTATGCAACACAGTTCAATATCATTCAGAAAAAGCATTTTTTTATGGGGTTTAATGTCATACAACAAGGAAAGTTTTCTATGTAGTTTAATGTCATACAATATGGAAAATTGGGGTTTTATAATTTACAGACATTAACTTTGACTGAAAGGTTAATAATTATCTCATTTCATGGAAATCTGTCTGGGAATGTGATATCACATTCAAGTGCGAGGAGGTGATTATTGTAAGATGTATATGGGGATATTCATATCTAATTTTTGATATGTGAAAAAGGTATAATTGAAATAGAAGAGGTCTCCATAGAAGATAAAGCTACCATTGGTTGACAAACCCATTTTATGGGATACATTATTCAAATCCTGCTCGGGTGTGTTACAATATTGTCAAATAGTGACATCCTTATATAGACAAGCCCCCAAATTTTATGGGAAAATTATGAAAACTGAACTCGGGATTGTTATATCATTTTCATGGAAAGGATTTATATGGAATCATGGGATTATATTATTGATGGCTGAAGGATGTTTATGGAGATTAATATTTCTCCAGACATAGAGTTGGGTTTTGGGGAAGGAATGTACCAGAATAAGGATGAGATCATTTCAATTCATTATTGACAATGAATTGGGAGAGAAGGCTTTCTATGTAGGTCTGACGCAAAGACTAGAAATATGGTGCATGTAGTTTTAGTTTATACATCTAGGCAAATTTCATTATGAAACCGACATGTGATATGTGACCTACCAGAATAATGTCATTCTGGAATTCATTAGAAATGTAGGAGGAAATTTTAAACCATGGTATTGGGGGTTATGAGATATAAAGAATAGATATTGGATAAATATTGGAGGGATGGTAATATAATGATTCTAATTTCATTCCTACACAAAACATCATCCAAGATTATGATGGCAGAAGAAGATTCTTCTGAAGGAGGAGTTATTACTGGTTAAAAAACCATGGTATGGGATATTGTATGTAAATAAAACTATTGTGTGTTATTGTATATTAAAATAGTTGAATCAATTTTCTAGATAACCTATTTGGTGGGTGAATTTATGAATATTCATTGGGGGTGTATTCCAATATAGGTAAGAAAAAGAGTCCTCAAGTATGATTCATTCTATCAACGAAAGCTAGAGAATGATAATGAACATTTAAATATATCTTACACTATGAGTATGATGTGTGGATGAGATACATCCATGCATAAAATAAATGTTTGGAAAGATATTTTTCATAACGTTATGAGCCCCTTGAATGGATATGAATCATATTTATAAGGGGCATCTCATTGTTTTTGTGGTACCCCAAATAAGGAGACCTGAATTTTCTTATCATTGGTATATCATTGATTGTACACAGGGCTGGGGTAATTTTTTAACCCCATGGAAGGGACTAGGAAACATGGTCTATATGTAACTACATATCTCAAAACAATGATAATCAAGATACATATAGTTCTTTTGGTTCCACAAAACTTAAATTCATGTATGGGGACATTAGACATGCAGTTTAAATTCATGTGGTAAGGATGTTAGCCATGCAGTTTAAAGCCGTATGGTAAGGATGCTATTTTACTCGACATTAAAAAATGAATATTTCTTATGGACTAGATTATAGGACCCAAGTGTCACTACATATCTTGTTGGAGAACTAATCAAGCCACACGTAGATTTATAAAATATTCCACATAATAATTTAATTCATGTTGGGGAAGTGGTTTTTTAATATGGGATCACACATGGGGTGAGACACCATTATGGATTATCTTATGTTGATTTTACTCATACATTGGAGATTGGGAGAAGTTCTCATATTCTGTTGCATGTGGGTCCATGATTGAATATCCTTAACTCACTACATATCTCATTAGAATGAGAATAAAGAAACACTTAGTTCTTTAGGAAATCATTGGTTTTGTTGTCATGTGATTAGGGCATCTGGTGTTCATTTTATAGTCTTTTAACCATGACTGTGATAACCCTGATTCAAATTAACATGCCTTACTCATGAGGGGAATTAATTTACCAAAACATCTAAGACCATGTGATGTATACTCAGTTTGATAAATAAATAGAGGAAAAATAATCTTCCCTGACACAAAAGAAACACATGTTATGGTTAGGGGAATTTATATTTTTGTGTTTTTAAGGAAAAGAGGTATTATTTTAGAGTCACTACATATCTCATTATGATGAGAATCAAGAAATTCCTAGTGGTTGAAAACCCATAAAGTTTAAGATCATACGGTGAGGATGAAGACAAACCAATTTGAAAGATATGAAATGTTGAGGATATGCCTATGAATGGAAATATGGGTATCACTATGTATCCTATGATGGTAAGAATCAAGCCACATGTAGTTCATGGAGGGACCCCTATGTAGGTATTACTCATACAAAGGGAGGATGGATTTTTTATGGCATTCGGACCCGATATCAGATATATGAATCACTACATATCCCATTGGAATGAGAATCAAGACATATGTAATTGTAGAATGATTGTGTAGTTTATGTTCATGTAATGAGAATATTTTTATTTCTATTTAATGTATTTTAGTAAGGACGTGGGTCACCAGACATGGAAATTAATATTTCATCTATACCAGGGGATATGAGTCGGATGTCAATACACATCTTGTCGGAGAATGAATCAAGCCACATGTATTTCTAAAAAAATTGTTTCCCACAAAAATCTCATTTTGATGTGGGATGACAGGGGGGATTTGAAATTTTCTAGAATGATAGATCGGCCCAAGACTTAATTTCTATGTGTCATTATGTATCTTATTAGTATTAGAATCAAGACACATGTAGTTCTTCAAAATATCTCCTAGTTTATTATAATTAAACGAGGATGTAAACCATGAATTTTCATGTCATCTAGAACGTAGATGATAATGTTAGGGATTATTCCAACTAAGGGAGACCAAGATCCACCATGGAGTGGAAATTATGTGTGTAACTCTTGAGCATGGTAATTTCTCATCCATTCATCCTCATTTATGGCCAATAGGGAATCTCAATACACTAAGGGATTAGAGAGATGTGATTTGGACTTATACCTAAGATGGAGGACCATATTTAGGGGAGTATGAGGACTGTCTCATATTTTGGTATTTAAAATGTTTCCTAATGTCAAATGGAATTGACATAAACCATGTATTTTAATGTCATGTGGTGGGGATGGATGGATACTTTCAGTTTTGGGTCATACAAATAATAAAAGTTTCACTCAGTTTATCTTCATGAGATTAGGAATATTATTTCATGCAGTTTAATGTCATACAACATAGAATTAGTTCTTCTTGATTAGAGAAAGTATTTCTTTATATAATATGAATTGTTAGTGGATATTATGAGCTCTCTATCCATAAAAATCAAATAATAAGATGCATTAGAGTAGACCTTGTGTATGGAGTAAGGTCCCTCCCACTTCGACTCAAGATTTGAAGGATTCTTTCCTAGTATCATCAGAGTTCTAAGGACCAATAAAAGTTTTCCTTGTAGGAATGAGAGAAGTAAGAGCTTTGTTTTAAATGATCATTCCATCTGATATTTATAGACCTCCAAGTGATGCAATGTCAAAAATATTTTCTCATCAAGTCACTCAAGTTCATCCAGTTATTTTTTGGATTGAACATATATGGATCGAATATCAAAAATAGTAATACGGGGAAATAGAAGTTGGACCTCAATTGGAAGAACTACTTATATTCCATATAACAATGAGTACAGGGTCACCCATGTGGTTTTATGGGTTCTATTTCAGTAATAACACAAGGAATGCAAGGGATTATTAGAACCAGAAATAATATCCCTACCCACCATCTTTAGGAGTAAGTATGATAGGGTCTTTTTAAGGCCTCTGTCTATCTATTAGTTGTCACATGATAGTGGGATGAATGGTTGGATTTGATAGTTTACTACTAATACAGTTGTCCACCTCAAATGAATAGAAATTGGTTCCATTATCCATCAGTATTGTATTAGGGACACCAAATATAGTAATGATGTTCTTCTTTATTAAGATAAAAATTATTTTGGCCTCAACTTCTTTGAGGGGTTTTCCCTTATCCCATTTAGAGAAGAAATTGGTAGATGTAAAGATGTATTTGAACTGCATAGTCATAACTAGAGGTTATAGCCCCACAATATCCATTATAAATATTGAAAATGGCCAATAGGATTTGGTTTTATGTAGAAAGTCACAGGGTTGATGGATGAAGCTAGAATGCTCTTTAAAGGAATGTCATTTCTTGATGAATTCTGGGGAATACTATGTCATTAAAGGGTATAAGTATCTAAGACTTCAAATTTTGTGGCAGAGATTAATCCTTGATTGGTGGAAATTACGGTCTGTTTTTCAAGAATTATTCATGAATAAGAGGTCTCTTCTCCATTGATACATATAATAAAGATTACACAAAATCCTAATTTATAGATGAATTTCTAGGGAATTAGGCCATCATAAAGAGTAAAGTTTTATTCTCACCATTAGATTTTCTATTTCCCATATCTATCTAGTGGGAGTACATTATATTGAATGTGGTCCCTGATGGGAATCAACCACCTAGTGGTAGGACCATTTGGATATGGGATGGGGATGAATTTTTTAATCTCTTCTTCTATGACCTGCACATATGGTCAGACCATTCAGCGATGGGTAATTCTAATGATTGTTTTATCCTAATTTGGATCTACCAAAGACGTGGCTTCATTTTACAATGACCATGGTAGGTAATTTTTTAATTACATGATAGTTTTCAATGAAGGATATATGGGAACTCATCCATTAACCCTTATAAATATTCAATAATGGGGTTATCTCTTCTTTTTTAATGGAATAATCCTCATTGATATGTTTTATTAACAACTATGAATCGTCTTTCACTTCCAAATGGTCCACGGATATTTGGATTTCATGTTCCAAAAAAATAATGAGGGACTGATATTATGCTTCAGTTTTAGTACAACCTTCTGATACTTGGAAGGAGTAATATAAAACTTCCTTGAATAGGGAAGTGAGCACAATCCCTAACCTAATTTTTTTGATCCTACAGTCTTCCATTCTACACTGTATTAGGATCTTGCATGTAATGTCAAAATATATCTCTCATTTTGGTGGAATCCTCGAATAACGAATATTTACTCATATGGAAATTTATAATTCAATGAAGTTGGTTCTACATATGGTATTTCTGCAAGGAAATCTGCCATGGCCTAGTCTTAAACTGATTTTAAGGCACAAATTTTATATCAAACTGCTATAGAATCACTTACCAATAATATATATGTCATGTCAACATGGGACGACTGAGGATGTATTTATGTGGTTTATTGCAACATATCATATGGACCTCATGGTGTTGCAGGTAGTGCCTCTGTTTCTGAACCATGATGATTAATGCCAGGTGGTGCTTTTCGATATTTGAATAACGACTCTCAGTGACAAGTGTGGTTCAAATGATATAATAAATGATGTTTTAATTCATATGATCATTATTTAGTTTGAGTAAGGTGCCCAATGATCATTATAGGTACATAACACAAAGAATTTCCATATTTCCTTCAACAAGTGGCATTATCATTGGTGGGCTCAAGAGGCATTTCATAAGGTATTTAAATGATTCCATAAATTAATTGGTGCATTGATATGTTACCTCTTTCTTCATCAGTTTGTTAAAGGGAATTCACCCACCTATAAGGTTGGATATGAGGCCCGAGACCTAGGAAATGTTTCCTTGATGTCCTCTCATATCTTGAAGGTTTCTTAGAGGATAAATGCTAAGGATATAATTTTTTCTCATAGTCAGCTTAGAATTTTTGATGGATACAATGATGTTGAGAAATATTACCATGTATACCCTAAAATTTTATTTTTAAGGGATTCATCTTCAAGATATGTTTTAATATCCTGATGAATATAGTCTCCAAGTCAATGAGGTGGTCAAAACATTGTTGAGAATTAAACACCATATCATCAATGTGGAATTTTAAAAACTGAAAAAATGGTTTGAAGATGTGATTCATGGAATGTTGGTATGCGGCACCAGAATTATTCAAGAAAATGTGTATTAAAATATTGTAGAATACTCCCGGTGGGGGTATGAAGGCGGTAGATTTTTCAACTTTTGAGGCCATATAAATTTCATTTTCCCCTGAATATTCATCCATTAAGGGTAGATCTTGGTAAATAGTCATCACATTGATCAATATTCCTATGATTGAAAACAGAAATCCAACTATTAGACATTGCTGCTTGAAATCTCTGAAGTCGATGTAAATGATGAAGTTCCCATTTTTTCATTAAAGAAATGTTGTCAATGAATTTTGGATAGTGTACCTCTGGGATAATTTCAACAATGATGAAATTGTCCACTTCATCCACAATTTTGGATCTGTGAGTTGGGTGTGTTTGTCTGGATGCCTGTTTGTATCCTTAGTGGTCTTATGGATAACCCAGTGCTGGGTGGCCACCTCATGAATGAGGAATAAAATCTATGTGTAATTCTAAGAAAGTACATCCCATTGTATCTTTTGGAAGGAATTATATACCTCATACTATTTGTATGAAATGTGTGCACTAATCAAAGTGGGGTTTGGATCATTATCCATTCCTAGATTTATTTCACTGATTTCACCAATAGTGTTGGATACACCATTATCAAATTACTAAGAGAAATAATTGAGGTATTCCTCATCTTTATCTTCCTCATTCTTTACCTCTTCTATCACTTCTTTGGAATTATATAGAGAATCATGTTTCTCAGTGATATATGAGGTGTTGAAATTAAAAAATCTAAGATAAAAATGACCCATTTTATGGATTGATTGATGGGTTGAGACCTTTTTTTAGATCCAGTATGGAAATGAGGTATAGATAATGATCATATTCATTTTTCCCATTTATGTGAAAACATACTCCATTGTAACCAAAAGAATATGGATTTTTTGAAGTTCGAGGGATAGAATAGATATATTTTCATCCAGATATTCATTACTACTTGGAGAGATAAAAACTTCTTCAGTGCTGTCAGGTTCCATTTTCACAATTGAAATCATGGATGTTTCTAAATGTGAGCTTTAGATTATACCCATCTCCTCAATTTAGTTGATGGGTAGAACATACTCTTCATTAAGATGGACAAAAGGGTTAACTAGAGCATATTTGAACCATTCAATGCATTGATTTGAGTAAAATCATCGGTCATGGATATCTTCTCTTCCATTTGATAGAATCCTGCATCATAATATTGTGATTCATATGATTTTAATATTGATTTTTCATCATTCAATGTCCCAATTTATCCATTAATACAATATTTGAGGCATTGGTGGTATGAAAAAGTGGCAGTCATATGTTGATGTATCCAAGACCCTCCCACTATAGAATTGAAAGCATTATCCATCCTAAAAACATTAATTATGAGTTTAACAAGAGATCCTTGAAATGAGTTAGGAGTTTGATTTCATCGAGAGGCTTTTTCTCATCCATTTCACAACCCTGTAACATTATATTAGAGGTATACAAGTGATATTCACAAAACCATAATTAATGAAGTGCTTATATTGGAGTGACATTGAATATTGAACAATTATTAGTGAAATATCCTAAAAAAATCAATGCCATTTTCCCTTACATATATATACAAGGGTCAGACATGTCTATGTTTGATGGTTTCCTCAACCTGGTACGTTAATAAGATGACTGTGTGGTATTCTGTAGAATCATTCTTTATACTATATACTTCAACAGTAGCCATCTCAACTTGAAATTCCCCAGGACTCAGAAAAGACTCTATGAGTTCATCCCATAGGTCTTTTGATAGATTTATAGCATCCTGGATTGAATAGCTGGAAACAATTAGTGATAATATCTTTAAAACATCATTCTTATGGTTTAATAGACTACAATTCCCAGCATGGGGACACAATTTTGCTGGTTATTTTGAAATTAAATTTATATTTGTGGAAAAATAATCCCTTGGAATGGGAAATGAATTTAATTATTCTCTCCATGGATTAGGTCGACTAGGTCTGCCTATATGAAAAGGTTGATTAAGAGATGATGTATCCTCCATTCAAACATCTAGGATGATAATTTCCTGAAAAACTCTTACATTTTTGGAGAACATTATTTCCCCTAATGACCTTAATTGATATTTCTCCCATGATTTTCATTCTTATAGAGGGTTCATGCTGGGAAACATTTTTTGTAGTGACTCCTAGCATGACCATGTCTTCCCCGATATCCTTGACACTAACAGACTCTTACCCAAGTTCCCCAATCAACTATAGGTAATTTGGCTTCATAATAATTCTCAAAATCTTACAATTGATCCATTATGTGGATAACATTAGTGGGACCTAATATCAACTCCTCTCCCGATTAAGATTGTTTTTGGTGGGTTGAACATTATTGTAACATTTGGTAGGGAAGTGCCTATTCTTCTAGGATTTTATGCATGATGTTTTATAAATTCAAAGGAAACATTAGCTTCCGAATAGGCTCAAATTTATATGTGTTCTTATTAATCTTCTAAAAATTTCTCTTCTTTGAATACTGGATTTCATAGGACAAATCTGTCGATGGAGTCCGTTGTGTTGTAGTATAAGCATTTAAAGGGAAAATTTGATTTCTCAATAGTGTTTATAGGATAGAAATAGTTTTCTGATATTTTTTTATTTCCCTCCAATTACTGAACATAAATATACCATTGATGTTAACTTCCTTAATTTAACTCCCCTCCTTTGGATTAGTGGCAGACACACATGCTACCTAAGTAGGTGGTATTCCCAGTATCACATTCCTAGAGGTCACCTACTTTTCCTAGATGTCTTTGAAAACCATACATTCTGGGATGTTTTTACCTACTACTATATGAAATAGGAAATATTTTAGGGTATCTACATCACCATACTTGTTGGGTTTCCTAGGATTTGGTTACATTACCAATTTATTTCTAATTTCGAGATGAATAATCCATGGGAATATTCATTTAAAAAAGAATGGAAATATTTTAAACATGAAAATGTATTTTTTCCTCTTCTATAATTGATCAACATGATGATGAAGGAATTTTTTTTGATGCTTAAGAGGTTGAACTGCATGATATGATGTAAAAGTTTTAGCAGGAGTAGGCATAGGGTCCTACTTATGTGTAACAATGGAAGCCTATGCATATCTTATTATCTTTACGTGGGTTTATCGAATTACTCAAGACCTATCTTATGTCTCTATGATGAAGTAATCCAATCTTTAATAAATTAGATAATGGTCTCAAAACCCTCCTATATATTTCACAAGGATAAGTGGAAAACATAAGTCATCGTGGGGATTCATTATATAGATGGGAAACAAGCCTTTTTGAGGGAGCAGTAGTTTATGTGGTATGTCAATCCTTTCAACAAAGAAATGAAATATGAGACCCACTAATTATCGCAATATTTGAAGTTTGAGTGTTCTATAAATGTTGTCTACATCCACATCAACCTAAACTATAATAGAAACTTCTACAATAATACTTCACATCCCAGACTGAGGCAGTAAGATACTATTCTATTCAAAGGTTGTTAACTCTAGAGATTTCATGAGTAACCTATGTTTTAATGCATCCTATTGTTCAAGGGTCCCCAAAATTGGATTATAGAGAGAGAGAAAATGCATCAAATATTTCCTTGTGTCCCTTAATTCATTAAAAATGAGAAATTGTAGCATCCAAATGTTTAGTAGGTGAAGAGTAAAATCTACCCTTTCAGTGTAAGGCTTATTTTATTGCTATATTTATAAGAATAGTTCTTATATGTAATCCAATCAATCCATTAGTGACTCAATAGTGTTGATGAGCACTCATGGAATGTATGTCTGAGTTCAAGCATGAATATGTGTAGTGTCTAGTAGAGCCATTTGTGGTGGCACTACTAGTTTCATTTATTGGTAGCCTATAGAGGCAGGTTTTTAAGGATCTAACTAGACATGTTCAAACATTATAAAAAAATATAGGAAACTCCTTGTCCACTACTACATGATCTATGTATATTGGTGGTTGGTATCCCATGTAGCGTGGTTGTTCTATATTTATTTCAAGTTGTTGTAAAAAACCCTTTTTGTAGGGGTGTTCCACCTTGGAGTATGAGTTGAGGATATTCATGAAAAACTTATTCAATGAGAAGCCTGCATCATATTAGTTTTTCATTGATTCTCTTCAATTCATTCATCTCTTCCTATTTTGGATAAAACCTTTCCTCAAGTGTAAAAGATTCATCCTTTCATGTGGTCGGTGTGGCACAATATTAACTTTTCTCTTTTCCTTATTGGATTCTCAGTGAGGAGGTAATGATAGATTGTTTGAGGGAAAGACAAAATTCTAGGAAAGCCAAAATTCTAGGAAAGCCTTTAGTTGTTGGTATGAACACCTTATTTATTATTTTCAATGTGTATCTCATTTTGAACCGAAATTTCCACTTATAGATCCCCCTATAAATTGGCTTCATGTCCAGTAGTGTATGAATGGGTAGTATTAATGAAAAAACAAATGTTTAATTCATTTCATGTATTCCATCAATTAATATCAAACAATTCCTCATTATACACCCTCCACAAGGCTTGAACCTCTCCTTTACTAATTCTCTAGGTGATGCTTAGCGGATGGTAATCTGAATGGAATCTCCAGAAAGTTCAATCATACTCATTCCTAATAAGGATATTGGATCAAGTCATGGGAAAAATTTTGAGGATATATTCTACATCATTTCCGCTAATTGGGAGAAGTCTGATTTTGGATAAGGAAGTGGTAAAAGATGTGACAAATCACCCATCCCCAAGGGACAGGGCTATTATCATTCCACCTTAACCACCATTTGGGTCTAGTATTCTGACATTTATGGTTGTATTGAAAATCCATCATCCCTCTCGGCTTGGTTTTTCTTTAGCTACAATGGATGATTTTGTCAGAGGTTCCCTTCTGATTCTACAAAATATTATCTAAATCTGGGATGGTTTCATCATTTGGCATGTACCTAAAACACCTTCATTTGATGATCATTATGATATTTCTATTCCTTTCACTATATGATTACTAAATTCCCATAAGTGGGAGGAATCATTTATATTTTCATATTATTGACACAAAATAATCTCAATATCCTACTCTCTTATGGACTAATTTCATCGACAGTCGATCGGGGCCTATTTTTATTGAGAATATTGTCATTTGAGGAAATAATCCATTTTATGAATCAATCTTGAAGATATAAAATTTAATGAAAATACCTTCATATGTTTTTTATGTTTGGGGAACATAGTGAAATTTAATGCTTCGATTTCATCCCATACTTTAATATGGACACCAATTGGGGAATTTGAGATCAACTGCAACAAAATTTTTAACACATTGAGGCAAGACCATTAAATGGATACATGATATTTCATGAACATTGGATGTTGGGATTCTAGTAGAGCCACTAAGTCAACTCAGCATTGCATCCCTTTTAATACCTTGATGTTACATGAATACTTTTCATACAGTAATACCTTTTCACTGAAGTGATGAATATTTTTATATATATTAAGGAAACTTTCATGAAAAAAATCATTCAAAAATTCCAATGGAATGTTGTATTTAGGGGTGAATAAAGGCCTGAACATGACTGATTTTCATCTTTAGATAGTTGTTTCCTCATGTTAAGCATGTCATCTTCATATTTTAGGAGATATTCCTCAACATATTCTGACCAAAATAGAATTGTTTTGACTAATTTATCATAAAAAATTATTGGTAGGGACTTCCAATGTCATACTGAAAGGTAGTTGATTCAGGTGGGGTTTGAAGAATGAAAATTTCTATGACCTATCTTATAGATGAGAAAGAATTTCCCTTTTCAAGGATAAGGAATCATGAATGAATGGACCTGTTTTTCAAATTAACTCCCAGTAGGGTTGATTTCTCATCCCTACATCACTATGGGGTGAAAATTATAATGAAGTGAAGCAATATTGTAGTGGGAACCTTTTTAGTGAATTCCATCATTATGTGGAGTACAATGGTCTATTACAGCACGGGGAAGAACCTTTTTCTATTTTAACTTCTTTCCACAGAGAGGGTTGTTATGGATCCCATTGGGAGACATGATCTTGAGACTAATGAGATTATGTTGATGAATTAAGGATTTATGCTAAAGTGTATGAGGAGGAACCTTTTAATTACAACAACTAATCCAATAATTTTGTAAACATATAATAATATCTTGAGTTTCCACATATAAGCATCTAAGGGAATAAAGAACTCTAGAATTAAGTAGAGTGGGATTATCGACTGAAGCTTTATTTTCCCATCATTTATGGTGATGATTCTTTTTTTGGTTCCTTTTTTTGAGTGAATGGGGCCAATTTCTTGTGGATATGGGTTTCACAGGCATGGTATTTTTTCTTCATCAAAGTGGCCATTGGGGTAGGCCAATTACATACAGTTTCATGTGAGTATGTTCCCAATACAGTTTTCTATATATGTTAGGGGAATTTTCCCCATGTCCCTCTTAGATAAGAGAAGATGTATGTTACAACTCTAGGGTGACATGCTAGTGATACACCCTATTTATGGGGATAGAGTTGTCTGTGCCCCTATGAAACTACTGTTGTTTCTTTTATGATGTTCTGGAGGGTATGTCAGTTATGGGAAAGGATTTTTGTCTTCACTTTAACCATTATCAGGATATGCTTGGTGAAATCAGTGATTGGAAAAGGGATATAAGCCCATTTCTCATCTACAGTGGGGGTATGTAATTTCAACTTTCCTTCATTTATGTTAATGGATACTAACCGTAATAATTTCTGAGGATAAGGGTTTTATTTCACCTTATGTTTATCGTTAGTAATTTTTGAATGAACACCTAAGATGCTGGTATAAGAAATTGATAGCAGGCTTGATGAATGCAGGTAGGTGTGTTATCTTGTATATGGTTTTCTTCAAAAATTTGTTGCTGGTATTCTTTGAACACTGTTAGTAAATATTTTTGGATTAATTGATGGATATGGTTAGGGGTTTGTGCCTGCTTAGAGAGTGTCAGTGAATTTGATTGGTTGGAATTATGGGTATGGGAAGCTATTTGATCTTTCTCATTTTATTCTACTATGTTTCGTTAGTAGTTTTCTTTTATTTCTTGAAGAAGAGTCTGCTAGTAGTCTTGGTGTGTTTTGGTTTGATTATGTTCCATATTATAGTGTGCATCAATATTTTGACAATGGGATTCCATGTATGGTATCAAGAGACTGTTGGCTTGTTGAATTATAGAGTCTAGGTGTATATTCATGCTTACAGTTTTCCACCACATTTGACTATTAGGATTATTTGGAGGGGATAGATATGTGTAATTAATCCTTGTTGGATATTTTATACCCCCTGTGGGCTATCCTATGCACCCAGGTCCGGATGACCTCAGCTAGACTACTAAGGATAGAACCCTCATTATGTTGAGGGATCATTGTTGTGAGGCATTTTTGGTGAAGACAACTGATTTTTTTTGTTTATAAGGAACTAAATGTCTTCTAGATGAGGCCATCCATGACCTCTTGATCCACCTACACAACATATGGGAGGGACTGGTTGTTTCTTTCTAGGGATAAAATCCCCAAACGGTTGAAGACGACGATAAGGGCCACCAACTTGAAGAACACTTTCCATCACTGACCAGATGATCGATGGGGTTTTGGAAGGTGGAGGTCCTATAAAGAAAACTCCATGGTCAATATTGTACCTTTCTAGAAATAGTATTGGACTAGTACATTCAAGACCCATCATTAAATATGTTGTTTTAGTGAAAATTTCATTTTCATGGATTAAGAGCTAACATGAACAGTATCCAGGTCATGAATTTTCATAAACTAGAAGGATTCCATTGGATTAAAGGTAGTTCAATGAGAAAGTTATTTTAATATAGGTGACAAAACAAGAAAACCATGTCCTAGAAGCATATAATTTAAAAAAACACATTCATGACTTATTGAGGGGTTCTGACCTCTATTATTTTGAGAGAAATGGGGGCATGATGGTTGGGTGACACCATCATCATGGTTAAGGATTAGCTTCTGGATCACCATTTTATGTTTCTAATGAAAATATTTTTTTTGAGGGTTTGATTGCATGGAGGTTGAATTTTGTGGAATAACTCCCATCAATTTCACTATTTCCAAATGGTTTTCAACTAGATTATTCATAGAACAAGAAATGCCCAATGGTTCTATATAAATGAAAGACCTAGTTTCCAAATATAGGAACATGTTGGAGATATTGGCCAGTGGGACATCAGAACTCACACTAGTCGAGAGGATGGGAGGTTGGGACCATCACACCATTTTGGGGGGAATTATTTCCTACTCTAAGTCTCTATCATAGATTTAAGATATTTTTGTGAATAATTTATTAATTCTTAAGTATAATTTGGGTCACCCTTCAATTAAAATTAAATTATTATCATGTATAGAATTTATATTCATTTGTATGTGTCATATGTTCTTAATCAATAGATATATCTCTATGTTTCTGAGGTTCTCCATCAATTTTACCCTCTTATGTATTGATTATATATTCTTTGGTTGTTATTATGATAATATTGATTTCTGCCACATGGTGGGGTAATCTGTATGGTATCATTATCTAGGGAGACGTTTTCTTATTTAATGTTGGGATAAAACCCATAATACTGGCTTCGTGTGTATCCTTTTTTAAAGGAATCAAAATTCGTGTAGTTTTGTGCCACTTTACGAGAAACATCATACCTTTTAAGGTCATGTGATAAGGACCAAACCATGCAGTTTAAAGTCATGTGGTAAGGGCATCTAGGTGGAAGGTGTCTTTTCAAATATTGGTGTGGAACTTATTCTGATGTAGCCCAGGGAACCTGGAAGGGATATGGATTCCCAGGATGAAGAATACTCTAATATTAATGTGGTATAAAAATAATTTGGGTTGATTTGGGGTGTTGGGTTTGGACCTCTGGGAGGCATCCAATGTATCCCGTTTGGATGGGAATCAATTACCATGTAGTTAGTTGTGAGGACCTATGCCTATAGAGGTCCTATGAAGGTTTATGTCATAGAAGTCTATATCCATTTGAGTGGATTATGTTGGGGATTATTCTTAAGAAGGATTTCTTGTGAAATGGTCTATGATACATATCGTGAATCATAATGATTTAGAGGCTTGTTTGGGGATTACACCTAAGGAGTAGTCCTATGGAATAACATGATGATATGATTGGAAAATATACCATGTAAGAGTCCTATGAATGGGTTGGGGATTAAACTTGGAGTGATGTACATAGTTTCAATTTAATGGCTTATTCCCATGGAGGATTTCCGTGTTTGGCCTGGTTTGGGATTATTATTAAAGGTTATTCCTGGATGATTTGGGTTTGGTTGGGGATTACTCTTGAAGAGGATGCATAATCCATGCTTAGTGTGAGAAAAACGAGCAAGCATGAGACATGGGGAACTACACAATATTCTTTTCCCTATGGTTGGATACATAGAATTTATCACCCACATCTAAAGATAGATTCTAAAGGAAGGTGAGGGGAATATAAAAAATAATATTTTATACCCAAACATGCATATGATCATGAAGAATCCATGACTGTGACTAACCAATAAGCATACGTCATTAATGACGATTCATGCATGAATGTATGAAACAAGATGAAGTCAACTATCTGGTCAACTGCATGATCCTTCTTCCAATTTTGAAATATGAGGGGTACAATAGATGAAAAAATGGGGTTAACACGCCAATTCCCACATCCATTTTGTATCCTAGATAACCCGATTGGACTACCCATCAGGGTATGACTAAACATCCTAAGAGGGTAATGAGTTCAACCTTCTGAAAGAAAGTCTAGTGGATTTTCCTAAAATTGTTTCTTTAGGGAAGATAGGTGGATGTCATTTCATATCACCCACCTAGAACTAGGTCCTCAATGTATTAAAGATAATAATGGAAGGGATAGAAGAAAAACCTCTTGTCCAATATTGGGAAATCCCTAACACCACCCCAAGGGTTGATGTCCTTATGACCATGGGAATTCATATGCACATGCACCCCAAGGACCCTAAATGTCAGGTAGGACTTGTGTGGGAAACCTCTAACCTAAGAAATGCATATCTAAATGGGTGGCAAGATATTGTTCCCGTTTCCATGGTTTTTAATGTTAATAGTTTTTTTGAGGTTTTAATTTTTCCCCTATAGATGAGGAATCAAAAGAAATAGGACCCCTACCATTAGTGTCATGAAAGAGGACTCAAAATGGGCTTGTGTAGGTTACAACATAGAGAGTAAAGGTTACTCATGAGGTTCCTAGGAGAATGTAGAGGTTCTTCTCAAAGGGGGGATACACTTGCGTGAGGCGGATATGCATTAGGAAATTCCCCACTTGGGAAACAACACTTGGGAGAGGATTTAGCCTAGGAGCCATGGGTCTCCACATGTGCCTTTGGATGGGTCTCACAAAGGTCCTTGGTTTGGGAAGGGTCCTTCTCACAAGTAGTTGTCCACTGGTGGGATATGTATTGTGGTTCCGACTATAAAATGATTTTTATTTATCTATCTATCTCAATTACATATTCTATTATGGTCTAAAGAGATACCTAAGGGTTCTTTGGACACCATGGTGAAGGGGTTGCAGATCTAGTGCTTGGGGCTTCATATAATTTTCTTACTGTGAAAATTAAGAGGATTGGGGTCCCATTAAAAAGTAAATAGGGGACTCTAGTTGAAGGAGCTCCTCTACATAGACCCACGGCATAGGTTCCTAGTGAAATTTCCCCACATAGTGATTCCCTTCCATTCAGCATTATGTAGGAGGCTATATAAGTGTTCTGATTTGTAGGAGTTTACCCGTAGGTTGGATAGGGAAAATACCTTGCTTATTCTTGGTTATATACACCTATTTAACATAATAAGGTATTTTTAATAATCATTTCATCCCTTATGAAACAACAAAGTTTCAATAATCGTACAATATATATTTTTCATACACATTACAAATTTTTAATGATATTTTATTTAGAACTCCGTATAAGGTATATTTTGAAATTATTCTCTTTTCATTGTCAAAAACTATTTGTAATTTATTTTTTCATCATCTTTAATATATAATTCATAAATGTTTAAAAAAATTATTTTCATTTCAATTTATATTTCAATGTATATATGTCAATATGTTATGTTTTGACCATCCTTTATATTTTATTATAATATCATCAATTTTATAAAATGATATGTTTGATATCATATAATATTTAAAGGCTATGTTATGTGTTTTTTTTGAATTTTTATGCATATCATTTTTTCATTGGGTTGTTTGACATATATTTATGATTGATTTGAAGTGGAAAACATATGTATAGATGATTTTGGGTAGGTTCCTAGATCACCCTCCATTTCATTGGTTTATATTTAGGTCTTATTATCACAAAAGTGTACACCAGAGAACTTATCCCAAGACATATGGTATATCAGTGGGTTTATACAAAGAAAAAATGGTACATAAAAGATTTCATCTCATTCCCAATGATATAACAGAGGAATATCCCAACCCAAGAATATATATTTGTTCTTATCCTAAGCCTACTATGTGGTGAATGTGTTGGTGGGTACCCATGAATTTTTTTACTACGATTATGCGTTTCCATACTCATATATCATAATCTTGTGTCTATGATTATTCCCCTTGAATCATGTTTAATGGCTCATGATTCAACACACATTTTCCATGGTTCAGGTTTATTCATTTTTGATGACATGTACTTCTATAATTACTTATTTATAACTCTAATTTTTGATTCATTATAATATAGAATATCTCTTTTCCATAGGTTTTCTCATATTCTTGTAATCTAGCCCTTGAGGATATGTTTGTATGGTTTCTATTGCTAATTGTTGAGATCACCTATATCTTATTATTTCTTTTCCCCAACTTATGGGAAAATCTATAAATATTAGACTGTGTAGAAGGAATTCTAGATTATTTTGATTATGGAGAATTTGTTTTAGATTAGGATTTTTAGTTAGCGATTTTCTAGGATATTAATCCCTTAGGTCCTTTGGTTGTGTGATTATTTGCAACATGTATTGTAAAAATAATGATACTAATGTATTATTTATTTCATGATTATGTAGGGTTTATTTAGTTGGTATTAGAGAGAGGATTATTTTTTGGGGGACTTATTTGAATAACATTAGAAAATTCTTTGGGACAAATGGGAGGTACTATTCTAAGTATAAGATAAAATCATGTTTTTTGGTAAAATATAACTTATATGTTTTTCATAGAAATTAAATCCATGTATGGATAATATAAGTGGATGCTGGATCTGGATCCAATGAACCTAGGTTAAATCACTATAAAAATGTTTTGTTGGTTATTAACTAAATTATTACCTAGTGCAAAACAAAAAGTCCAAACTACACATCTGGTTTGGAACTCTAGATGAATATGCATTGGATAATCAACATTATCTTTATGAACTACTAATAATTTTTGAATAATTGAAAAAAAAAATTAGATAACTATGTAGGGTTAGGACCACAAAAAACATCAATTCAAACCTATATATTCAAATGTTATGTTATATATTTCATTTAAGTGTTTTTATTCTGGGATAATTGTTTTAATTATATAAATTTAACAATTTATTATTTCATATATTCTGTCATTTAATGTAATGAATGGTACCCAAGGAAACTAAGACAATAATGGTTGTAATAGACCATGTGAAATATTTTCCAACAAGAAATCATATAGGATAGTAAATGATGTGAAAACTTTATGATAATTCTACCCCAGTTTATGAAGAATAATCCAACCCATATGGATCTCCAAAATACACTAATTAATAAAGGTCCAATATTATATTGAGTTTTTCATGAGTAAAATAATAAATATAATCAAGGTATCTCCAAATGAACTAATTTATTTTTAGTGTATCAATATAGTAAAAAATATTTTCTTCCTTTTTATAGAGATTATATGATGCAATGGTTTTTCAGTTTTATATCATTTAGAACATGAATATCATCACTAGTTTACAAAAATAAAGAACCTGAGGCTAATGAATGAAATAGATTCTAGTAAATTGGAATATTTTAAAGAGGCATTTGTTAATAAATATTGTTCATATTCTCTTTCTAAATAAATAATGATAAAATTGCTTAATTTGAAGAAAAATGAAGCTGAAACCGTTAGTACCAATGAAGAAAACATAATAAGGCTTTAAAGGTATAATTATGCTTCTATCATTTACCATGAATATATGGTAAATAATTTATTTTATGTTTTAACTTTGAGTCTCTAGAAATCCTTGGCTATAATTTAAGTTGGAAACTATAAAGATAATTTTTTTTTATTTTCACTTCTGGTGGAAATAGAAATGAGAAACTATAGTTATTCTCATCGTTTGGGGGACTAGAAGGGAAAAATATATTTCAATGTATATTCATCTGATAAAAATAATGGATAATATAAAATTGATCTTTTAATATGTATAAAATATGTGAAGAATAATAGGGGGACCATATAAAATTATTAAGTTATTTCTTCAAGTGTAGAACCAAATTTCATCGAGCAATTAAATTTCAAATAGATATAAAGAAAAAGTCTAATAAAATTGTTTTTGGGAATTACCAACATAACAAAAAATCCTATTTCCAAAGCATCGGTCATAAAGAGTATGTTTATTTTGAACAAAAGTACATTGAACTAAATGTTAATAGAAATAATCGACATCAAAATCATCATAATTTAAAAAAAATTAAAAACACCATGTATTCACCATGTATAAAATATATTTTGATAATAAAGTGGATCATGCTACTTAATGAATAATTATTCACTATGAAATATTATTGTATATCTTGTTTTATTCTAATTATAATAAATATATCATATCAAATTATTTTTTATAATAACATCAAGGGAACTACAAAATGATTAGATGGTATTAATAAAAAAACATATCATAATTTATTATACTTAGTTAATATATATAAATATATTTATAATCTTAATTATGGAATTATTTTTATTCCCCCTTTAGATAAATTTTATGTGATTTAAGATATTTATTAACTATCTCCACATAAAATCAACAATAATAAACATAAAGGGAAATCTCATTTTATGTTTTAAAATGAATTATTGTCATCTATCTGTACAATGTGGATTATGAGATCTCTCAAGAAACGTAATTCCGTTATATAATTTTTTTACCAAATCATGACAGATTTTTGTCTTCAACTATTTGTGAAAAAATAAATATTTTTATTTATGAATTATGAGGTAAATTGATATATTTCAAAATTTTATTGATTACACTCTAGAAATTTTACATTGAGTTGAGTCTATATCAGAGATACCCTTATTATTATTCACCTAAAATTATTAATTAAAATTTAGAGGATTAAATTTATTTAATGGGGGGAATGTAACACCCTAATATTTTGTTTTGTATTTCGTTAAATAATTAATTATTTGATAGCTTTTAAAATTAGAAATGATGGACAAAAAGCAAAACCATGATTAATTTTTATGAAAATATATGTATTAAATATAAAACTTAAAACAATTTCATTGAATTAGTGTGTATTAATAAGAGTATCTGAATTATGAAATATAGTTATAATGAAAAAAATTATACTTTTAAAACTAATGAAATTCAACTAACATAGATAAAAAACTAAGAAAATTATTTTAAGTACAAAATATTTTTTTTTATACTCTATGTTTTATTTTAAGAAACTAAATATATTTTAATTTAAAAAAATATTTATAATATGAAGAATATATTTAAAATGAATTAATTAATAATTAAAAGAAACATAAATTACCGTAATAAATTTAAAATTTTATTATCCAACATGATTAGTGTTCTGCTATATTTTTTGTTTTTTTACTAAATTATATATTTATAAAAATTCATAAATATGATTTGAAAAAATTAACATTATTTTTTTATTGATCATAATATAATTATCTTAATATTAATTTTTTAGGTCTTTCTAAAATAATAAATGTTTTACTTGAACAATATAAAATACTATTTTTGAAATTATTGTGGCATTTATGACTTCACTAGTATATAAGAACAACCTAAATCATTTGGAACCTTTTTATTGACCTAATTTATTTCATATAATTAAAATTATTTATTTTCAAATATCATGATATAATTATAGAATTATTTTTTATATTTTAAATTATACATCAAATTTAAACAAAAAATGTTTTTAATACATTGAAAATTAGTATTATAAAATAAATTTCATTTAAATTTATAAATTGAATCAAATGAAATAAATTTTTGTTTCATATTTTTTGGGTCCAAATTATCTCATATAGAATATTTATTTTTAGTCATAAATATTTAGTTACCATAGGTAAGAACTAGTTATATCAGTAATATAATAAATGAAAAAAATTAATAATTAAAGGTGTACATGGATTACAATATGAAAAAAACATGTCTATAATTCAAATTTTTAGGTATTCATCAATGTTATATCTTCTAATCTATATTATTTATCAACTATTCATCCATATTTCTTCATAGTGACTCCCCAATATTGGAATGTATGGGATATTTACAAAAATTCCATCTATCTTCAATTATAAAAGTGGTAGTCCTCTCTCCATTTTACCACCACAACAAAAATACTTAATTTCATTAAAAAAATCATACCAAAAAACCAATTTTAGACTACTATCCACCTTAAGGACGTTTTTGACTTCTCCAAAGACAATACCTCAATGGGTTAACCACCTTAACAACGGAGATAATCAATGTTTTAAGGTATAAATTTCTAAGCACTCCTCCATATTTTATATTTTTTATGTTCTTTTCTTCTTCTTAAAGATTAATTTCACCATATAAAAATGATTATATAAATATAATTATTAAAATCTAATGTTATTTTTATTATTTTAAAATAATTTTTCATCCTTTTATTTTCCATTATGAAAATGGAAAATGAGAATCATTCATTATGCAGATTACAGACTCAAAGATGCAATGTGGATTGTTTTCCTTCACCACGTTAAAATTATTTTCCTAGAATATAATTTAATATATAATTATTATATTTATATCAAAAGTATTTTTTTAAAATTATTATTAAAATTAAACATTTTTCTTATTCTATATAAAATGAGATCATCATCCATGTGTACATGTGAACAATCAAATCGATGGAACAATCAATTTATAGTTTTCATTTCATTACTTCATCAAAAGGTTGGAAGTGATAATTGTTTCAAAGGATAAATATTATTTTTTATGACATGAATAAGTGTCTGGTAATACTAATTTAATATATTATTAATTATACAAATAATAAACAATAATTATAAAATATTCTATCTTGATGAAAAACAATATTGGAAAAATTAATTTATTCATATTATTTAGTATTTTTATATCAATTAATTATTATTATTATTTTCATTTATGATATATCACAATAATAAAAAAAATATGACCATTATCTTTCTATTATAATTATATTGAGTCTAAATCATCTCATAATCACCAATTATTCATGGTATGTTCATGTTTGGGTCAGTATGACAACCAACATGAATAAAACCTATAAATTATATCACGAATGACAATTAAACCATAATTTATGGTACAATATGATAAAAAATATTTTACTATGATTTTTTGGTTTTGTAATAGATTAAACAATATTTAACTCAATAATTAAGAAATACCATTTTGATGGTTAAGAAAAATAACCATGTCTGTTTATTGTTGATTTCATCTTCAATGATATAAAATGAAACACTCATAAATGGAAATGTAAACTATATAAATTATTATTATTAATCCTATAATAGTGAATTTTATAAACCTAGAATGGTGAAATTTTAGTTAAAAATATTTATCGACACCACTCCTATGAGACTAGTGAAAATAGTCAAAAACTATAAACACTTTATTTGGTAAAATGGGTAAAAATTAACAAATATACCTGTAGTTTATGATTATAAATGAAAATTATAAATAATTTATGGAGTGAATATGATTTTAAAATTATCATTCAGTATATTTATGTTTTTTATATATGTGGTTAAATAAATCTTATTGAAATACATAGTATAGGAAAGGGTTTTGTTTGTCTCATTTTCAAATCCAGGAAACATGTTTGATATTATACACCATTACTTATTTTATATTATTTATTCACTAACCAGTTGATTTCGAATATTAAAATATCATTAATATCATGATATTTTAATATACATTTTACGATATTTCTCTCAATTTCGTTTGATTCATTAATTAATAATTTCTAAAGAGTTTCATCGATTTAATTTCCAAATCATTGGGTCATAGTATTTTTTTAACAAATATAATTTTCATATTTATTTGATCGTATCCATCCTTATATTGTTTGGTATTTCATTTCTTCCATGAAGGTAATTAATTATTATGCACAATAAATAATCTTTCATTGTTTGTTTTTCAAAATTAATGTTACCATTGGTAAGAATAGTTTTCATTAATACAAATGAATTTTTATTCTGTGTATATATTTTCCTAACCACAAAAGTTCTTTTATTTTTTGATAGAAAATATGTGTAGTTTTTCAAATTCTCATAATTTTATTTATCATTTTTATAATTTAAATTTTAATAAACTATTTTCAATATAGGATTTCAAAAAAAGGAGTTTAAAAATATAAAAAAGGGTTTTACATCTATTAAAAATGAAATTATTTATCTTGTACTCTATATTTTTTAATAACCCTCTAGTGGAAAAGGGAGCTATTCCAATGGACCTATACCAGTGGTTTGATGAAACTACTGTTATAGATCCATCTATACTAGTGGATTACAATAACTGTTTGTATAATGTGTTTTTCTAAAGTATATTCCATTGGTTACAGTAAATTATTGGTATAGGATGTTTTATTGAATTATATACCAATGGTTCTAATAAAATATTGGTACATAATATAAAGATACAAAAATAGTAATATATATCTATTGGTATAGAAAAATGATGCACCAATAGTTTTATTTAACCATTGGTATAGAGTTTTGACCATAATTCTAGCCACATCCTATCCCTACATAGATATGACTTGCATCTACATTTAACCACATGATCATGTTCCATTATCTTCACTAGCCATGGGGATCCATCCTTATTTTTTCTTTTCATTCATTTTTCCCTTAAAATCATATTTATGACTTCTATATACATCATATCTACTTCCAAGAATCATTTATTTTTTTATCTACAACTGAAAATATAAACAATAATTTTTATTGTTGTATTATTTAGATTCATTAAACAAGGGTTATTACTTGTATCCATGGATTGGATTAATAGATTTTTTATTCTATTTTTATGGATATACTTACTATCATTATAGTTTTATTGGATATGTGTCATTGTTTTTAGAATTTGAATAATGTTGTGTTTGTTCTCGTGGAAGTGGTATTATATAGTTAATTTATAAATGATTTGTGGTGGTTTGTGTTTTTGGGATGATAATAATTTTTTGATGACATCTACTCTAATTTAAGAGAAGATTATTTGATTTTTAGCTATAGAATCATGGGACATCTATACTTTTATTGATATATAGTTTATTAATTTTCTATATGATCACTCTTTTTATTTCTCTTCTTTTGTAAATTTTCTACTACTATATATTTCATTTTACTTTGTAAGTGGATTATTTTCATACCTTAATCCTAATACGTGACTTCTTTAGAGATGATTTTCTCAATATAATCTCCAGCCCTTCATTTTTTATATATAGAACCTAATTTGACTCTCTTGGATAGTTTTATACTCATTATTTTTTTTATTTTTATAATTTCACTAGAAAGTGTAGTGTGATATAATCAATATTTAAAATAATAAAAATGTTTTCAGCTTGAGTAATAAATTGAAAATCTGACCAATAGTGGACCGGTTTTTCAAACTATACTATTTTCATGTGACACTATACAATTGAGTTGACCATTTGAAATTAATTTTATTATTATTACAAATTGGTCTTGTTTATTAGAAAATATCATTTCTAGTTAGTGATTGTTTGATTTCTCTTGAGGGAGATCATCAACACTTTTTAAGAGTCTCAATAATCCAATAATAAAAATTTATGTCTAGAAACATATTCCACGAAACCCATTGATATATTAGAATTAAATTTCATGGATATATGTATATATATAATTTTATTATAAATATTATATTTTATATATTATATTAAAATTATCATATATATTAGTGTGCGTTTTATTATTTTATTTAAAGTGGTCAATTATCATTTTCTTAAATATATTTCCAATTTAACATCAATTTTATTTCATTGTTTTTATGAAATAACATGTAACATTTTTTTTCTAGAATAGATAGAAGTTGTATGTATGAAACCGATCAGATCTCAAGCGGTTTTCAAATCAAGTTGGAGATATTTTATATTATTCATTTTAAAATGATTGAAATAGACGAATTTTGAACTTCCTATTTTATAATTGTGTTATAAGACCATTGTTTATTCATAATGATGCTAGGTACTATATAACAATATATGGCTTAAAAAAATACTATGTTCTGAATAACAATTGTGATTAATGAAAATATCAAAAAGTTCACGATCTAAATGAGGGGATTGGATTGAATAGTAATTAGATGTTTAGTTTTTATTTATTTCTTATTGTTAGAATGAAAGAATTACAAGACAATAAGCCTTAAATAAGAGTACCCATTATTCATGTCATGAAAATGATAATGTGTTTATGGTGAAATAATTGAGTAATGCTTCCATGACTCTAGTATATCGATAATTTGGTAAAATAATGATGTTAGAATCTTTAATCTGAAATCTTCATGGGTATTTTTTGGTATTTCTAATAATATCATAAATTATATTATAATTATTTTAAATGAATTATTCCAAATGATGCAGTTATTCTCTCAAAACATTATATGGAATAAGTTTTATTTTATTAACATGAATAATCTAAAACAAATTCATGTTTTCCCAAAATATTGAAGCTTATTCAAGTCAAAAGCTACTATACTCAATGATTTTATAAAATTTGGTGCAACTGAATGGAAGAAAAATTCTAATGGAACAATTAATTTTGTAACATATAAGTAATGTGGTACTCTCCTTGATTCCAAGACTCTGTTGTATATTAATTTCTGATGAAATTTCAATAAATTGTGATGGAATCATAATGAGGGAAATAAGGATAATTATGAGTTGATTCATCGTACAAATATATTAGTATAGAAAAATATGAATCTTGATATCCTAATTTTTCAATTGATGTGCATAATTTGTGGTTGGGTCTATCATCCAATTGTTTTAATCCATTCAGAAATATTCTTACATGTCACAGTACATGTTCGGTTTTATACACATTTACAGACTTTCTCCATCGATGTTTTTAAAAAACATTCACTATAATGTGAATACTCTTATATAAACCATCTAATCCAAAAAACAATATATATGTATACATGAAATCCTTAATAAAATGGCGGAATTATATTTGTAATGTGAGAGTGTTCACATAGGACACTTATTAAAAAGACATATTTTAGATGTGTGTTGTGCTTATATGAATGATAAATTATTTAATTGCTTATGGAATGATACCTGATTGGAACACAAAGGGAAAACATTCATATCATATTTTTATAAAGACTAAATGGTACATAAGAATTAAATATCTTCAAATTTTAAATTTTACTGGACATAAATGATTCATTCTTACAGATCATCCATATATAAATAATATTTGATGGTTTGATAACACCATGGACACCGAAAATACACGTCACATTATGTTTGGGGAAGATGTTCTTTATTAATTGCAACGTGTGTGTTTTTTCATTTGGGAAGGGTCAAGTTAAATCTAGAAAGAGGAATGATGTTTCAAATGAGTCTAATTACAATTTGAATAAGAAGAGTATCTTCTTGGAGTTTCCTTTTTGGTCATTCCAATTTTCAAACCATTTCTTATACGTAATTCACATTGAAAAAAATTGTGAAATATTACCTTCAATTAAACTAAATTACATGGGATTGACAAAACATGATTTAAGATCATGGTGTGACTTGGGGGATTAGGGTATTAGACCATAATTTCATCCTTTGGATATTGATGAAAGTAAAATGAATATTTTGTGTGCTTCTTATTTGAGGACACCTTTAGATAAAAAAATCAATTTTTGGAAGTACTACAGACTGCCACACCCCGACCTACCCCTTTATTTTATTTTATAAATTTCATTGACTTTTAAATTTTTTTTGGGGTTCGGGTTGAGTCTCGAACTAAATACTATTGAGTTATGTAAAAACATAAAGTGCACGTTTTTGAGTTGACGTCATTGGGCGCACGGGCAGAGCATATTTTTGAAACCCCGCGAGGCTTCACGCCAGGCTACGACACAGCCCACCTACGTTTGGAAATTTAAAATGGGTAATTTCTATAAAATATTGTGTGATTTAACAATTTTATAGTTGATAATAATAATAATAATAATATTTTTTTTTGGTCGGTGTGCGGTCACCGCACGACTAGCATAAGCTATGCGGTCAGCACGGTTACCCGGGTAGTTGCGGTGTCTAAATAAAATAAAGTGAAATGGGGGAAAAGCATTAAAATATAAAGAAGCGAATATATATATATATATAATTGAAATAATAATAATATTATTGGTGCGAATAATAATGTTATTAATAAGGTTCTTCTGTTTTTATTATTATTGAAATTATTATCTTCCTATCTGTTAGTATAGTTGTTGTTGATATCAAGATCATCAATAAATGAATTGAATATTATTATTCTTATCATTTGGTCATTATATTTATTATGATTTAATTTTTTATAATTATTATTGTTATCAAAATTATTATATTTATTATTATAGATTGATGTTTTATTATTTTAATTATTTTTGTTTTTAATTACTTAATTTTATTTATTATCATTTTTTCCTCTCTTTTTCTTCTTTTTTTCTTTTCTTTTCTCCCTATTTTTTTATTTCCTTTTAACCCTAGAGCAGATCACACCTTTTTTTCTTTCCTCTCACGCTACAGTTGCCACTCTTTGTCCGCTCTCCCTCTCCCCACATGTTATTCCTCCCGAACCCCTCCTTCTTCACCCCCGCACTTCTTACTTGCACCGTCAGTGACCCTAGCTCCCCATAACACTCCCTTCTACTTGTAGCGCAACCGGGTCACGCCTCAGAATCCACCTCATTGTATTGCCTCCAGCAAGTGCTGCTCTCCTCTCCGGCTTCCATCGGTAAACCAGATGTGCCCGTCCGGTCCACTTCCGACCTCTAGGCCGCCTCCCTAACCGGCTATCCACGCACCCAACACCACCTGCACATCCCCTCCTCTGATTCTCTCCCTTGCGTAGCGTAGAAGCGCCTCCCGGTTTTCTCTAATTCTCTGTTACAAGCAGGTGACGCCAAACCCCATCCATCTTCTTCTTCTCCTCACACATCACTTCCATCTGAGAGTAGCAGCCCCCCCCCCCACCCCCGCTCTCTGGCTGTTTCTAGCATCCCTCCGGCCAACACGACCCCTCCCCTTTCTGACAAACCCTATTCCAGCACTCCTCTCTCCGGCCCGACCCCCATTCCAGCCATCTGCCTTCAGTGTGCCACACTAACTCGCAGCCGACACCCCTCCACGGAGCAGCGCTCCCTTCTCCCTCAACCAGCAGGGTAACCCCCCTGTCCGGTTGTTTTTCCCCTCTCTGGATACCCCTGACACAACATGCAACCCATGAAGTCCCGTGTTTAGTGTGCACCGTCCCTGACCCACGACCTTCAGCAAGCTACTCTTTGTTGGTGTCGCCCTCTCGCCGACATCACCCCCTTGTCTGCGGCCTCTCCCTCCGGCGACAGCCTTCCCCTTCCGTAAGGTTTCGTGGCAAGTATATTCTTTGATTAAGGTTTAATTTTTTTTCTAAAACCCTATGTGTTTGGATTCAATATTGTTTGTAAAGGGTTTATTTATGCTTTTAGAGCATACCGTTGTGGTGCGGATGTGATCGTGCACCAGTCTTGGGGGTGCGTTGCCATTCTGCCATGTGTTGAGGTATGATCCCCTTTGCATGTTACCTTTAAAATTTATTATTTCCCATAATTATTTTTTTATCTCTACCCTTAGTTGTAATATAGTGTTTTCGTATATTTATTATAGTTAATCTTTGTGGTATGCAGTGTTTGGGTTCTGTTGCTTGATATTTTGGCGTAAATTGTTAAGTAGTGCACCCCTCCTTTTTCATTTAAGAATTTTTTGGTTGGTTTTGCAAGTGACTGGTAATTATGTTTTTTTACATTTTTTGGTCTTATATGTATAGACATTATGCTGGACATGGTAATTGAATTTCCTCGAGTGGACCATTGGGTTACGGTTTCTAAAGTGACATTTATATGGTTACAAAATGGATTTTTGACATATGATGTATTTTAATTAGGTGGTGCAATTAGTTTATTCTACTATGCAAGTCATGTGTTTTATATTCAGGTATGTTGAGGATCTTTGGTTGATCATAAAAGTGGCTTTGAACAGGTTTTGAGTGTTTAAATATATGAGTTACTTTTTGAAAAAAATGCTACATAAATTTTAATGTTTTTTAGGAAATAATGTAAATGGCGAGAAGTATATTTTGTATTTATGTCGAGGTTGTTTTTGTGTTGTTTTTTCATTTGGATTTTCATAAGTCATTGGTTATGGGTTTTTTTGTGTTTGTCGCAGCGCATTAGCGAGGTTTCTCCATTATATTGCGGTCATTAGCAAGTTGCGCGTACTTGTGCGCAAGTGTGAGACGTGTCGTGTCGTCATAACCGAGATGCAAGTCAAGGTAGGTCCCCCACTGCACATAACTTTAAATTTATAATTTATTAATTTCTTGATGTTTTAGTAATTTTTAATAAATGGGAAATAATATAAGAGAATTAATATTTAAATTATTATTTAGTGTAAAAAGAGCCGTTTATTTAATACACGGCACTTGAGATATTTTCCTGATGAGCAGACACCCCGTAGTGAATGAATTCAATTTTTTCCATTAAACATAATTCACACAATTTTAAATATAGTTATGGTTTTGAAGATAAATTATTTCTTCCGAACAAGTGTTTTGGGTTTTCTTGAGAAATGAGGTTTTCCATTAATGTTGGTGAAGGCCCATTTGACACATTAATAAAATAAATTATTTTGGAAAAACTCACATGGGGGTTAATCCGGGGTGATCATTGGTGTGCGTTGATTGCGTGAGTTGTGTATGATATTTTTCCCTCGTGACTGATTGATTTACATTATGGACGCACCCCTTTTTATTGCATGTGTTGACATGGGAACCTGGCATAGTGAGTGAATCGTCTGAAAATTATCGTTGCAATAGTTTAGATTATGCACTGGCTAGTGGCCCCATTGAAGGGGAACACTGAGTTATTGCGGCTATGGGGATTAGGCCCCTTGGTTTGGCCATGAAGGGCTATTCCGGGTGATAGGGCATTATGACGTCATCAAGTAGAGCATGCCTTCAGGATGAGTCACATGTATAGTATATTCTGGATTGTTCATGAGCTCCTAGGTTTGACCCTTGTTTCTTTTAGTGTTTATTTGTATGTGGCAGACGATTGAGAGTTCTAGTTCGGTTGCTGGCCCAGTGTGCCACTTTTTCTATTTCCCTTAGTGTGGGTTGTGTGTTGTGTGTGGTTTTCCATTTGACCAAGAACAAAAATTTGGATTTATAAATTGTTTGCAAAAGTTTTTTAAAATGCAATGCATCTATTTCTTCTAAACACTAAACATGTTTTTAAATTAAAATGGGAAATGGACTGTTACTTGTTTTTGAAATGAAAGTGTGTCTGGAAACCGATATTTTATATAATTTAGTTCAAACCTGGAATTGATAAATTCTTTATTTAATGGTATGTGCATTGGGAATAGAATTAGTCAGGCCTACCTACTGAGTTTTAATACTCATTCTTATAGTGTTTTACTATTTTTAGTCTATGTTTCAGGTTGAATTGAGCTTGTTCTCCAGGGGCGAGACTTGGTTGTGCTTTGGAGAGTGACTCTCGAGGTCACAAGGAGTTTTGGTCGTGGTCAGGTTAGTTTATTGTTGTTGGTCTCTTTTTTTTTGCGTTGTTCTATTTTATTTCAGCTACTTTATTTATTTTAACGGGCGAAATCATTCTATATTGATCTCTTTTGATGCCCTGGTGCTTGTCGCCAGCCCGGGAGGATCCGGAACACCTCTTGGGCCATGTCGTGGGCCGGCTCGGGTGACTGGTTCCGGGTCGACCCGGGTTGGTTTGTGAGAAAATTGTATCAAAGGGGTCGGCTTCTGAGCAGACCTTGTTTTCAGAGCACCCATTGTTATTTTGGTTTGTCATGGTATAAGGAGTAGAAATTTTGGGACTCGAGGAATACAGATGAGAAGGACGTCATAAACCCTTGCTCGTTCGGAACCTCGGGTTACCATTGGATGTTCGGGTTAATGGTGACTGTTGGTTCTTCTAAATTGTTTTATGTTGGGATGTGAAATGAAATCCATGCTGGTGATCTTCATGAGCATGCATGGTCTGGCAAGCCATGTGGAGTTGGAGAAACTACCCTAAAGTGCTCCTTGTGACGGTGGCATGACTAGCAAATGGCCACCAACCAAATGTCCAAGTCATCCATCGACAATAGTTTCTCCTTGTGGATCGTTTGGGATTTTTTTATTTCTAAGAATCATTTTGCAAGGTTTGATTATGAAAATTGTGAAATGTTGAAAGTTAAATGACAATGACCATGTTTTGATTATGTTCTTTGTTTCTTTGTTCCTTGGTGTTCACCCCCACTACAGTTTGATGGATTCCCAAGGTGCAGCTTCGGGTGGTGCGCCCCTAGAGAATCATCCGGTTGATCTACCTATAGACTATGTTCTGGAATTCCGGATGTTGAAACCTCCCCTGTTTTATGGTCAAGTAGATCCACTTGATGTGGAGGAGTGGTTGCAGAAGATTGAGAGGATGTTCAGTTTTATTGGGCTGCCTGAGTCGTTAAAGGTGATGTTGGCTAACTTTACGCTTGAAGGCCAAACCTGGAAATGGTGGAAGTTCGTGTCTCATAACAGGCCTCGGGAAGATCTAACATGAGATTTTTTCAATTCATAGTTCATCCAACAACACTTCTCTGAGTTGACAAAGCTGAGGAAGAGGATGGAGTTGTGTTGTCTTCAGCAGGGTGTTAAATCGGTACTGGAATTCTATCGATGTTGCATAGATCTAGTTCTGTATGATCAGGGGTTTGATGCGAATTATCCCAGGAAGGCTCGACAATTTGAGTCCGGACTCCGACCTGTGCTACGATCGAATGTGGAAGAGCTCAACCAAACAACCTTCTTGGATATTGTGGGGAAATTCTTTTTGGATGAGGATGGGTTAGCAGGAGGACTTGAGGTGGTGAATGCTCCAGCTTTGGGAAGTAGTGCAGAGGATGGTGATAAGAAGAATGAGAAGCGACCTGAGGCTAGTGGTGCTAGTAGTGGAATCAAGAGACCTTCAGATCATCAGTCATCTTCTCCACAGTGCAATGCCGGGATCTGTCACCAGTGTGGTAGACAGGGTCACAAGAGGCCGACATGTCTGAGTGATCTGAGACCCTGCCACACCTATGGACATTGGGGTCACTTGCAGCATTTCTGCCGTGGTGTTTCCTAGAAGCACGCTGAAACTAGACCTGGCTCATCAAAGGTCTCCTCGGCCCGTCATTAGGAGTAGGGCGATGTTTGGGGATCAGTTTGAGGTTTCTTCTTTGTAGTGTTTCTTAGAAGTAGTAATAATATTTTGTAGCATATGCAGTGTTTCTTTTTCTTCAGTTGTAATAATGGTTGTGGTTGAACCTCTTTAAAACTTTTATTTTATTGGAAATGTGTTTGGTGAAATTCTGCAATGTGAGGCCCCAGAGTGAAGCTGACGTGTAGTCAGGATAACACCAACAGTGAAAAGGGGCCTCTGTTTAACCTTTGTCCTTAATGTGGAATGATTTGTGTTCTTCCGAGGCTATGACGTTGTTGATGGGGAGACGATGATAGTTTTGATGCTCTATCGGTTGGGCCCTTCCTCTCCCTCCCCAACCCTTGTGGTGGGGTTTTTGGTCTATGTGGAAAGTTTTCAAGTTTGGTTAATCTCGTTTGTCCTTATGGTGGGGAGACCCATCATGGGTCTCATTGAATTCAGTTTGGCTTGATTCCTATGGCGGTATGTCCGTTCAGACCTCCCCGTGTTAGTATCAGATTTTAGTTTCGGGTTTCATTTTGGCGGAGTTTAAACTATTTGTGTTTCGAGGATAAGTTCCATGTCATAGGATTTCGGTGTTTGTTTGGATCGATCAACTGGAGGCGCTTAAACTTTTGGGGGTGAGTGACACTTTAGGAGTTGAATCATTTGGTCTTGACCTTATCGTGGCTTTCTGGGGGCGGAAAGCGTTATGGTGGGGAGAATTGTCACACCCTAACCTACCCCTTTATTTTATTTTATAATTCTCTTTGACTTTTAAAATTTTTTTGGGGTTTGGGTTGAGACCTGGATTAAATTTTTTTGAGTTATGTCAAAAAAAATAATGCGCAAATTTTTGAGTTGAAGTCGTTAGGCGCACGGGCGAAGCACATTTTTCAAACCCCACGATGCCTCACGCCAGGCTACGACACAACCCGCCTGCATTTGGAAATTTAAAATGGGTAGTTAGTATAAGTTATTGTGTGATTTAAAAATTTTAAAGTTGATAATAATCTTATTATTATTATTATTATTTTTGGCCGGTGCGCGGTCACCGCACGGCTAGCGGAAGCTGTGCGGTCAGCCTGGTTACCCGGGCAGTTGCGGTGTCTAAAAAAAATAGAGAAATGGGGGAAAACACATTAAAATAAAATGAAGCGAATATATATATATATATATATATTTAACTGAAATAATAATATTATTTTTGATGCGAATAATAATGTTATTATTAAGGTTCTTCTGTTTTAATTATTGTTGATTTTATTATCTTCATATCTATTAGTATATTTGTTGTTGATATCAAGATCATTAATAAATGAACTGAATAATATTATTTTTATCATTTTTTAAATATATTTATTATGATTTAATTTTTTATAATTATTATTGTTATCAAAATTATTGTTTTTATTATTATAGAATGATGTTTTATTATTTTAATTATTTGTTTTCTTAGTTACTTAATTTTATTTATTATCATTTTTTCCTCTTTTTTCTTTTCTTTTTTTTTCTTTTTTTTCTCCCACTTTTTTTTAATTTCTTCCTAAACCTAGTGCAGATCACACCTTTTTTTCGTTCCTCTCACACTACAGCTGCCACCCTTTGTCCGCTCGCCCTCTCTCTGCATGCTATTCCTCCCGCACCTCCTGCATCATGCCCGCACTTCTGCCCTGCACCGTCGGAGACCCCATCTCCCCATCACACTCCCTTCTGCTTGCAGCGCACCCATCACACTCCCTTCTGCTTGCAGCGCACCCGGGTCACGCCTTAGCCTCCACCTCCTTGCAGCGCCTCCAGCCAGCACTGCTCTCCTGGACGGGTTCCTTCGTCTAGCTGGATGCGCCCGTTCGGCCCACTGTTGACCTCCAGGCCGCCTCCCACACCTGCTGTCCACGTGCCCAACACCACATGCACATCCCCTCCTCCACTTCTCTCCTTGCGTAGCACTGCAACGCCCCCGAGTTTCTCTCATTCTCTGTCGCAAGTAGGTGCCACCAACCCCCATCCATCTTCTTCTTCTCCTCGCGCAACACTTCCATCTAAGAGCAGTAGCCCCCCCCCCCCCACTCTCTGGCTGTTTCTAGCATCCCTCCGTCCAGCACGACCCCTCCCCTTGCTGACGAACCCTATTCCAACACTCCTCTCTCTGGCGCGACCCCCTATTCCGGGCATCTGCCGTCAGTGCACCACCCCGACTCGCAGCCAGCACCCCTCCAGGGTCCAGCACTCCCTTCTCCGGTGACCAGCTTAGTGACCTCCCTATCTGGTTTTTCCCCCTCTCCAGCTACCCCCAACACAACCCGAAACCCCCGACATCCCCTGTTTAGTGTGCACTATTCCTAAACCGCGACCTTCGACAAGCTGCTCTTTGTTGGTGTTTCCCTCTCGCCGGCGTCACACCCTTGTCGGCGCCCACTCCCTCCAGCGACGGCCTGCCCCTTCGGTAAGATTTTGTGGCAAGTATATTATTTGATGAGGGTTTATTTGTTTCTAAAACCCTATGTGTTGGGGTTCAATATTGGTTGCGCAGGGTTTATTTATGCTTCTAGAGCATACCGTTGAGGTGAGAATGTGATCACGCACCGGTCTCGGGGGTGCATTTCCATTCTTCCTTGTGTTGAGGTATGATCCCCTTTGATGGTTACCTTTAAAATTTATTATTTCAATGAATTATTTTTTTATCGCTACCTCTAGTTGATACTTAGTGTTTTGGTATATTTATTATAGCTAATCTCTGTGGTATGCAGTGTTTGGGTTCTGTTCCTTGATCTTTTGGAGTAAATTTTTATGTAGTGCACCCCCTTTTCATTTAAGAATTCGCTGGTTGGTTTTTCAAATGATTGATAATTATTTTGTTAACATGTTTTGGTCTTAGAAGTATTATCATGATTCTGGAAATGGTAATTGAATTTCCTCTAGTGGACCATTGGGTTATGGTTTCTAAAGCGACATGAATATGGATTCAAAATGGATTTTTGACATATGATTTATTTTTATTAGGTTGTGAAATTAGTTTATTCGACTGTGAAAGTCATGTGTTTTCTGTTCGGCAATGTTGAGGATCTTAATTTGATCATAAAAGAGGCTTTGAACAGGTTTTTAGTGTTTAAAGCTCTGAGTCAGTTTTTGAAAAAAAATGTTTCATAAATTTTAATGTTTTTTAGGAAATAATGTAAACGGTGAGAAGTATGTTTTGTAAGTATGTTTAGGTGGTTTTTGTCTTGTTTTTTCATTTGTATTGATATAAGTCATTGGTTATGGGTTTTCAGTTGTTTTCTATTTGTCGCAGCGTATTAGCGAGGTTTCTCCATGATATTGCGGTCGTTAGCAAGTTGTGTGTACTTGTGCGCAAGTGTGAGATGTGTCACGTCTTCTTAACTGAGCTGCAAGCCGAGGTAGGTCCCCCACTACACTTACCTTTAAATTTATAATTTATTAATTGCTTGATGTTTTAGTAATTTTTAATAAATGGGAAATAATATATGAGAATTAATTTTTAAATGATTATTTGCTATAAAAAGAGCCGTTTATTTTATACACGACACTTCAGATATTTTCATGATGAGCGGACACCCAGTAGTGAAATAATGCCAGTTTTTCCTTTAATCATAATTCTCGGAATTTAAAATATAGTTCTGGTTTCAATAGAAAATTATTTCTTCTGAACAAGTGTTTGGGTTTTCATGAGAAATGAGTTTTTTCATTAATGTTGGGGAAGGCCCGTTTGACACTTTAATAAAATAAATTATTTTGGAAAAACTCAAATTGAGGTTACTCAGGGGTGATCATTGGTGTGCGTTGATTGTATGAGTTGTGTATGATATTTGTGCCTCGTGACTGATTGATTTACATTCTGGACGCACCCCTTTTTATTGAACGTGTTGACATGGGAACCTGGCATGGCGAGTGAATCTTCTGAGAACGATTACTGCACTAGTTTAGATTACGCACTGGCAAGTGGTCCAATAGCCGGGGAATACATAGTTATTGTTCCTATGGGTATTGGGCCCCTCGGTTAGGCCATGAAGGGATATACCGGGAGTTAGGGCATTATGACATCATCGAGTAGAGCATGCCTTCAGTATGAGTCACATGTATATTATTTTCAGGATTTTTCATGTGCTCTTATGTTCGACCCATGTTTCTATTAGTGTTTATTTGTATGTGGCGGACAATTGAGAGGTCTAGTTCGGTTGCTGGCCCAGTGTGCCACTTTTTCCATTGCTCTTAGTGTCTGTTGTGTGTTGTGTGTGGTTTTCCATTTGACCAACAACTAAAATTTGGATTTCTAAATTGTTCACAAAAGTGTTTTAAAATGTAATGCATCTATCTCTTCCAAACACTAACACTACTGGAAAAACGGCCTATACCCACGGTTCAAAACCGTGGGTATAGCCCCCAAAACCGTGGGTATAGCCTATACCCACGGTTTTGGGAACCGTGGGCTGGAACGCCGTCGGTATAGGTCCCCAGCCTATACCCACGGTTTTGGAAAACCGTGGGTATAGGTGTCCTGCCACCGTGTCACCAAAACATAGAGAATTTCCACGGTTTCAAAGGCTTTTACCCACGGTTTCAAAACCGTGGGTATAGGTCCTAAAATAATGCAGGCGCCGAGTTTCGATCCCGCAACCTCTTCGCTGCAAACACCGCGTCTAACCACTACCCTAAATTCACATATATGTATATATATATATATATTTAGTTAAATATAGTTATAAAAACCGTGGGTATAGAGGGATGAACCGTGGGTATAGGGTTCCCGCCAAAAAAATTCCTTCCCGCGGAAAAATTTTTTTTTCCCGCGGACACAAAATTGACCTATACCCACGGTTTTTCAAAACCGTGGGTATAGGTATTTTATCCCAGACCTATCCCCACGGTTTTCACCAAAACCGTGGGGATAGACCCCCCCCCTATACCCATGGTTTTGGAAAACCGTGGGTATAGGTGAATTTTCATGACCTATACCCACGGTTTGCCAAAAACGTGGGGATAGAGCCCCCTATACCCACGGTTTTGGCAAACCGTGGGTATAGGTCATGAAAATTCACCTATACCCACGGTTTTCCAAAACCGTGGGTATAGGGGGGGTCTATCCCCACGGTTTTGGTGAAAACCGTGGGGATAGGTACATTTTCCAGTAGTATAAACTTGTTTTTAAATTAAAAAGGGAAATGGAATGTTACTTGTTTTAGAAATGAAAGTGTGTGTTGGAAACCAATATTTTATATAATTTAGTTCAAACCTGGAATTGATAAATTCTTTATTTAATTTTATGTGCATTGGCAATAGAATTAGTCGGGCCTACCTACTGAGTTTTAATACTCATGCCATAGTGTTTTCATGTTTTTGGTTTCTGTTTCAGGTTGACTTGAGCTTGTTCGCCATGGGTGAGACTTGATTGTGGTGTGGAGAGTGACTCTCGAGGTCACGAGGAGTTTTAGTCATGTATTGGTTAGTTCGTTGTTGTTGGTCTCTTTTTTTTCTGCGTTGTTCTATTTTCTTTCCACTTCTTTATTTATTTTATCGGGAAAATTGTTCCCTGTTGGTCTCTTTTGTTGCCCTGGTGTTTGTCGCCAGCCCGGGAGGATCGAGAACGCCTCTCGGGCCATGTCGAGGGCCGACTTGGGTGACCGGTTCAGGGTCGACCTGGGTTGGTTCATGACAAAATGGTATCAAAGGGGTCGACTTCTATAGATAAGGTTTTTTATAAAACCTATCATCATATATCATCAACAAAAATAAACTCTTTCTTTTTAATGCAATCATCTATACCCTTGAAACTTTTGGAATCAATATTATATAGCTCTATTATGAACGATGCATTTCATTTTGTGTCTTTAAAAAACTATTATGTAACCATTATAAAATAAAAGGCATGCTTTTGAATCATGAAGAAACCCATGGTAGCTCATAAATAAAATAAATAAGAAAACATTAAATCTAATGTGTAATTAAATGTAATTGAGTTACTCTTACAAATAACATAGTATGAAGTTTACTCTTAGTTATATAGAGTAATTGCAATTTAACATTTTCATACATAGTATATATTTTAACTAACACTTATATACATAATTAATTTTCAATTAATTAGCTACCTAAAACTCCAAAAACCTAGAAAATTAACCTTTAGAAATCTCAAAACATCACCAAACATTTTTAGTCGTATCAAATCAATATTCTCAATTATTTATAATAAATTTTACATCATCCCCAATGAGTTAAATAATAGGAACATTACAGAACATATCGCTTGATTTAATTCTTTATTTTATCAACAAACTGGTCAGTTAAACTCTTTTACATTACCTATGGTCAAATACGATAAATTTTTTATTTTAAAATGATTTAAAAATATCTATTAGAAATATTTATTTCCAAAATTCAACATCAGGTATGATCATAAACCTTTAACGACCTTTTTTATATGCAGTGTCATAAGAATCCATGTATAAATTTTCTAATATATCCATTTGGACCTTGTGCATTATATATTAGTCCGAAATACTAACATTATATAGAAATGATTATGATACATAAAATAGATTTCATAATTAATTTCCATGATCCATTTTTATATTAATTTTTAAAATATATATTTAAGGTAGGATAATGATTTATTATTATACTTAAATAATATAAAATATAACTCATTGATTATAAGAGCATCTATCTTTGGTTATAATATTTTCTATAGAACATTGTTCATTATGATCATCCTTTAAATTATGTCTTATAATTTTTTTTTCAACTACCATTGCAGGTTGACAATTTTATTTATCCTAGAGACACATTATCAAGATTAGGTTCTATAGGTTTATTATAGGTATCATCCTAAAGGGTAGTTTTGTCTAGAACTATTTCAAACAATAATCCATTACAAGGCCATTGAAAATTACCAAAAAATGATACAATTATGATCGTTAATCGAATATTATCATTACAAAGGCCTATTAGGACCTGACCTACTACACCATGGATCTAACGAAGACTTCCTTGTGAAAAATTATATTGCAGATAAATAAGTTGGAATCATTATACCATCAAAAATATGGTCGTACATGGACCATTATATGTTTACTCTACAACCCATTATAATTTGATGGATAACTATCACTTTAGGGATTATAGCCTTTGTTTCTTTAGTGTTGATAACCCATTTAGGGAAATGGTAACCTCAGTTATTTCAAAATAAAATTAAATTAATAACATGAAAATATATTTTAAAACTGTAAGGAATTAAACAATACAAGAATTTTATATAAATGGATGTCTGAAATAAAAACATAGACAAGATTATAATAAAATCATAGTAATGTTATTCATATAAAAACATATTAATGAAGGAAAAAGGAACTTAACATTCAATTTAAGGGATATTTATTTCCTCTCTAATTCTACTTTGGATTTTATAGCACTCAAAACTGCAGCATGGTACCTTTAAAATTTGGTATTAATCAATAATAAAATCACCTAATTACTTTTAAAAATTATATTTGTGCGGGGTTAAAATTTATAATATTTTTTTTATTAATTGATGTGTTTTTTAATTTATTTTATTGTTTATTCATCGATCGTTATTTTTTTAGAATGTGATATACTATACATATCAATAAACACTACACTATATCATTGTAGAGGCCGATACTGAATATTAAATGTTTTTTGACTTGACAAAAATTGTTGGGATCAAGAAGAAAATAAATATATGGATACATGATAGAATAAATCCTACCCATCAAGGGTCAATTTCCATGACTTCATGTTATCATCTGTGATCATCTATATGTAGACCGTAAACACAAAGAATGGATGGATGAATTGGAGCGACAAGATGTGAAAACTCTATATAAACATCATCATTTAGAGGTCCAAAAAAATCAGATTGCATGGGATTTTAACAAGAATGTTTTCCTCTACTCATTCCTCCATGTATAACTATTACTACTCTTTAGATCCCAAATGATTCCATGGAAGAAACTTCTAATGTTGGAACCAATTTTGGAGGTACCTTATGCCATATAAAAGTTCCACTCCAATGGATCTTACTACTTGATATCGATGAATTAAGATCTTTTTACAACCCCTAAAAATAAAAGGTTTCTCAAGTAAAACTATGTGTAATCTTGGAAATGGTCTTCATCACATGAACATAAAATAAATAACTTATAGGCTTAGTCATACGAACTAAAAATAATATTAGCCATTGTCTGAGATGTTATAATTTAATCTAAAAATACAAAATTTAATGTCACAATATGTTAAAAGGTTTGAAAATTTTTGTGTCATATAACGTAATATTGCATGGTTTACATCCTTTTTGCATGAAATTAAATTTCATAACATTTGATTCATGTTTGAGTGGATCACAATACTCAGGGACAATCTCCCACAACGCCTTTGTTCTAGAAATATGAGTAGCATGATTCTCATTTCAAGGGGATAAGTAGTGATCCCCTGACCTTATGACCTGGACCCATCCATGGTGTAATGAAAATGCCCTATCTTATATATAAAAAGAATGATATACGATGAAGAATCCAATAGGAGTACATTCACTTGTGGTCCCATCTAAATCATCTTGAAAAACATATGGATTGATTCTCACCCTTGACGATATATGTAGTGAAACATATATGGTACATCATAGCCCATCCTTCACATGGTAAAAATGGACCCATCCTTTCTTTAAATCACCTCATTGTGGTCAAATTAACATTTTCCACTCCTTGTTTCTCACACCATTCACAACTCATGCATGATTAGGTGTTTTGTTAAAGGCTTCACCACATGATCAATGTGTATCAGTTCATTTCATGGTTACCATGGTCTTTGATACAAAGCCTTAAAAAGAACACCAAATTTCCATAGTACGTGATGTCAAACTGTTTTGTTGATGCAACATGCATGATGAAAAATTACAAATTACTATTTTACTCTCCCGAGAGGACCAATATTTTGGGTTTTATTCTTCCACCACCCATCCATCCAATAACTACATGTAGATTTGTTATTTTTTAATGAGATATGTAGTGACGATGGAAACCTATATCCTGGTCTAGTCCCAAAAATAATAATGCCCTTACTATACTATGTATGATATATATCTGTACAAGAGGGTATGTATCATGAGACCATATTCTATGAATCATAACCCATATGTACACAATAATTTAATTTGTGTAGGTAATTTAACATAAAGCATCACGTGGATTGATTCTCACCATGATGAGACACATAGTGATTCCAAAATCCTATGTCTTTAGCATAGCCATTGCATATAAAAAACCCACCACCAACTGTATGGGTTAGACCTATATAGAGAACATAATCCCCAATTATAGGTTGATTTTGACAAGAATATTTCCTTCCAAATTCAGGAACCTTCCTCGTGCAAATCAAACTCTATGCCTAGGGACATTTGGATCTCCATAAATGTTTTCCGACCACTGGTGATAGATTTTTTGGTTCTGGGGGACACATTTCTTTTTCATATAAATTTACATTCCACTATGAGCCTTTTCATAAGTTTCCATCAAAAGAAATTTCAATCAAATGAAATATCATCCTCAGTAGAAACCTTTTCTATATCCAAAATCCAATACAAATTTATGCAAGAAACAACTTTTTAAACAAGTCTTATGGTCATTCCCTGAATACGTTTCCCGTATCAATTTTTTAATATGAAGTATTCAATATTATATCTTACAAAATTTCCTTATCATGCCTAAAAATGATGAAAAATTATTGGTTATATCATCGTGAATTAGAAAATCTCTAATATTTCAGTCAATGTTAAATGATATTAAATTGTATCCCTCAACGTTGTTATCGTATGATGATAATCCACATTGTTAAAATCCTACTCAAATGACATTAAACATCATGATATTTCAATCCTTATCATAGAGGTTCATATCCTTCTGATGTTATTAACCCCCCCATCACACCCTGGAACTATATATGACTTGATAATCATTCCATCAATACATGTAGTGCTTCCAAGATTCTCCATTATTTCCCTAGCTTTTATAGTAGAGAAAATGTTTATGTTCCTCCATTAAAGGTCACAAACCCGATCTAGGGGAGTTCTAGATTTCTCCCAATACCCCACCTTTGCAAGATTGTGGAAAAATAGAACCCCCCTCCATTACATACAAACCAAAATTTTTTAGGATCAATTTCTCATTCATTTATAGTGTTGAACCAGATTCACCTTTCATTTTCAAGAAAATCCCCATTAGAAACCACCCTTCATGGTACTGATAAATTCAAATTCACAAAAACTCTCCGTCCATTATTAATAGAAAGACTGATTCCATAGTACACATTTTATCTGACTATGAATTGATACACCCTAGTCTGGATTTTAATATTTCACCACCAAAAATCCTATCAACTAGAGGCACCATCTTCCTTGAGATAAACCTCTTCCATCTATGTATTCCATGAAATCATTATGCTAGAAACCACTTTTCAAGAATGAAGCATGTTCCCTCCTAATGAAATTGTTCCACATCATTTATTTGGATATGGAAATCAAAAAATTATCACGTAGTCTCTATATGTTTGTAATTGAATATAGTTGGAACATTTACTGTTAGATAAATATTCTGGATTTATTACAACCATAACACATGGTCAATGTTTTTTTACCTAACACATTAGTTTCATTAGTCTAGATTGTAAGGATCAAAAATGAAAAAAATATTTATAGTTCTCCCAAGGTTGAAATACCACAACAGGGAACCATAGGAAATAGTTGAGAATCAACTCACTAGATGTGCACTCTATATGGTTTAGGAACAAAATTCTCAGCAATGAAAAGAGAGAGGCATAAAATATGTTAGGCTAAAAACCCATAAAGGGTGGACTAATAAAAATCGAAGCCTTGGTCACTAAGTCTCCTACCAATCTGACTAAGGAAAAAGATTGGGTGATGATACAAAAGACCCAAAATATCATTGAATCTATTATGTCATTCTAGAAAGAATTGAAATATTATCTCTAGTTATAAAGATTTTAGAAAAATTTAGAGCACCCTAATGATTTTATCAATGTGTTTAATGAACACTGACATAAGTATTTTTAGATAAAAAAACTAGATTTAATGTAATGTCATAATTTTAGGGGGAAATAGTAATTAAGATATAGATGAATGAGGAAAAAAACATTTCCTTTCATGGATCAATTTTTAGAGTTTAATTCATTAGTTTGAGCCTCTCAATCACATTTTACAAAAGTCCTTCACCATATGTATTTAGTTGTTGAAGGTAATAACAAACCTTATCAACTTCCAATCAATGATTAGCTAGGTATTTAGTCTCAACCACATCACCAAGATTAATTGCCTCATCCACATCCATATTAATAGTATTTCCTTCAGCTAGGACATCTTCAATGAATGGTGAAGTTGTATGAACTCCCATCTTGTAGTATCCAAAAAATTATTAAGGTTAAATATATAAAGGAATTTATCATCAATATGTTTCTTTTTCAGATAAAATTTCATGTCTTGGTTGATCATCCCATAGGATAATGTTGCTCAAATATCACCAGTTTTATTAAACTACCTTGTTTTGATAAGGATTTGTTGTGACTTGTTCTCATTATCCCATCAGTGAATGATCATATTCATAGTAAGGTAGAACATGTGGTAATTGAATACAACATACCCCAATATGCCTAATATTCTTGGGATCTAATGGTGTTATGAAGGTTTATCTTTTACAGGTTCCCTCAAGGCTAACTCCCAACTTCCATTCCATATTAACCGGAAAAATTCTTATAAATTATCCTTATCCTTATGATTTTTTGAAGCTAGTCTTATGTGGATAATTATACTCCAGAATTCGTTCACAATTTTATCTGACTTGTTTTTTCCTTCATGGAATAACATCACCCTCACCTTTCATAGTCAGGTGAGCTAGGTCGGATGCATCACCTTCGGGTGAAGACACTATGACTGATTAAAGTGAATAAAACAAATGAAATTAGTTATTTATTTTAGATTATAGTTAAAATATAGGAAAATGGGAATAAGTAAATTGATAATACACACTCAATGATAGACCAGTGGCTTTATTGAATTCCTTATATAATCCCTAACCTCAGTAGTTTGATCCATGATATATTTATGTAGAATTTATTCACGAGTATTATTGGGACCTACTAGGGTAGGATTATTAAAATACCATACTTAGTAACCTCCAAAAGCAAGTTCTATTTTCAATGTAAGAGTCTATTGATCACTGAAATCCTAGTAATGTATTTCTATTTCAATATTCGCTGTAGATAAGGCATCAAAAGTCAAGTTTATTGATTTAATCCATCAAGCACAAGAAGTCTAACCATGTTCGAATACAAAAAATAAATAAAACACATGTCCATATAAATCATTATTAAAATGATAAAAATACATTTAGGATTCATGAAAATAAAAATGTAGAAAAAGTAATTCCATTATAAATATTTTATAATATTATGCTTCAAGTCTCGTAGCATCCTCACTAGAAGGGATACCCATGTTATTTGGTTCAGTCTCCAAAATGGATCTACCAACAGCTCCATCTTCCAACTTTTCAAGGGGTACTACCCATTCAATCCCTTATGTATCGTGATTAGAAGAAACACCTTCATCTGATGGTCTAGGGTCTCTTTCGATCATTTTTGGGATGTTGATAGGTCTAGAGGTAGTAGTCACAGGGCTTATGAGGGTATGTGTTGGATCAGAAAAACCATAATAAAAAGATTTTTGGAGTTACTAAATGACACCTTATGATATGAACAAAACATTACTAGGATTATCCTCCCTCTCTATATTGATAGTAAAATTGTGGTCTCATCCCTTGGAACTTCTCCCATAAAATGGATGGAATCTATTTTAGGAATCTATGCCTCATCTAGAATATCCTCTATAGTTCTCATAGGGTCATCACATATCCCCTTGATAAAGGAGAGGAGAGTGGATCTTGTAACCCATCATCATGATCAAATATTTATTATAGGAAATCATTAATAAATAATGTTGTGAAAACTCACCATGACTAAAAAGGCACTTGGAAATGTTCGTCAATATCTATTGTTCCTTCATATTTGATGGAGAAAGTATAGATATTAATTCATAAAATATAGGTACTAGAGGTGGTATTTAATAATTTCCACCTTATATCTCCCTATCCACTATCCTCTGGAATGAGGATAACTCCCCCGATTCAGGATCTGATCCCTCATCCATGATATGGGTTCCTATAAAAGCATATTTTGGTGATTCTATCCCAAACCATTATCCATCTTCTCAATACAGATCAAGGCCACACCTTTCTGAGTGATAAATGTTTTTTCAAAACAAAAATAATAGAATAAAACATGAAGTAGGAGAAGGAAAAACATACATCCTAAAGATCGATGAAGTCAAAAAATTCATTAGTGTATTCTTCATCAATCTCTTAAGTGGAACCCCAAAAAACTATAACTTCCACTATAACATCCCAAACACAAAATCTACTAAACCAGTGCTCTGAGCTGGGTGGTTATATGACCTTAATCATGCCTACCCACATTCCAAAGGTTTCCGACAAGCAGCGGGGGTCCAAAAGGTCAATTGGGGAGACTATAACCCTTTTTATTAGAGAAATCCACCACAGAGGGTAAAAAATGGAAGAATAATAACCAAGACTACAAGAGAATTCATAAACAATAGTTTCCAACAATAGTTAAAACCATATCCAATTGTAAATATTCCATGTCATGGTAAAAGTGAAAAAGTGAAAAAACCCAAAATGTAGACATCTATAAAATCCACAAAATGGTCCGGACAACAAGTCCAGTTCCTCCTCCACATACACCCATGCCGTCCCAATTGCCTAGAAAGGGCCTTTTCCCTTCTCTTGATCTATAAGCATGAAATATTCTTGGATAGCCAATGCCAGCCAGATGAGGGTGTGAGTAAAACTCAGCAGGCCACCACCAACGGTGTCTACAAAATATCTGGTATAAACAATTGTGAATGCAAAAGGAAAATGAATATTAAATGAAAATGAAAAGATTAAGTGCCCTTAACCGGTTTAGTTCAATTACCAAAATTTATTACCATTTCCATATCTTACCATTTCATCCCATCTCCCATTACTAACCATTTCCAATACATTAAACATTGGTTCATCAAACATAACTAGTTACACTGGCTCAAGGTACACAATCACATGCATGATGAAAAAACACTGTTATCCTATCTCACTAGGAATAACTTTCTAATGTAACATATATACTCACCTCAAATCCTATGTCCAGGTGGATGAAAATGTTAGGGGAACAGAGCCTCAGTCCTCTTCCCTTACACAAACTTTAGGGGTGGAGTTTAGAGCCTTAGTCCAACTTGACCCATGGGCATAGAACCTCAAGTCAATACCCCACTCTACCAATCCTTGTGAACATGCTATATATATATATGTAAATCAGTCAACCATTCACAAAACATCACAACCATTTCCTAAGGAAAACATAAATCATAACAATAACATAATAATTAATACCATTCCTTAACCCATTAACACATTTACCACCTTTCACATCATTTATCCACTTAGCCTGATTTTCCATTTATTATGCTTATCTCACTAAGAATTCATTCATTGCGCCTACCTTACTAGGATTTGTTCATTATGCCTGACCCACTAGGGCTCATTACCAGGCTCATAATCTATTTCATTATGATCTTCAATTATTTCCATGTTGTCCCAATATCCCTTAGGTTATTACTAATCCTAGTTGTATCACCTATATTCTACTTCAACACCATCAATCACATAAACATGTTTATCATGGGCTCTATATAAATACACAACAATCCCACTTGTTATTCACAATTCCCTAGGTCAGGGAATGTTGGCACACCCCATGGGTAGCCCTAGATTAGTCTCATCACCCTCGATGCATCCATGAGGATCAAAATTGTTTCCATTATCCTTTTTAACAACCATTTTACATAAACATTTTAAGGGTGATCAAAACATACCAAGAGACATGAAAGAAGAAAACCACACATGCAGAAATCCATAATATAAACAATGGAATATAACTTGGAGACCACATACCTAGATTACTCAGGTGAACACACTCTTAATCAAGCCTTTAGATTCGATTTCAACCAACCTTTGAATCTTCAACCAAAATCTCACCCAAAGAGTAGGGTTTTAGAGCTTCAGAAAGAGAGGAGAATGAGATACAAACACTATAATCAAAACAGAAGCAAGGATGTGATTACCCCAACTCAGAGCTTCGATCTATAACCAACAACCCCAAAACAACTTATAAATGAGGGATATCAATCTCTTGAATCCCTTGGAATATTTGGTTCGTTCCTAGGGTTAATAGTGGAGAATGGGGAGAAAATCCCAATTTTGGTATTAAAATCCTAGAGTGGAAAAATTTTATGTGTTTTTAAAAGTTTCTTGGTCGCACGGTTTACCCACATGGTTTTTGTAACGCCCTGACCCCAGCTACCCAGAGTCGGTGCATTAGTTCGTAACATTGGCATGATCACAAAAGATCAAGTCTCGAAAGACCGATTAGTTTAGTATCCTTGGAAACACTAGATACATTCGTAAACGTTACATTACATTATAAATTAAACAAACTACAATAACATGGTCTTCATAGTCCACAATCATATCCCTTTCTGACTACCCCTGCAGGTCACTCATAAATTACTTCTTCACATCCTGGAAAAATATTAAAACATTGAAAGGGGTGAGTTCAGATGCTCAGTAAGGATAACAATATTGCGGAAGCCTTCATAAATAAACATAAACATTTAAGGCAATGTATAACTAAAACAATAGCCTTTTAAACTTGCACATAAACATAATATGGAAAAAGTAAAATGAGATAATTCCATTTACTTCTTCACATGGATATTCTACTGGTCTAATAATCACATGCAATATGAATAACCACTTTCATAATGAGGGAATGTATAATGCCAGACATTCTGAAACATTTTGTCAAGGCCTCGGCCAAGACGTCTAAAATGATTAAGGCCTCGGCCAAAACCATAAATCAAATTGGGAAAGGGCCTCGGCCAATTCCACTTCTAGTTGTCTCATGAGACCTACCGATGCATCGAGGAGCTATAGCGGGCTCCACCCGTCACTTATTAAGTCCAATACATTCCTCATATGAACAGGTTTAAACATCTCATAAACCATAACATAATCGTATCACATAAAACATGCATAACATTTCGACATTTCAATCACAAGATATCAATACAACACATTTATATAATAAAAACTCTTTCAAAACCATTTTCAATACCAAAATAAAAGAAAAGTATAACATGGTATTTATTCTTCATTTAAAAAAAAGGGTATGGCTTGTAGAGGAAGCCGAAACTCAAATAGTGGTCACGGCGGCGGAGAAGTCATTGTCGCCGCATACGTACGACAAAAACATTCCCTTTTGTCGTTTAGTAAATGCTTCGTATAAAAAAGATTCCTTTTGAATAAACGTAAAAGTCAAAGTGGTTTATACACCGTATAAAAGAAATTTGTGTATAAAACCAAATATGCCTCAATGAAAGGAGATTGAGACGAAGTCCTTAAAAAGATCATTTTTAAAATAAAATATATAAATTTTGTGTATTCACTATAGTTACACATAAATAATACAAAATAAGACATAATAATATCATGACATAATTTGAAAGTAGGAGATTAACCCAAAGAATGGAAGTTGGGTTATGAAATTCCCTTACCTTGCTTCTTGTCCTGACTCGACTGTTCTTTAACCTCCTGAATAATAAACTAGAGTTAATTTATATTTACTTAAGAACCTTTTTCATGTTCATTATTCCATTTATATCACTTATTACCATGTTATGAACATTATTTAATTATTTAAGTTAATAACGGTCGTTTTGTCGATCTTTGGTACTTGAGTCAAAAATAAACTTCTTATAATTACAAGTTGTTCATGTGGTGAAATATACATTATATCCAGAATTATATTCATGATGTAGATATCATATATATCATATATATACAGTATATACATTCATTCATAATGTTACGTAACATTTAGAGGTAAGAAATGAAATGCACCGTTCATGGAGACGGTAAGCCGTACGTACGCATGAACGCTACTTTCATTTCAATTTCATATTTAATGGAACGAAATCATAATGATATAAATGTATAATATAATTCCAGTATAATATAGTGTATAATACCATTTACTCCATCCTTTATACATCCCACATATGGCATTAACGATTCAAATCACTTTGAGGGGGCGGTAGTCCGCACTTCCTAAAATGAAATTATCGCGTTTTACCCATAATGGAAATCATAAAGTATGCCATAAATGAGAAATACAGAAGCATAAGTAAAACATAAACATATTATATATCATATATAAAAATAGTGACATCTTAATGGCCACCTTTGAAAGTGTTATATGAGTGTTGAACAATCATCGTTTCGTGAGGCAGAAATTCGCCATCCACAGAAACCGTATGTTCTTTAACCATTAGATGTAGGTGTGTGTAAGTGTAGCTCTAATACTTCTTATAACAACATCCTAGTATATTGAGGATACTGGTGTTGTTACAGAAGAAATGAATAAAAAGAGTTTAGGGGGTTGGAGAAGAAAAATAAAACAAAACAACATTAGAGAAGACATTACCTCAAAATCGGGTAACTCTTTTTGATTTGAGACAAAGGCTTCCTTGGGAAGCGTTCTTCTCAAAGTGAGGCTTCTAGGAGTAAGAGGGGGAAGTTGGGAGAGTATTTGGACAGAGTTTGGCCGAGCCAAATGGCTTGAAGGTGTGAATAAGGTGGGAGAGGTGGGGGCCTTTTATAAGTGGAGAGGAAGGGCTCTTTTGGAAAGATTGAAATGTTACATTATTACACAATGCTTTTCGGATTCTAAAGGTACAAAACTTATATAATTCGTGGCTAAGGTGATAAGGGTTCGAAATCTCTTCATCCAATAGGCTTTGGACAAGTGTAAGCCTTGGATTTTGCATTATCTTCTCATTTTATTTAAATTGTTAAATAACGAGGTCATTGCCGCATCATAATTATGTCATAAATAATTTAATTTATTTAATGTCTAAAAATTAAAAAAAAAATACTATGATGTAGGAAATCTTTTTAGATTTCTAATGAATATTTATAATCAAAATATGGACTTGTGTAACCCCACTTAAAAACTGTTTTAGTAAAACAACTCATGTTTGTGTCAATTTAATTTTAACATTAAATAAATATATATTAATGTCATTTTCCAACTAAAGTGGCTCCATGGGGTCCCCAAGTTGACCCATGGGTTTTCTTGGTCGGTCATGACTCATCCAATAGGAGTAGGACAAGTGTCAAGCTCATATAATATTATTAAAACATTGTTTTTACCTTAAACTACACTAATTACCTCTAATCGCGATTAAGAACTTAAAAGATACTATTCACCAAAAAATTATTTTAATCTCATTGAACCACATTTTACTTCTTAATGACAACCATGTATGTAGGATTTTTTAAAATCAAATCACAGAAGTGGTAATATTTCATTTTAACGAAAAAAATCAGTTTTTAACAACCACTTAGTGGTTTCACTATTCATCAAAAATTGAAGTTTTTCAGAATAAGGCCAAAATTTCACCCTAAGCTATAATTGATATTACGAATTAAAAAATGATGTCTATTTTACAAAATTCCAAACATATAAGTTGCATTAATTAATTTTATAATTAATTCCCGTTGTTACAACAAATAGCGTGTTTTTAAGAAACAATTTATATCAAAAGATTGGCAATTGTTTATGTCCAATTTCAAAGTTAAATTAATTCTAATGACCACCATTGGACAAAATGGTAAAAATATATTCTAATTATACTTTAAAACCACAAAATAGTATAATTTATCACTATAAATTATTTTGTTTAAAAAAGTTGTTTTTAAGTATTTTTCACTATTCATAAAAAATTGGAAGTTCTCAGAAAATTACAAAAAATTCAAATTTGTATAATTTTGATATTACGAAAACAAAAATGAAGTCCATTTTGAAATATAAAATTTCTATAATTTTAAAAAGTGGTTATTACTATTCATAACGACTACTTTGATTAGTTGCGGTGTTTTAGAGCTCGAAGTTGCGTACAATGCAAGCTATTGCATTATTGAATGAGAAGCGTATCGTGGAAGCTCGGGGTGTTACAGTTTTCCAAACCCTGCGCGAACCATATGGAGGACACTGTCCAAAAACCCACATCCGACACTATTTCATGGGCTTTCCACATAGTTATAACTAACCGTGCACAGATTGTGTGGCCTACCCAAAAAACCCATTTTCTCCATTTTTCATGTCCAGAACACTCAGAACACTCTCGAGCCTCCATATGGACATGGATAAGAACATAATTAACCAAAATGGATTTAAGCCAAATAATAAATGAGAAACTACATTTCTAAGATCTAGGATCTTACCATCTCCCCACCAATTTAATGATCGTCCTTGAGTCGAGCTCCCAAGATTGATTACACTTCCATGGAAAAGAGATTTAGCCTCTGATCATGCACATCTGATTCCTGCTCCCATGTTTCTCTCAGAACCTTCCAATTCTACCATAGTACTCACACCAATGGAATAAACATTCCCCTATAAGACTTTCTCACTATAATCCACGAAACGAACCATATGATTCTCAAAGGATGCATCAACCTGAAGCTCAACATCCTTAACTTCCACCAGCGAGTTGGGTTAGGTTTATACCAAGAAAGCTGCGACACATGAAAAACATCATGCATCCTACTATATCATTATGGAAGATCCAATCAGTACACCACCAAACTAATTAGCTCCATAATCTCAAATGACCTCACATACCTGGATGACAACTTTCCCTACTTCGGAATCCTTTAGTGACCCAACCATGGAGACACCCGAAGGAACACACTATCACCCACCTTGAACTCATGTTGTCTAATCCACCAATAGAATTAGGATTTCTGACTACTCTGAGTCATTTCCATTCCCATATAAATAAACTCAACTTTCTCCGAATTATTTTACACGAGAATCGGTCCCAATAGTTCTAATTCACTGGCCTCCAACCAACACAGTGGAGACCTACACGACCTCCCATAGAGGCCCCCATAATTTTCCATATAAACCATAGCCTAAAAACTGTTGTTGTAGGAAACTTCGAAAAGTGTCATGTGTTTCTCCAAATAACCACCACAATCCAACAGACAAGCCCTCAACATGTCTTCCAACACTTGGATTGTACGTTCTGACTTCCCGTCCATCTTGGGTTGAAAATCTATACTCAAGATCACTTGTCTACCAAGCACCTTATGCAACACTTTTCAAAAGTGCAATGTGAAATGAGGATCAAGATCTGAAATTATATTTTGCAGTACACCATGAAACAGTAATATTTCCCAAACATACAACTCACCCAACTGTTCAACTGTGTAAGTATCCAAAATTGGTAATAAATGAGAAACTTTTGTTAGCTGATTCACAACCACCCATATTACATCATTATTCAAAGTAATCCTTGGAAGACCAACCACAAAATACTTCATCACACCATCCCACTTTCATTCTGGAAAGGGAAATCTATCTAAAAAACAATCTGGGCGATGATGCTCGACCTTCACCTGCTGATAGGTAAGGCACCGTTCCATAAAGCCCACAACTTTCTTTTTCATTCTCGGACACCAAAACTGTGTGTAGAGATCAGGATACATCTTGGTCAAAACAGGATGCACTATCCATATTTATGGATGGAAATAATGCATCAACTCTTCCTGTATGCATACTAGAACAACCACAAGACCATGAACACAAAAAAACTCATCTACACCGATGGTAAAACCAGAATGTGGATCCCCACCATTAAGTATTTCCTTTATGGAGAAACATTCAAGATCATCAAGATTAATTTCCCTAACTTGGCTCAAAATCATTGACTCAACCACCATGTAAGTAATAGTCACCTGACTATCTTCATCCTGCTCCTCTAGGTGTATCTCTGCAAACAAAGCCATCACCTTCAACTCGGTGCTGGTTTCCTAAACCACCTGGTTTCGATCCATCCTGCTCAAAGATTCAGCAACACTATTCCCTTTCCCCAATGTATATACCATCTCAATGTTAAAATACTAGATACACTCAACCCATATTTGCTGCTAAAGATCCAAATACTACTACAAAAAGATATACTTTAGACTCTTGCGATCAGTGTACATAGTGAACTATTCACCCAACAGATAGTGCCTCCAACACATTAAGGAACACAAAAATGCTGCCAACTCAAGATCATGAGATGGATAATTCATATCATTGGGTCTCAAATTTCTCATACCATAAGATACAACCCACTCATTGGGCTTTAACCATGCCCCAAGCCCGATACCAGACACATCAAAAAATTGGACATTCTTCTTACCTGGATCAGGAAAGATCAAGATCAGTGCAGTCATCAATCACTTTTAAACTCTTGAATTGAATTATCCCAAGCCTCAGACCACTCAAACATAATTTCTTTCTTGGTCAATCCTGACAGTGGTTTTACCAAGTGAGAGAAATCCTAGATGAGCCTCCAATAATACCTGGATAAACCCAGAAAACTCCGATCATATGAAACATACATGGGCTGCTCCAAAGACACAATAGCCTGAAATTTCTATGGATTTATTGAAAAATCTACCTCATAGATGATATGACCCAAAAAATTCACTTCTCCAATCCAGAATTGACACTTTGACAGCTTGGCGTATAGCTGATGCTCTCTTAGTGTACTCAGAACAATGTCATGATGTTGGGCTTTATCGTCATGAGTTTTAGAGTACACCATGATGTCAACAACAAATAAAACTACAAATTGTTCCAAATAAGGACGAAAGATTCCATTCATCAAATCCATGAACATTGTTTGTGCATTAGTGATGCCGAAAGGCATCACCATAAAATCAAACAACCTAAACAGATTTATGAATGCTGTCAGTGGTAATTCAGAAGGCCTCACCCTCAACTGGTGATAACCCGATCTAATATCAATCTTAGAAAACACCTATTAACCCATCAACTAGTCAAACAGGTCATCAATTCTAGGAAGAGGGTACCAATTTCTCACCATCATCTAAATTAACCTTCGATAATCAAAACAGAACTTTAACATCATGTCATCCTTATTTTAAAAAAGCAAAAGAGATCCCCAAGGAATCATATTAGGTCGTATAAAGCCCTTTTACTCAAACTCCTCAAGCTGATCCTTTAAATTATGGAGTTCTTCCAGTGCCATTTGGCATGGTGGAATTGAAACTGGATCTGCTCTCGGTAACAACTCAATCGTGAACTCAACATCCCTCTCGAGTGGAAACCTTGAGAAATCCTTAGAAAACACATCTTGAAACTGATCCAATACTTGAGGAAAGACAAATTGTTCCCCTTTTTCCTCATCAACCACAAGACGATATAATTGATCCATGATCCTACCTAACTGCTAAAAAAACAGACTCACACGACCTACTCGAACATCCCCCTCTCTACGACGGACAAAATCATCACTCTCCAGTGACCTAAATGATACCCTGAGATAGTAACGGTCTATGTGAACCTAATATAGCGCCAACAAATCCATACCCAAGATCAGGTAAAATCCTGACATCTCAAGAATGAACAAGTCCCACAGGAAATGATACCCATTGACTTCCAAAGAACATTCTTTAAACTTCCTAAAATCTTCATTTCGCACCCCCAATAAAGTGTCAATCGATATAACCCCACACATGGTCTCCACAGGCAGACCCAATGCTACCAAAAACTAAGTAGAAATAAATGAGTGTGTGGAACCAGTGTCAAACAACGCACAAGAAAATGTAGAAGCTACAAGGATTGTACCTCGAATATTTGGTGGCCCAGCCTCATCATCACTGGCTGCCGACACAATTACATGAAGCTGACATTACCTTCTACCATGGGCTTCAACCTGTGTGCCCGGCATTGCACTGGTCAGCTGACATGGTAAATCCTTCCCTAGAGTTCCCCACCCACTGAACCATTCCAGTACAATCAGTGGAGAACCAATTTTCTTCCTGATATGGAGAAACTAATCCCTTTCCACCATCTAGAATCAGTATGTCAACAAAATTCATGCTCACATGATGAGGGTTCCGGTATAACCTCTGCAGGTGTCCCAATCATCCACATGACTGAAAAACAACTAGAGGTTGAGGACAATGGCCACACATGTGCGCCGACCTACCACACTAATAGTAGAACACCTGATCACCACCATGAGAAGCTGGCCCTCTCTTCTATCCACCTTTCACACTTTCATCCAGCTGAAAACATCCAAAATGATACTTTCGGACCTCATAAGTAGCACCACTTGTCAGCCCAATTGGCATGACAAGACCAATACCTAAAGCTACCATCAGGTTCCTTTATGAGATCATCTCTTGATCCACTACCTCTAAAAATAACTTCAAGTGAAAGATAATCACACGAGACCTGATCCTTTGTCTTGTACCATCTTAGAAATGCCTTGTAACTACTTCCTCATCCCCAGTCAACACTGGAAAAAAGCATTGTAGGTCAATGAATCAGCCATCATACTCCATCACCGACATTGATCACTGAGTCATGCTCATGAACACTACATCCCACTCTTACCTCAAAGTATCTGGGTAAAAATTCTCCTGAAAGTTTTCCTATAAATCTTTCCACAACATCCCCTCAGCCTTCTCTGTCTAAACAGGATGCCCCACCAATGCTTTGCCTAACCTCGCAACATATAAGCTTCCAACTTGACTCACTTACCAAAAGGAGTCTCCAGATGATCAAGTATCATCTGGACAATATCTATCCAGAACTCCACTACCTCTATCCCACTGTCTCTGGTAGAGGTCAAAGGGTGATGTAGCTGAAACAACCTGGTTAGCTCAAATATACTCGGTGCAACCCGCCTAGGGTGCCGATCCATAAACTGCATAAAACAAGACAGGTTCTCTTGGAACTTCTCCTCTCTACCTTACTAGATCACCACATTCTCTTACTCTTATACTGGAGGAGTGTTCTCAGCAACATCCTCTTACTGATCAACCGACACTCGATGTTGTTGTGTAATTTCCCAACATTTCCAGACATGAGGTTTAGAACACACACCATAAAACTTTCAAAATTTCATAATTAGAAGGATCTTCACCAGCCCCAATAACCCACCATACATGCACCATCCCAACAAACCTTAACATTTTGAAAGCATCACCCTTACCATCCCTAATGTGGGGCATGGTTCACAAGGGGTAAACAACCATAAACCACCATAAGTCTCACACAACATGTTACAAACAACATTTTCAATTCATTACATACACCTAATTACACATATTTCATTAATCATCACTTATCATTATTTTATATTCACCACTTTCAATGTTTTTTAAATACCTTTTCCCTTTTCAATTATCAAGATACAAGGTGCATTATACCCTTGATGCCTCACACACCCAAGCTATGGGTGCCTACCATGATGCATGTCACCTATCTCTCTATGTGATAAAAATGATGCATGAATGCATACCCACATGCCATTGAGGCCACGATCAAAATATCATAAATCCATCACATTACACAACTTGTGCATCACCCAATGGTGAAATATCATCAACTGTAACATTGTATAATCAAGAAAAACAATTCCCACCATGGGTGACATGGGTTTCCCCCCGTACATGGGTTAGATACTCCCAAACATGAGATCATTACCAAGGCCCGACACATTCTTAACATCATTTCTACCTTCCCCAAATAACAAGATTCCAGAGAAGGTGAAGAAATTCATCCTCTGATACAACTTTGTAATGACCCCAACCCAAAATCCACAAAACTAGTGTTTCGATCCAGGTGGTTACATGACATTAAGCATGCCTCCCAATATGAAAAAGGTTTCTAACTAGTAGTGGGGGTCCAAATGGACAATTGGGGAGACTATACCCCCTTTTATCAGAGTATGCCACAACATAGGGTAAAAAATAGTGGAATAATCACTAATAATACAAGATCATGCATAAACAACCGTTTCCAAAATGGGTACCACCATATCCAATAGTAAATATTTCATGTCATGATATAAGTGAAAAAGTGAACAAAACCCACACTGTAATTATTATCATTATTTCACAAATTCTTATAGCATGTAATAAATTAATAAGATAATTCCAATTCTAAATTTGATATTAATTGATTAAAATAATAAATTATAACTTTGAAATCAATATAGATTAAATAACCATGTTATATTATTATGGAGTTTATAAAGGAAAATGGAACTATTCTCACATGAAGTAGAATATAATCAAAATGTTATTATTTTTGTTATATCAAGAATTAAAATAAAATTTTAGTTCATTTTGTAGTGTTTTTATCATAGAAAGAATTATTTGTTATATGTCACTAATTTTTTCATAATATTGAAATCACAATATATAATAACACATCATATATTGATAAATAATAATTTATTATCATCGTGGAGACTATCTATGAAATATTAAATAAATAAATTCATGTATAGGAATAATATCATCACTCCTATATTATTATTTTTTAATAATTATATTAAAAATAATATTCCATGTTATAGATAGTTTTTATTATCTAAATATTTTTTAAATTTTCATGTTTAAATATATTATTAATATTTTCATTGATATTTTAAAATACTAAAATTATATAGGAGATATAGAAAAAATTATCACTGTCCATGAGATTTTATTAAATTATCACATAATGAATAATAATGATAATTATTATTGAAATTATCAAAAAGGGATAAAGAGATAATAACATGCCATTGTTTAATTAATATTTGAACAAATAAAAATGGTAAAATGGTGCAATGATAAACTATTAAAAATTTTATGGTTGGAATTGCTTTATAATTTTGGATATTAGAAAATTAAAATGGGGATTATCACATATAAATGATAATTAAAATTTCATATTGACATAATTAAATGAATAGTTGCAACTTAGGGATGAAATTTGTTTCTTTTTCCATCTTGATATTTACTACATAGTGTTCCATCTACGTGGTCATATTTTGTTTTTTATGGTTGAATGAATCACGTAGTTAAATAACGTAAATAAATATATTATTGTTAATGAAATTAAAGCGTAATGAGTAGAATAATTATAACTCATCTTGGAATTTTTAAATATTTAATTAATTCTTAATTCATGTTATGCCGATTCTAGCTACATCTAGTAAAAAAAATTGGTTTCCAAACATGGGAAAATTATGAAAAAAAACTAATTAAATTAAAATGGAATTAAATTGATTTTCTGGTAATGATAGTGTTATTGGTTTTGAGAGGGTCCATTCTTTATTGTAGGAGGCCTAAATTACATGATGTTATTGTCATAATTTCTTTTAAAATTATTTATATATAAATAAATTTTATAGGTATGTATGCTTTAGAATGTATATCCTCGATGTGAATGATTGATAACATCATATTATTAGTTTGATGATGATAAATAGTTGAGTTTTATTTATTCTATTGTGTTGTTGAGGATTTTTGGTGGCATGAGGTTCTTATTATGATGGTGGTGGTGGAAGGGGTGATGGTTGTGATGGTGCTGGTGGCATGAGGTGTGGAATATGAAGATATTTTCATGAGATGTCATATGTGATATTATTCACAATTATGTGGGACACCAGTGGAGATGGGATGAATTCAGAATGTGGATTTCTCATTGATGATTACTTCTATCTTGATTCTTTCTTGATGATATGGTGGCTGAATATTATGTATATGATTATCTTCCTACCACGCAATAAAGCTTCATGTTATACACTACGATTACATATTTTATGTAGTAGAATAGACTGTGTCCTAGAGTACTCTAATGTTCATGAATTTATAAATGAATTAAGGAATGAATGGGGTTGTTTCCTAATTCTTACTTATGATGATGGCATAATTGTTAATAAAAAATTTATAATATTATTAGAACATAGAAAAGAATATTAAAATGTTAGTCATGGAAATGAAAATAATAATAATATTAATAAATGGATAATGAATTAATTTATATTGAATTTGAGGCATGTATTCTTATTTGATATCGAGACTTTAGTAGTGAAATTTAGGTGTCTTGTGTGACAGTATTAGTAGATGATCCATTGTGTAGGTTCTTTTCCTCAGTGTGGGTGTAAGCTATATCTATTTTTCATATTTTTTTATTTTATGTGTACCTAACCAATCTTGGAAGGAAAATAGATACCCAATTCTTTTTAGGGATGTTTCCCCAATATCTATGTTATTGAGGATATATATAATTGAAAAACCCTTCTCATCTGCTCACTCTCCAACTGTAGTATTACGTATGTGTATGAACAAGGGTCAGTTCCTATACAATTTTCGTGTTTGGTATAATGGATTTATGTAATTATGCATGCATTTATTCTAGATATTGTATCTTAAGGATTATTATAGGTGTGATATATAAGGGATGGGATAGATTTAAGAATAGTAAATAATACACAAATTGTGGTGGCTTTAAAAATTAATTATGGTTCTTATATAGAGGGGTTTCATGTGATGATGTGTTGAATAGGGTGCATGGTATGATTTGGTTTCCAAGGTGTTTTGGTAATTATAATTACTTTAAGATATTATGAATTAGGACATCTATATTAGAGAATGAGAGAGGAAAACTGGCGGTGAAGCGATTGTGGGGTACCCATTTCCATATATATATATATATCTCTCTCTGTGTGTGTATTTTCTAAATATTTTGATTACAATTCAATGTGTTATTTATTTAATGTTCCAGGGCAATAATTGGAAATGAATAGTATACTTATTTGGGTTACATGTTAGTTTCATTCATTAGGATTTACAACACTTATTTTACATTTTGAAAGAGAGGTTTCTGAGGGGATCTAACCGAGTATTCATTTTATTCTCACCCAAAAAATATATAAACTATTATTTCAGTTAGCACAATCCAGTAAGTGGTCAGTATAGACAGTACTAGTTTGAGAAGCTATATAAGATTAGTTGGGATTTGTGGTTTCTATTGATGATGTATCTCTTTTGAATTTTTATTTTAGTTGTATCCATTAATATATGGAATGATATCATGTTTAATTCTATATTCATTATTAATTATATTCCATAATTTTTCAGTGGATGTTCTCATCTTATATATTATAAAATATTAATTATGGTAATGCCTTCCATCTAGTTGATTATATACCCATAGTTATAGTCATCAATCTATGGCCTATTATAGGTGGGATTTGTTTTTCATTATTTATTTTTCACTATTTTAATCCCAATAGTGGTAACTTTAGAGGTATGGGCCAGGATATAGTGGTATTATAGGAGATGATTGGGAGATATGATAGAGTTTCAAGTTAGGTCCAAGTGATGATTCAATGGTTTAGAGGGAAATGGTATCATATGGGTTTAAAATATTCATTAAACAAGAGATGCTGGCTAGGAAATGTAATTTTATTCACCCCAATGATCTGATGTGAGGAGATTTAGGTTTACTAGACATGCTAATTGATGTGATGTTTCTTGTGGGGTAGAAACCTAGTAATGGATATTGTATCATGCTAGTATATTTCTGTGTTTGAACTTGTTTATACCATAGGTAATAGGTCTAAAAATAAATATTTAATTTACCATAAATATACAGTTTTTCCTGAGTTAGGAGTCCCTAATATTTTTTATATTTCAAAAAAAGATATAGGTCAACATCCCCATCAGATTCATGCCAAAAAAATTCAGCAAGATGTGTGAAAAAATCATTTTCTAGAAGAGGATGATGATGAAAACTATAATAGAAAGAATATATGAACGTTCTAGTGGAAAATTTTATAGAATTGTGAGGAATCCATTTCAGAACATGGGACAGTAGTTTGGTTTGAAGAGGCTGTGATATCCATTAATTTAAGTTGTGCATTGATTGAGAATAGTGCTATATTTTTTGCAACGATACAATATAATATATCTTAAAAATAGTGGTTCCTTTTCCATGATATTTTTGTGGGGAATTATTTTTTTTATGGGAAGTTATGAAATTATTTTTTACGCTATATTTATTTATTCTGTCATGAAAGTTTCATTTAAGATGATGATGTTTTCCCATCACCAGAGAATTTATGAGTTACTCACATGAAGTGTAGTGAGACATTTGAATTTTATTGTCGATACTAAAATACTTTGACTATTATCTAATTAAATTTAAAGAAAAATGATCACCATTACTATATTTCAATCCCTTTGGAATTATTGTTGGGAAACTTCATTATTTACTCATTTGAAACCATCCTGTTAAATCCTTATGCCATTATTTTTATTTCCACTTCAACCTTTAGTTTCTAACCTCCACCATTCGAGATCATATAATTTAATTATAACTCATTCCTCTGGCCTGGTGATGAGAGGGAGGTATGTTTTGGGGATATTTTTTCTTTGATATTGTTCATATCATTTTATAGGTCTCTACATTGTCTTAGTGATGTGATAATGTGGTCTGAGTAGAGGAGATTATATCATAATATAGATTTTATTAATCATATCCTGGGCCTAATGGGTTGGATGTTTATTCCAGGGGAATGAGTTCTTAGATATCTTCTATTTTTTAATCAATATACTCTTCAATCAGTCCAGGTGATTTGGAACCTCATTTTATTCAATGTAATATTTTATATTTGGTATTTATTTTATTTTCTTCCTAATATTATATAATATTTTCCATAAGTTTTGTATAAATTCCTTTACATTTTTAGTTATTAATATGAATTTTTTATGATTTTTTTGTGGTCTTTCGTTCTGTTGTTATCCGAAGTTATTTCTCATTTATTGGTAACAAGTGTTATGGACTCGAGTATATGAATCAATGAGACGAATCACCCATTACGAAATATTTTTTCTTGATACATTTTAAAACTATGTCTGTGGGATATCTACTCCCAAGATGGACAGTATCATGTTGAAGTATACGGTTTATTTTGATTTTAATGCTAGTGGAATCTCTATCTAAGTAGAACTTGGTGCTTGTGTTGGTTGAGGAATTTTATTCAATGTAAATTTAAAACCATTTAATGTAATGACATGTAATTATAATAAATTTTAATTATGATTTTAAATACATTGTAATTTTTACATTAATGTGCTTTGAGTAAAAAATAATTTAGTAACAAACATAGGAAAAGATTCAGGGAGGATAAATGTCGATTGTTTCTATATCATTGTAACAACCAAATTCTTTATTAATAAAATTCCCATTATGGTTTAATTAAATGACTTACGTTATATTATTGTTATAGAAAACACATGCACTTATTAGGTTTTGTTATATCCTATGATATTTAAAAGACTATTATGCATCGTAACGATTTATAATATATCCGTCGAACAATGATCATATGATTATTATAAATAAAGGGTTTTAAAAAATACGATTAAAATTGGAAAATGATTTTATGGCCTCAAACAGTATGATAATACCCTATGAATTGCATGTATCTATGATTCCATGGAAAATAGAATCACATAACATTTCCCTTGACAAATACCAATATGAGATCCAATAACAAAATCATGAGAGAAACCATTTATGGGAGAATTTCAAGATCCTTGAGATCACTACCCAAATCATGTACGTCGACCCCCCATGAATTTCTCACTATCAAAAACCTTACTCTTATGGAATTTTCTAGTGTATTAAAGGGATACGTATCCATACCATGATAATACGAAAATATATATTGTATTTTTAATAGAATAATGTTTATATTATTTCTTATCATTACTTTATATATGATATTAATTTTTATATAATAAAACATAAATTTTATTTTTAATTACAATCAAAATTTCAATTAATATGATTATTATGATGAAATAATGTATTTTTTCAATAAAAACTATTTCAAATAATTATTATAAAATAATGTTTATATAATCAGTCATATAATTTTAATGAATTCAAATGTAATTTTTATAAGGGTTTAAGAACAATTATTGTTAAAAACCCAGAATTTTTCAAGAAATATCGATTGTTATTTGAAATGTGAAAATATACATATTTAGAAAATTATTTTGATAAACTGAATATTATTTTAGGAATCAGAATGTCTAAATTTTCCAACAATGAATTTTTCATAATTTTATGAGACTGTCAATGTTTCAGGTAAAGATATATATGCTATAAATATATAGTGGGTATAATGACATAATAATGACCCAATATTGTTGTAATAAATACTATAAATGGAATCCATGACCAAATATATGTTTTTCTATTAAAATAATGTGATTTTTTTTATTGATTTGAATAATTTTATAAATCTTTTTTGAATCCTCCATAACATAAAATATATTTTAAGGTTATAAAATCTTATCTTTAAGAGTATTACTCACATGCAAATAATAATGGGTATTATTTTATTATTTTGGAACTTTTTCTTCTCAAAAAATTAAATACATCCTTCTCTGGAAGAAACCATGTATAAAAAACACAATAGGGCTTGTGATTTTGGTTATTTTATTCTATAGAGTCGAAAATCAAGTTCTGATAAATAATAAATAATTTCACACTATTTTCCTAAATAAACCCAAAAAATAACCCATTTTATTAACTAAAAGTCATTATATCATGTATTTATTCATCCATCAAATCTTATTATTTCTCCAAAGATTCCACCAAGCTCTCAAAAAGCTTCTCCTAAGCATTTGGAATCACACTCTAATGGTAAGGGATCCTCTCTTTCTTTTCATTATTGAGTTATATTTATTATATTATGTATTTTATCATAATTTAATAATAATGGGATATATTATTCCATATCCACCTTTCTATCCATTTTATCTATAAATGATGAGATACCCCTTTCACTCTCATCAAGCCCTCCCATTATCATTCAAACACCTCTATTATGCTGTCGGAATTTTAACACAATTTTCCATATCAAAAAATTCTATAGTGAATTTCAATACCCATTACCAATAAAGAGTATTCACCTTTATAAAATTATACTATATTTGTTTGGGGAATTCATTTTTACATTCCTCACTCTATGATCATAGAGTAAAATGTGATGATAAGTGATTTAATGTTTTATGATCTTTATGGAACACATAAGTATGGGAATGAAATGAAAGTGGAAAGTGAAACATGAATTATATAGCACTATAATTCATTGGTTAAAGTTCTAGTCTCATGAGAAATCATGAAAGGTATTAGATAGTGAACCTAATATATAAAGGTACATTTTTCCATCATGATTTCTTTGAAATTTTCCTTGACCTATAATTATGAGGAAACATATTAACTTGTTTCCATATATCCCATTTTTCCTTTATGAATATGATGTTATATCATGCCTCATTGTTCATGTTAATGATTATCACCCAATTTATTCCCCATTTATATTTCTATTTTTGGTCATGTTTTACTTCTTTCATTTTATTAATTTTTTATTAACTTACTGGGTTTTATATCTAACCTCATTCTTATTTATTGCCCCTTGTTATTATAATAAATCCATTCTTTTTATAATAGTCATACATAATTAAATTACATAAAATTAAAATTAAAACAACCAAAAATATTTATAATTATAGTGTCCTTGGGAGTTAGGTACATTACATGCAACATGATACATGAAATACAACATCTTAATTGAAAACGTCCTTTATATGTCCACAAAATTCCTTCATACATATATTGAATGCGATAACCTGATGATTTATATAAAAAAGGGGTGAGATATTAATCCCAGTAAGGGAGTAAACATGTAATAACATGAATATGAAAATAAATATTAGACCATAGGCATATCAATGGAGCATAAAAGAAACATGAACATAAGGGTACGATTTAGCGTGATAATCGTAACATGGAAATGTGGCAACTAAATAAAATATTGCATCATAGGTCAAGGCTTAGCTGCCAATACATAATTGTAGATGATGTACCATAATAGAATTAAGAAAATACCTATCCCAATGAGACATATCATGATACTAAATAGTAACCAACGCATTAGAGTGATATATAATTTTGGGAGCCCCCATCACTTTCATTTCAATCTCATGCTTATGTGTGCAACATAGATCATATAACATTGATTCATTTTTCATCATAATTAATTTAATGATGAATTAGTGTATAATTAATACATGTAAGTAGTTAATAAAATTTAATATTTTAATAATGGTGAATACCTTGATATATGAAAGGGTATAATATTCACTACACTATGATTTTGGCATGAAAAATCACAGTGCAATTTCTATGGCATAACGGCCTGAAAAAAATATTTATAAAAGGGGTTGATGAGAGTAAAATGGGTCTATCATCATATATAAACGAAATGGAAAGTAATAGGTTCATATAAATACATGTACCTACATAATGAATTTGGAAATACAAGGAATAACATAATAAAGATACTTAGAGAAATAGGAGAAATGGAATAACACTTATGAAATGTCAACATGGTAACATGTGTTTGTGTATAGTGATTAATGAGAGAAAAAGTGTTATATAGTCATTAAAAAAAATTCTGTCATTATTGGTGAGGTATTAAAACATACCCTATCATTTTTAAATGAAGAAAATTGTGTAAAAACATAAGGAATCATGGATAAAATTTTAAATAGAAGGAACCTTTACTTGAGTGTGTGACTTCAAAATCATGAAGAGGGTCTTCCTAAGGGATTGAGGAAACATGGGAGGATTATTGAGCGAGGATTACAGAGTAAGGATGTTCTCCAAGAATTTTTAATTAAGAGAAGTGGGAGATTGGGTCTGTCTATATTGGAAAATAGAGGGGAATCATATGATATTTTACAAACAAAGGTTTTGGAATCTATATAATTAAATATTCAAAACAACAAAATTTCCCATGATTTTGACAATGGGTTTTCAAAAATTTTAGTGGAACACATTATTTTAGATGTAAGAGGTCATAATATATTAAAATATTAGCCTTGGTTATGTGGAGATGAGTCACATTATTATAGAAATGAATTTTAAATCATAAAATTTATTATACATTATAGAGGATTCACTAATGACTTATAAAATAAGTCGAATAATTTTAAATAATTTTTTTTAACTATAATACTTATAGTTGGACTAAGATACATTTTATAGAGTTTATTATGTAACTATTATTCAATTATGATGTCATAAAACACACTATATATTTATATGGTATTTAATTTTTAACTAAAAATTTGATTATCTTAGAAAATTATGTAAAACTCACTGTTGGATATTTTCAAAATCCTAATTCCAAAAATAATATTCATTTTATCCAAATAAATTTTAAAAATGTGTCAATTTTATCTTTTAAAATGAAAACATACATTTATTGAAAATTACCTAGTTTGGACAAAAAATAGTTTTAAAACATTAATAAAAATTAAATTTGGCCTTATAAAAATTATATGATCATTTATATTTTATAAAAGTAATTTAATAATTATATTTTATTAAAATATTATTTATTAATTCATCCAAATATATTTCTTAATTAAATTTGAATATTAACAAAAAATACCATGCTTTAAAATCAATAATATAAATATAGTATATTCATTATTCTATACAAAAATAATGTACATAATCAAAATACATGGGTCTTGATAAATATACCTTTAATAGACAAACATACCCATTAAATGTAAGGTGTGTGATGGTGGTGATTTCCTGTGGATGTTTGGTGAACATTGTTTGGGTCGTGATCTCGATGAGGTTGAACTTCTCTTGTTAACAATTTTTGTAATGCTTAAGTTGTTATATCTCAAATTGGGCTTGGTCTAGGGAAAATCCCAAAAATAATATCTCCCTCAGAATCTCCAACAAATTGGCTTAATAAATAATGATCTTACGGGTTTAGGATATCTCTTACTTTTTCTGTACTTAAAGGATTTATTAAAACCCTATATATATAATAGTCATGTGATAATTGTTCAATGGTTATATTATCAATGGTAAAGATACATAATAGTTATTTAAATCCAATTGTATATAATAAAACAAATAGAGTGCATCTATTTTCTATATCTATTTTACAAAATAAAACATTTAATTAAATCAAAAATTAAATTTCATTTATAACATTTTGGGTCATTACCATCTCCCCCCATTATGAAATTTCACCCTCAAAATTTTCAATTCCCACATTAAAAAATAAGGGTAACTCTATATCATTTCCTCCTATGGTTCCCATGATACTTCTTCAAAATTATGGTTTCTCCCCAACAATGGGACCAAGTGCATTGTCTTATTCCGTAGAACTTTTTACCTATGATTTAAGATCTTCACTAGATACTCCTTATAAGAGAGTTCATTCTCCAATTGTACCACCTATAGATTGAGTACCTGAGAGGGTTCTGGTATGTACTTTCTCAAGAGGGGTACATGGAGTATATCATGTACTTGATATAGGTTAGGTGGGAGTGCTAGTAAGTAGGACACCACTCCGATGCGATCATGGATCTAGAAAGGGATGATGTACCTTGTACTAAGCATTACCTTCTTCCGAAATCTCATTAATATGTTCCATGGAGATATGAGAAGTAATACTATGTCTCAAAAATCAAACTCTAGGTCTTATCTATGATTAGTTACATAGCTCATTTGTAAACTATGAGTAACGTTAATGTGTTGTTTGATGGTGTTAACCATCTCCACCATTTCTTCAGTCAATTATGGGCCAATAAGTTTTCATTCCAGAACATCATCTCAGTATTTTGGTGTTCTACACCTCTACCCATAAGGGGATTCAAAGGGAGTCCTTTGGATGCTTGAGTGGAAAATACTATTGTAATAGAACTAAACCGGAGAAATATGGAGGAAATGGAGGGAGGGGTTATCAATCCATATCCTCATGTTTCTATTTCTGTAAAGTCTAATAGGGTCCCTTACCAATATTGAGATAGGAAAATAAAATGTGTAATAAATTTGGCCTAGAACATGGACCATGGTAAGTCTAATTCTTTCATGTTAAAACATGACTTGTTTGACATTATAAACTAACTATGATTTATTTTTATATAATATACATTACATTCCTCCCATACGGTATCTAGAACTGGTCCTTCAAGGACTGAGGGGGACACCATGGGAGAGGCACAAAAAACATGATGATGAGTCCAAGATTTTGATGGATGAAGTGTCAATAGATTCATCCACATCTTCCCCGATTTAATAAGATAGGGGAGAGGGTCATTTTAATTTCATATAAACATTCTAATGTGTCATTTTTTGTTTCTAAATTTTTTTCTCATAATATTTCATATTAGTTTCTAACATTAAAGGACATTGTTTTAGTAAATATAAGTCCCATTGTCTCTTGGGAAGGGCTTTATTGGTAACTTGAATGATCTGATAAATGTGATAATGTTATCCCTGCCACCGTAGGAGTTGAAGATGATTTCCATATGAGGTTTAAGTTGAGTGGATTGATGGTAGTTCAAATTTTGGTATATATCAATGCATCTAAGATACCTCTACTTGTGAGGATACTACAAGACATGAAGCTACATATCATGAAATGGTATATCTATTTAATCTATTCATCAATATCTCAGGTTCCTATATGAATTTTGAGTATTAAAATAATGAATTGGATAGATGTTATTTTTATTGTTATTTTATTTTTCAGACACAATTGAAATTATTTCATCTGTTGTTTGTTCTCTGAATCTCAACTTGTGTAGCTTTGTGTAAAGAGAACGTCTAGGGGCCAATAATGAACATGATGTCCATGTCCATACTGCTTTCTCTAACTAGGAAGTGACAATATAAAATTCTGATGTAAGATTTTATCATTGAGAAAACTAATCGTGGATTATATATTCCTCTAAGAGAATCTAGGAGTTTTCTCTAGAGATGTATGATGATTTTTTCACTACATGTTGTATTGTTTGGAGGGATATCTGGAAGATAATCAGGGAGAGGCCTCATGAAGACATGTCTTCATGACTTCACGATATTTCATTCAAACATTCCATATTGGGATATGGAAGATTTAATTCGTGTGAGATCCACAATGTGGTGAAGGAAGTCATCCTGAAAAGGTAAGAAGAGAGATGACCAGTACAAGTCGAGACGCAGCTAGCAGGCCTATTTGAGGAACTAAATGTTGTCATAACCCATGTTGATATTAGTCACAACAAGATGGTGGAGGAGTATCAAGATTTATCTAATGAAAAATCTCTTCAAATGGTGAACCTTAAAGAATAATTAAATTCCATAAAGTAAGAGGTATTCCAACTCCATTGGTCATTAGAATAGGCATTGGCATAAATAAGAAATGTTGTTGGTGCAAAGTTGGAGAAGCTCCATAAATCTATGGAGTCTACTTCAACAAAATAATCCTATAATAGAAAAAATATGATCTTCTCAAGGTTCAATTCAACTTATCAAATCATATGTTGTGTATTTGTTGTAAAATTTTGTAGAGAGAATCTACTATTTGGAAGTTTCCATGCTTGTTGTAACATAAATGAAAAGGAATTTTGTTTCTAATCCCCTATTCTGGCATTTCCCCCTATTTATAATCATAATATGACACAATGAATGTCTCATTTGATTGAATGTTATCACGTTATAATTATAATTTCAAATGAAATTGAGTGATCAATTTTTTTTCTAACCCATTGGCCCTAGAGAGTGTTGTTTTACTATTTCTAGAGTCATACAAACAACCTTACAAAATTTGTATCTTTTTAACAATTTCCTTTTTTTTTCTAAATATAAATAAAGAATAAATAGTGGGTGTGAATTACCTTTTTCGGAAACCAACCTTTTCAGTTTTTCATCCTAACAATTATTGTGCCTATTTCATTTTCATTGCTCCTTTTTAACAAAAATAGTGTTGGTATATTAGGTTGGGAATCAACATATATTCTAGAGATCCATTTATAGGTTTTATATTTAGTTATTACTAGGTTTCTATTTCATGGTCAGTTTAAATTTGTGAAAACTAGACTATTATGACTAGTGTTTTTGGTTGAAAATCTCTGAAAATGCGTTTTGGGATGATGGTTGAAAGAAGGATTGTTGTCCAAGATTTTTTTTGAAATTCTTTAGATACTCAATAGGAAATTCTGAACCATGATTTTTTTCTAGAATCAAAAACATTACATTCATGTATAGAGGAGTTCACTCCATATGATGAATTTTCCACCGGTTGAAAATCCCATTTTAGCTATTGAGAATGATATTACATTTTTTTAAATGTCTGATGCCAGTGGGGAATTTCCATATATGAAAAAGGATAAAGCAACATACAATTTAATTTCGTGTGGCTAAGACATTATCCATGGAGTTTAATGTATTACGATGAGGACGTAGTCTTATTGTTTAACTTCTTATGACTATGATGTTATGATATAAATCTTAATGTCATTTAACATGAAAATTATGCAACGCAGTTCAATATCATTGAGAAAAAACATTATGTTATGGGGTTTAATGTCATACAATAAGGAAATTTTTCTATGTATTTTAATTTCATACAATATAGAAAATTGGGGTTCTATAATTTACAGTCTTTAACTTTTACTGAAAGTTTAATAATTCTCTCCTTTCATGGTAATCTGTCTGGGAATGTGGTATGAAATTCAAGTGTGAGGAGGTGATTATTGTAAGATGTATCTGGGGATCTTCATATCAAATGTTTGATATGTGAAAAAGGGATAATGGATATAGAGGAGGACTCTCCAGAAGATAAAGCTACCATTGGTTGACAAACCCCTTTTATGGGATACATTATGCAAAGCCATCTTGTGTGTGTTACAATATTGTCAAATAGTTACATCTTTATGTTTAAAAGCCCCCAAATTTTGGAAACCCATTTTTATGGGATATTGTATGTAATAAAAACTAGTGTGTGTTATTGTATAGTCAAATAGTGGAATCAGTTTTCAGGAAAACCTATTTGGTGGGTGAATTTATGAATATTCATTAGGGTTGTGTTCCAACATAGTTAGGTAAAAGAGTCCTCAAGTTTGATACATTCTATCAACGAATGTTGGAGAAAGATAATGAAAATTTTAATGTATCTTAGACTATGAGTATGACGTGTGGATGAGATACATCCATGCATAAAAAACTGTTTGGACAGATATTTTCCAAGAGGTTATGAGCCCCTTGAATGGATATGAATCATATTTATAAGGGGAATTACATTTTTTTGTGGTACCCCGAATGAGGAGGCCTGAATTAACACATCTTTGATATATCATTGATTGTACATAGGGAAGGGGATATTTTTTTACACCATTGAAGGGACTAGGAAACATGGTCTATGTGTAACTAAATATCTCACAACAAGGATAATCAAGCTACATATAGTTCTTGTGGTTCCACAAAACATAAAGTCGTGTATGGGGACATTAGCCATGCAGTTTAAATTCATGTAGTAAGGATGTTAGCCATGCTGTTTAAAGCCTTTTGGTAAGGATTTTATTTGGCTCGACATAAAAAACAATGGAATATTTCATATGGACTATGTTATTGAACCCAAGTGTCACTACATATCTTGTTGGAGAACAAATCAATCCACACATAGTTCTAGAAAAGATTCCACATACTAATTTAATTCATGTTTGGGGAAATAGTTTTTTAATATGGGCTCACACATTTGGTGAGACACCATAATGGATTATCTTATGTTGATTTTACTCATACATAGGAGAGTGGGGGAAGTTCCAATATTATATTGAATATGGGTCCATGATTGAATATCTTAAACTCAATACATATCTCATTAGAATGAGAATAAAGAAACACTTAGTTTATTTGGAAATCTTTTGGTTTGTTGTCATGTGATTAGGACATCTGGTGTTAATTTTATAGTCTTGTAACCATGACCGTGATAACCCTGATTAAAATTAACATTCCTTACTCATGAGGGGAACTCATTTACCAAAAAATATAAGACCATGTGAGTTATGATTCATTGGATAAAAAAAGAGAGGAAAAATAATATTCCATGACACAAAGGAATCACATATTATGGTTAGGGGAATTTATATTTTTGCGGTTTTAAGGACAAGAGGTTTTATCTCAGAGTCACTACATATCTCATTTGTATGAGAATTAAGACATTCCTATCTGTTGAAAACCCATAAAGTATAAGATCATGCGGTGAGAATGAAGATGAACCAATTTGGAAGAGAGGAAATGTTTTGTATATGCCTATGTATGGAAATATGGGTATCACTATGTATCCTGTGATGGAAAGAATCAATCCACACATAGTTCATGGAGGGTCCCCTATACAGGTATTACTCGTACAAAGGTAGGATGGATTTTTTATTTCATTCGGACCTGATATCAGAGATATGAATCACTACACATCTCATTATAATGAGAATCAATTCATATGTAGTTGTTGAATGATTGTATAGTTTATGTTCATGGAATGAGGATATTGTTATTACTATTTAATGTATTTTAGTAGGGACGTGGGTCACCTGACATGGAAAGGAATATTTCATCTATACCAAGGGATATGACTCGGATGTCAATATGCATCTTGTTGGAGAATTAATCAAGCCACATGTAGTTCTAAAAAATAGTTTCCCACAACAATCTCATTTTGAAGTGGAGTAACAGGGGGGATTTGAATTTTTTTTGAATGATAACTAGGCCCAATACATGATTTATATGTGTCACTATGTATCTTATTAGTATGAGAATCAAGACACATGTAGTTCTTCAAAATATATCCTATTTTATTATAATTCAATGAGGATGTAAACCATGCAGTTTTATGTCATCCAAAACGTAGGTGATAATGTTAGGGATTATACCAACTAAGGGGGACCAAGAGCCACCATGGAGTGGAAATGATGTGTTTAGCTCTTGAGCATGGGAGTTTCCCATCCATTAATCCTCATTTACGGCCAAGAGGGCATCTCAATACACTGAGGGATTAGAGGGATGTGATTTGGACTTATACCTAAGATGGAGTCCCATATTTATGGGCCGACGAGGACTGTCTCATTTTTTGGTATTTTAATGGTTTCCTAATGTCAAATGGTATTGAATTAAACCATGTATTTTAATTCCAAGTGGTGAGGATGGATGGTGCCTATCAGTTTTGGGTCACACAAATAATAAAATTTTTCATTCTGTTTATCGTCATGTGATTAATAATATGATTTCATACAGTTTAATGTCATAAAACATAGACAGAGTTCTTCTTGATTAGAGAATGTATTTATTTACAAAATATTCATTGTTAGGGGATATGATGATCTCTCTATCCATAAAAATCAAATAATAAGATCCATTAGAGTAGACCTTCTGTATGGAGTAAGGTCCCTCCCACTTCGAATCAAGATTGGAAAGATTATTTCCTAGTATCATCAGAGTTCTAAGGACCAATAAATGTTTTCCTAGGAGGAATGATAGAAGGAAGACAGTTGTTTTAAATGATCATTCCATCCGATATTTATGGACCTCCAAGTGATGAAATGTACAAAATATTGTCTTATCAAGTCACTCAAGTGCATCCAGTCAGTTTTTGGATTTAACATATATGGATTGAATATCACATATAGTAATATGGGGAAATGGAAGTTGGACCTAAATTGGAAGAACTACTTCTATTACATATAACAATGAGTACAGGGTCACCCATGTGGTAATATGAGTTCTATTTCAGTAATAACATAAGGAATATAGAGGCTTATTAGAACCATAAATAATATCCCTCCCCACCATATTTAGGATTAGGTTTGATATAGTCTTTTTTAAGGCCTTTGCCTATCCATTAGTTGTTACATGATAGTGGGATGAATGGTTGGATTTGATATTTTACTACTAATATTGTTTTCCACCACAAATGTATAAAAATTGGTTCCATTGTCCATCAAAATAATATTAGGAACACAAAATATAGAAATGATGTTCTTCTTCATTAAGATAAAAATTATTTTGGCCTCGACATCTTTGAGGGGTATTCCCTCTTCCGATTTAGAGATGAAATTGGTAGATGTATAGATGTATTTGAACTCCTTAGTAATTACTAGTGTTTATGGCCCCACAACATCCATTTCGCATATTGAAAATGGACAATAAGATTTGGTTTTATGTAGAAAATCATAGGGTTGATGGATGAAGTTGGAATGCACTTAAAAGGAATGAAATTTCTTGTTGAATACTGTGGAATACTATGTCATTGAAGGATAGAAGTATGCAAGCCTTCAAATTTTGTGGTGGAGATTAATCCTTGACTGGTGCTAATTACGGTCTCTTTTGTGAACATCATTCATGAAGAAGAGGTCTCTTCTCCATTGATACATATAATAATGATTACACCAAATAATAATTTATAGATGACATTCTAGGGAATTAGGATATCATAAAGTGTAAAGTTTTATAATCACCATTAGATTATCTATTTCGCATATCTATCAAGTGGGAGTACTTTATATTGAATGTGGTCCATGATGGGAATCATCCTCCTAGTGGTAGGACCATTTAGATCAGGGGTGGGACTGATTTTTTTAATCTCTTCTTTCATGACATGTACATCCGGTGAGACCATCTAGTGATGGGTAATTCTTAATATTGTTATATACTAATTTGGATCTACCAAAGATGTGTTTACATTTTACAAATGATGATGCTAGGTAATTTTTTAATTACATGAGTGTTTGCAATGATGGATCTATGGGAAATCATCCATGAACACTTAAAATATTCAATAAGGGGGTTATCTATTCTTTTTTGATGGAATAATCCCCATTGATATGTTTGATTTCCAACTACGAATCACCTTTCACTTCCAAATGGTCCACGGGTATTTGGATTTCATGTTCCAAAACTATAATGAGGGCGTGATATTGTGATTCATTTTTAGTACAACCTTCTGATGATAGGAAGGAGTAATATAAAACTGCCTTGACTAGGGAAGTGTATAAGGCCCTAGCCTTAAACCTTAATTAATCTTGAGTTATTACAAGATTACACATTGAGGATCTTTTCAGGCTTAGAGTTTTAGAGAATTAGATCATAAAACATGCAATACATTCCACATTTAAAAAAAGTGGATACATAAAAGATAGTATTCATTTTTCCCATCAATGGAAACATATTTAAAATAAAACATGGATTCTTTCTTGACACTTCCTTGACACTATAATAATATCATATACCTTTCCCTTGACCTGTGAAAAACATTTCAAAAACTTGGGATGAGCATAAAAAGCTCGGTAAGGGATATAAAAATATAGAAAGGAAACATAAGTACATATATACATAAGAATCAATGAAAAAAATACTCTACTCATAAAACAAATGCACTTTAACATACCTCATCAAATCATGAATAAATCATAGAAATCATAAGAGATAAAGGTAACTTGAGGCATTCATAACATTCTTACGTATGGAGTAACCCTCTTGGTTACGTTTGGAATACCCATCACAGTATATTCCCTACATCTCTTCGGAGAAACCTCAACGTTTAACTCTTTCATGTTACCTAATGCATTGGAGATCTATATCGGGCTCACCCGCCCTAAGTTTATCACATAACCACCCGTCTTCATAACAATTCCCAATAACCATAACATAATCGTACCACATAAAACATGCATAAAGGAAACATAACATTTCCACATTTCAATCATAAGATATCAATACAACATATTGATATAATAAAAAAATTATGAAAACCATTTTCAATACCAAAATAAAAGAAAAATAAAATAGGTTATTTATTTTTCTTTTTTTAAATGTATGGCTTGTAGAGGAAGCTGAAACTCAAATAATGGTCACGGCGGCGGAGAAGTCGTTGTCGCCGCATACGTACGACAAAAACATTCCCTTTTTTCGTTTAGTAAAACGCTTCGTATATAAAAAAAATATTCCTTTTGGATAAACGTAAAATTCAAAGGGGTTTATACACCGTATAAAAGAAGGTTGTGTATAAAACATAATATTCCTCAATGAAAGTAGATTGATACGAAGTCCCATACCTCGGGTCCGACTTGACTCGATCGTTCTTTAAAGTCCTGAATAATAAACCTGAGTTAATTTCTACTTGATTAAGAACCTTTTTCAAGTTCATTATTCCTTTTATATCACTTATTACTATTTCATGAACACTATGTAATTATTTAAGTTAATAACGGTCATTTTAACGATCATTGGTACTTGAGTCAAAAATATGCTCTTTATAATTACAAGTTGTTTATGTATCCATTATATCCAGAGTTATACTCATGATGTATATATCATATATATCATATATATCCAGTATATATATGCATTTACAATATTACATAATATTTAGAGGTATTAAATGAAAAACACCGTTCATGGAGACGGTAAGCCGTACGTACGCATGAACGCTACATTCATTTCTATGTCATATTAATGGAATTAAAACTAAATGAGAGATGTGTATATTTTAATTCCAGAATTACATTCATCATTTATATGTAACATAAATCATATATATCCATTATATATATGTACTTATAATAGTACATTACATTTGGGGATATGAAATGAAATGCACCGTTCATGGAGACTGTAAACCGTACGTACGCATGAAAGCTACATTAATTTCTACCTCATACTTTAATGGAATTAAAACATAATGATACATAATAGTATTATAATTCCAGTATGGTATCATATATAATATCATTAAATCTATCCTTTATAGATACCACATATGGTAATAACGAATCAAATCACTTTGAGGGGGCGGTAGTCCGCACTTCCTAAAATGAAGATATCGCGTTTACCCATAATGGAAACCATAAAGGTATTCCATAAATGAAAAATACAGAAGATAAAGTAAAACATAAACATATTATATATCATATATAAATATAGTGACATCTTAATGTCCACCTTTGAAGGTCTTATATGAGTGTAGAACAATCATCGTTTCGTGAGGCAGAAATTCACCATCCACAGAAACAGTATGTTATTTAACCATCAGATGTAGGTGTGTGTAAGTGTAGATCGAATCCTTAGTATAAAAACATCCTAGTATATTGAAGATACTGGTGTTGTTACAAAAGAAAAGATTAAAAAGAGGTTAGGGGGTGGGAGAAGCAAAATAAAACATAAGAACACAAGAAAATACACTACCTTTAAATCGGGTAACTCTTTTTGATTTGAGCTCAAAGGCTTCCATGGGAATAATTATTCCCATTGTGAGTCTTCTAGGAGTAATAGAGGGATGTTGAGAGACAAAATGAGTAGGGTTTGGCCCAGCCAAAGGCTTGAGAGGTGTGGGTAAAGAGGTAGAGGTGGGGGCCTTTTATAAGAGGAGAGGAGAGGCACTCTTGGAAAATTATAAAAGGTTACTTTATTAAAAAATTCTTTTCGGATTCAAAACTTTCAAAAATTATATATTTCGAGGATAAGGTGCTAAGAGTTTGAAATACACCCATCTAATAGGTTTTTGACATGTTTAGGTCTTATATTTTACATTATCTTTTCATTTTATTTATATCGTTAAATAATGTGGTAATCGCTGCATCATCATGGTGTCATAAATAATTTGATTTATTTAATGTATAAAAATTATAAAAAACTATAATTATGTAGGAAATCTTTTTTGCTTTCCAATGACTCTTTATAGTCAAAAATATGACTTGTATAACCCCATTTAAAAATTGTTTTAGTAAAACAACTCATGTTTGTGACATTTTTACTTTTACTTTAAATAAAAGGAATTGATGTCTTTATCATACCCATGTGGCTCTATGGGGTCCCAAAAATCAACCCATGGGTTGTCTTGGTCGGCCATGACACATCCAATAAGGTTAGGACATGTGTCTAGGTCATTTCATATTATTAAAACATTATTTTTACCTTAAATTACACTAATTACCTCTAATCGCAATTAATGATCATTGTCAGAAAAATACCCAAAAATTTATCCAATGTAAATTTCAATGTCCCAATCATATAGAATATGTTTATTTTGAAAAATAGAGATTATAAAATTGTCAAATTTTTTATTTAAAAATGGTTTTTCATCAAAAGGTAGTAAAACAATCTTTTAAAAATATTAGTGTATTCCATGCTTAAGATTTGATTTATTCTCATTTTAAGCCTTTAAAACACTATCTAATTCATAAATAGACATAGATAAGAATATCTATTATTAATTACTTACCTGGGATGTTACATCCTCCCCCCGTTTAGAAAATTGCGTCCCCTCAATTTATTTACTTAATAAATAAGTGGGGGTATTTAGCCCTCATTGCATTTTCAGATTCCCTTGTTGCCTCTTCAATCATGTGGTTTTTCCAAAAAACCTTTACCTGATGAATCACCTTATTCTGTAACACTTTCTCAATGTGGTCCAGAATTTGGATAGGTTGTTCCTCATAAGATAGGTTCTCTTCCAGCTGAACTACCTCTGGACTCAAAACATGAGATGGATCTGGCATGTATTTCTTTAACATTGAAACATGAAAAATATTGTGTACCTGAGATAAAATCGGAGGTAAAGCCACCTGGTAAGAAACTGATCCAACTGTCTCCAGAATTTCAAATGGTCCAATGAACCTTGGACTCCACTTTCCTTTCTTACCAAATCGCATCACACTTTTCCATGGTGAAACTTTGAGAAAGACATGATCACCTACCTCAAAAGAGAGATCCTTCCTCCTATTGTCCGCATAACTCTTCTGCCTGCTTTGAGCTGTACTCATGTGTTTCTGAATCAGCTGAACTTTTTCTGCCATCTCTTATACCAATTCTAGTCCCATCAACTTCCATTCACCCACTTCATCCCAAAGAGCTGGAGTTCGACACCACTTCCCATATAACGCCTCAAATGGTGCCATCTGTATACTGGAATGAAAACTTTTATTATATGAAAATTCAACCAAAGAAAGATGTTGGTCCCAACTTACCTGATAATCCATCGAAAAAGCACATAGCATATCTTCCAAATTCTGAATTGTTCGTTTTGAATGTCCATCTGACTGAGGATGAAAAGCTGTACTAAAATTTAATTCTGTACCCAACGACTTCTGAAGGCCTTTCCAAAAGTTAGAAGTGAACCTCAGATCACGATCAGATACAATAGATAGAGTAACTCCATGTAAACTGACTATGTCTTTAATATAAAAATGGGAAAGTTGATCTAGGGAAAAGGTATCTCGTATAGCAAGGAAATGAGTATATTTGGTCAAGAGATCAACAATAACCCAGATTGCATTATTACATCGGGGTGTCTTTGGCAATCCCACAACGAAGTCCATGGATATATTCTCCCATTTCCACTATGGAACTGGAAAAAGCTGAAGCATCCATTTCGGTAACTGCCGCTCTGCTTTAACCTGTTGACAAGTCAAACACTTCATTGTAAAATCAGAAATATCCCTTTTCGTTCCGTCCCACCAGTAATACTTCCGAAGATCTCTATACATCATAGTATTTCTAGGATGAACTGAAAACGAAGAACTTTGAGCTTCACATAACAATTCTCTCTCTTCAACTGTGAATCACAAGGTACACACAATCTCTTCCCAAATCTCAAAACACAATTATTATCAATGTTGAATTCAGGCAACTTACCCTTCTAAACCAGATCTACCTTTTTCTGCAACTTACTGTCTTGCTTCTGTGCTTGCTTGATTCTGTCTGATAGAGAAGATTTCACTAATACCTGAAACAAAACAGAAGAACATCCTGCACCAAAAACATCTATGCCAAAGTTCATCAAATCCTTAACCAAAGGATCACATTCCTAACACGACATTTTTAATGAAGCATTACTTTTCTGACTCAAAGCATCAGCCACTTTATTTGCTTTTTCCAGATGGTAATGAATTGTACAATCATAATCCTTGATTAATTATAGCCATCTCCTCTATCTCATGTTCAATTATTTCTGAGTGAATATATACTTTAAAATTTTGTGATTGGTATATATTTCAAACTTTACTCCATACAAATGATGCCGCCAAAATTTTAAAGCGAAAACAACAGCAGCTAATTTCAAATAATGTGTAGATAATTTACCTCATGAGTTTTCAACCGACGTGAAGCATAAGCAATTACCTAATCATTCTGCATTAGGACACAACCAAGTCCTTTAAATGAAGTATCGCTGTAGATAACAAACTCCCCATTCCTGGAAGGTAGTGCCAAAACTGGATCATTCACCAATCTTCTTTTCAACTCCTGAAAACAATCATCACATTCTTTTGTCCAGATAAACTTAACACCCTTCCGAGTTAGCTTCGTCATTGGACTAGATAGCCATGAAAATTTCTAACATACCTTCGGTAATAGCCTGCAAAACCAAAAAAACTACGAATCTCTGTTACATTTGTGGGTCTTGGCCATTCTTCAACAACCTTTGTTTTTGCAGGATCAACGGTTATCCCATCTTTAGAAACAATGTGACCAACGAAAGAAATTTTTTGTAACCAAAACTCACACTTTCTGAATTTCTCATACAATTTATTTTATTTTATGGTTTGAAAAATAACCCTTAAATGTCTTTCATGCTCCTCTTAACTTTTAGAAAACACCAAAATATCCTCAATGAAAACCAACACAAACTTATCGAAGAACTCATGGAAAATTCTATTCATTAAGTTTATGAATACAGCAGGTGCATTGGTTAGCCCAAAAGGCATTACTACAAATTCATAATGGCCATATCTTGTATGGAACACGATATTCAAAACATCTGCTTCCTTTACCTTCAGCTGATGGTACCCCAATCTCAGGTCAATCTTTCAAAAATACAGAGCTCCATGGAGCTGATCAAACAAATCATCGAAATGAGGTAAAGGATATTTGTTCTTAATAGTGATGTTATTCAAGGCTCTATAATCAATGCAAAGTCACATTGAACCATATTTCTTTTTAAAAAATAAAACATGAGCACCCCATGGTGATGTTCTAGGTCGAATGAAACCTTTCTCTAATAAATCTTGCAATTGCTCCTTCAACTCTAAATGTTCAATTTCAGCCATTCGATAAGGGGGTTTTGAAATTGGATTTGCATCAGGAACTAAGTAAACAGTAAACTAAACTTCCTGATCTAGTATTATTTCAGGCAACTCATCAGGAAATACATCAGGATACTCATTTACCACTGGCACATCATTAATCTGAACAGTTCCCTTGTTTTCAACAATGTGTTCAAGGTAACATTCATTTCCACCTTTTACAAGTTTCTCGGCCTCTTGATAAATTATCAACAGTAAGGGTTCATTCTTGTACACAAATTGAAATTCTTTCTGAAAAGAAACTTCTTTAGCTCTACATTCAATCTTAGCATGGTAAATAGAGAGCCAATCCATACCCAGGATAACATCAAGCTCTATTAGAGGTAAAAAAATAAGGTTTGCAAGAAGGTTCTTTCCACGGATAAGGATATGAAGATTCTTATAAATTATTTTTTCCTCAAAATTTCCCCCAGGTGTTTTTACCACAAGTTCAGGAGTCATTTCTTGAGATGGTATTACCATTTTACTAGAAAAATTTTCAGAGATGAAAGAATGTGTAGACCCCGAATCAAACAACACACTGGCATAATCTGAAAAAACAAACAAAGTACCTGATACAACTTCATTTGATGGCCCGACATCTGCTCAAGTAGTTGCAAAAGATTTCACCACCCCTTTCTAATTGTAGTCTAACTGCTTCCCATCACTCAAGCTCTTTGTAGGACACTCATTTGCATAGTCACCCATCTCATTGCACTTAAAACATTTCACTAACTATAAATCAAATTTGGAATTATTGTCACCTTGATCTTTTTCAGTGCAATCATGAGACTTATGTCCCATCTTACCACATCGGTAGAACTTTCTAGAATTCAGAAGACATTCCCCAACATGCCTTTTACCACATTTATCACAAACTACAATCTTAGTTTTCTTACCGTCAGACCTTTTTGAAGAATTCTTTCCTTTCTCCTGCCACCTCAGTCTCTTCTTCTGCTGGTTGTTATAGAACACTTGATCATCAGAAAACTCCATTTCCACCTTCTCCGCACGTCGAACAAGCTTTTCATAACTCTTGAACTCATGAAAAGATAAATCCCTTATATATTTTGGCTTTAATCGTGAGTAAAAATGATTGATTTTACTATCAAGGTCTTAGATAAAATTTGGAGGATACCTTGCCAATTGAGTGAACCTATCTTCATAGGCATCCACTGAGTCTTCCTCTTGCCTCAATTCCAAGAATTGTTTCTCCATCTTAATTCGAACAGCCTTAGGAAAATAATTCTCAAGAAACATACCTTTGAATTCATCCCAGTCAAGAGAATCAATCTCATCAGCATCCCTGATATTTTTAACCATCGACCACTACTGATCTGCTTAACCCTCCAAATGGTAAATAGAAAGACTAACTTTTTTATTGTATGAACACCCCATGTCTTCGAAAATATTCTCCAGTGAATTAATCCACCCTTCAGCTAGCACAGGGTCAGATGATCCTCTGAATGAAGGGGGATGTTGCCTCATGAAATGTTCCACCACTAACATGTTCCTCTATGGTTGATCTGGCTTATCTCGTGCATGGATACCACCACCATTTATCGCTTGAGTCAACTGTGCCATTACTACAACAAACTATTCAGTTCCAATTCCGACCATCTCAGGATGCTAATTCAGAAGGTTATATCCTTCTATATTCCTTCCTAGCACTACTTACCTATTTCCTCTGCAGAAAACCATTCTGAACAAACATGTCTTAGATGAAGCAACATGGAAATCTTCAAATTCTATATCATTTCAATTTGACCATAAAAAAATATTTTTGGTTAATCATTTAATAGAATTATAACTCCTAAAGTTATCTAAACTGACCTCTGATACCAACTATAAGGCCCCACCTTAAACCTTAATTAATCTTGATTTATTACAAGATTACACAATGAGTATCTTTTCAGGTTTAGAGTTTTAGAGAATTAGATCATGAAACATGCATTACATTCCACATTTAAAAAACGTGGATACATAAAAGACAGTATTCATTTTTATCATCAACGGAAACATATTAAAAATAAAACATGGATTCTTTCTTGACATTTCCTTGACACTATCATCATATCCTGTACCTTTCCCTTGACCTGTGAAAAACATTTCAAAAACATGGGATGACCATAAAAAGCTCAGTAAGGGATATAAAAATATGGAACGGAAACATGAGTACATATATACATAAGAATCAATGAAATCATACTCTACTCATAAAACAAAATAACTTTAACATACCTCATCAAATCATGATTAAATCATAGAAATCATAAGACATAAAGGTAACTTGAGACATTCATAACATTCTTACATAGGGAGTAACCCTCTTGGTTATGTTTGGAATACCCATCATAGTATATTCCCTAAATCTCTTCGGAGAACCCTCAACGTTTAACTCCTTCACATTTCCCAATGCATTAGAGAGCTATATCAGGCTCACCTTCCCTTAGTTTATCACAGAACCACCCGTCTTCATAACAATTGCCAAGAACCATAACATAATCGTATCACATAAAAAATGCATAAATGAAATATAACATTAACACATTTCAATCACAAGATATCAATACAACATATTGATATAATAGAAACATTATGAAAACCATTTTCAATACCATAATTAATGAAAAGTAAAACATGGTATTTATTTTTTTTTAAAAATGTATGGCTTGTAGAGGAATCCGAAAATAAAATAATGGTCACGGCGGCGGATAAGTCGTTGTCGCCGCATACGTACGACAAAAACATTCCCTTTTGTCGTTTAGTAAAACGCTTCGTATATAAAAAAATATTCCTTTTGGATAAACGTAAAAGAGAAATGGGTTTATACACCATATAAAAGATGGTTGTGTATAAAACAAAATATGCCTCAATGAATGGAGATTGAGACGAAGTCCCATACCTCGGGTCCAACTTGACCAGACCGTTCTTTAAAGTCCTGAATAATAAAATTGAGTTAATTTCTACTTGCTTAAGAACCTTTATCAAGTTCATTATTCCTTTTATATCACTTATTACCATGTCATGAACACTATGTAATTATTTAAGTTAATAACGGTCATTTTAACGATCATTGGTACTTGAGTCAAAAAAATGCTCTTTATAATTACAAGTTGTTTTTGTATCCAATATATCCAGAGTTATACTCATGATGTATATATCATATATATCATATATATCCTGTATATATATTCATTTACAATATTACATAACATTTAGAGGTATGAAATGAAATGCCCTGATCATGGAGACGGTAAGCCGTACATACGCATGAACGCTACATTCATTTCTATGTCATATTAATGGAATTAAAACTAAATGAGAGATGTGTATATTTTAATTCCAGAATTATATTGATCATCTATATGTAACATTAATCATATATATCCATTATATATATGTACTTATAATAGTACATTACATTTGTGGATAAGAAATGAAATGCACTGTTCATGGAGATGGTAAGCCGTACGTACGCATGAACGCTACTTTCATTTATACCTCATAATTTAATGGAATTAAAACATAATGATACATAATAGTATTATAATTCCAGTATGGTATCATATATAATATAATTAAATCTATCCTTTATACGTACCACATATGGTATTAACGAATCAAATCACTTTGAGGGGCGGTAGTCCGCACTTACAAAAATGAAGATATCAAATTTACCCATAATGGAAACTATAAAGGTATGCCATAAATGAAAAATACATAAACTTAAGTAAAAAATAAACATATTATATATCATATATAAATATAGTGACATCTTAATGGCCACCTTTGAAGGTGTTATATGAGTGTAGAACAATCATCGTTTCGTGAGGCAGAAATTTGCCATCCACAGAAACAGTATGTTCTTTAACCATTAGATGTAGGTGTGTGTAAATGTAGCTAGAATAATTATTATAAAAACATCCTAGTATATTGAATATACTGGTGTTGTTACAAAATAAAATAATAAAAAGAGTTTAGGGGGTTGGAGAAGCAAAATAAAACAGAAGAACACAAGAGAAGACACTACCTTTAAATCGGGTAACTCTTTTTGATTTGAGTTCAAAGGCATCCTCAGGAAGACTTCTTCCCAAAGTGAGGCTTCTAGGGGTAATAGAGGTATGTGGAGAGACAAAATGGGCAGGGTGTGGCCGAGCCAAAGGCTTGAGAGGTGTGGGTAAGGAGGTAGAGGTGGGGGCCTTTTATAAGAGGAGAGGAGGGGCACTCTTGGAAAGTTATAAAAGGTTACGTTATTATAAAATGCTTTTCAGATTTAAATGTTTCAAAAATTATATATTTCCAGGATAAGGTGCTAAGAGTTTTAAATCCACCCATCCAATAGGTTTTTGACATGTTTAGGTCTTATATTTTACATTATCTTTTCATTTTATTTAAATCGTTAAATAATGTGGTAATCGCTGCATCATCATGGTGTCATAAATAATTTAATATTTTAATGTCTAAAAATTATAAAAAAAACTATCATGATGTAGGAAATCTATTTATATTTCCAATGAATATTTATAGTCAAAAATATGACTTGTATAACCCCATGTAAAAATTGTTTTAGTAAAACAACTCATGTTTGTGACATTTTTACTTTTACTTTAAATAAAAGGCATTAATGTCTTTATCTTACCCAAGTGGCTCCATGGGGTCACAAAAATCGACCCATGGGTTGTATTGGTCGTTCAGAACACATCCAATAAGGGTAGGATATGTTTCTAGGTCATTTCATATTGTTAAAACATTATTTTTACCTTAAATTACACTAATTACCTCTAATCACAATTAATAAACTTAAAAGTTACTATTCACAAAAAAATTATTTTAATCCCATTGAACCACATTTTAATTATTAATGACAGCCATGTATGTCGTATTTTTGAAATTCAAAATATATAGGTGGTAAAATTTCATTTAAACGAAAAAATCAGTTTTTTAAGTACCACTTAATGGTTTCACTATTCATCAAAAATTGATGTTTTTCAGAAAAATATCAAAAATTCTCCCAAATCTATATTTGATATTACGAATTCAAAAATGATTTCTATTTTACAAAATTAAAATCTTATAAATTACATTAATTAATTTAATAATTAATTATCGTTGTCATGACAAATAGCGTGTTTTTATGAAAAAATAAGTATCAAAAGATTGACACTAGATTAAGTCCAATTTCGAAGTGAAATTAATTCCAACGACCACTATTGGATTAAATGGTAAAAGTATATTCTATTTAAACTTTAAAACAAATTAAAAATATAATCTAATCATATAATTAAATTAGATGAAAAAGCAGTTTTGATGTAAAATGCAGTATTTTTCACTATTCATTAAAAAATGAACATTGTCAGAAAAATACCCAAAAATTTATCCAATGTAAATTTTAATGTCCCAATCATAAATAATATGTTTATTTTGACCAATATATATTATAAAATTGTCAAAAGTTTTATTTAAAAATGGTTTTCCATCAAAAGGCAGTAAAACAATCTTTTAAAAATATTATTGTATTGCATGCTTAAGATTGGATTTTTTCTCAGTTTAAGGCTCTAAAACAATATCTAATTCATAAATAGACATAGATAAGAATATCTATTATTCATTACTTACTTGGGATGTTACAAAGTGAGCACAATCCCTATCTTGGATTTGTTGATCCTATGGTCTTCTATTCTATACCTTATTGGGATCTTCGATGTAGTGTCAGAATACATCTCTCATTTTTAGGGAATCCTTGAATAACAAATAATTACTCATTTGGAAATTTATAATTCAATGAAGTTGGATCTACAGACGGTATTTCTGCAAAGAAATCTGCCATTTCATAGTCTTAAACTGATTTTTTGGCACAAATTGTATATCAAACTGCTATATAATCACTTACCAATAATCTATATGTCATGTCAACATGGGAAGACTGAGGATGTATTTATGTGGTTTATTTCAACATATCATATGGAACTCATGGTTTTGCAGGTAGTGCCTCTATTTCTGAACCATGATGATTAATTCCAGGCCGTCCTTTTCGATATTTGAATAACAACTCTCAGTGTCAAGAGTGGTTCAAATTAGATAATAAATGATGTTTTAATTCATATGATCATTATTTTGAGTGATTAATATTCCAATTGATCTTTATAGGTAAATAACATAACGAATTACCATATTTTCTTCAACAAGTGGCATTAACATTGGTGTGTTAAGAGGTATTTCATAAGGTATTCAAATGATTCCTTAAAGTCATTGGTCCACTGATATGTTACATCTTTCTTCATCAGTTTGGTGAAGATAATTCACCCACCTACAATGTTGGATATGAGGCACCAGATGTAAGAAATGTTTCTTTGATGTCCTCTCATCTCTGTAAGGTTTCTATAAGGAGGCATGCTAAGGATATAATTATTTCTTAGAGTCAGCTTCGATTTTGTGATGGCACACAATGAAGTCGAGAAATATTACAAAGGATACCCTAAAATATCAATTTTAAGTGATTCATATTTGAGATATGTTTAAATATCCTGATGAATATAGTCTCCAAGTCAATGAGGTGGTCAAAACATTGTTGAGAATTAACCACCATATAATCAATGTGTCATTGTAAAAAGCACCAAAAATGGTTTGAAGATGTGATTCATGGAATGATGTAACGGGGAACAAAAATTATTCAGAAAAAAGGGTATTAACAGATTGTAGAATACACCCGAGGGGTATGAAGGCAGTGGATTATTCATCTTTTGAGGCCATCTAAATTTAATTTTACTATGAATATTCATCCATCAAGGGTAGGTCTTTGTAAATAGTCATCACATTGTTCAATATTTATATTATTTGAAATAGGAATCCAACTTTTAGACATTGTTTCTTGATATCTCTGAAGTCGATGTAAATGATGAAGTTCCCATTTTTTCTTTAAAAGGAAAATGTTGTCAATTCATTTTGGATAGTTTACCTATAGGTTAATTTCAATAATGATGAACATGTACACTTGAACCTCAATTTTGGATGCGTGAGTTGGGTGTGTCTTTCTGGCTTCTTGTTTGTAACCATAGTGGTCTTATGGAAAACCTAGTGCTGGGTGGCCACCTCATGACTGAGGAATAGAATCTATGTGTAGTTCTATGAAAGTACATCCAAGTGTTTTTTTGGAAGGAAATATATACCTCATACTCTTTTTATGGAATGAGTGCACTAATGAAAGTGGGTTTTGGATCTTTATCCTTGCCGAGATTTATTTATTTGAGTTCTCCAATAGTGTTGGAGACACCATTATCAAATTCCTAACATACATCATTGAGATCTTCCTCATCTTTATCTCCCTCATTATTTACCTCTTCTGTGTCTTCCTGGGGAGTATATGGCGAAGCATGTTTCTTAGAGATATATGAGGTGTTGACATTTAGAAATATAAGTGAAAAATGAACCATTTTTTGGATTTTTTGATGGCATGAGACCTTTTTTGAGATCCAATAGGTTAAAGAGGTTCAGATAATGATCATCTTCATTTTCTCCCATTTATGTGAAAACATATTCCATTGTAAACAAAAGAATATGGATTTTTTGAAGCTTGAGGTATGGAATGGATATATTTTCATCCAGACATTTATTACTACATGGAGAGCTAAAAACTTCTTCAGTTCTATCATGTTCCATTATCATAATTGAAATCATGGATGTTTCCAAATGTGAGCGTGAGATTATACCCATCTCCTCGATTTAGTTGATTGGTTGAACATATTATTCATTAAGATGGATTAAAGGGTTAAATAGAAGAATATTTTAACCATTCAACGCATTTATTAGAGTGACATCATAAGTCATGGATCTCTTCTCTTCCATTTGATAGAATCATGTATCAATATATTGTGATTCATATGATTTTAATATGGATTCTTTCATCATTTAATGTTCCAATGTTTCCATTAATACAATATTTGAGGCATTGGTGGTATAAAAAAGTGATAGCCATATGTTTATGTATCAAAGACCCTCCGACCATAGAATTTAAGGCCGTATCCATCCTGAAAACCACTAATTATGAGTTTGAAAAGAGATCCTAGAACTGAGTTCTGAGTTTGATTTCATCGAGAGGCATTTTCTCATTCATTTCACAACCCTGTAACATTATATTAGAGGTATACAAGTTAGATTCAATAAAAAATAATTAACGAAGTGTTCTGATTGGAGTGATGTGGAATAATAAGAAATTATTAATGAAATATCCTAAAAAATCAACATCATTTTCCCTTACATATATATATACAAGGGCCTGACGTGTCCATGTATGATGGTTTCCTCAACTCGGTACATTAATAAGATGACCGTGTGGTGTTCTGAAGAATCATTCTTTATACAATATACTTTAGCAATAGCCATCTCAACCTGAAATTCCTCAGGACTCAGTAAAGACACTATGAGTTCATCCCAGAGGTCTTTTGATAGATTCAGAGCACCCCGGATTGAATAAATGGAAACAATTAGTGATAGTTGCTTTAAAACATCATACTTATGGTCAAATGGACTACACTTCCCAGCATGGGGATTCTCTTTTCCAAGTTATTTTTTAATTAAATTTATTTATGTGGAAAAATAACCCCTTTAAATTGGAACTGATGGTAATTATTCTCTCAATGGAATAGGTCGACTAGGTCTTCCTACATGCCATGGTTGATTAGGAGATGATGTATCCTCTATTCAAACATCGAGTAGGATTATTCCAAAAAAAAAACTCTTACATATTTGGGGAACATTATTTCTCCTAATGATATCAATTGAAATTTCTCCCATGATTTTCATTCATATAGATGGTTCGATTTGGAACACATTTGTTGTAGTGACTCCTAGCATGATCATGTCTTCTCCAATATCCTTGACACTAACAACCTCTTACCCAAGTTCCCCAATCAATTGTAGGTAATTTGGTTTCATAATAATTCTCAACATCTGATAATTGATCCATTCTAAGGATAACATTAGTGGGACCTATTATTAAATCCTTGGCTGGTTAAGATTCTTTATAGTGGGCTTAAACTTGTTGTAATATTTGGTAGGAAAGTGCCTATTCTTCTAGGATTGAATGCATGATGTTTTATAAATTCAATGGAAAAAAATTAACCTCGTAATAGGATCAAATTTCTATGTTTTCTTCTTACTCTTATGGAAATTTCTCTTTTTGGAATACTGGATTTCAGAGGACTAATCTGTCGATGGAGTCAATTGTGTTGTAGCATAAGCATTTAAAGGGAGATTTTGATGTTTCAATAGTGTTTATAGGATAGAAATATTTTTTTCATCTTCTTTTTATTTCCCTCCAATTACTGAACATAAATGTACCCTCGATGTTAAATTATTTACTTTAACTCCCCTCCTATGGATTAGTGGCAGACACACATGCTACCTAAGTAGGTGGTATTCCTAGTATCACTTTCCTATAGGTCACCTACTTTTTCAAGATGTCTTTGAAAACCATACACTCTTGGATGTTTTTTCAGGCTATTATATGACATATGAAATAGTTTCTTCTATCTACATCAACATACTTATTGGGTTTCCTAGGATTTGGTTACATGAACAATTTATTTTGAATGTAAAGATGAAGAAGCCATGGACATATTCTTTTAAAAAAGAATAGAAATTTTTTTCAACTCATAAAACTATTGTTTCCTCATCTATAATTGATCAACATGATGATGAGGGAATTGTTTCTAATACTTAGGAGGTTGAACTGCATGACATGATGTAAAATTTTTAGTAGGAGCGGCCATTGGGTCCTACTTAAGTGTAACAATGGAAGCCTATGCATTTCTCATTTTCCTTACTTGGGTTGATAGAATTACAAAATACCTAGCTTTTTTCTCTATGATGAAGTCATCCACTCTTTAAGAAATTATAGAATGGTCTCAAAACACTTCAATATATTTCACATGGATAATTGGTAGACATAAATCATCATGAGGATTCATTATACAGATGGGAAACAAGTCTTCTTGAGGGAGCGGTAGTTTTAAATAGTATGTAAATCCTTTCAACTAAGAAAAGAAATATTAGACCGACTAATTGTCGAAATATTTACAGTTTGACTAGTCTATGAATGTTATCTACTGCCACATCAAGCTAAACTAGAATATAAACTTCTAAAAGAATACTTCACATCCCAGATAGAGCCAGTAAGATACTATTATATTCAAAGGTTATTCCCTATAGTGATTTCATGAAGAACCTATGTTTCAATGATTACTATTGTTCAAGGGTCCCGAAAAAGGGATTATAGAGAGATAGAAAATGCATCAAATATTTCCTTGGGTCCCTTGATCCATTAAAAATGAGAAATTTTGGATTTCAAAAGTTTAGTAGGTGAAGATTCAAATCTACCCTTTAGAGGTAAGGCTTGTTTTATAGTTGTATTTATAATCATAGTTACTATATGTAATCCAAACAATCCATTAGGGACTCAATAGTGTTGTTGAGAACTCAGAGAATGTCTGTATAAGTTCGATCATAAATAGGTGTAGTGTCCAGTTGATCCATTTGTGGCGGCACTACTAGTTTCATCTATTAGTATCCTCTTGAGGTAGGTTTATAAGGATCTAACTAGAGATGTTCTAACTTATAAAAAATAGAGTAAACTCTAGATCCGCTACTTCATGGTCTATGTATATTGGTGGTTGGTATCCCATGTAGTGTGGTTCTTCCATATTTATTTCAATTGTTGTAAAAACCCTATTTGTAGGGGTGTTCTACCTGGGATTGTCAGTTGAGGATCTTCTTGAAAAACTTATTCAATGGGCATCCTGTATCATATTAGTATTTCATTGAGTCTCCTCAATTCCTTCATCTCTTCCTATTTTGGAGAAAACCATTCCTCAAGTGTAAAAGATTCATCCTTTCATGAGGTGGGTGTGGCACAATATTAACCTTTCTCTTTTCCTTATTGGATTCTCAGTGAGGAGGTAATGATAGATTGTTTGGGGGAAAGCCCAAATTCAAGGAAATCCTTTAGTTTTTGGTATGAACACCTTATTTAATCATTTCAATGTGTATCTCATTTTGAACCAAAATTTCCACTTATAACTCCCCCTCTGAATTGGCCTCATGTATTGTAGGGTATGTATGGGAAGTATTAATGAAAAAACTAATGTGTAATGCATTTCAAGAATTCAATTAATGAATATGCAAGAATTCCTTATTCTACACCCTCTAAAAGGCTTGGACCTATCCTTTACTAATTATCTGGATGATGCATAGTGGATGGTAATCTAAATGGAATCTTCAGGAAGTTCAATCATACTCATTCCTAGTATGGATATTGGATCAATACATTGGAAACATTTTAAGGTTATATTCTACAACATATCCCTAATTTAGAGAAGTCTGATTTCTGCTAAGGAAGTGGTTGAAGATGTGACAAAACCCCCATCTCCAAGGGATATGGCTATTCTTATTCCACCTTAACCACCATTTGGGCCTAGTATGGACACTAGATGGGGAACACAGTGATCAATAATGCTTATTTTCCACCCCATCCTCTAATATGGACCCCAGATGGGGAATTTGAGATCAATTGTGATAAAATTTTTAACACGTTGAGGCATGATCATTAAATGGATACATGATATTTCTTAAACATTGGATGTTGTGATTCTAGGAGAGCCACTAAGTTAACTCAGTATTTCATCCCTTTTATTACCTTGATGTTACCTCGATACTTTTCTTAAGGTAATACTTTTTCACTCAAGTGATTAATATTGTCTGTATATTAAGGAATCTTTGAAGAAAAAAACCTTTCAAAAACACCTATGGAATGTTGTATTGAGGGGATAATAAAGGCCGGAAAATGACTGATTTTTCATCTTTATCTAGTTGTTTTCTCATGTTTAGCATGCCATCTTGATATTTTATGAGAGATTCATCAACATATTCCGACCAAAATATAAATTTTCTCACTACTTTATCATAAAAAAATTATTGGGAGGGACTTATTATGTCATACTATAAGGTATTTGATTCAAGTGGGGTTTGAAAAATGAAAATCTCTTTGACCTATCTTATGGATGATAAAGAATTTCTCGTTTTAATGATAAGGAATCGTGAATGAATGGACTTGTTTTAAAAATTAACTCACATTAGGGTGGATTTCTCATCACTACATCACCATGGGGAGAACCCTTATAATGAAGTGAAACACTATTGTAGAGATAACATTTTTAGTGAATTCCATCATTAGGTGGAATACAATTGTCTATTACAGCATGGGGAAGACACTCCTTCTATTTTAGCTTCTTTCCACATATAGGGTTGTTGTGGCTCTCATCGGGAGACATGATCTTGAGACTAATGAGATTATGTTCATGAATTAAGGATTTATACTGAAGTGTATGAGGAGGAACCTTAAAATTACAAAAACTAATCCTATAATTTGGTAAACAGAGAATAATATCTAGAGTTTCAACATATAATCATCTAATGGATTAAAGAACTCTAGTATTAAGTAGAGTAGGATTATATATTGGGAATTTTTTTCCCATCGTCTATGGTGATGATTCTTTTTTTGTTCCTTTTTGTGAGTGAATGGGGCCACTTGCTGGTGGATATTGGTTTCACAAGCATTGTATTTTTTCTTCATAAAAGTGGCCATTGGGGTAGTCCAATTTCATAAAGTTGGCATGTGAGTATGTTCCCAATCCGGTCTTCCATATATCTTAGGGGAATTTTCCCCATGTCCCTTTTGGATAAGAGGAGATGTATGTGGAAACTCTAGGGTGACATTCTAGTGATACACCCTATTTATTGGTATAGAGTTGTGTGTGTCCCTATGAAACTACTGTTGTTTATGTTATAATGTTCTAGCGGGTATGTCGGCTGTGGGAAGGGATTTGTGTCTTTTCTTTAACCATTGTTAGGATATTATTGGTGACATTAGTGACTGGAAAAGGGATACATGCCCATTCCTCGTCTAAAGTGGGGGTATGTAATTTCTCCTTTCCTTCATTTATGTTAATGGATACTAACCGTACAAAGGAGTGAGGATAAGGGTTTGATTTCACCCAATGTTTAACGTTGTGAATTTTTGATTGAACACCAAAGATGCTGCTATAAGGAATTGCTAGTGGTCTTGATGAATGCAGGTAGGTGTGTTATATTCTATATGGTTTTCTTCAAAACATGGTTTTTGGTCTTCTTTGAACACTGTTAGTAAATAATGTTGGCATAATTGATGGATTTGGTTTGGGGTTTGTGCCTACTCATGGATTGTTGGTGAATTTGACTGGCGGGCTTTATGGGTATGAGAAGATATTTGATCCTTCTCATTTTATTCTACTTTGTTTGGTTAGCTGTCTTTTTATAGTGCTTGAAGAATATTCTGCTAGTGGGCTTGGTGTGTTTGGGTTTGTTTATGTTCCTTCTTATAGTGTGCTGCCATATTTTAACGGCGAGCTCCCTTAGATGGTGTCAGGAGAGACTTTTGGCTAGCTGAATTATGGCAGCTAGGTGTATGTTCCTACTTACAGTTTTCCCGCACATTTGATTTTAGAGATTATTTGGAGGGGATATTTATGTGTAATTACTCCTTGTTGGATATTTTCTTCTCCCTGTGGGCTATCCTATGCACCCAGGTCTAGATGACCTAAGCTAGCATTCTAAGGATAAAACCCGCATTATGTTGAGGGATCATTGTTATGAGGAATTGGTGGTGGAGACAAATGATTTTTGTTATTTAGAAGGAACCCAATGTCTTCTAGATGAGTCCATCCATTGACTCTTGATCCACCTACAGAAGATATGGGAGGTACTGGTTGTTTCTTTCTAGGGATAAAATCCCAAAACGGTTGAAGATGACGATAAGGGCCACCTATTTCAAGACCACTTTCCATCACTGACCAGATGATCGATGGGGTTTTGGAAGGTAGAGGTCCTATAAGGTAGCCTCCATGGTCAATATTGTACCTTTCTAGAAAAAATAATGGACTAGTGCATTCAAGGCCCATCATTAAATATGTTTTTAGTGACTATTTCATATTCATGGATAAAGAGCTAACACGAATAGTATCCAGGTGAATTTTCATAAACTATATGAATTACATTGGATTAAAGGTGGTTCAAAGAGAATGCTCTTTTAATATAGGTGACAAAACAAGAAAAACATGTCCTAGAAGCATAAAATTAAAAAAACACATGCATGACTTATTGAGGGGTTCTGACCTATTTTATTTTAAGCGAAAAGGGGGCATGATGGGTGGGTGACACCATCATCATGGTTAGGGATTAACTTCTGGATCACCATTTTATGTTTCTGATGAAAATTTTGTTTCGAGGGGATGATTGCTTGGGGGTTGATTTTTGTGGAATAACTCCAATCGATTTCACTGTTTCTAATTGGATTTGAACAAGATTATTCATGAAACTAGAAATACCCAATGGTTCTATATAAATGAAAGACCTAGTTTCCAAATATAGGAACATGTTGGAGAGATTGGCCAGTGGGACATCAGAACTCACACTGCTTGAGAGGATGGGAGGTTGGTATCATCACACCCTTTTGGGGGGAATTATATCCTACTCTAGGTCTCTCTGATAGATTTAAGATATGTTTGTGAATCCTTTATTAATTCCTATGTATAATGTGGGTCACCATTGAATTAAAAATAAATTATTATCATGTATTGAATTTATATTCATCTGTAAGTATCATTATTTATTAATAAATAGATATATCTGTATGTTTATGAGGTTATCCATCGATTTTACCCTCTTATTTATTGATTATATATTATTTGGTTTCTGTTATGATAATATTGATTTGTAGCCACATGGAGGGGTGCTCTGTATTTTATGGTTATCTAGGGAGATGTCTGTTTCTTTAATGTTGGGATTGAACCCATAATATTGTCTGCATGTGTATACTTTTTAAAGAAATAAAAATCCATTTAGTTTTTCGCCACTTTACGGGAAACATCATACCTTTTATGTTCATGTGATAAGGACCAAACCATGCAGTGTAAATTCATGTGGTAAGGGCATCTAGGTGGAAGCTATCTTGTAAAATATTGGTGTGGAATTTATTCTGATGTATCCCAGGGAACCTGGATGGGATATGGATTCCCAAGATGAGTAATACTCTAATAGTAATGTGGTATAAAAATAATTTTGGTTGGTTTGGGGTGTTGGGTTTGGACTTCTGGGCGGCATTCAACATATCCCATTTGGATGGGAATCAATGACCTTGTAGTTAGTTGTGAGGACCTATGCCTATAGAGGTACTCAGAATCTTTATCTCATAGAAGTCTATATCCCTTTGAGTGGATTATGTTGGGTCTTATTCCTAAGAAGGATTTCTTGTGAAATGGTCCGTGGTAAACATCTTGAATCATAATGATTTAGAGGCTTGTTCGGGGCTTAAACCTAAGGATTAGGCCCATGGAATAGCATGGTGATATGATTAGAACATATACCAATTAAGAGTCTTATGAATGGGTTGGGGATTAAACTTGGAGTGATGTACATAGTTTGGATTTTATGGATTATTCCCATAGAGGATTCCCTTGTTTGGCCTGGTTGGGGATTGTTCTTAAAGGTTATTCCCGGATGATTTGGGATTGGTTGGGGATTACTCTTGAGGAGGATACATATTCCATTCTTAGTGTGATAAAAAAGAGTAAGCAGCAGAAATGGGGAACTACACAATATTCTTTTCCCTATGGTTGGATATATAGACTTGATCACCCACATCTATAGAGAGATTCTAAAGGAGGGTGTGAGGAATATAAAAAATAATATTTTATACCAAATCATGCATATGATCATGAAGAATCCATGATTGTGACTGACCTATAAGCACATGTGAGTCATGAAGAGTCATGCATGAATGTATGAAACAATATTAAGTCAACTATCTAGCCAACTACATGATCCTTCTTCCAATTCTGAAATATGAGGGGTACAATAGATGAATAAATGGGTTTAACAACCCAATTCCCTCTTCCATTTTGTATCCTAGATAGCACAATTGGACTACCCATCAAGGTATGACCAAACATCATAAGAGGGTAATGAGTTCATCCACCTGAAATAAAGGCTAGAGGATTTTCCTAAAATTGTTTCTGAGGGAAGAGAGGTGGATGTTATTTCCTATCACCCACCAATAACTAAGATCTCTATGTATTAGAAACAATAATGGAAGGTATAGAAGAAAAACCTGAAGTCCAATATTAAGAAATCCTAAACACCACCCTGAGGGTTGGTGTCCTTATGACTATGGGAATGCATATGCATATAAACCTTGAGGACCCTAAATGTCAGGCATGACATGTGTGGGAAACCTCTGACCTAAGAAATGCATATCTAATTTTGTGGCATGCTAGTGTGCCCATTTCCGTGGTTTTTAATGTCTATAGTTTTCTGTGGAGGTTTCAATTTTTCCCCCATAGATGAGGAATCCATATAAATTTGACCCCTACCATTAGTTTCTTGTAAGAGGAATAAAAAGGGGCTTGTGTAGGTCCCAACATAGAGAGTAAAGGTTCATCATGCATTTCCTAGGAGAAACTAGAGGTTATTCTTGGAGGGAGGATACACTTTTATGAGGTGGATATGCATTAAGAAATACCCCACTTGGGAAACAACACTTGGGATAGGATTTAGCCTAGGTGCCTTGGGTCTACATATGTGCCTTGGGAAGGGTCTCACAAAGGTCATTGATTTGGGAAGGGTCCTTCTCACAAGTAGTTGTCCACTAGTGGGAGATGTATTGCAGTTCAGACCATATAATGTTTTTTATTTCTCTATATCTTTCAAATACATATTATATTATGTTTCAAAGAGATAACTAATGGTTTTTTGGACACCACGGTGAAGGGGTTGCAGATCCAGATCATGGTGACTTCATATAATTTTTTTTCGATTAAAATTAGGAGGATTGGGGACCCATTAATAAGAAAATATGGGACTCTAGTTGAAAGAGATCATCTACATAGGCCCGCTTCATAGGTTCCCAATGGAATTTCCCCACACAGTGATGCCTGTCCATTAAATTTTATGTATGGGGCTACATAAGTATTCTGATGAGTAGGAGTGTACCCATAGGTTAGCTAGGGAAAATACCTTTCTTATTCTTGGTTATCTTCACTTATTTAATATTTTTAAGTTATTATTCATAATAATTTCATCCCTTATGAAAAAAGTGTCAATAATCATCCACTATATATTTTTTATACACATTACAAATTTTTAATGATATTTAATTTAGAACTCCATTTAAAGTAGATTTTGAAATTATTCTCTTTTCTTTCTCAAAAACTTTTTGTAATTTATTTTTTCGTCATCGTTAATAAAAAATTCATAATAGTTTTTTGAGTAAAATTATTTTCACTTCAATTTATATTTCAATGTATATATACCAATAAGCTATGTTTTGATCAACTTCAATATATTATTATAATATCATTACTTTTATAAAATATTATGTTTGAGATTATATGATATATTAAGTTTATTTTATATGTTTTTTGAATTATTATGAATATAATTTATTAATTGGGTTTTTATCTTATATTTATGATTGATTTTAAGAGGAAAACATATTTATGCATGAATTTGGGCAGGGTTCTACATCTCCCTCCATTTAATTGGTTTATGTTTATGTCTCATTATCCCAAAACTGTACACCAGAGGACTTATCCCAAGAAATATGGTATATAGATGGGTTTATACAAAAAATGGTTCATAAAAGACATCATCTCTTGTACAATGGTATAATAGAGGAATATCCCAACCCAATAATTTTTATGCGTTCTTATCCTAATCCTACTATGTGGTGGATGTGTTGGTGGGTACCTTTGAAATTTTTTCCTATGATTATGTGTTTCCATTCTCATATATCAAAATCTTGTGCCTATGATTTTCCCCTTGAATCATGTTTAATGCCTCATGATTTCAAAAACATTTTCCATGGTTTATGTTTATTCATTTTTGATGACATGTACTTCTATAATGACTAATTTATAACTCAAATTTTTTATTCATTATAATATGAAACACCTCATTGTCATAGTTTTTATCACATTCTTTTAATCTATCCCTTGAGGATATGTTTGTATGTTTTCGATTACTAAGTGTTGAGATCACCTACATCATATATTATCTTTTCCCCAACTTATGGACATATGTATAAATATTAGAACATATAGACGTAAGTCTATAGTATTTAGATTATAGAGAATTTTTTTTAGATTAGGATTTTTAGTTAGCGCTTCGCCAGGATATTAATCCCTTAGCTCCCTAGGTTGTGTGATTATTTGAGAGATATATTATTAAAATAATGAAACTAATGTATTATTTATTTTAGGATAATGTAGGGTTTATTTACTTGATATTAGAGAGAGGTTTAGTTTTTTGGGGAATTATTTAAATAATAGAAGAAATTGTTTTGGGAAAAATGAGAGGTACTATTTTATGTATAGGATAAAATATTGTTTTTAGTAAAATAGAAATAATATGTTTATCTTAGTAATGACATCCATGTATGGATAATATAAGTGGATGCTAGATCTCGATCCAATGAACCTAGGGTAAATAACTATAAAAATGGTTTCTTGGTTATTAACTAAATTATTACCTAGTGCACAATAAAGAGGCCAAACTACACTTCAGGGTTGGAACTCTGGATAAATATAAATTGGATAATAAAAATTATCTTTATGAACAACTAATGTTTTTTATATAACTGAAAATATTATTTAGCAAACTGAGTAGGGTGAGGACCCCAAAAAACATCAATTCAAACCTATATATTCAAATGTTATGTTATATATTTAATTTAAGTGTTTTTATTCTTGGATTATTTTTTAATTCTATAAATTTAACAATTTTCTATTTCCAACATTCCATTATTTAATATAATGAAAATTACTTAAGGAAACTAAGCCAATAATGGGTGTAATAGAACATGTGAAATATTTTCCAACAAGAAACCATATAGGATAGAAAATTATGTGAAAACTTTATGATAATTCTTTCCCAGTTTATGAAAAATAGTCCAAACCATATGGATCTCCAAAATACACTAATTAAGAAATGTCCAACATTCTATTGAGTTTTTCATGTGTAAAATACTAAATATCATCAATTTATCTCCCAATGAACTAATTTATTTTTAATGGATCAATATTTTAGAAAATATTTTATTACTTTTTATAAAGATTATATGATGCAATGGTTTTTCAGTTTTATATCATTTAGAATATGAATCTCATCACAAGTTTACCACAATAATGAATATGAGGCTAATGAATAAAATAGATTCTAGGAAATTGGAGGACTTTAAAAAGGCATTTATTAATATATATTGTTTCTATTCTCTTTCTAAAAAATAACAATAAAATTATTTAATTTGAAGAAAAATAAAGCTGAAACTGTTAGTACCTATAAAGAAAAAATAATAAGGCTTTAAAGGTATGATTATGCTTCTAACATTTACCATGAATATATGGTAAATAATTTATTTTATCTTTTAACTTTGAGTCTCTAAAAATCCTTGGATATAATGTAAGATAGAAACTATAAAGATACTTTTTCTGATTTTCACTTATTGTGGAAATAGAAATGAGAAACTATAATTATTTGCATCTATTAGGGGAAAAAAGGGAAAAATATATTTCAATGTATATTCATCTGATAAAAATAATTGATAAGATAAAATTGATCATTTAATATGTAAAAAATATGTATAGGATAATAGGGGACTATCTAAAAGGAATAAGTTATTTCTTCAAGTATAGAAGCGAATTTCATCGCGCAATTAAATTTCAAATAGATATAAGGAAAAGAACTAATAAAATTATTTGTGGGAATTACCAACATAACAAAAAATACTATCCCAAAGCACCGATCATAAAGTGTATTTTTATTTTGACCAAAAGTACATTGAACTAGATGTTAATAAAAATAATCAACATCAAAATCCACATAATTTAAAAAAAATTAACAACACCATGTAATCACCATGTAGAAAATAGATTTTGATAATAAAGTGGATCATACTAATTAATGAATAATTATTTACCAAGAAATGTTATTGTATTTCTTATTTTATTCTAATTCGAATAAATCTATCATATCAAATTATTTTTCTTAACAACATCAAGTGAACAACAAAATGATTATATGGTATCAAGAAAAAAAACATATCATAACGTTTAATACTTAGTTAATATATATATATATATATTTAATCTTCATTATGGAAGTATTTTTATTCCTCCTTTAGATAAACCTAATGTCATTTTGGATATTTATTAACTATCTCCACATAAAATCCATAATAATCAACATAAAGGGAAGTCACATTTCATGTTTTAAAATGAATTATTGTCATCTATCTATATAATGTGGATTATGAGATCTATCAGAAAATTAATTCCATTGTATAATTTTTTTATCAAATCATGATGGATTTTTGTCCTCAACTATTTGTGAAAAATTAAATATTTTTATTTACCTATTATGAGGTAAATGGATATATTTCAAAATTTTATTGATTACACTCTAGAAATTATTTCGTTAGTTGAGTCTACATCTGAGATACCCTTAGTATTATTCACCTATTATTATTAATTAAAATTGAGAGGATTAAATTTATTTAATGGGGGGAATGTAACACCCCTAAATTTTGTTGTTTATTTATTTGAATAATTATTTTTTTGATAGCTTTCAAATTAAGAAATGATAGACATAAAACAAAACCATGCTAAATTTTTATACAAACATAAGTATTAAATATATAAATTAAAAAAAAGTCATTGAATTAGTGTGTATGAATAAGAGTATCTGAATTATGAAATATAGGTATAAATAAAATATATTCTACTTTTAAAACTAATGAAATTCAACAAACATAGATAAAAAACTAAGAAAACCATTTTAAGTATAAAATATGTTTTTTAATACTCTTTGTTTTATTTCATGAAACTAAATATATTCTAATTTAAAAAAATATTTATAATATGAAGAATATATTAACAATAAATTAATTAATAATTGACATAAACATAAATAATAGTAATAAATTTAAAATTTTATTTTCCAACATGATTAGTGTTCCGCTATATTTTGGTTTTTTATGAAATTATATAATTATAAAAATTCAGAAATATAATTTGAAGAAATAAAAATTATTTTTTTATTTATCATAATATAATTATCTTAATATTAATTTTTTAGGTCCTTCAAAAATAATTTATTTTTTACTTGAACACTGTAAAATACTATTTTTGAAATTATAGTGGCATTTATGACCTCACTAGTATATAAGAACAACCTAAATATTATGAAACCATTTTACTGACCAAATATATTTCTTATAAGTAAAATTATTTATTTAAAAATATTATGATCTAATTATATATTTATATTTTATATTTTAAAGTATTCATCACATTTAATCAACAAAAGTTTTTAATTCATTAAAAATTAGTATTATAAAATAAATTTCATTAAAATTGATAAATTGAATCAAATGAAATAAATTTATGTTTTATATTTTTTTGGTCCATATTATCTCACCTGGAATCTTTATTATTAGTCATAAATATTTTGTTACCATAGTTAAGAACTAGTTATATCTGTAAACTAATAAATGGAAACAATTAATAATGAAAGGTGTTCATGGATTAAAATATGATAAAAACATGTCTATAATTCAGTTTTTAGGTATTCATCAATGTTATATCTTTTACTCTCTGTTATTTATCAATTATTCATCCACCTTTCTTCATAGTGACTTACCATTATTAGAAAGTATGTGATATTTACAAAAAATCCATCCATCATAAATTATAAAAGTTGTACTCCTCTCCTCATTTTATCGCCACACCAAAAATACTTAATTTCATTAAAAAATCATACCAAAAAACCAATTTTAGAAAATTATCTACCTTAAAGAGGTTTTGGTTATCTCAAAAGACAATACCTCAATGGGTTAACCACCTTAACAATGGAGATAATCAATGTTTTAAGGTATAAATTTCTAAGCACTTTTCCATATTTTATATTTATTATGCTATATTATTCTTACTCAAAATTACTTTAACTATATAATAATGAAAATATAGATATAATTATTAAAATATAATGTTATTATTATTATTTTACAAGAATTTTCCATCCTTTTTTTTCTTTTAAGAAAATGGAAAATGATAATCCTTCATTATGCGGAGTACTACTTCCAAGATGCAATGTGGTTTGTTTTCATTCACCACCATAAAATTATTGTCCTAGAATAGAATTTAATATATAATTATAATATTTATATCCTATTTAATTTTTTAAAATTATTATTAAAATTAATCATTTTTCTTATTATACGTAAAATGAACTCATCATCCATGTGTACATGTGAACAATAAAATCCATGGAACTATCAATTTATATTTTTCATTTCATAACTTCCTTAGAAGGTTGGAAATGATAATTTTTTCAAAGGATAAATAATATTTTTATGACATGAATAAATTTCGGGTAATACAAATTGAATAGCTTCTTAATTATATGAAGGATAAGCAATAATTATAAGATTATCTCTCTTGAAAAAAAAATAATATAGGAAAAAATAATTTATTCATATTGCTCAGTATTTTCATATGAATTAATTATTATTATTTATAATTATGATATATAACAATAATAAAAAATATATATGACCATTATCCTTATATTATTATTATATTTAGACTAAATCATCTCATAATCACTAATTATACATGGTATGTTCATGTTTGGGTCAATACGAGAACCAACATGAATAAAACCTATAAATTATATCACGAATGACTATGAAGACATAATTAATGGTAAAATATGATAAAAAATATTTTACAATGATTTTTTGGTTTCAGAATAGATTAAACAATATTTAACCCAATAATTAAGGAACAACATTTTCATAGTTAAGAAAAATAACCATGTGAGTTTATTGTTGATTTCATCTTCAATGATATAAAATGAAACACTCATAAAAGGAAGTGTAAACTAAATAAATAATTATAAGTCATCCTTTTATAGTGAATTTTATAAACCTAGAATGATGAAATTTTGGGGAAAATTAATTATCGACACCACTCCAATGAGACTTGTGAAAATAGTTAAAACTATAAACAATTTATTTGGTAAAATAAGTAAAAATTATCAAATATACATGTAGTTTATGATTATAAATGAAAATTATAAATAGTTTATGGAGTGAATATGATTTAAAAACTGTCATTCAGTATATTTATGTTTTTTATATTGGTGGTTAAATAAATCTTATTGAAATCCATAGTGTAGGTAAGGGTTTTGTTTGTCTCATTTTCAAATCCAGGAGACATGTTTGATATTATACACCATAAATTATTTTATATTAATTATTCACTACCCAGTTGATTTCTCATATTAAAATATCTTTTGAATAATGATATTTCAATTTTTAATTTTAGGATATTTCTCTCAATTTCATCCGATTCAGTAATTACCAATTTCAAAAGAGTTTCATCGACATAATTTCCAAATAATTGGGTAATAGTATTTTTTTAATAAATATAATTTTCATATTTATTTGATCATATCCATCCTTATTTTATTTGGTATTTCATTTTTTCATGAAGGGAATTAATTATTATACTCAATAAACAATCTTTCTATGTTTTTTTCAAAATAAATGTTACCATTGGTATGAATAGTTGTCATTCGTAAAAATGAATCTTTATTCTGTGTATACATTTTCCTAACCACAAATGTTCTATTATTTTTTAGAGACAATATGGATTGTTTTTTAAATTTTTATTATTTTTTAAACCTTTTTAAAATTTAAAATTTAATACACTCTTTACAATATATGATTTCAAACAAAAGAGTTTCAAAATATAAAAAAGTATTTTAAATCCATTCAAAATGAAATTATTTATCTTGTACTCTATATTTTTTTTAATAACCCTCTAGTGGAAAAGGGAGCTATATCAATGGTCCTATATAAGTGGTTTTCTGAAACTGTTGTTATAGATCCATCTATACTAGTGGATTACAATAACTATTTGTATAATATTTTTTTCTGAATTATATACCAATGGTTATAGTAAACTGTTGGTATATGATGTTTTGCTGAAGTCTATACCAATATTTCTAATAAAATATTTCTGAATAATATAAAGATAAACCAATAGTAATATATAACTATTGGTATATAAAACAAACATTAATTATGCACCAATGGTTTTATTTAATCATTAGTATTGAATTTAGCCCATAATTCTAGCCACATCCTATCCCTACATAGATATGGATCACGTCCACATTTAACCACATGATAATGTTTCATTACCTTCCCTAGCCATGGTGATCCATCCTTTGTTTTTCCTTTAATTTATTTTTTCCTTAAAATAATATTTATGACATCCAATTACATCATATCTACTTCCAAGAATCATTTATATTTTTTATCTACAAATAAAAACATACACTAAATTTTTTATTATTGTATTATTCAGATTCATTAAAAAAGGGTTATTACTGGTACCCATGGATTGGATAAATTAATTTTTAATTCTATTTTTATGGATATACTTACTATCATTATATTTTTTGGATATATGTAAATGTTTTTGGAATTTTAATAATGATGTATTTGTTGTGGTGGATGTCGTATTACATGGTTAATGTATAAATGATTTGGAGTGGTATGTTTTTTTGGGATGGGAATAATTTTTTGATGACATCTACTCTAATTTTGTAGAAAATTTGTTTTCTTTTTTCTATAGAATCATGGGATATCTATACTTCTATTGATATATAGTTTCTTAGTTTTCTATATGTTTACTCATTTTATTTCTCTTCTTTTGTAAATTTACTACTACTATATATTTAATTTTACTTTTTAAGTTGATTATATTCATACCTTAATCCCAAAAGGTGACTTCTTTAGAGATGGTTTTCTCAATATAATCTCCTGCCTTTCATTTTTGATATGTAGAACCTAATTTGACTCTATTTGAAAGTTTTACACTCATTTTTTTTATATTTTCACTAAAAATTATAGTTTGATATAATCAGTATTTCAAACAATAAAAATGTTTTCAAAATGAGTAATAAATTGAAAATCTGACCAATAGTGGTATGGTATTTCAACCTATACTATTTTGATGTGATAATATACAATTTAGTTGGACATTTGAAAGTAATTTAATTATTCTTACTAATTGGTCTTGTTTTTTTAAAAAATATGATATATAGTTAGTGATTGTTTCATGGATCTTGAGGGAGATAATCAACAATTTATTAGAGTATCGATAGTCCATTAATAAAAATTTATGTCTAGAAACATATTTCAAGAAACCCATTGATATAATGGAATTAAATTTCATGTTTATATATATATATAATTTCCTTATAAATATTATGTTTCTTAATTTATATTAAAATTATCATATAAATTATTATTACAGTTATTATTTTATATAATGTGATCAATTCTCATTTTCATAAATATATTTTCAATTTAAAATCAATATTATTTCATTATTTTTATGAAATGAAATATAACATTTTTTCTAAAATTGATAGAAGTTGTATGTATGAAACTGAACAGATCTCAAGTGGTTTTCAAAAAAATTTGGAGATATTTTTATATTATTTATTTTAAAATGATTAAAATAGAGGAATTATGAACTTCTTATTTTATAATTGTGTTAGAATACCTTGGTTTAGTCATGATGAAATTAGGTACTATATAAGAATATATGGTTTAAAAAATACTTCATTTGGAATCACAATGGTGAGTAATGAAAATATCAAAATGTTCATGATCTATATGAGGGGATTGGATAGAATAGTAATTATATGTTTAGTTTTTGTTTACTTTTTATTATTAGAATGAAAAAATTACAAGACAATAAGCCTTAAATATGAGTAACCATTATGCATGTCAATAAAATGGTAATGTGTTTATGGTGAAAGAATTTAGTGATGCTTCGATGACTCCAGTATATCGACAATGTGGTAAAATGACGATGCTAGAATCTTTAATATGAAATCTTCATGGGATTTTTTTTGGGATTTTTAATAATATAATCAATTATATTATAATTATTTTCATTGAATTATTCAAAATGATGCAAGTACTCCCTCAAACCATTATATTTAATAAATTTTATTTTATTAACATAGATTTTATAAAACAAATAAATGTTTTCCCAAAATATTGAAGCTTAATCAAGTCATTAGCTACTATAATCAATTATTTTATAAAATGTGGTGCATCGGAATGGAAGAAAAATTCTAATGGAACAATGAATTTTGTGACATAGAAGTAATTTGGTACTCTTCTTGACTCCCAGAATCCATTTTCTATTAATTTCTGATGCAATTTCAATAGAAATGTGATGGAATCATAATAAGGGAAATAAGGATAATTATGATATCTTTCATTGTAAAAATAGATTAGTATAGAAAAAATGATTCTTTATATCATAATTTTTCAATTGATTTTCATAATGTGTGGTTGGGTCTATCATTATATTGTTTTAATCCATTCAGAAATATTCTTACCTTTCACAAAACATGTCTGGTTTTCATGCACATTTACAAAAAATTCTCCATCGATGATTATAAAAAACCTTTCACTTTAATGTGAATATCATATATAAACCATCTGATAAATGAAATGATATATAAGTATATATGAAACCCTTATAAAAAGGGTGGAATCATATTTGGAATGTGAGAGTGTTCACACATGACAATTATTTGGAAGACCTATTTCAGATGTGTGTTGTGCTTTTATGAATGATAAATGATTTAATCGCTTATGCAATGATACCTGACTGGAGCACAAAGGGAAAACTTTCATATCGTATTTTTATGAATACTAGAAAGTATATAAGAATTAAATATATTCAAATTTTAAATTTAACGGGACATAAATGATTCATTCTAACAGATCATCCACATATGAATAATCTTCAAAGGTTTGATAACACAATAGACACTGAAAATACACCTCACTTTATGTTTGTAACAGATGTGCTTATTTAATTGAAACATGTGTGTTTTTTCATTTGGGAAGGGTTAAGTAAAATATATAAAGAGGAATAAAGTTTCAAATGAATCTAATTAAAATTTGAATAAAAAGAGAACCTTCTTTGAGTTTCTTTTTTGGTCATTCTTATTTTCAAATCCTTTATTATACGTAAATCACATTGAAAGAAATTGTGAAATATTGACTTCAATTCAACTAAAATACATGGGAATGACAAAATATGATTCAATATCATGGTGTGACTTGGTGGATTGGGGTATTATGTCATAATTTCATCCGGTTGATATTTATGAATGTAAAATTAATATTTGGTATGCTTATTGTTTGAGGACACCTTTAGAAAAACAAATCCATTTTTGGAAGTACTAGAGACTATCAATGTTTCTAATTGATATTAAAAAACATATAAAAATGTTTTGATAGAAGATATTTGATGCTTAATCAGTGATGAATAATTATTATTGGATTTTTCATGAGATTATTCCAATATATATTTTTCAACTACTACCTAAAAAAGTAAGGGTGTAAGTTATTTGATTGTTCCATTTTATAAAGATAACTCTGTGCTAAGAATTTTTATAACAATTTCTTGAAAACAATCAAGGAATGTGAAAAATTAATTTTGTGTGAGTTAGATAAAATATTTCCGCTATCATTTTTCACACGTGTGTTACATCTATCTATCTATATTACAGATGAAATAAATCATGGATGACCGTTTTCTTTTCATTGGATGTATCCAACTAAATGAAATATGTACACATTAAAGTCTTATAAATAGAAAAATAACCATGTTTAAGGTTCTATCATTAAAGGTTACTCGAATCAATAATGCATGGGTATCTATTAAAAGTGTTTGTTCAATTTGACTATCTGAATAAACAAATAAATGACAAATAAAGAAACTTGGTATGAGAAAATTGAACCCAACTTTCCAATAATTACACATATAAGTGTAATATATATTTCAATAGTTGAGAAAAAATAAATGTATCATCGGAGCTATTATCGTCTAAAATTATCCTGCAACAAATCTCCAGGTAAATCATATATAAGATAATGCTCATTCTGATATAGCCTTTATATGTTTATGAATAATATAATTAAATTTCATGTTTTTTGTGAATGAGATATATTACCAAAACCATTTTATTTTCATTTCTATGGACTTTTCTCACATAGTCATACCCACTTTAATTAAATAACATATTATTTCTATAGATAATGTTTTTTCTAAAACCTATCATCATATATCATCAACTGAAATAAAATCTTTCTTCTTAATGCAATAATCTATACCCTTGATACATTTGGAATCAATATTATATAACTTTATTATGAATGATACATTTACTTTTGTGTCTTTCAAAAACTCTTATGTAACCCTTATAAAATAAAAGGCAAGATTTTGAATCATGAAGAAACCCATGGTAGCTCATAAATAAAATAAATAAGAAAAATTTCAATTTAATGTGTAATTAAACGCAATTGATTTACTCTTACAAATTACATAGTGTGAAGTTGAATCTTACTTATATAGAGTAATTACAAAGTGACATTTACATAAATAGTATATATTTGAAATAAAACTTATATACATAATTAATTTATAATTAATTAGCATCTGAAACCTCCAAAAACCAAGAAAATTAACCTCTATAAATCTCAAAACATAACCAAAACTTTTAAGTCATATCAATTAAATATTCCCAATTATTTATAATAAATTTTACATCATCCTCAATGAGTTAAATAAAAGACACATTAAAAAATATATCCCATGATTTAATTCATTATTTTATCAACAAAATGGCCACTTAACTCTTTTACATTACCCATGGCCAAATACTATATAATTTTTATTTTAAAATGATTTAAACATATCTATTAGAAATATTTCATTCCAAATGAAACATCAGGTCTAATCATAAACCTTTAATGACCTTTTTTATATGTAGTATCATAAGAATCCATGTATAAATTTTCTTAAATATCTATTGGACCTTGTACAATATACATTAGTCCGAAATACTAACATTATCTAGAAATTATTATGATACATAGAATCCATTTCATAATTAATTTCCACTATCCATTTTTATCTTAATTTTTAAAATACTAACTTAATATAGGATAATGATGTATTATTATACTTGAATAATATAAAATATAAGTCATGGATTATAAGAGCATCTGTCTTTGCTTAAAATATTTTATATAGAATATTTTTCACTATGAAATTTCATTATGTTATGTCTTATAAAACTTTTTATTTTTTGAACTACCTTTTTAGTTTGACTATTTTATTTATTCTAGAGGCAGGTTATCAAGATTTGGTTCTATAGGATTATTATAGTTATCATCCTAAAGGGTATATTTGTCTAAACCTATTTCAAACAATAATCCATTACAAGACCATTGAAAATTACCAAAAATGATACAATTATGATTGTTAATCGAATATTATCAATACAAAGGCCTCTTAGGCCCCGACCTACTAAACCATGGATGTACCAAAGACTTCCTCGTGAAAAATTCTAATGCACATAAATAAGTTGGAATCATTATACTATAAACAATCTGATCATACATGGCATATTATATTTTTACTCTACAACCCATTATAATATAATGGATGACTATCACATTAGGTATTCTAGAATTTGTTTCATTAGTGCTGATGACCCATTTGGGGAAATAGTAACCATAGTTATTTCAAAGAAAATATTTAAATTAAAAACATGAAAATATATTTTAAAATTGTAATAAATTAAACAATACCAGAATTTTATATAAATGGATTTCAGAAATAAAACCATAGACATTGTTATAATAAAATCATAGTAATGTTAATCATATTTCCACATATTAATGAATGAAAAACAAAAGGACATAAGATTCAACGTAAGGGAGATTTATTTCCTCTCTAATTCTACTTTTGATTTTATAGCACTCAAAACTACCACATGCTACCTTTAAAATTTAGTTTTAATCAATATTAAAATCACCCAACTACTGTTGAAAATTATATGTGTGGGGGTTAAATTTTATAATATATTATTTATTATTAATTGATATGTTTTTTAATTTATTTTATTTTTTATTATTCAATCAATATTTTTTTAAATGTGTTATAAAAGACATATCAATAAACACTCCATTATATCATTGCAGAGGCCAATAATGAATATTAAATGTTTTGTACCTTGAAAAAGATTGTTGGGATCAAGATGAAATTAGATATATAGAAGTATAAATGATAGAATAAATCTGACCCATCGAGGGCCAATTTCCCTCGCTTCATGTTACCACATGTGATCAGTTGTCTATAGACCATAAACCTAAAGAATGGATTGATGAATTGGAGCATCATGATGTGAAAATTCTACATAAATATAATCATTTAAAGGACCACCAAAATCAGATTTCATGGGATTTTAACAAGAATGTTTTCCTCTACTCATTCCTCCAAGTATAACTATTAATACTCCTTATATCCCAAATGATACCATGGATGATACATTGAAAGTTAGAACCAATTTTGGAGGTACTTTATGTAATATAAAAGTTCCACTCCAATGGAGCATACTACTTGATATCGATGAATGAAGTTCTTGTTACAACCCCTATAAATACAAGGTTTCTCAAGAAACACCATGTGTTATCTTGGAAATGGTATTCATCTCAGGAACATAAAATAATTAACTTATAGTCTTAGTCATACGACCTAAAACTAATATTAACCATAGTCTGAGTTGTTATAATTTAAACTAAAATTCCAAAATTTAAAGTCACAATATGTTAAGAGGTATGAAAATGTTTGTGTCATATAATGTAATATTTCATGGTTTACATCCTTGTTGTGTGAAATTAAATTTCATAACATTTGGGTTCATGTTTGAGTGGATAAAAATACTCTGTGATAATCTCCCATAACACCTATGTTCTAGAACTACGTGTAGCATGATTCTCATCTCAATTGGATAAGTAGTGATGCCTAGACATTATGACATGTACCCCTCCATGGTGTAAAGAAAATGCCCTAGCTTCTATACACAAAGAAATATCAATGATGGAGAATCCAATAGGATTAATTTCAATTGTGTTCCCATCTAAATCATCTAGAACTACGTATGTATTTATTCTCACCATTTATGAGATATGTAGTGACACATATATGGTACATCATAGCCCATCCCCCACATGGTAAAAATGGCCCCATCCTTTCTTTAAATCACATATTTGTGGTCAAATTAACACTTTTCACTCCTTGTTTCTCACACCATTCACAACTCATGAATGATTAAGAGTTTTGTTAAAGGATTACCCACATGATCAATGTGTATCTATTCATTTCACATTTAGCATGGTCCTTGATATAAAACCATAAAATGAGCACCAAATTCCCTTAACACGTGATGTAAAACTATTTTGTTGATGCAACATTCATGATAAAATATTACATATTACTATGTTACTCTCCTGAGAGGACCACTATTCTAGGTTTTTCTCTTCCAACACCCATCCATCCAAGAACTACATGTGGATTTGTTATTTTTCTGATGAGATATGTAGTGAAGATGGAATCATATATCCTGGTCTAGTCCCAAAAATAATAATTCCCCCACTCTACTATGTATGATCTATATCTATACAAGAGGGTTGGTATCATGTGACCATATTCTATGAAAAATACCCCATATCCACACAATAATTTAATTTGTATAGGGAATTTAATATAGAACTTAATTTGTATTGGTTCTCACCATGATGAGACACATAGTGATTCCCAAATCCTATGTATTTATCCTAGTCATTGCATAAAAAAAATCCACCACCCACTGTATGGGTTGGAACTATGTAGGAAACATAATCCACCATTATAGGTTGATTTTGACAAGAATATTTCCTTCCAAATTCAGGAACCTTCCTCGTGTAAATAAAACTTTATGCCTAGGGACATCTGGATCTCCATAATCATTTTTCGACCACCAGTGAAAGATTTTTTGATTGCAAGGGACACATTTATTTTTCCTATAAATTTACATTCCACTGTGTGACTTTTCATAAGTCTCTATCAGAAGAAATTTCAATCAAATGAAACATCATCCTCAGTAAAAAAAACTATTCTATATCCAAAATCCCCAACAAATTTATGCAATAAATAGATTTTTGAACAAGTCTTGTGGTCCCTCCATGAATACGTTTCCCATATCACTTTTTGAATCTGAAGGATTCAATATTATAGCGTACAAAATTTCCTTATCATGCCTGAAAATGATGAAAATTTATTTGTTATATCATCATGAATTACAACATCTCTAATATTTTAGTCAATGTTAAATGATATTAAATTGTATCCCTCAACGATCTTATCGTAAGATGATAATCCACATTGTTAAAATCCTACTCACATGACATTAAACTTCATGATATGTCAATTCTTATCATAGAGTTTCATTTCCTCCTGATGTTATTAACCCACCACATCACACCATGGAACTTCATATGAATTGATACTCATTACGTCAATACATGCAGTGCTTCCTAGATCCTCCATTATTTCCCCATCTTTTATAATCGAAAAAATGATTAGGTTCCTCTATTTAAGGACACAAAACCAATCTAGGGGAGTTCTAGATTTCTCCTAATACCCCACCTTTGCAATATTGTGGTAAAATTAAATTCCCCCTCCATTACATACAAACCAAAATTTTGTAGGATCAGTTTCTCATTCATTTATAGTGTTGAACCAGATTCACCCTTCATTCTCAAGAATATACACATTAAAAACCACCCTTCATGGTACTGATAAATTCAAATACAAAAAACTCTTCATCCATTATTAATAGAAAGACTAAATCCATAGTACAACTTTAATTTGAAAATGCATAGATATTCCCCAGTCCAGATTTTCATATTTCATCCCCAAAAGTCCTATCAACTAGAGGCACCATCGTCCATGGGATAAACCTATTCTATCTATGTATTCCATCACATCATTATGCTAGAAACCTTTTTTCAAGAATGAAACATGTTCCATCTTAATGTAATTGTCCCACATCAATTATTTGGATTTGGAAATAAAAAAATGATCACATAATACCTATATGTGTGTAATTGAATATAGTTGGAACATTTATAGCTAGAAACATATATTGGAGTTATTACGACTAAAATTCATGGTTAATGTTTTTCGACCGAACACATTAGTTTCATTAGTCCATATTTTAAGGCTGAAAAATGAAAAATAAATTCCCTGTTCTCCCAAGGTTGAAATCCCACAATAAGGAACCCTAGGAAATAATTTAGTATCAACTCACTAGACGTGCATTCTATATGGTTTAAGAACAAAATTTTCAGAAATTAAAAGGGATAGGCATAAAATATGTTAGGCCAAAAACCGATAAAGGGTGGACTAATAAAAATCCAAGCCTTGGTCACTAAGACTCCTACCAATCTGACTAAGGGAAAAGATGGGATGAGGATGAAAAAGACCCAAAATATCATTGAATTTATTATGTGATTATAGCAAGAATAGAAATATTATCTCTAGTCCTAAATATTCGGGAAAAAATTAGAGAACCCTAATATTCCTATCAATGTTATTAAGGAACACTAATGCAATTATTTTTAGATAAAAAAATAGCTTTAGTGTAATGTCATAATTTTATGGGGAAATAGTAATTATGATATAGATGAATGAGGAAAAAAATATTTCCATTCATGGATCAATTTTCAGTGTTGAATTCATAAGTTTTTGCCTCTCAATCACATTTTACAGAAGGCCTTCACCATATGTATTTAGTTGTTGAAGGAAGTAACAAACCTTATCAACTGTCTATCAATGATTAGCTAGCTATTTAGCCTCAACCACATCACCCAGATTAATCACCTCATTCGCATCCATATTAATAGTATTTAATTCAATTAGGACATCTTCAATAAATGGTGAAGTTGTATGAGCTCCCATCTGGTAGTATCTATCAGATGTTTAAGGATAAATGTATAAAGGAATTTATCATCAATATTTTTCTTTCACACATAAAATTTCATGTCTTGGTTGATCATCCCATAGGATAATGCTGCTCAAATATCACCAGTTTTATTAAACTACTTTGTTTTGATAAGGATTTGTTCTGACTCATTCTCTTTATCCCATCAGTGAGTGATCATATTCACAGTAAGTTAGACCATTTGGTAATTGAATCCACCATACCCCAATATGCCAAAAATTATTTGGATCTAATGGTGTTTTGAAGGTTGACATTTTACAGGTTCCCACAAGACTAACTCCCAACTGTCATTCCATTCGAACCAGAAAAATGCTTAGAAATTATCCTAAGCCTTATGATTTTTTTTGGATCTAGTCTTATGGGGATAATTATACTCCAGAATTAGTTCAAAATTTGATATGACTTGTTTTTTCCTTCCTGGAATAACATCACCATCGCCTTTCATAGTCAAGTGAGATGGGTCAGAGGCATCACCTTCAGGTGAAGACACTATGACTGATGAAAGTGAATAAAACAAATGAAATTAGTTATTTATATTAGATTATAGTAAAAATATAGGAAAAATGGGAAAAAATAAATTGATAATACACACTAAATTATAGACCAATGGCTGTATTGAATTCCTTATGGAATCCCTAACCTCAGCAGTTTGAGCGAGGATCTCTTTATGTGGAATTTCTTCACGAGTATTATTAGTACATACTATGGTAGGATTATTAAAACACCCTACTTATTAACCTCCATAAGCATGTTATATTTTCAAAATAAGAATCTAATGATCACTGAAAACCTGGTCATGTATTTCCATTTCAATATTCTCTATAGACAAGGCATCATAAGTCAAGATTGTTGATTTAATCCACCAAGCACAAGGAGGCTAACCATGTTTTAAAACATAAAAGAAATAAAACACATGTCTATCTAAATCCTTATTTCAATGATAAAAATACATTAAATATTCATGAAAATTAAAATCTAGAAAAAGTTATACCATTATAAATAATTTATAATATGATGCTTCACGTCTCATAGAATCCTCACTAGATTGGATACCCAAGTTATTTGGTTCAGTCTCCAAAATGGATCTACCAACAGTCCCATCATCCACCTTCTCAAGGGGTACAACCCTTTCAGTCCCTTATGAATCATGATCATAATAAACACCTTCATCTAATTGTCTAGGGTCTCTGTCAATCATTTTTGGAATGTTGATAGGTCTAACGGTAGTAGTCATAGGTTCCCTGAGTTTATGTGATGGATCTGAAAAACGATAATAAAGGGAATTTAAGAGATACTAAATGACACCTTATGATATGAACATAAAATTAATAGGATTATCCTCCCTCTCTATAGTGATAGGGAAACTGTGGTCTCGTCCCTTGAAACTTCTCCCATAAAAGTGATGGAATATCTATTAGGAATCTAGGCGTCATCTAGAATATCCTCTATAGTTCTCATAGGGTAATCACTGATCCCCTTGAAAAAATAGAGGGGATGGGATCTTGTAACCCATCATCATGATAAAATATTTATTATAAGAAAATCATTAATAAATAATGTTTTGAAAAATAACCATGACTAAAAATGAACTTGGAAACGTGCTTCAATCTCTATTGTTCCTTCACAATGGATAGAGGAAGGATAGATATTTATTCCTAAAATATAGGTACTAGAGGTGGTATTTAATAATTTACACATTATATATCCCCATCCATTATCCAATGGCATGAGGATAAGTCCCACGATTCAGGATTTGGTCCCTCATCCATGATATGGGTACCTATTGAAGCATATTTTGGTGATGTTATCCCAACCTATTATCTATCTTCTCAGTAAAAATCAAGGTCACTCCTTTCTTAGTGATAAAGTTTTTTTCAAAACAGAAGGAATAGAATGAAACAGGAAGTAGGAGAAGGGAAAACATACATCCTGAAGATCGATGAAGTCAAAAAATTCATTAGTGTATTCATCATAGATCCCTTCAGTGGAACCCCAACCAACAATAACTTCCATTGTAACATCCCAAACAAAAAATCCACTAAACCAGTGCTCCGAGCCGGGTGGTTATATGACCCTAATCATGTCTACCCTTACACTAAAGGTTTCCGAGTATTAGTGGGGGTCCAAAAGGTCTATTAAGTAGACTATTCCGATTTTTATTAGAGAAGTCCATAAAAGAGGGTAAAAAACCTATGAATAATAACCAATAATACAAGAGCATTCATTAACAATAGTTTCAAAAAACAGGTACAACCATATCCAATTGTAAATATTCCATGTCATGCTACAAGTGAAAAAGTGAACAAAACCCAAAAATGTAGACACCTGTAAAATCCAAAAAATGGTCCTGACAACAAGTTCGGGACCTCCTCCACAAACACCCATACCGGCCCAATGGCCTAGAAAGGGTTTTTTCCAACTATTTGTTCTATAAGCATGAAGTATTCTTGGGTACCCAATGCTGGCCTGAGGAGGGTGTGAGTAAAACTCATTAGGCCACGACCAATAGCGTCTACAAAATATCTGGTATAAACAATTGTTTATGAAAACGGGAAATGAATATTAATTGACAATGAAAAGATTAAGTGCCCTTAGATGGTTCAGGTCTATAGCAACATTTATTACCATTTCCATATCTTACCATTTCATCCCATCTTCCATTACTAACCATTTCTAACACATTAAACATTTTATCATAAAACATAACAAGTTACATTGGATCAAGTTACACAATCACAAGCATGAGGAAAACACACTGTTATCCTATCTCCCTAGGACTAACTTCCTCAAGTAACATATATCCTCACCGAAAATCCTCAGTCTGGGTGGATGTAACTGTTAGGGGAACAGATCCTCAGTCCTATTCCCTTACCCATGTATTATGGGTGGAGTTTAGAGACTTAGTCCAACTCGACCCATGAGCGTAGAACCTCAAGTTAATACCCCACTCCACCATTCATTGTGAACATGCTATATATATATATATAAATCCATCATCCATTCACACAACATCACAACCATTTCCCATGGAAAACATAAATCATAACAATAAAATAAGAGTTAATACCATGCCTTAACCCATTAACACATTTACCACATTTCACATCATTTATCCACTTATCCTGATTCTACATTTATTATGCTTATCTCACTAATCATTCATTCATTGTGCCTACCTCACTAGGAATCGTTCATTATGCCTAACTCACTAGGATTCATTACCGGGATCATAATCCATTTCATTATGTTCGTTAATCATTTCCATGTTATCCCAATATCCCTTCAGTTTTTACTAAGCCTAGGTGCATCACCTATCTTCTCCTTCAATACCATCAATCACCTAAACATTTTTATCAATGGATCTACATAAAAACATAACAATATCACTTGTTCTCCACAATTACCTTGAACTAGGAAAGTCAGAACACTGCATGGGTATCCCTAGGTTAGTCTCGTCACCCTCGATGCATCCCACAGGGATCGAGAGGGTTTACATTAACATTCTTAACAACAATTTAACCTAAACATTCCAAGGGTGATCAAAACATACCAAGAGACACCCATGAAAAAAACCACACATGCACAAATCCACAATACAAACCATGGGATATGACTTTTAGACCACCTTCCTCGATTACTTAGGTGAACACACTCTTAATAAAGCCTTTAGATTCTGTTTCAACCGACCTTTGAATCTTCAACCACAATCTCACCAAAATGGTAGGGTTTTAGAGCTTCAGAATGAGATGAGTATGAGATAGAAACCCTAAAATCAAAACAAAAACAAGGATGTGATTATCCCATCTCAGAGCTTTGATCTGTAACCAACAACCCCAAAAACACCTTATAAATGAGGGAGAACAATCTCATGAATCCCTTGGGAGATTTGGTTCGTTCCTAGGTTGAAGAGTGGATAATGGGGAGGAAATCCCTAGTTCAGTATTAAAATACAAGAGTGGAATTTTTTTAAATTTATTTAAAAATTTCTTTACCACATGGTTTACCCACATGGTTTTCTAAACTGTTCATGAACCGTACAGAGGCCACTGTCCAAAAACCCACATCCGACACAGTTCCCTGGGCAGTACACATGGTTCGAACTAACCGTGCACAGACTGTGTAGAATACCCAAAAAAACCCATTTTCTTTATTTTTCGTGTCCTGAACCCTCATAACACTCTTGATCCTCTTTATGAACTTGAATAAGCACTTAGTTAACCAAAAAAATGGATTTAAACCAAATAATAAATGAGAACCTACATTTCCAAGATCTGATATCTGACAACCTCCCCACCTAATAAAAGCTCGTCCTCGATCTGAGCTACCAAGATTTATTACACTTCCCTGGAGAGGAGATCGAGCCACTAATCATGAACATCTGATTCATGGTCTCAAGTTTCTTTCGAAACCTTCCCATGCTACCATAGTAATCGTACCAGTGGAACAAACTTACCCACACAAGACTTTATCACTATAATCCATCAAATGAACCAAATCATTCTAAAAGGATGCATCAACCTCATGCTCAGCATCCTCAACATCCACCATGAGAGTTGGGTCAGTGTGATACCACGAAAGCTGTGAAACTTGGAAAAAATAATACATCCTGCTGTAGAATTGTGGATGATCCAATCGGTACGCCACCGAACTGATCCTCTCCACAATCTCAAACGACCCCACATACATGGGCGCCAAATTTCTTTTCTTCGGAATCCTTTGGGGACCCAACCATGGAGACACCCAAAGGAACACACTATCACTCACCTTGAACTCAAGCGGTCTAATCCTCCAATCCGCTTATGATTTTTGACTACTCTGAGCCGTTTCCATTCCCTTCTAAATCAACTCAACTTTCTCTGATGTCTTTTACATGAGACTCGATCCGAATAGTTCTGATTCACTAGCCTCCAACCAACACAGTGGAGACCTACACGACCTCCCATTGAGGGCCCCAACTTTTCCACATAAACTATAGCCTAAAAACTGTTTTTGTTGGAAAATTCAACAAGTGTCATGTGTTTCTCCAAAGAACCACCACAATCCAACACACAAGCCCCCAACATGTCTTCCAAAACACGGATTGTACGCTCCGACTTCCCATCCATATGTGGTTGAAAATCTGTACTCAAAATCACATGTGAACAAAGAACCTTCTGCAACCATTTTCAAAAGTGCGATGTGAAATGAGGATCATTATCTGAAATTATATTCTGCAGTACACCATGAAACAATAATATTTCCCAGAAATACAACTCACCTAACTGTTCAACTGTGTAAGTATCCTAAAAAAGTAATAAATGAGACACTTTCTTTAGCTGATCCACAACCACCCATATTACATCATTCTTCAAAGGAGAAATTGGAAGACCAACCAAAAAATAATTCATCACACCATCCCACTTTCATTATTGAAAGGTAAATGGATGTAAAAAACAACTTGGGAGATGATGCTCGACCTTTACCTGCTGATAGGTAAGGCATCGTGCCATAAACCCAACAACATTCATTTTCATTAGCGAACACCAAAACTGTCTGTAGAGATCACGATACATGTTGGTCAAACCAAGATGCACTAGCCATATTTATGAATGGAACTCACGCATCAACTCCTCCCACATGCATACCAGCACAACCACATGACCATGAACACAAAAAACCTCATCTAAACCGATGGTAAAACCAGAAGGTGGATCCCCACCATTACATATTTCCTTTATGGAAAAACATTCAAGATTGTCGAGATGAATTTTCCTTATTTGGATCAAAATCATTGACTCAACCGCCATAGAAGTAATAGTCATCTGTCTGTTTTCATCCTGCACCTCTAGGTGTATCTTTACAAACAAATCCATCACCTTGAACTCAGTGTTGGATTCCTGAACCACCTGGTTTTGAGCCATCCTGCTCAAAGCATCAGCAACATTGTTCCATTTCCCCAATGTATATACAATATCAATGTTGAAAGACTAGATATACTAAACCGATATTTGCTGCTAAAGACCCAAATCCTGGTGCGAAAAGATATACTTTAGACTCTTGTGATCGGTATACACAGTTAACTGTTCCCCCAACAGATAGTGCCTCCAACACTTTATGGCACACACAAATGAAACCAACTCAAGATCATGAGTGGGATAATTCTTCACATTGGGTCTCAATTGCCTCAAACCATAAGTTACAACCCACTCATTGGGCATTAACAAATCCCTAAGCCCGATACTAGACGCATCACAAAATAGGACATGCTTCTTACCTGGATCAGGTAAGATCAAGATCAGTGTAGTCATCAATCACTTTATCAACACCTGAAAGGAATTATCATAAGCCTCAGACCACTCAATCCTAATTTCATTCTTGGTCATTCATGACAATGGTGCTACCAAGAGAAAGAAATCCTGGATGAGCCTCCAGTAATACCCAGCTAAACCCAGAAAACTACGAACATATGAAACACATTAGGGATGATCTAAAGACACAATAACCTGAAATTTCCTTGTATTCATCGATGAAACTGCCTAAAAGATGTTGTGACCAAAAAAATTCACATCTCCAATCTAGAACTGGCATTTTGACATCTTGGCGTATAACCGATGCTCTCTTAGTGTACTCAGAACAATGTCATGATGTTGGACTTTATCGTCATGAGTTTTCGAGTACACCAAGATGTCATCAAAAAATAAAGCCAAAAATTGGTCCAAATAAGGATGAATGATCCAGTTCATCAAATCCATGAACACTATTGGTGCATTAGTCATGCCAAAAGGCATCACTACAAACTCAAACAACCCAACCGACTCCTGAAAGCTATCAGTGTTACTTCAGAAGGACTCACCCTCAGCTGGTGGTAACCTGATCTTATATCAATCATAGAAAACACCTATGCACCCATCAAATGGTCAAACAGGTCATTAATTCTAGGAAGAGGGTACCAATTTTTCACCATTATCTAATTTAACATTCGATAATAAACACACAACTTTAACGTCCTGTCATCCTTATTTTCAAAAAGAACACGAGATCACCAAGGATACATACTAGGTCGTATGAACCCATTATACTCCAACTCCTCAAGATAAACCATTAAATTATGGAGTTCTACCAGAGCCATTCGGTATGGCAGAATTGAAACTAGATCTGCTCCCGGTAACAACTCAATCATGAACACAACATCCCTCTCGGGAGGTAACCTTGAGAAATCGTCAGAAACACATCCTAAAAATGATATAATAGTTGAGAGAAGAAATTTTTCCCCCTTTTCATAATCAACCACACGATGAGATACTTGAGCCGTGAGTCTACCAAACTTCTGAAAAAATGGTCTCGGACAACCTGCTCGAACATCCCACTCTCCATGACGGACAAAGGCCTCACTCTCCAGTGACCTAAATGATACCCTGATATGGTAATGGTCTATGTGCACCTGAGATATAACCAACCAATCCATAGCCAAGATCTGGTAAAATCTTGACATCTTAAGAATGAACAAGTCCCACAGGAAATGATACCCACTGACATACAAAGCACATTCCTTACACTTCCTGATATCTTCATTTCGCACCCCTAATGAAGTTTCATCAATATAACCCCGCACACACTCTCCACGGGTAGACCCAATGCTACCACAAACTTAGTAGAAATAAATGAGTGTGTGGAACCAGTGTCAAACAATGCACTAGAAAACATAGAAGATACAAAGATCATACCTCTAATAGTTGATGCCCCAGCCTCACCATCACTGGGTACCAACTCTACTGCATGAAGTTGACTTTCCCCTCTACCATGGGCTTCATACTGTGTGCCCCGATCTACAATGGTGACATGACATGGGAAATCCTACCCCAGAGTTCCCCACCAACTGACACTTCCAGTAAATCCCATGGAGCTCCAAATGTCTTCCCAATATGGAGACACTAATCCCTTGCCTCCACATACAATCGGTCTGTCACCAACATTCATTCTCACATGCTGAGGGTTATGATAGAGCCACTGAAAGTGTCCCAATCATCCACATGACTGGAACTCAACTAGAGGTCGAGGAAAATTACCACACAAGTGCCCCGACCTGCCACACTAATAGTAGAACACTTGATCACCACCATGAGGGGATGACCCTCTCTTCTGACCACCTTGCACACTTTTATCTAGCAAAAAACATCCAAAATGATACTTCCATACCTCAGAAGCACCACCACTTGTCTGAACAGTTTTCACGATAAGCCCAATACCTGAAGCTCTCATTATGGTCCCTTATGAGATCATCTCATGATCTAATACCTCTAAAAATAATATCAAGTGAAAGATATTCACATGAGACCTGACATTTGTCTCATCCCATCCTGGAAATTCCTTGTAACTGCTACCTCATCCTCTGCCAACACTGGAACAAAGAATTGTAGGTCAATGAATCAACCATCGTATTCCATCACTGACATTGATCCATGAGTCAGGCTCAAGAACTCTACAACCCACTCTACCTAAAAGTCTCTCAGTAATAATTCTCCTGAAAATTTTCATGTAAATATTTCCACAACATCCCCTCAGAATGCTCTATCTGAGCAGGATGTCCCACCAATAATTTTCCAAACCTCGCAACATATAAGCTTCCAACTTGACTCGCTTCCCAGAAAGAGTCTCCAGATAATCAAGTACCATCAGAGAAATATTAATCCAGAACTCCACTACCACTATCCCACCGTCTTTGGAAAAGGTCGGAGGGTGATGTAGCTGAAAAAATCTGTTTATCTCAAATATACTTGGTACAACCAACCTAGGGTTCCGATCCATAAACTGCATAAAACAAGCCAAGTTATCTTGGAACTTCTCTTCTCTACCTTTCTATATCACCACATTCTCTTAATCCTCTACTAGAGGAGTGTTCTCTGCAACATCGTTTTATTGATCAACTGGCACTCGACGTCATGGTTGAATTTCTCACCATTTATAGACACGAGGTTTAGAACACACACCATAAAACATTCAAAATTTCATAATAAGAAGTCTCTCCCCCAACCAAAATAACCTACCATAAATCCACCATCCCAACAAATGTTGACATTCTGAAAGCAAGACCCCGACCATCCCTACTGTGGGGCATGGTCCACAAGGGGTAAACAACCATACACCACCATAAGGGTCACAAAACATGTTACAAACAACATTTTCAATTCATTAAAAACCCATAATTACACATATTTCATTAATCATCACTTATCATTCTTTTATCTTCACCAATTTCATTATTTTTTAAATACATTTCCCTTTTCAATTATCGAGATGCAAGATGAATTCTATCTTTCCTGCCTCACACACCCAACCTATGTGTGCCTACCATGATGCATGTCACCTATCTCTTTTGGTGATAACAATGATGCTTGAATGCACATCCATATTACATTGAGGCCATAATCCAAATATTATAAAACCATCACATCACACAACATGTGCATCACCCAATGGTGAAATATCATCAACTGTAACATTACACGATCAAGAAAAAAAATTCCCACCCTTGGTGACATGGGTTTCCCCCCGTACATGGGGTAGATATTCCCAAGAACGAGATCATTACCAAGGACCGACACATTCTTAACATCATGTCTACCTTCCCCAAATAACAAAATTTCAGAGAAAGAGAAGAAAGACCTCCCCTGATACAAATTTGTAACATCCACTACCCAGAAGCCACTATACTAGTGTTCCGATCTAGGTGGTGGCATGACATTAATCATGCCTCCCCATACGCCAAAGTTTTCCAACTAGCAGTGGGGTCCAAAAGGACAATTAGAGAGATTATACCCCCTTTTAAAAGAGTAAGCCATAACATAGGGTAAAGAAATAGTGGAATGATAACCAATAATACAAGAGCATGCATAAAAAACGGTTTCCCAAAATGGGTACCACCATATCCAATAGTAAATATTTCATGTCATGATAAAAGTGAAAAGTGAAGAAAACCCACAATGTAGACAACTGCAAAATTCCCAAAATGGTCCCAAAATCATGTCCAGGTCCACCTCCATGTACACCCATGCCAACCCAACTGCCTTGAAGGGGACTTTTCCCTTCTCCTAATATGTTAAGCATGAAGTCTACTCAATTATTGAATGGAAACCCGCGCAGGGGGTGAGTAAACCTCTGTAGTCCCCCACCAACGGTGTTCAAAAAATATCTGGTATAAAAAATTGTAAATGAAAAAGGGAAATAAATAAAAAACTACATAGAAAAGATTATGTTCCTTTATCCAGTTTAGGTCCATTACCAAAATCTATTACCATTTGAATATCTTTCCATTTCATCCCATATCATATTACATACCATTTCCAACACATTTAACATGGGTTCATCAAGCATAACACATTACACAGTCTCAGAATACACAATCACATGCATGAGGAAAAACACACTGTTATCCTATCTCACTAGGACTAACTTCCTTTTGTAACCCATATCCTCACCTCAAAGACTCAGTCTGGGTGGATACAACCATTAGGGGAATAGAGCCTCAGTCCTCTTCCCTAACACGTGCATTAGGGGTGGAGTTTAGAGCCTCATTCCAACTCGACCCATGGATATAGAACCGCAATTCAATAACCCACTCTACCAAGCCATGTGCACATGCTATATATATATATATATAAATCCATTAACAATTCACACAACATCACAAATATTTCCCACGTAAAAGATAAATCATAACAATAACATAACAGTTAATACCATTCCTTAACACATTAACACATTTACCCCATTTAACATCATTTATCCACTTATAATGATTCCCCTTTTATTATTCTTATCTCACAAACCATTCATTCATTGTTCCTAGATCACTTTGATATATTCATTATGCCTAAATCACTAGGATTCATTACCAGACTCGTAATCCACTTAATTATGATTTTTAATCATTTCCCCGTTAACCTAATACCCCTTAGGTTATTAATAAGTTTTGATGCATTACCTTGATTCTACTTAAACATCATCAATCACATCAAAATGTTTATCAAGGGATCTATAAAAATACACAATAGTCTCACATATTCTTCACAAATCCCAAGGTTCGGGAAACTCTGTACACCCCATGGGTGTCCCTATATTAGTGTCATAACCCTCGACGCATCCCATGGGGATCTGGAGGGTTTTTATTTACCTTCTTAATAACAATTTTTCCTAAACATTCCAAGGGTGATCAAAAGATACCAAGAGACACTCAAAACAAAAATCCACACATGTACAAATCCACAATATAATCCATGTGTTATAACTTGTAGACCACCGACTCAATTTCATGGGTGAAAGTGATCCTAATAAATCATTTAGACTCCACTTCAACCAACCTTTGAAACATTATCGTAAATCTCACCCAAAGAGTAGGGTTTTACAGTTTCATAAATGGAGGAGAAGAAGATACCAACATTGAACTGAAAAGAGAAGCAATGATGTTATTATCAATACCCGAAGCCTCGATTTGCACCCAACAATAGCAAAAAAGCCTTAGAAATGAGGGAGATTGATCTCTTAAAGACCTTGGGATATTTGGTTCGTTCCTGGGGTGAAGAGGGTATAATGGAGAGGAAATCCCTATTTGGGTATTAAAATCCCAGAGTGGAAAACATGTAATTTTTTTAAAAGTTTCCGGGCCGCACTATTACCCCACATAGTTTTCAAACCTATGTGAAAACCCTGCATAAGCCACAATCCATAAACCCACATCCTGAATGGTTTCCTGGGATATCCACATGGTTAGCACAAACACTGTGCAGACCATCTTACTTACACAAAAAAACCATTTTTCTTCATTTTTCAGGTCCCACACCCTCGTAACACCCCGATCCTCCTCACGGACTTCGGTAAGCACTTAATTAAAAAAAAGGGATCTAAACCAAAAAATAAATGAAAAATACTCTTCCAAGATTCTATATCTTAAATTCACTCACATTATAGTGGGAATTAGATTATATATGGAATAAATTAAAATATCTAACTCTTGGATATGTATCACCACCTCAATAGGGTTATCATCAATGTGGATTTCAAGTGGTGCCCAAACATCCAAAATTTATGATATATGAAATTAAGTGAGGATTAAAGACCATATCTCCTTGGCATCGTAAGCTATGTATAACAAAAATTTTACCACCGATGGTTCCATGTAATCAAAGGATTCTCTCAGATTCCATAATGTAGACCCAAAACTCTTCAATTTCACTAGCATCCTATCTCTCTCTATTGCAGTCAAGGGGAATGAAGGCGAAGCCTCAATTTTCTCTTGATGGTTTTTGTTGGGTTGTCAAGGCTCAAAATCAACTTGAGATTCCCTATTGATCATAACAATATAATAACCCCATGCACGGGGCCACTTAGGGGAGCTTGGGGCCTCAGCACTATCAATATCTGGATTGGGTTGAGTTTTTCTACTATGCTTCCACTTACCCTTTAGTTGTTACATCTTTAATGAGGGGAATTATTATTGTCAATATCCCTTGAGGTTATAATGTGATCCCCAATTCTTCATAACATGATTTCAACCCAATAGACACACTCAACGAAGGAAGATTGATTACTACAAGTGTTACCTCCAAAGCCTTGAGGACCCATAGATGCTAACCCACTATTGGGTGTTTCACTGACATAACATTTGTGTGGGGGGGATATAGTTGGTTATTATAGGCACATAAATTTCAACGAAAATATGTAAGGATTATAGGCTTCAAAAATAAACTCACCAATAATCTAGGTCACTCACAAATCATTCATAGAGGAAATCACATACAATATCTATTAGTTACCATCTTCTCCATCATTGATGAACATCCGAGTAGGTGGATCACTATATAGAAAGAAGTTCAATTATAATAAAATATTAATTTTCTTTAAAGCATCAGTATAATTAAAATACGAGGGTAAATGCAATAAAAATCATAAAATAATGGTTGAAACTAGCCTCTGGGAACTCTTATTTCACATAGTATGGCATACATTATGAATTTTTCTACAACACATCCCCATAACACTAAAAATGGAATAGAAATTCTAAAAGGTTCATTTCTTCTATACATGTGCAGTATGAACTAGTGAATACTTTTTAATATGGGATTTTCCAAACTAGTGTGTCTCCCCATTTCTTACGTGGTTTCCATGGAAATTTTCTCAATCCTTACAGTGCTTTTCAATTCAAAAACCGATGGCATTTAAATTCTTAAATATCTCACTAAAATCTATAAAGTCATGTATTCTTTGGAACATTATCCTTGATTGTGTACCCAAATCAACTATACAAGACTTGTTCTAATGTGATCCAATGTCTATTAATAATTCCATCCTTTTCTCTTAGAGTAAATCATATTGGAAATTTTCATGAGGGACCTCTTCCTTAGGCTTTAAGAAATCATTCTTCCGTTCTTCAATGTCGACATCCCCCCATGGGTGAGGGTCCTCTTTCTTGATATCCTGGGATAGCTATAATATATCATGATCCAAAATAGATATTCATTCATCATAATCCCACATTGATCTAGTATGGATAAACTCATCATACATTTATCTAGGAATGGGTACTCTCGTGACCTTGTATATGTCCCATAAACTGGTGTAAAAATTTCCATGTTAAAGATGTAAAGTATTTTACTATGGAATCCATTATCCTAGTTTCTTATGAATAATATCTGGGTTTCCCGTACATGTATGTTTGGTCCAAAAAATGATCCTCATAAACACCAATTTCCTTTATCCAGATCTCAAAATAGTAATAAGTTTGGTTCGCCCAATACATACACACCCACCATGGATCAACACATCCTTTAGTATAGAGGTCCATGTATTCATTTCATCATTGTGATTGGTATGTCTAAGGAGAATGCATGATAGAGGGGTAGTAGGGAATCCTTGATTCTAGAGTGTGAGGCTTTAAATTTATTGTAGAGCTAATATGATTCTGTTTGTAGTAGGAGGGCATTATTCCACCATTTCTATATACAACCTTGTTCAAGATGTTAGAAACAGTGAAATTAATGTACTCTTAAAAATAGGAGAGTGGTAGATAGTTCTTCATCTTTGGGATGAGTGTGTCATTATGTAGCATGTGTCAGTATTGAAGCAGTTAGTCTCTCTGATGATATTCATGGTGGTGTTTCTTCATATGATTCACCAAGTTACAATGAGTGGTTTCACATTAATAGTAACATTATATCGTGATGAAATATAACATCTCCTTGATATGAGGAAAACAATTTTCACCATAAAATCTAAACATCTATATATCCATTGGTAATCATCATGGTAATACCAAGACCATCATCTGAGTTAAACTCTGGGTTTGGAAAAAATCTCAGAAATTTTGAAATTTTGAAAAGGTTTGAGCACACACAGTTCACTCTCCCAAGTGACCTTATGTAGGGAATTTTACCAAGTAAACCCACAAAGTTCACTCACCTATGTGACCTTATGCATGCCACATGCTCAAGATTCCACACACATATCACCCACCCATACACTTACACCGCGTAGACAAGGGTAAAACATGTATATGTGAGAAAAAATTAGAGGTAATCATGTATGTATTAATAGAGTGATGAGAATAATATATCAAATAAATAGTGTGATGGAAACAAGAAAAAGAATGGGAAAATTGATGATATTTATAAATACATGGAAACTTGTGTGGTAGGTCTTCACAACCGACCAATATAGTAGTCCTATATGAACCAAATTCACGAGATAACTATGTTTTCCATATCTTAAAGGATTTATTTCATATTTTATAACCCATAATTATCTTAAACAAGGAAATTATAGTGAATTAAGGATCCATATATTTCCATATTTCTATTCCTCTAGATCGTACCCACTTCTTCTAATCAGATCCAATCCTGGGGGGGGGGTCTTTTGTTGACACTCCTTTTTAACACAAGGATGAGAAATTTTAAAGGTGAATACTTGAAGTAATATTGATGAATAGGAAATAAAGTTCATTATTTTTCACCAATGTAGTCCCACATAAGGCCCAACATTTCACACAATGATGCTCTGTTCTGCACACCCAGTATCACTGAGTTGGTCCGACCTGCACACTCAGCGTCACTACGTTGGCCCAGATATACATTCCCAAGAAGTTATCATAGGGTACACCATCATGATTCATTTCATAACATAAAAATGTGAGCTAAATACTTCTTCTAGGGTCCTGATTTTACCTGTAAATAGGACACTTATGCTATTTATTTGACATGACCCGAAGATCAGAAGAATCCTCAATGTTTTAATAACTCTAATCCTTCATTGAAATACTTGAAAATTTCAATGTCGATATCCATGCATCGAAAGAAGAAGAAATTTAGTAGGGTGGTATTATTATATTTCCATTAGAGTTTGAAACACCAAATACCTATGGTATAATACACCTCTCCCAAGTTTAAGACCACTGGGGTTGAATACCCTTTCCAATCCAGAGACTTGAACGAGCCCCTTCTAGAAGATCCTAAGGAGGCCCCTAGATGTTCGAAGAAATAAAATCCCTAGAGTTGTGACCTTGTTTTATCTTGTCCACACTCACCTAGGCCTCTCCTAGGAGAAGAATTAACTAGATCTATCAAACATCACCTGGGTGAAGCATCTTCAGTCCACACAGGACTGACCTGCATAAGTCTACTTCTTCTCACCCAAGCATCACATGAACATGCCATCCATTGAGACCTCAACATAACACAAATTGTAGTGAAATATTTATATGGATCCATTAACTCATGGGGACTAATTCAAGTCATCTCTTAAAGAATTTATATATTTATGATCAATGCATCGGGTACAATAGTGTGTCCTATCATTTAAAATTTCTTGTGGTAATCGATCTCTTTCATTTATCCTATTCTATTGCTGAATTAATAAATGTTTTTTTGATTATAAATTCTCAAGGAATCAATGATCTCAAACATAGGGATAATGATGGGACCCTAGGGATGATGAAAAAGAGATGATATTGGCACATATAATCTGATACTCTCTCTATCTGACAGCCCCACTAAGACTCTAGCCACGTCTACTAGACAAAAGGACTAAATGACACCCTAAGGAATCCATCCAAGAGTTATACCCTATTCATTATTAAGGGGTATCCCCTTCTGTATGTATCATTTTCCTCATGCACCAAAAAATTAATGAGATTGTGTAGCTTTCCAAATCTTTCACTTCCTCTTATTTTCCACACCGAGCAAGAATCATGTGGAATTATAGGATAATGATGTTTATGAAATCTACTTGATCAAATAAAAATCTCAGGAGGGTAATACATTACCAGATTTTCCTCTCGTATTTCCTCGTGACTCTTGATTTATAATACTCCATTGGTGTGTTTACACAATCCTCCTCCTAGAGGTACACTCCGAATGAACATGTAACCCCTAAAGGTGATATCACATAGGGAAATGACTTACCTGTCTCTAAAGAGAGTCCTTATGATTGATCATCCTTTTTCCTTGATAATAGAATCTTATTCTGTATACTCCCCATATTTTTAACTATGTGGGATTTGTTATCTGCCTAAATGAGATACATCATTATCCCCTTTGATGTTCAAAACCAACACCCCAAACAAATCGTAATTTTCTCTAGGTCGTATCCCCAACAATGTCATATCCCACTCAGAGGGAAATATTCCTTCCTGGAATTTTATCACTATACTTAATAGGATTCATTACCAAAAATATCATTTCCAACCTAGGAGTCTATATCCCTTTCAGTTCCATTTGGATGCTCGACATAAGTCCCAACCCAGCCATTATCAAGGAACCTTCATCTATATGTCCTTGTCACACGATGTAAAACTATATAATTTAGTCATCGTCATAGGATATTAAAAGTTATGGAGTGTCTTATTATGTGCACTAAAATACATGGGTTATGATTTCATTTATGAGGATACATAGGAATCCCATCTTATGGGCCTGATACAAATACCAAAAAACAAACTCTCTTCCTCCTGGATGATGATAAATTCTTAAGCACCCCACTATGTGGAATAAAACTAGAATCATGATAGTAAATGACATAAGAATCTATAATCCATTTAAAAATGGGTATCATCAATAGATAAAATCCAATACATACAAACATATCCATCAATGAAAAACCTTAGGTACATACAAATGATTCTAAAGAAAATAATTGATAGAAAATTATTGTTAAACAAAGGGTGACCCATTTCATATTTGGAATTTTATTAATGATTCATGAATATGTACTAAATCTACAAGTGAATCCCATAGTTAGAATAAATTAACATAAAAATGTTTGATGAGATATAACTCCAATCCTATCAACCAATGTGTGTCCCTAATCATTTTTCGAGCCCTTTTCAAATGAACACATGTCTTTAGAAAGCAGGTTTCTAAACCAACGCATATAAGTGAACTGATGGGCGTTTCCCATTCCAACCAATGGAAACCACTCAAAAAGTACAAGTAAATACGTGTTTAACATGAAATTTCATGCCACCAACTCCACCAAAAAACAATATGCGTGCCCCATATTGTTTTTGGGAATGAAATATCCACAACCGATTTCCATTTCATAGAGGTATCAAATTTCGTAGAATTTCCCAAACTCACCCCCTGAAACCCTATGTCATAGTATGTATCTCCATGCCACAGAACCTAATGTCATATCCCACTACCCTACACCATTTTGTAGTTATTCCAAAAATGGAATTAGCTCTAAAATCTATACTCATGTGACCCTACACCATAGTAGGGATCTATACCCCATAAAAACCAACATTATATTGATGTACATTCTTACAACCCATATAATCCACTACAGATTATATTTTAGAACCCCCCTCCCCCGGTCCTCATATAAAAACATATAACACACAAAACTCATAAATTAAAATGCTACCATGATCTAAGAACTTACACAATAACACCCCAATCAATGATTCATCCATATGAGCACCCTGAGATATGTATTCGAAGGGAAAAAAGCATTACATTTGTTTTCCTCCGTCTAATATATGTAACCTATTTTCTTTCTATAGGATTAATAATTTTTTCATTTATCTAACATGTTCATTATCAAATATCATTAATGATATTCCAGAAATCAATATACCTTATGAAATAATTAGTAAAGATCATCCCAATTATTTTATTTATTGCTATATTTTTAGAGATATGTTAAAACAATAATAATTATTTCATTATTGGATCCAAAATTAGATATATAATTTCTTGATTGATTATTAGAATATAATGAAACTTAAAATATGCATGAAATTTATCCTCTCTATGGCAGATGAAATTGTTCTTTAAATTCATCTTTGGATAAGTGGTCCTTATTTTATTTCTTATATATCATGACATAAAGTTCTTATTGCATGATTATAAACTATATAACATAAATTCTTTAACATATGATAATAAACAATATGATGAAATATCCATGTTTAACGACCCCAAAATATATTACATGAATCAAATACCACATGAAACAAAATTATTAATCTTGGTTGATATCTCATGAACTTAAATACATTAGAGTAGTTTATTCTATTTGACAAAAAATTATAAAATTCCAAATTATATAAACTCATGATCTATGTAATAATTATAGCTATATATTTATTCCTTGATTTCATATGTCACCTAATTTATGAAAAAACATATATTTATCAATAATAAAAGTGTCTCAAATCCATTTATTTTAGGATACATAGTTATTCATTAATCCCATACAACTGGACCAACCAATGATTCTATTTTCATTCCTAGGTCTTCCCATGACCTTGAATTAAGGTGAAGGAATTTTAGTTTATCTTTTAATTGAGACCTCATTTATGTTAGGTTTCCCCAATTCTTCCACCTGGGAAATCAATCATTCTATCACTATGTATCACATGAGCAATGATATCCTTTGGAGAGACTCACATAAAAGAAACACATATATCTTCCTCATGTTTTTACAAGATATATAGTGATTCTCAAATATTTTATTTTGGAATTGTATAGGGAACATTATCCCCATAACAATGTATGGGTTCTACAATTTTCTTAAGTATTCCTCTAATTTCTCTTGATTCAGAGAAGGTTGAAATTGTCAAAAGACCAGTCTCATATATTTGTTTTGCAAATCACAATGCACTCAAAATATAATTCTTGTTATTTTAATGTTTTTTATATTTTCAGGATATGTCAAATGAAAAAAGTGTAACCCCACATCTACAGAATCAATTTTGAGATGGGTTTTTTTATAAATATGAAAAATAAGGTTTCACTTCAAGTTTCATTTATAAGAAATTAGATAAATATATAACTGAAAATCTCTACTAATGGAAGATATTCTGTAATGATGAAACCATCAGAAAATTGATATTTCTAATCATTATTTTAATAAAATTGAACCTGAGGTTATACAAATATGATAAATATATAATCATCTATGAATAGAACCACATCTTCATAGAATGTAAGATAATTATGTTACCTACTTATATAAAATATTACAATCATGTGAAGTCTATAACATCTTATTATTTTGAGTGCTTTAATTTTTCCTTTTCTTTATAATTGTTTTACTATGACATCTATCTAGAGAGTTTTTTTGTAAAGATATTAGTTTATCTATTTCTTATTGTTTATTTTTATAATATATGGATTTAGAATATTTTTTTTGTTGATGGGGGATACTACCAATCAGTTATGATTGAGGGAATCCAAGGAGGATGAAATAATTTCTTTCAATCCCATAGATAAAGGACTTACATGTGTGAAATACAGTGTACGCTCTAATAGGTAAAAATAAAGGGATTCAATGGCGAGTAATAAAAAATTAATTCCAATAGAATTATAGTCAAGGGACTTCTATGTTTGATGTGGAATAACACCGGTGTAGTTTAATGAGCCCCCTTAGAGTTTGGATTAAAAATTTGGTTTTAATAATATTCTTTTAATGTGTATAAGGATTCAAATCCTTTACACCGTGTTTCATTTTTAATTATATTGTGCTTATTTTATTTTATAATTTTTTATTCATGATGTTTTAAAAATGATAACAACAATTACTTAATTTCCACTAAATTTAAACTTTTATACTCTGATTTTGTCCTTTAACCAAAATATTTTAACTCTGTCTGATTTACACATAAGTGTATTGTAATTTTTAATGATGTTTTGGAAAATAAAATTCAACCCAACCCTATTATTGTTTATTTATTTCCTATATCTAGTATAAAGTTTGGTATTAGATAATTATAATCTGATTGTTTATGGATGTGAATTTAAAAATTGACATGAATAGATTGATACTTATTTCATTAATATTGGGGTGTATAATTTTCACATATTGACTGACATTTATAAAATTATGAAGAAATAAGCATCGTATTTCACTCACGATGGAGTAATATATTTTAAGTTGAAATTTTATATAAATAATACCATGTTATTTATAATTCAATGAAATATGTATAGTGAGGCGTCATTAGGATAAAATACTTGTGGAAAGAGTAAAGTGATTGAAATTATGAATATTGGTACTTTTAATGTGATTGAAATGAATAGAGATGTGTTGTGAGAATATTTTTAAAGATTTTATTTAATTCACTGTTAGTATATATCTCAACTATATCCAAGGTTCAATAATCTTCATAATAATATTTAATTAATAGGAAATGAGTAGATATAGGATTATCAACTAGTGGAGAAAATTATTAATATCATTTATACAGAATCAGAATATAAAATGAGGATTATTATTTATAATAAGATTATAACCAAAATCCATAGTAATAATCATATTATTACTCTTATAAAGAATAAAAGCCGAATGAAATGATATACTAACAAGTATTATAATAATTCTAGGTTTTATTCTACATCTTCATTTATTGGACTAAATTCAATAGGATGTACTTTGAAGAATATTATATAATAATTTAGTAGCTGTATAGAATTGAGTGAATGATAAATTTACTAGTTTATAATAGGGTAGAGTATATAAATAGGAAATAAAAATTTCAGAATAAATAATAGAATATATATAAAATATAGGTATGATATAAAATATTCTTTATAAACTAGATGTTTTGAATGTAATAAGAATACACATATTCTATCATACATTCCTAATCTAAGGAAAAGTGATATAAATTTTTTTTTTGAATTATTCCCCTATAAAAATAATAGAACATTTGGTTGGATTTGTAAACTTGAAGTGTAGGTGGAAGTGATACTAATTCTAAAATTTTATCCAACAATAGTGGTAATAGTAGTTAGATTATATGAAATTACAAAAATATTAATAGAAGGATAAATTATTTGTGAGCATAGATATTAATGATACTTTTACTAATTTGAATTTATATTTAAACTGTCCCTATTATTTATATTATAAATGGATTCATGAAAATATGATATTAAAGTTTTATCTATGAAGTAATGGATTTGTATTTAATGAGTTTTTTGAAAATAGATAAAAAGATGAAATAGTAATCTAATTAATGGAAAGTTGAAATTGATAAAATTATAAAGAAAAAATTTGAAATATAGGAGTGTGGTACATAAAAAATCAAATGATTGAAGATAATCGTGTTTTTATTCCAATAATAGAAGATGCGTTGAACAAAGTCAAGAAGGAAAATAAAACTATTTCTTTGTATTTGTACAAGTCAAATGTAAATATTTTAAGTTTAAATATAAAAATGAATTCAAAATCATTGTTATTTTACCATGTAAGAAAATAATGATAGATTATATATCAATTTATAATAAAAATAAAATGGAAGGAGTTTATTGTATCTATAAGATATGAATGAAATTATTAATCTTATGTCTATGGCTAAAATTTTGAAAATGAAATTGGCCAATATTTCTGTAGTTAGAATCAATTTTTAGAATATTCATTTTCTTCAAAGTCCTAAAAGGAAAACTACTAGGTGTACATGTGAATCTATCAGAATAAGTGGTGATTATAAATCTAAATACTCTATTATAGGGTGAGAACCCTTTTATAAAAAATTTATTGATGTGAAAATTAGGGAAGAAAATATTTATTAAATAGAATTAATTTAATTGGAAAACAGAGATATTATTCTTAAAATGGGATTTTTTTCATTTCAAAATCAATAGAAAAAGAAAAAAACTGTACAAAAAGATCTTTTTCTTATTTCTAATAGACCTAATATGGTATATCTATAAAAATTTAATTTTAAAAATTTGATTTCAATATCTACTAGTAGAAGAATTTATAGAATTAGTAACCAGTAAATTTTCTTGTTTGAAATTATCTTATTTATGTTTATATATCTAAAATTATTTCTATATTTATTTTAATTATATCTTTATTATCAAAGGTTTTTTGAATAACATTTCATGTTGATAGATTTTATATACTGAATTATTTATATGTTTTCAAGTTATAATATATCTAAGTCCATATTCTATAGAAGAAGACCAATAAAAATTATTGACAAATAACTTCAAGGGGATTATACCCCATTGCGTGTTAACCGTAAATATTTTTGATTATTTTATTTATTAATATTTATGGATTTTGAATCATTATGTTTTATGTATTTTTACTTATATTTTATCTCAATTCCTAATATTAAAGAAGTTGAAATTTTAATTATTTTAATTTTTTATTTCATCATTTTTATGTGATTTTTTAACTGAATGATCAACAAATATGAAAGGATACTGAAGGATAATATATAAATGATGTTGGACCTAGAGTTAGTCCAAAATATTTATTATTGAAATAATGGTAGTGTGTTTTATAAATTTTCAATTTCTCGTTCATTTTCAATTCATTCGATGAATTCTTCCTGAGAAATTTCATATCATGGGATCATTCATGAAAGTTTTATTGAATATAATTTTAATTAAAATTATAATTTATTATTGAGTGATGTTATCATATTTCAAGGATGGGAATCTATAATTTTAATGAATAAGGATAATATACTATTATATCTACACATTATCCATGATTTCAACAGGTTGGAAAAATAATTGATGTAGAAGGATAAAAAAGAGATTCACATACACTGTTTGAACATTAATTCAGTATATCAATGGTAATATTTGGGGTCTTTTTGATTTACTAATAAATAGTTAATCACATTGTGAATTGTAAACATTATTGTATATTTATATTTTATTTGATAAGGAAAAATTAGAAGAATGTTTTCCCTATCAAGGAAGAAAAATTTAAAATAAAAACCATATTTCACCTAAAAAAGCAATGTATTAATTTTTTTCAATATTTCTTATTTTCAAGCAAACATGATAATGGTGTCCGGAAAAAAATATCTCTATATTTTTTATTTCTTAGTAAAAATTTGAAATTTAAACATTAAAATGTTTATGTGAACAGAAATTGAAGCTTTATGAGCTTAAATGTTTTAATTGGATATTTTATTATATTATTGAATGCTGAATAAAATTATTGTGAATATTTTGGAGACTATATGAATCAATAATGAATATTATTCTAAAATAGCGAAGAGAACATTCAATAAACTAATTATATAGATGTGTAAAAGAATTTGGTTGTTTTCTATAATGAATGGGTGGAGAAACATAGACCAATGAACATTATTAAAAAATGAAGTTGGTGGTTCAAAAAAATAAAATCATAATTATGAAACTGAATAATAAAAAAGATTTAAAGAAGTATTAAAATTTCAATTTCTAATGATTGTACTTTATGAAGGTTTTAATAATTGATCTATCTTGGTTTTTATCCAAACCTAAACTCTGATCGTCTTTTTTGAAGGGGATAACCTTATTATTTATTTATAATGACTTAATATTGAATTATTTTTATTGATTTATTTTCAATTGAATGATTATTTTCGATGTGTGGATGATTTAAAATGTTTTAATGTGCATTAAATGAGAATAATATTATTAATCCAAAATGAAAAGGAAATATTTTTTGTTTCTTATTTAAAGATATATTATCAAACATTCATAGGGGAGAATATTTTCAAAAGAAATTGGATCCATGAAATTTTTAAATTTTCTTAATATCTTCTTAATTAAGAAGATTTAATTTTTAGAATAAAAAATGTTGAAAAAGTTCAGAAAAGATGTCTTATCATTAATATTCAATCTAAAAAATATGAAAGACTATCAAGGGAAGAATGTATATTTATAATCCAATATTTATTTAATTAGAACTATAAGAAGTTTTATGGGTAGTCTTTATTTATTAATATTAATTTACTTTTATTTATTATGATTTCTAAAAAGAAGGAGTTTTTTTGTTCATAAGTAAACTTTCATATCATTTTACAAAAAATATTAATATACATTACATTCAATATAATTTAAATGAATGTTTATTTAGTTTTTTTGATTGTGAAGGATAAAAATATGTTAACATAATATCCATAGAAACAAGTTTGAGGTAGATTGAGTAAAAATATTTTGAACTAAGTTTTCATGTTATATTTTATTTACTTGATATTGGATAACAATATAGATGAAAAATAACATCATAAAAATATGGTGTGTGATGTTGAATCCATCGAAAAAATGAATTATGATGCTTATGATACCATTAAAACTAAACCAAAGGTTCATTTAATCAATCCATTAGATAATATTCTATATATTGAGTCATTACTATATAAAATGTAATATAATGAGATTTATATATTTTATAAAATCATAAAATGTCTTAATTCTACAAAGAACATATTATAATTAAGGCTTATATTTGTTCATTGAATTCTTAATATTTTATTAATATCTCTATTAGGATAGTCTTTTTATAATGATTTTAGTTTTTATATATCATAACCATTGTGTTTTACATCATTTGATTGTGAATATTTTGTTCTATAGATGCGGCTTATTGTGGATTATTTATGGTCGAATGATCTTAAAGAGGAATAAGAAGTTTCTAATGATCATGAAGATCTAAGGGAAACTATTTGTTGATGATAAAATATCTTTTGGTAGGTCTAAATTCAAGGGATCCTATTTCCAAGATAACAAAATTCTATTCAATAGGTTTATAGTTTAGGGAATTCTTTGTAGGAATTATTTTACCTTGATTATTGATTGTTTATCCTATATAAAATTTAGATTAATATTGTTGTTTTAGAAATATATCTTTAATGGATATACGGGGTTTTTCCTTTACTCCATGTTTTTTTTAATTTTTATGTTCATAGTATATTATATAATTATTTTATATTACTATGTTAATGTGAACTATATCAATCATTTTATTTCCACTATATTTAAACATTGATACCATTATAATGTATGTTTACTATAAATTCAGAATTCTAAATAGTATACCATTTAGGTGATGAAAAAATTAGGTTTTTTAAACTATAAATTACCCCATCTTACATTTTATTTTCCATATATTTTGAAGGAAAAAATCCATACTATATGAAGAATACTTTATAAATCATTCATATCATACCAATACATATAGTTACATATGGATTTCTTATTGTGGTACAATCCATAAATTTAAAAATTATCAAACCTCCTCCCAATATATGTTATTCTTATTCATGTCATGTTTTTTATATTTGAATCTATACTTGGACGAAATATTTTATATATAACATTATGTGTTTTTATTTAGATTACCATGGGATATGTACTAAATCACGGATCTCAAATCCAATTCCCGACCACAAATTTTCAACCAACAAAGTGCTTGGTTGTATCAGAAAATATTTGGATTGACCTATCATCCCCTCTATAAGACAGTATCATCAATATCATCATTATCATAAAATGTGTGCACCAATCTATGAGGTCTTCTAAATAATCTTTACACTCAAAAATCCCATCATGTTTTCTTCTCCCTTGTTATTATATATAGTTTCTCTCAAGTTTTGGTCAAAGTCATATGACCTTAATCTTCACAAACTGTTGGTAAAATTGGTTCATACTAATAAAATAATTTTTTTCTAGTCTATCTTTTAATAACATAAAATATCTTATGAAAAAACATAGTAGTCATCATATTGAAAACCTACCAAGGGTACCATTAGAAAATTTTGAGCCTCTATTCACTTTCCATGAACCTCCCATAGCCAATGAAAAATTATCTTGTTAAAAAAAATAAAAAAATAAAAAAAAAATTTGGGATTGAAATCCCCTAAATAATAACCAATTTAAAACACATGTCTCTTCTAAAAAGTCTTATACCTCATCTAGACTAGTGAAAATTGGATCATTCAACGAAATTGAAAAGAGACTTAAATCTTGTCATGTTCATACCCCATAAGTGAAGTACTAAGAAAATGAAAATTTTCTACTCACTATGCTATTAACATTAATTGTATTAGAAATATTTAGAGTTAAAATAAAAAATAAAAATTCATTATAAATACATACTTCTCCCTAGACAAATTCAAACCATGCTCTCTAGATCCACTGGTTTAGGAAAAATATTGTGCATATATTATTTTCTCTATCCATATGTGTTTAATATCTATCATGGGTGGATTTTCATCTATGATAGGGAAAACACTTACCACTGAGTAATCCCACCCAATTAGATGATGGAGTACTCATGAAATATTATGCAATATCCCTCGACCTATAAAAATCAGTTCAATAAATGTTGATTTAATCTTTAGGGTTCTTAAAACTTTATTAAATATTCTTTTATCTATGAAAATAATTCTTACCTTCAATGTACGAATCATCACCAACCCCAATTCATGAGTAAATATTCAACTAATGGAATTATAAAAACTTTACTGCATCTTATTTTCTGACCCTTTTATAAAAATTGGTAGTAGGAATCTAGAAGGATTTTAAGAATCCCCTATTTGAATGGTGAAAAGCATAGTTAACTTTGATCCACTAAATAACCCCATGATAATTTTCTTTGTCTCAATGGAATGGTAAACCATAACCCCTTGTGATATTTTCTACTAGTTCTATGGTAATTTATTGATAAAAAATGGTTAAATTCTCCCCACATGTCTCCATTCCCCCATAGACTTATACATTCAAATGTTAAGATTTACATATTTGATAACCCAACTATTAATGTGGATTCAAATACCAATGATGTTTCACATTTTTGTATTATACCTATTAACAAAAAAAAGTTTATGAAATACTATTCATATGAAATTACATATCCTTGTTTGAATTTTCTATGAAGAAAAAATTATATCAGTAAAGAAAATTCTCTTGGTAATCCCAACACATTAATTGATATTATCCTCTTATAAAATTCACATCAGGTTTAATGTCCAATGTGTTATGTAGGCTGAATTGATGTTCAATTTCCCCATATAACTAAGTAGTTAAAACTTTCCATTGGTTAAGGTTATATGAAATCCAACATCAACCTTTTTTGTTTAAAGCTTAACATCCTTAAGCATTATCCATACATTATCCATGACCCATGATCATTAAAAACATTAATAAATGTGACATCCTACAAGACCTTAACCTTAGTAAGGTTGTCTATTCTAGGATATATAATTCCATTATGTATGAGAATAATTTATGTATGGTTTTATAATTAATGGGTTACTAGTTCGCATTGGGTCTTCTCTAATATCAATCCTTTAGGAAAAACCATATCATTATCACTAGTCTGTGAGCCAAATTACATTATAGAATATCTTCCAAGAACAACAAGTAACTTTATTCTTATTCTTACAAGATACATAGTGATTTGTAGATCACTTTTCTTAGAACCAGACACAAATATCATTGATATTAGATCTCCCCCATTGTATGTCCATCCAATTTATATGAGGATTTATACATTTTCCATGCACTTGGACACAATATACAAAAACTCAGATATCTTATATTTAGCATAACCATGAAGAAAATTTTGGATCTAATACCATACCTGAATAAAAAATTCCTTTTCTAGAACTATGTGTGGTTTGATTCCTATTCTCAAATGTTAAGTAGTGATATCTAGTTTTCTTATCTCAAATCAATCATCAAATTTCACTATCATTACATTACTCCAACAATCTCAGAATTGGGGCCTATTGATCAAGGTGATGTTTTAATTCATTAACACTATGTTATAAGAAAAAAAATTTGATTCAACTATTCATTTTTGTAAAACCAAAATCAATGATCATATTATTTCTCTCTATGACCCAAACACCATAAGTCGACAATCTCTTATTGGTTTCAATATTTCATAAGATGAGATATCACTCTTGGTGAAAATTGTCTCATTGGAGATATTACCCTAAAATCCTTTTAGATTTTCATGTAATATGAAAAAATACAGTATATTTCTTCAAAATCATCTTCTTTTCATTTTGAAAAAAACATAGTGGGGTAATTTTTTTAGAATTGAAATATGTTTTTCATGTTCATTATATAGGAAACCATGATATGTTCGTCACTTAAACAACACATGACATGTGTGGTAATAAAGGTATCTTAATAAATTAGGAAAACTGGAAGGCGATATTGTTGTGAAACATGATTTTTAATCCACCAAGGGATGAATATTCAAAATAACATAACACAATTCAATTATATGAAGTTTAGGACCTCCCACCAAGAGTAAACTTTATATTTCACCCATTTCAAATGTCAGGGGTCACCCGAACCGAGAAACCAAATTATTCTGTATTATAGAAAATTTTTGTAATTATAAAACACATACTATTATCTAACCCTTTTGCGGGTTATAATTAATTTAACAAGATCCAATTTGAATACTCATGGAGCCAAAATAGATTCTCAAATAAAAAATTATGATTTTTTGAAGTTTGTTTTAAATGATGGAGTTTCAAAAATGTCCCAACCATCCATACTCATGGACCCATCGTTGCACATGTGCCCTAACATCACATTACTAGATCCATGTCTGCGACTTATACACATGTACCAAGCTATGTGTGCCTTCCCAAATAACACATGCCCATCCTCTATGCACCCACGCCGCGATTTGAAAATCACATTCACTAGATTATCTTCCTTGCATCTAGGCCTCCTTATATAAATCAATTTGGCACAATAATCTTCCTTTTTTACAATAATCCTTGTGTGATTATCTTCCACCAGATAATCCTCCGTGTGCCCAAGATTCCTTATACAAAACCATTTCAAACACACATCACTACATGAATAGATTAGTCTCTCACTCCCTTTGTAACATCCCCAACCATAGACACTTAGAGTTGGAAGGTTTTTTATTATATTTTAATCATAATATGAGAGTTTACATTACCTATATCATGGTTAATTAGTCCTAAAGAGAGAGTATACATAAATATTACACTACATCATGAATTATTAAAAAATTGTATTAAAAATAATTATTTATTAGTGTAATACATAGTTCAAATCATACAGGGTTTCCCATTTCTTTACATAGAGACATGGGAAAATAAAGTAAAGATTGATCTAAATTGATCATAAATGGGATTACATACAATAGAATCTATCATGGAATAAAAATATAATTTAAAAAATTGATTCCATATTATTAAATATATATATTCATAAAAACATTCATGGATGGATGATGAATTTAATGGGAAAATAATTACATAATAATAAATAATATTGGTTATTCATAATGTCAGGAATCATAAACATACAGTCGAGGACCTATGTTTGGACATGAGATATGAGGGTAAAGATACTAAAATTACCCCATCATAGTTGTCTCATAAGACATACCAATGATCAAAGTGGATATATAATTCCAAGAACCTCCTATAATATAATATTACAATGAATTAATTCATATAATAAATTTAAATATTACATACATGGTATAATGGTCAATGATGGACAACTTATAGGTACATGGGGTAATTTATCAAAGAAACTTATCCTAAAATTATTTGATGTATATAACAATAGATTAACTGAATTATCAATATATTTAAATAGTAACTGAATTAATAAAGATGTCTGAGAGGAATAACATGGCTCATATAAGGACTAATTATGGATTCCCAATGTTCAAATAAGTACCCTTATCAAGTGAAGAATATAGATTTTTAGTTTTCATATCCATTTTAAAAATTATGATTATCAATGAGTTTGGGAAGTATAAAAAATTTATTTGAAATATTTAGAGACCAAATATATTATTTTTAAATACCAGTAAAAATATTATCAAATAATTTAATGTGGTTCGAAATGAGCATATGAATTTTATGAATAATATCCCCTAGGAGTGTCTAGCCATGTATGTAATCTAAGGCCCACTCATCATGCTCCAAGTGAAGATTGAGATAACACTCAACCAGACTTTTTATGGTGATTACCTCTGGGTTCATTATATCCACATCTTCATACACTTTTTAATTTTTATAAATGTATGTATTTGGTAATAAAAACACAACCAATAAATTACCAAAGTTTAGTATAGTTTTACAGCTATAGGAATGTTTGATAATTATAGTAGCTTATGGAGGTAGTATAATGATAGGGAATAGTGATATGTCCTTGATATTGTAATATTGAGTTTTAGAAAAGAGGAATAACAAAAAAAATTAATAAAATTAAATGGAATTAGAAATAATAAAACAATTAAAGATAGAGTATAGGTTAGGGACCCTTACCTTGTAATGTAGGTTGTAGAGACTGAAAAGGGAACCCTAAAACCATTATAATTTATATGAGATATTATTGTGATAGAAAAAGAGGGGATATTCATTATCAAAGGATTTAATGTGAAAAATAATGGTATAATTTATGGGTATTTAAAGAAAATGAGGGAGTATTTTTTATTAATTTTTAAACATACTCCTTAGAATTATATGTTATTTAAAATTACCTACCATTAGCTTACACAAGGTTTTAGATCATGGATATTAAATTTTTTTGAATGCTTATTGAAATATTTTAGCTTCAAAAGTAAAATAAATTATTTAATATTACATTTCCATGGGGATATAATTGTTCCACAAAATAGTTTTTTTTAATTCTTAATTTCCATTTTATAATTTGGTATATTATTTATTCATTTGTAAGATAGTATTAATTCATAAAAATAATTTATATTAAAAAATAATTTATTTTTGGTTAATTATTAAGTAATTGTATTTATTAAAAGATTTATTAAACATAATAATGAAATAATACAAACTATATATGATTTCTATATTTTACCCTTTCAAGAAAAAATTAATTGCCATAGAAAATTATGAAAAATTAACCACCAGAAAATTTTGAAATGATGGTTTCCAATTTTATATCTTTTTTTTATTTTTTTAGTATATTAAATTTAATTTTTAAATAAAATTCTTTATATATGAAAATCAATTGTTCAGTAACAAAATTAGTGAAATCAATTAATATATAAAAAAATATTTTTGATCTATGTCATATGTGTGTTATTATATTACTATTAAAATATTATAATAAATTCCATTAATTGTTTATTATATTATTATCAAATTATTTTATTAATTTTTCTCATTTTAATTTAAACGACCAAAAATATTTGTTGCATTACATTTACAACATTCCTATTTCCAACAGTCATATTCCAATGGTCTGATCCGAATGGTGAGATTCCAAAGATCAGATTTCAATTGATAGATACCAGTACTCTTGTTACCCCTTATATATCACATTATTTTAACATAATAAGAAGATTTATATATTTCTATTATCTACCATTTCCATTATTATGTTTATTTTTTCATCATTAGAGAAATTTTCCTCATATAATTGTAATTATTTTTCTAGTGTGATACTTTGATGTTCAATATTATGGTGTTTCCCCATATCTTTATGTGTCTTATGGTACTAATTTCCTATTGTTATTATGAATGTAATTTTATATAACTTTTATGTATAAATCTAATTCATAATATATGATAATGTAATAAAATTATTATTTAGTACTGAAATCTTCCAGGTGTTACACGACGTTGCATGTACCCTTATTGATATTAAATTATAAAAGGATCTCCAACCTGGATATAATTAATGAAATAGAAGTCCAACTAACAGAACCTGAGAGAACAGATCCCTTGTCTATATTCCATTGTATTTGTGAGACTCTAAAAGATTATTTTTTAATACAAATATATGGATGGGGATAGAAACAATCATGCCTAGGGCCTACTGATTGGTGTTATACCATGGGAACCGAGCTCCTTGAGGGAAAAAACATGGAACCCCCACATGGGTTCTTATCAAACTAATAACCCTAATACATGGGTGAAAATATCTATCGACCACATACATGGGATAAAATAACTTGTTTTTTACCACTGTATGAGCACTAAACACTTGAGCACTAGACTAATAGGGCATCACTTCTCCCAAGTTCAATAATTGGGTGCCACTTATCCTAGGTCACCTACCTGGGAACTACTTCACCTAAGCCTCATACATGGGAACAATATCACCAAATACTCATAATTACAGACCCATTTATTCAAAACCCTACCTAAGGTTTAAATTCACACAATCGTCTTCCATGTATAACACTTAACCTCGAACTCCTTACATAGGTTCTAATTCTCCCAAGTCCCAATATTTGGCTGAAACATCACCTTATCTTCTATATTAGGGTGACAGCTCACCCAAGATTCCTAACATGGGTTCCAATTCATAAAAACCTTTATATTAGGGTGATACTTCACATAGGCCCCTATTTTTTATGACACTTATCTATGTACTCTATATTATGGAAACACATCAACTAAGTCTATATATTATGACGATAATTCACCCAGGCCACTAACCAGGGTAAAATATTTCCCAAGATTCCTTAGCTTCGAACCAACACCCATAGAATTCCATTTTACGGTGACACTTTCCTAAGGCCTCTTTTCTAGTTGAAATTAAACCATGAAACCACACCATGGAGTGACTTCTCCTAGGCCTCCTATTGAGGTTCCACATTACCCAAGACAAATTCTTAGCTTCCCTTTTTTCTCAAGTCACCTACCTTAACACCGCATAAAACTAGGTTTTCTACCAAGGAACCTACTCACGTAAAATTCATGAATCATATACATATTCCTATGTGTAACCACTCAATCTTAGATGTCTTTGGTAATATAGTTTGATCCCCATGATTGATACCTTTCTCAATTTTTCTCCATAATAAAGGACCCCAATGTTCATAATAATCGTGTATTCCATTCATCATGATGGACTATATAATTCAGGGATTAGTAAATATACCTCTATCTTATCATAATCACCCTGGAAATATGAGCATCTAATTTATGTCACCCCTCATCCACTCAATGAGATATGGATATATATATATGTATGTATGTATATATATATTGAAATTGAATTTAGAGTAGGACCCAAACCTACCTTCACCTGATTCATCGTCCATGTCATACCAGAAAGGGTTAGTAATGTGTAAGGCCTAATTCGTGATTACTATGAAATAATCCTCATGCATCTAGTAATCCTTCCATGTAATGATATTAATAGAAAAGGGGTGGGTACACATGTGGGACATATTCTTAGTTGTAAAACCCAACCATATCATCAATGATGATATCATCATCATGTCATGTATATATAATAAATACAAAGAAGTTCTTCCAACATTGTGTTATCCCTAACCATATTTTCTACTATCTAGTGATTAGTAGATAAGATGAACCAAAATGGTTCACTGGGGTCTATGTCCCACATGAAAAATTTCAATGCATGTATCACATAGTAGTCCACTCCTCATTGATTTAAACTACATGGAAGCAGACATGGAGTCATAGCCTTAAAAGGAACCATGATGGTCATCGTTATATGACCTTAAAATAATTTTTTTTCTCATTATGTTGTGACTATCGACATGGGTTGTGATTACCTATATGTTAACATGTAGTAAAACCCTTTCATATGTTCAATGAATAATCCAAAACACCTCCCACCTCTATTTAAATTATTTCAAAAACATCCTAGTTGGCCATAAATTCGAGAGTTCCTACCTATAAAGCTTTATCATATATATAGAACACATACTTTGATAATGTGAGTTATAATATAATTCTTATGTAAAGTTTCATCATAAACACATTTTTTTAGTTAATAGATTTCTTAAGGGTAATATATATTATTACAAGGATGGATTCATGGACATATTTTAATTCTTTAACAAAATATCTAACTAGAAATCATTACTCTGTACGGGATAAGATAACCTCACATCCACTCTTCCAATACACACCCTAATGCACTATTTGTATGTACTAGTGACAGAATACCTATAAAAATAAGGTCAGCACTACATGAAGACATGTGGGTGTAGGGGATCCCAAAAAACCTGTTGGTTATTTCTAATGGAATGTTAGGAAGACCCTCTACTATAGATCAAGATTCCTATAAAAAACATATATATATATATATTAAAATAATTTAAAAAAAATATAAAAAATAAATAAAAACATAATAGAATATATATATAAAATAATTATTAGTTTTACTCATTGGTAATGATGAATTTAATTTCTATAACCAATCTTAGAAACTATTAATTATTCGATGGTGAGTGTTGTTTCTTTGATTTGAACCACCACTTATTATTTATTTTATTAATAAATTAAAACATATTTTTTACAGATCCCCACAACTTAAGAATTTCATGTCCATTTTCTATATAATAATATTATAACAAATTAATAGTTTTCATAAGATAAATGGGTCAGTATACCTCCCCTTATTAAAATAAATTTTACAACTCATAGAGTATTAAATCATCAGTTTAAGATGTATCTATTATTATTAATATTAAACATAGTATTTTTTTGGGATCATATTCCTAAATTTTATAGTGATAGGTACAACCATTTACTCCATTATATATTCAAAATAAAACATTTTCTATATGGTATCTTTTTCATCATCCTCATCCAGAGTAAAAAACACGTGGTCTTAGTTTAAAATATCAAAAATTTGACTAATTAACGTAAATATGTTAATATTTATTTATTCAAAATGTTGCTTAAACTCCCCCATTTCAGTTTCATTATTGTCTAGTTCATATTTATTTTGAATTTATTACTCTAAAATTTTTCTCAATCACTTATAGATTTATATATTTACTTATTCTAAATTTTCATTAAACTCTTCCATTTCATTTTTTTATAGTCTAGTGAAATTTTTTAGTCTTTTGGATGTATTAATTTACAATATTTTTTCCATAAAAATAACTCGATGATTGGTTTTTATAAAATTTGATAGAATGAGGGAAGTATATATTATTTTTAAAATGGATATAATTTTTTTGACCAAATTCGTAGTATATGTTTACAAACTCTCTTAATACAGAATTGTAAACTGATTTTTTTAGTATTCTTCTCATTGATATCCTCTAAAATATATCACATAATAATGTTCTTGTGGATACTCATATTGTTGAACATATTTCATTATTTATAATGTTTTTAATAATTATAGTTATTTTAAATAATTTATATGGTAGTGTTTTATTCATCATAAATTATATGTAATGAAACTAAAATTAAAAAAAAACTTGATTTAAAAATATGATTGTATGGAAATTGAATCCTTGGAATAAAATTATAAAGCTATAATATCTCTATAAAAAATGGAAGTAGTATCAAAATAATATTTTAGCATCATAGAAAAGATAGAACATCTCTAAATAAGTACTATAAACCCTAAATATTTATTTATTTCAATGATATTATTTTTGAAATCTTTGTTAGTATTAAATAGTAAATTGAATATCGTTTATCTGTGTGGCATAAAAAAATTAAAATGTAATAAAAAGTACAATAAAAGGAAATGGTCTAATACTAAGGTGAATCTATATATTTATTCGATAATTATTATTTAGGATTAGTCTCATTTCAGCCACTCAAAATGAATTAAATCAATATCATTATTCAGGTCAACACTCATAGCCAATTAATATTTGGATTTAGAATTATACATTCCTTGAGTGAAACAATATTTTCAGTTACTGTGTGAATTTTTACAAATCTGTTAAATATATAGTATGAGAGGTAAATTAAATGAATTTTGGATTCTAATACATCAAAAACCCTTAATGGAGTGATGTACCCAAATATTAGTGTAGATCATTGTATTTAACCCAAATGGAATGTCCACAATAACACACAACGCATTCTATCTTCCATTTAATTATATCATATGAATGATATAAAAAGGAAAGGGAAGCATCAGAGACCATGTTATAAGGGAAGAAAATATAATAGAGTAATAAGAATTTAATGTTATGGCCTCCAACCCATTTTTTAAATTTATCCTTTTTAGAAAATTGATATGATAAATAGAACAAAAGCATTATTGTATTATAAAATAAACTAAAGGATAAAATATATTACGCATTAGTTATAAAAAGTAAAAAGTAAAATATATAAAAAATATAGTGAAGATATAAATATATTAAATCTGAAAAAATAATCTTCCATTATTTTGATTAAAAATTATCAGAAATATTTTTTTATATTTAACTTTAAAAAAATTTGACAAATATATTATGCATTTGTTTATTTAAAATAAAAATAAAAAATACATCTTTAAAACATAAAAACATCAAATTATATTCTCTTCAAAATAAATAAATATATTTTATAAATGGTTCTCATAAAACTAACATGAAAGATAAACTACATAATATTAAATTTCCAAAAATATATTTCTTTAAGAAAAATATTTTTCACGTCTGTTTTTAAGATGCCATATGTGTTTTCAATAAATATTTTCCTTGTATTTTTTTCACCAAATTTTTGAATAAATGGTATAAAAATATGCCTTTGAAAATAATGTTATACCAAAATATCGTCCCTCTGAAATAAATAAATATTTCTCTCACTTATTTTTTTCAAACAAAATATGAAAAATATTTATCATGACTTTTTATTTTAAAACCAATTTGAAAAATATTTCAATAAATTATTACTTATTATTATATATTAATTGATTATTCATTATTAAATATTAATAATTATTTATTACTGTTATTAATTTAATTTTATTAATTGGATATTCTTATTTTTTATTTATTTATTTATTATTATTATTAATTTATTATTATTAAATATTTTTTATTATAAAATAAAAATGAATTAACAATTATTCATTTATAATTATTATTTATTTTTAATTTTTAATTATTATATATGAGGTATTACATATTATTATTTTTATATATTTATGACTATTATTTAATTATTATTAATATTTTATTATTAATTATAACTATAGAAAGTATAATTTATTGGTAGTTTTTTTTATCAGGTTAAAAATAGCCTTATCTTTTTTTTTATTTCCAATAATTTAGCAATGATTTATTATAAACCTTTAATAAATATTAAATCTAAAATTAAAGAAAAAATAAAAAAATAGGTTTTAACTTCCACTAATGTGGTACAAATAATTCAATTTTTTATTTCCATTTAATTAAAATATTTAATGATACTGATAAATTAATTAGTAATTAAATTCTCATTTTAGTGGGGGTCTAAAAACTCATTTAATATTTATGTGCTTTTTTATAAAAAAAAATATTTTTTATAATAATAATAGTAGATATAAGCAACGTAAAATTTTATGTAGGGATTGGTCTTAATTAAGGGTAAGTAGGATTATTATCAACTCATCAAATTGTTTATATTGTTGGTTTTCTTCTCATGGATGTATATAATGGTTGAAATTTAGTTTTAGAAGTAAATTATTTGGCTTTAGTTGCTGTTGTTGTGGAAGTTCAAGATAAACAGTTCATGTCTCAAAATGACTGTTATCCTAAGGAAATTATATATTATGAAGAGGATAAAAAGGTTACTTATTTTCATAAAGATATTCCAGACTCTATTATGTCATCTAGAGTTGTACTTTTTAATAGGTGATATCTTTCAAACTGACGTTGGTAAAGATAGAGAGATGGTTTTTGATAATTCTACTTCCAATAGAGATGTTATATCCAAAGAAAATAAAAGTATGGAGTTGGATTTTTACCTGTTCCAAAAAGGAAAGTCATTAGAATTTTTATTACATGATAAATCCAAATAGGAATGCGCACTATATCTACCACCAATTCAATGTCATTGCCTAAAATAGACTATAATTTCACATTGAGTTAAGATTCTAACTGGAATAGGGATTACAATTCTAGTAATAAATTGGATTTTGATATTTAATGTTATTTTTTTATTATCCTATATGAGATAAGTCTTTGTATATTTTTTCCCAACCTCCCAATATCCCTCTCAATTCTTTTTTTATTTATTTTAACAAAGTTTTCCCAGATCCTTATCATATTTGAATAAATATTGCTAAATTTTATTAATAATTTCTATATAATAAATAATAATATTGATTTATTCTTAAAAATAAAGTACATATACTATAAATAAATTATGTAAAATTGAAAGAATTGTATATATATATATATATAAATATAAAATTACAATATACAAGTATGATGTTTGTGTGTGTGTGTATAATTATATATAATATCCACAATATACACATATTGTTTTAATTAAATATATAAATATATAAGTAAATATATTTAAAAATATATATATAAATATATATGTACAATTTATAAATGTATTTATCCATATGATATATAAATATATTTAAATTCAATATATAAATACATTTAAATATATTTTTGATAAACATAAGTGTAAATAAATAATTAAATTATATAAATACATATATAATAAAATTACATATGATCGATTACATCAATCACCATGAAATACACAAAAGAAAAAACTATGTAAACATACATTCCCAGGGACTTGACCCCACGACCAGCCCCTCACCCACCAAACCCAAACCACCCCACCACCAACGGTGGGGCTGTATTAATATTATATAATTGTATTGATAGTCACTCTACAGCTATATATGTGTGTAATTATATAACTAAAAGTGTAAATTTATCTCTATGTATTTATATTAAAATATTATTAAATTATATAAATATAACTTATATAAATGTATTTATTATTAAATTAAAAAAATATATAATAAAGAAATATTTAAATTTGTTTGACATATTATTTGAATAAATTATATTAATGAATTTATAATATATATTTTGATATAAATCATATATATATTAATATATTAATAAAATATATTAATGTATTGATATATAATACTAGAAATATATGTGCGGAAAAATAAAATATACATATATAAGTTCTCAGTGAGGGATAAAGACCAAGAAAATCTTTCAGTGCCTATAAATTACTTTGGGGGACTCAACATTGAGACCTCCTTGAGATCACTTAAATATGTAATCACTAGAAATAAATAACTATAGAAGTACATTTTCACATGTTCAATATAGAAATTTACCGTGTATTTATGATCCTAGAAAGGGATCAAGTCCACCCACTATCTATGTTTTTTCTTTTATGGTTCTTATGTAGAAGTTGGGATTTTGTTTGGATTGGGTTAGATTGTTAGTGGTAAGTAGGTCTATATTTAAATTGAAATTATGTCATGTGGATCAATATTTTATAATAATATTTGTTTTTAATAAAAAATATGGGTAGTTGTAGAAAAAATAAAAAATATGGATTATAAATAAATTAATAATATTACATTTAATAATTTTTAATCAAAATTTATAAATATTTTCATTGTGGATTTTTCTAACACACCATTATAAAAAATTGAAAGCATATTTTTAGGAAATTTTTTAAAACCAACAATGAAAAAATATTTTTTACATCGAATTTTCAAGCTGGTAAGAAAAAATAAATTTTTTTTCATGAATTTTAATATAGGATAAAAATTTTTATAATGTGAAGGATGAAAAAAATCGAGGTAAAAACATGTTTTTCTATTATTTTTTCAAATTTTGTATATATAAAATTTCTTGTGTATATAACATGGTATAGTATACTATTTTATTTCTTTATCTATGTATTGGGTGTCTAGATAGATTTTGAGATTTAAAATCCCATTTCATCATCTATGTATGTTATATCCAAAGAAACATAGAGGTATAAGATATTTTATCTTATCCAATGCACAAGATGTTGGGAAATATATATAGGCACGTGACCCTACCTTATAGATTATATATGACATTTTTAGATTGGAATTTAAGTATATAATAATATATTTTGATCAATGTATGGTTTTTATGGTAAGTAATTGATGAACAGAATTCAATGTATTATCATATGATGTCTGTCTACAATTGATGTGATTTAAAGGACTTAAATATTCTGGATCCACCTTTACCGTTCTAAGGTGTCTTATAGTTCTAAAAACATTTTTATCTTTTAATAAGTGGATTTAAAATTGTTTTGAAAATTATGGAATTAATTTAATTGTTTTAACTGTTTGTTTTGAAATTAATTTTGGGGTTTTTAAAGTAATATATTAAAATTTTAGGGTATTTTTTTAATTTTTATAATTAATATTAAGAACTTTACTTTATTACTTATTAATTAAATAAATTAAAATTTTTTTATATTTAAATTTACCTTCACCCTTATATAGATATTTAAAACAATGGAATGATAAGCATTTGTTTTCCTTAGGTTTGTTTGGATATGGAGTCCTTTTTTAAACTGTGTGTAAAGGAAACTACATTTTTTCTTCATCCCATGTAATGGTAGGGCTAGAGTTTTGTAAAGGCTACATGACCACTTTTATCTTGCATAAATTTTTTCCAATAATACTATAGCTCATGTAAATTTAATATTTGCTTCATGTAAGTGTGTTTATAATATTCATAAAGATATTTAAAGGTCACTCATCATTTTCCTCACATAACCTTTTAAGGGTAATACAAGTATAACTTAAGGGTAGTCATAGTTTCACCTATGCTGTATAATTGTAATTTATTGTTTCTTATTGGGTTGTATGAGTATCATTACATTTAAACAGGCTATGTAAGGGTCATATAAATTCTATATAATTTTATCCATGACTTTATCGAAGTTTTTTAAGGTTAAAACCCTATCACCCTTATAAAATTTTTGTTTCTCATTTTGAGGTAGTTAAACTTACTTTAAAATCCTAGATTTTTCTTTTATTATTTTCTATAGCCTTATCCCTGAATTTAATGTAACTAAATAATAAATATATATATATTTTAATGACTCATGTATTATTAAAAAATTTATCTAATGTTTCCAATGGTTTTAATTGGATTATAATCAACTTTGGTTTGAAAAAAAAATTAATGAGAAAGGAATGGAAGGTTTGATGGAGTTTCTATAATATCTGTTGAGAGATTCCTATAATTATTAACAAACTATTTTTATTAATTTTTTTGAGTATCCCAACATTAAACTAGAGTGTGGGTCACCAAAAAATTTCCTTTAATGACCTTTAATTGATCACAAAATCATCTAAATGGCTTTTGAAAATTTCAATCCTACGCATGTTTTCCTCTCTATAGTATTTTGGTGTTGTAGCATACAAATCCTTCTTCTCAAGATATGATATCTGTAACATCTCATTATTTCAAAGCACATGTGTGATCTAATCATTCATATGATTCCTTTTTATATATTAGTTTAACTAACCATAATAAAATAATAATCTTAAAAATAATCACATGAATAAAAATTATTCAAAATTTTGAAATTATATAATTGAAGAAGAAGATTTATTAATATTGCCTCATTTATTCTTATATAATGAAATTTTCTATAAACTACCTATTTAAATTCCTCAACTAGAATTTAATAATTTTTTTTATATCTGGTTTTTTATGTCACATACTTTGGAAAATAATTATTATCATTATTTCACAAATTCTTATAACATGTAATATATTGATAAGATTATTCAAATTCAAAATTTTATATTCATTGATTAAAATAATAAATTATAAATTTGAAATCAATATTGTCTAAATAACCATGTTATATTATTATGGAGTTTATGAAGGAAAATGAAACCATTCTCACATGTATTAGAAAATAATAAAAATGTTATTATTTTTGGTATATCAAGAATTAAAATAAAAATTTAGTTCATTTTGTAGTTCTTTAATCATTGTAAGAATTTTTTTCTTACATGTCACTAATTTTTTCATAATATTGAAATCACAAAATATAATAACACCTCATATATTGATAAATAGTATATTATTATCATTGTGGAGACTATCTAAGAAAGAATAAATAAATAAATTCATGTAGTGGAATAATATTATCTCTCCTCTATTGTTATTAATTTAAGATTTATATTAAAAATAATATTCCATGTTTTAGATTATTTTGATTATCTAAATATTTTGTAAATTTTCATGTTGAAATATATTATTAATATTTGAATTGATATTTTAAAACATTAAAATTATCTAGGAGATATAGTAAAAATTATCACCTTCCATGAGATTTTATTTTTAAAAAAATTATCACAAAATGGATAATAATGAAAATTATTTTTGAAATTATAAAAAAGAGATAAAGACATAATAGTATGCCATTGTGTAATAAATATTTGAACAAATAAAAATGGTACAATGGTGCTATGATAATCTACTTACAACATTATGGTTGGAATTTCTTTATAATTCTAGATATGATAAAATTAAAATAGGGATTAACACATATAAATGATAATTAATATTTCATATTGAAAAAATTAAATGAATGGTTTCAACTTTGGGATGAAATTTGTTTATTTTTCTCTCTTGATATTTACTACACAGTGTTACATCTACATGGTCATATTTTGTTTTTGTTTTTTATGGTTGAATGAATCAAGTAGTTAAATAACATAAATACATATGTTATTGTTAATGAAATTAAAGGGTAATTAGTAGAATAATTATAACTCATCATGGAATTTTTAAATATTTAATTAATTCTTAAATCATGTTATGTCGATTCTAGCTACATCTAGCTTCAAAAAATTGGTTTTCGAACAAGGAAAAATTATGCAAAAAAAATAATTAGTTCCAAAAATAATTAAATTGATTTATTGGAAATGATGGTGTTATTGGGTTTTAGAGGGTCCATTCTTGATTGTAGGTGGCCTGAATTACAAGATGTTATAGTCATAGTTTCCTTTAAAATTATTTATAGATAAATAAACTTGATATGTATATATTCATTAGAATGTATATCCTCGATGTGAATGATTGATAACCTCATATGATTAGTTTGATGATGATAAATAGTTGATTTTTATTTATTCTATGGTGTTGTTGAGGAGTTTTGGTGGCATGAGGTTCTCGTTATAAAGGTGGTGGTGGAAGGGGTGATGGTTATGATGGTGCTGGTGGCATGAGGTGTGGAATTTGAAGATATTGTCATGATATTTCATATGTGATATTATTCACAATAATGTGGGACATCAAGGCAGATGGGATGCATTTAGAGTGGGGATTTATCACTGATGATTACATATATCTTGATTGTTTCTTGATGATATGGTGGATGCATATTATTTATATGATTGTCTTCCTACCAAGAGATAAAGCTTCATGTTATACACTACGAGTACATATTTTATATGGTAGAATAGGCTGTGTCCTAGAGTACTGTAATGATAATGAATTTATAAATGAATTAAGGAATGAATGGGGTTTGTTCCCAATTCTTACATATGATGATGAGATACTTGTGAATAAGAAAAATTAATAATATTACTGGAACATAAAAAGAATTTTAAAATGTTAGTTGTGGAAATGAAAATAACAATAATATTAATTAATGGATAATGAAATAATTTATATTAAATTTGAGGCATGTATTCTTATTTGATATCTAGACATTAGTAGTGGAATCTAGGTGTCTTGTGTGACTGTAGTAGTAGATGATTCATTGTGTATGTTCATTGCCTCAGTGTGGGTGTAAGCTATATCTATTTTTCATATTTCGTTATTTTATGTGTACCTAACCCATGTTGGATGGAAAATAGATACCCAATTATTTTTAGGTATGTTTCCGCAATATCTATTGTATTGAGGATATATATAATTGAAAAACAATTCTCCCCTATTCTCTCTCGAACTGTAGTATTACGTATGGGTATGCACAAGGGTGAGTTCTTATACAAGTTTCTTGTTTGGTATAATGGATTGACGTTATTATTCATGTATTTATTCAAGATATTTTATCTTAAGGATTATTATAGGTGTGATATATAAGGTTTGGGATGGATTTAGGAATAGTAAATAATACACAAGTTGTGCTTGCATTAAAAATTAATAATTGTTCCTATATATAGGTTTTTCATGTGATGATGTGTTGAATAGGGTTCATGGTATTATTTGGTTTCCAAGGTGTTTTAGGAATAATAATTACTTGAAGAGATTATGAATTAAGACATTCTATATTAAATAATGAGAGATAAATACGTGTGGTGAAGCGATTGTGGGGTACCCATTTTCATATATATATATATCTCTGTGTCTGTCTGTGTTTCCTAAATATTTTTATTACAATTAAATGTGTTATTTAGTTATTGTTCCATGACATGGATGGGAAATTAATAGTATACTTATTTGTGTGACATGTTATTTTCATTCATTGGGATTTACAACCCTTATTTTACATTATGAAAGAGAGGTTTCTGAGGGGATCTAACCGAATATTCATTTTATTCTCACCCAAAATATATATAAACTATTTTTTCAGTTGGAACAATCTAGATAGTTGTCAGTATATACAGTACTAGTTTGAGAAGCTATTTAAGATTATTCGGGATTTGTGGTTGCAATTGATGATGTATCTACTTTGAATTTTCATTTTAGTTGTATCCATTCACCTGTGGAATGATATCATGTGTAATATTGTATTCATTATTAATTACAATAAATAATTTTTCAGTGGAAGTTCTCATCTTATATCTTATAAAATATTAATTATGATAATGCCTTCCATCTGTGTAATTATATACCTATAGTGATATCCATCAACCTGTGGCCTATTATATGCGGGATTTGTTTTCATTATTTATTTTTCACTATTTTGATCACAATAGTTGTAACTTTAGAGGTAAGGGTTATGATATAGTGGTATTAGAGGAGATGATTAGGGGATATGATAGAGTTTCGAGTTAGGTACTAGTGATGATTTAGTGGTTTAGAGGGAAATTGTATCATATTGGCTTAGAATATTCTTTAAAGAAGGGATGTTGGCTAGGACATGTGATTTTAAGCTCCCCACTGATCTGATGGAAGGAGATTTAGGTTTACTAGACATGATAATTGAAGTTATGTTTCCTATGGGGTAGAAAACTAGTAATGGATACTGTATCATGCTTGTATATTTCTGTGTTTGAGCTTGGGTATACCCAAGGTAATAGGTTTAAAAATAATTAATTAATTTAACGTAAAAATATAGTTCTTTCCTGAGTTAGGAGTCCCTAATTGTTTTTATATTTCATGAAAATATCTAGGTCGACATCCCCATCAGATTCATGACAAAACAATTCATCAAGATTTTTGTAAAAGTAATTTTTTAGTTGAGGAAGATGATGAAAAATATAATATGAAGAATATATGAAAGTCCTAGTGCCAAATTTTGTAGAATTGTGAGGTATCCATTTCAGAAAATGGGATAGTGGTTTGGTTTGAGGAGGCTGTGATATCCTTTCATTTAAATCGTGTGTTGACTGCGAACAATTCTATATTGGTTGCGACGATACAATATAAGATATCTTTATATTAGTGGTTCTTATTCCATGAGATTTGTGTGGGGTCATATTATTTGAATGGGAAGTTATGAAATTATTTTTTATGCTGTGTTTATTTATTCTATCATGAAAGTGTCATTTAAGATGATGATGTTTTCTCTTTACCTGAGAATTTATGATTTATTCATTTGATTTATAGTGATACATTTGAATTTTATTGTCGATACAAAAATGCTTTGACTATAATCCAATTAATTTAAAGAAAAATGATCATCATTACTATATTTCTATCCCTTTGGAATGATTGTTGGGAAACTTCAATATTCACTCATTCTAAACCCTCTTATTAAATCCTTATAAAATTATTTTTATTACCACTTCAACCTTTGGTTTCTAATCTCCACCATTTGAGATTATAGAATTTAATTATAACTCATTCCTCTGGCCTGGTGTTGAGAGAGAGGTATGTTTTGGGATAAGTTTTCATTGATAATTTTCATATCATTGTCTAGGTATCTACATTGTCTTAGTGATGTGATAATATAGTCCAAGTAGAGGAGATTATATCATAATGTGGATTCTATTAATCATATCATGGGCTAGATGTGTTTGATGTTTATTCTAGGGGAATGACTTCTTAGATATCTTCTTTTTTGTAATCTATATACTCTTCAATTAAACCATGTGATATGGAACCTCATTTTAGAAAATGTAATATTTTATATTTGGTATTTAATTTATTTTATTCTAAATATTATGTAAGATTTTCTATAAGTTTTGTATAAATTATTTCTCATTTTTAGTTATTCATGTGTCTTTTTTATGATGTTTTTGTGGTCTTTTATTCTGTTGTTCTCAGAAGTTATTTCTCATTTATTGGTAACAAGTGTTGTGGACTCAAATATATGAAGAGTGGGAATGCATAACCCATTATGAAATATTTTTTCTTGATGTATTTTGACACTATGACTGTGGGATATCGCCTCAAAATAGGGTCAGTATCATGTTGAAGTAGATGGTTTCCTTTGATTTGAATGCTAGTGGAATCTCTGTCTTAGTGGAACTTGGTGGTTGTGTTGGTTGAGGAATTTTATTCAGTGTCAATTTAAAACCATTTAATGTAATGGAATGTGATTATAATAAATTTTAATTATGATATTAAATCTGTTTCAGTTTTTACATTAATGTCTCTGAATAAAAAATAATTTAGTAACAAACTTATGAAAAGATTCAAAGGTGGATAAATGTGGATTTTTTCTACATCATTGTAACAAAAAATGTTTTATTAATAAAATTCACCTTATGGTTTAATTGAATGACTAAAATTATATTATTTTTATTGAAAACACATTCACTTATTAGGTTTTGTTATATCCTATAATATTTAAAAGACTATTAAACATCGTAACCATTTATAATATATCTTTTGAACAATGATAATATGATTATTATAAATAAAGGGATTTAAAAAATACGATTAACTTATGAAAATTATTTGATGGACTCAACCAGTAGGATCATACCCTACGAATCCCATTTATCAATGATTCCATGGAAAATAGAATCACATAACATTTCCCTTTACAAATCCCAATATAAGATCCAACTACAAAAGCATGAGCAAAACCATTTATGGGAGAATTTCAAGATCCTTGAGATCACTACCAAAACCATGTAGGTCAACCCCCCCACCCCATGAATTTCCCATTATCACAAACCACACTGTTTGGGAATTTTCTGGTGTATTAAAGGGATATGAATCCATACCATGATAATATGAAAATGTATATTGTATTTTTAATAGAATAATGATTATATTATTTCTTATCATTAATTTATATATTATGTTAATTTTTATATTATAAAAAATAAATTTTATTTTTAATTAGTATTACATTTCTATTTATATTCATATTTTGATGAATTAAGGGATTTTTTTCTCGATAAAAACAGATAAAACAATTATTATTAAATGGTGATTATATAAACAAGCATATAATTTTAATTAATTCAAATGTAATTTTTATAAGGGTTTAAGAACACTTATTGTTAAAAAACCTAGAATTTATCAAGAACTGTCGATTATTATTTGAAATGTGAAAATATACATTTTTAAAAAATTATTTTGATAAACTGAATATTATTTTATGTATCAGAATGTCTAAATTTTCCAACAATTAATTTTTCTTAATTTTATGAGACTGTCAAAGTTTCAGGTAAAGATATATACCATATAAATATATAGTGTGTATAATGACATCATAATGACCCAATGATGTTGTAATAAATACTATAAATAGAATCCCTAGCCAAATCTATGTTTTTCCTTTAAAATAATGTTTTTCTTATTGATTTGAATAATTTTATAAATCTTTTTCGAATCCTCCATAACATAAAATATATTTTCTGTTTATAAAGTCTTTTATATAGGATTATTTCTCACATACAAATAATAATTGGTATTATTTTATTATTTTGGACATTTTTATACTAAAAAAATTAAATACATCCCTTTCTGGAAGAAATGATGTGTAAAAACCACAATAGGGTTTGTGGTTTTGGTTATTTTATTCTATTGAGTCCAAAATCAATGTCTGATAAATAATTAAAAATTCACACTATTTTCTTATATAAACCCACAAAATAACCCATTTTATTAACTAAAAATAATTATATCATGTATTTACTCATCCATCCAATCTCAATATTTATCCAAAGATTCCCACAAGCTATCAAAAAGCTTCTCCTAAGCATTTGGAATCACACTCAAATGGTAATGGATCCTCTCCTTATTTTATTTATTGATTTATCTTTATTATCTTATTTATTTTATCATCATTTCATAATAATGGGATATATTATTCCATATCCACCTTTCTGTCCATTTTATCTATAAATAATGACATACCCCTTTCACTCTCATCAAGACCTCCCAGGATCATTCAAACACCTCTATTATACTATCAGTCTTTTATTTCAATTTTCCTTATCAAAAAATTCTATTTTGAATTTCAATACCCACTACCAATAAAGATTCTTCACCTTTGTGAAATTATACTATATTTTTTGGGGGAATTATTTTTTGTATTCCCCTCTCTATGGTCACAGAATAAAATGTGATGATAAGTTATTAAATGTTTTATTATATTTATGGCACACATATGTATGGGAATGAAATGAATGTTTCTAGTGAAACATGAATTATATAGCCCTCTAAGGCATTAGGTAATATTCTAGTCTCATGAGAAATCATGAAAGGGATTAGATAGTGAACCTAATATATAAAGGTATTTTTTCAATCATTATTTATTTTCAATTATCCTTGACCTATGATTATGAGGCAACATATTAAATTGTTTTCATATTTCCTATTTTTACTTTATGATTATGATGTTACATCATGCCTCATTGTTCATGTTTATGAATCTGACCCAATTTATGCACCATTTATATTTCTATTTTTGATCATGTTTTACTTCCTTAATTTTATTCATTTTTATTTACTTACATGGTTTTTTTATCTAACCCCATTCTTATTAATTTCCCCCAATTATTATAATAACCCCATTCTTTTTATAACATTCATACATGATTCAATTACAAAAAATTAAACATAAATCAACCAAAAATATCAAGAATTATAGTGTCTTTTGGAATTAGGTACATTACATGAAACATGACACATGAAATACAACATCTTAATTGAAAACGTCCTTTATATGACCACAACATTCTTTCATACATATATTGAATGTGATAACCTGATGATATACATAAAAAAGGGGTGCGATATTAATCCCAATAAGGGAGTAAACATGTAATAACATGAATATGAAGATAAATATTATACTATAGGCATATCAATGGAGCATAAAAGAAACATGAACAAAAGGGAATGATTTAGTGTGATAATTATAACATGGAAATGTGGCAACAACATGAAATATTGCATCATAGGTCAAGGTTTAACTGCCAAGACATAACATTAGATGAAGTACCATAATGGAATTAAGAAAATATTTATCCCAATGGAACATATCATGATACTAAATAGTAACCAATTCATTGGAGTGCAATATAATTTTGGGATCACCCATCACTTTCATTTCAATCTCATGCTTAAGTGTGCCACATAGATTATAAAAAATTGATTAGTTTTTCATCATAATTCATTCCGTGATCAAGGAGTGTTGAATTAATACTTGTAATTATTAAAAGAAATTTAATATGTGCATAAAGGTGAATATAGTTGATATATTAAAGGGTATGATATTCACTACACAAGGATTTTCGCATGAAAATCACAGTGCAATTTTTACAGCATAACGGCCTGGAATAACTATTAATAAAAGGGTTTGATGAGAGTGAATGGGTCTATCATCATATATAGACTAGATATAAAGTAATAGGTTCATATAAATACATGTACCTACATAATGAATTTGGAAATACAAGGCATAACATAATAAAGATACATGGAGAAATATGAGAAATGGAACAACACTTATGAAATGTCAGCATGGTAACAGGTGTTTGTGGGAGTGATTAATGAGAGAAAAAGAGGTATATAGTCATTAAAAAAATAATTTCAGTATGAGTGATGTATCAAAACATACCCTATCATTTTTAAATGACGAAAATTGTGTAAAAATATAAGGAATCTTGGATAAAATGAAAATGTAAAAAACCTTTACATGAGTGTGTGACTTCAAAAGCATGAAGAGGGTCTTTCTAAGGGATTAGGGAAACTTGGGAGGATCCTTGAGAGAGGATTACTAAGTAAGTACGCCCTCCATGGATTTTTAGTGAAGAGAAGTGGGATATTGGGTGTGTCTATACAGGAAAATAGAGGGGAATTCATTAATATTTTACAAACATAGGTTTTGGAATCTATATAATTAAATATTCAAAACCACAAAACATCACATGATTTTGCCAATGGTTTTTCAAAAATTTTAGTGGAAGACATTATTTTATAAGTAAAAGTTCATAATATATGAAAATAATATCCTTGCTTATGTGGAGCTGAGTCAGATTATTATAGAAATGAATTTTAAATCATAAAATTTATTATACATTTTGGAGGATTCACTAAGGACTTATAAAATAAGTAGAATAAATTTAAATAAAATTATTTTAAAGTTAATAATTATAGTTGGACTAAGATATATTTTACAGGGTTTATTACATCACTATTATTCCATTATGAAGTCATAAAACACACTATATATTTATATGGTATTTAATTTTTACCCAAAAAGTTGACTATCTCATAAAATTATGAAAAATTCACTTTTGGATAATTTCATAATCTTAATTCCAAAAATAATATTCATTTTATCCAAATAATTTTAAAAATATGTCAATTTTCTCTTTTAAAATGAATACTTACATTTATTGAAAATTAACTGTTTTTGACAAAAAATAGTTTTAAAACATTAATAAAAATTAAATTTGGCCTCATAAAAATTATATGATCATATATATTTTATATAAATAATTTAATAATAATACTTTATTAAAATATTATTTATTAATTGTTCCAAATATATTTGTTAATTAAATTTAGATATTACGAAAAATAAAATTTGTGCTTTAAAAACAATAATAGAATGATAGTATATTCATTATTCTATACAAAAATAATGAAAATAATCAAAATACATGGGTCTAGATAAATATACCTTTATTAGACCAACATACTCACTAAAAGTAAGGTGTATAATGTTTGTTAATTTCCTGTGGATGTTTGGTGAACATTGTTTTGGAAGTCATCTCGATCAGCTTGAACTTCTCTGTTAACGTTTTCTCTCATGCTTAAGTTGTTGTATCTCAGCTTGGGCTTTGTCTAGGGAAAAGGCTGGAAATGATAACTCCCTTGGAATATCCAATAAATTTGGTGAATAAATAATGATATTATAGGTTTAGGCTATCACCTTCTTTGTCTGTGTCGAAAGGATTTAATAAAACCCTATATATATACTAGTCATGCGATCACTATTCAATGGTTATAATATCAATGGTAAAGATACTTAACTTTTAGTTAAATATAATTGGATATAATAAAACAAATAGAGTTTATTTGTTTTCTATATCTTTTTTACAATATAAAACATGTAATTATATCAAAAATTAAATTTCATTTAAAACATTTTGGGTCATTACAATATTCCCCCCTTAATAAATTTCACCCTCGAAATTTTCATTTCCCACATTAAAAAAGGGGGTATCTCTGTTTCATTTCCTCCTACGGTTCCCAGGTTTCTTCTTCAAACTTATGGTTTCTCCACAACACTAGGACCAAGTGCATTGCATAATTCCGTAGAAAATTTTATCTATGATCTAAGATCATCACTAGATGATCCCTATAAGAGAGTTCATTCTCAAATGCTAACACCTCTAGATTGAGTACCTGAGAGGGTTCTGGAATGTACCTTCTAAAGAGGTGTATATGGAGTACATCATGTACTCGAGATAGGTTAGGTGGGAGTGCTAGTCAGTAGGACACCTCTCCAATGAGATCAAGGATCTAGAAAGGGATAATATACCTTGGACTAAGCATTAACTTCTTCCCAAATATCATTACTATCTTCCATAGTGATATGGAGTAATACCATATCTCCAAAATCAAACACTAGGTCTTACCTATGATTAGCTGCATAGCTCTTTTGTAAACTCTGAGTAGCATTAATGTAATTTATGACGGTGTTAACCATCTCCACCATTTCTTCAGTCAATTATGGGCCTGTAAGTTTTCATTCCACGACATCATCTCAATATTTAGGTGTTCTACACCTCTACCCATAAAGGGATTCATAGGGAGTCCTTTGGATGCTTGAGTGGAAACTAATGTTGTAATAGAACTAAACCAGAGAAATATATTTATCCCATCCTCCTTTGAAGTCTATTTAGCATGATCTCAATATATCCTCTAGTGTATGGATAGTCCGCTCATATTGGTCATTAGTTTGAGGGTGATAGGTTATTCTGAAGTTTAACTCATTATTAAGATTTTTTGGAGAGTCTTCTAGAATTTAGAGGTGAATCTTGGATCTTGATCAGATACAATTGATAATGGTACACCATGTAGTCTCACCACTTATCTGATGTATATCCATGCAAGTTATTCCAATGAAAAATCCTATTTAATCACAATTTACTGTGCATTATTTGTAAGATGATTCACCCCAACCCAGATAGAATTTTTTATAGATGTCTTAGGAAGCTTGGTGACAACGTCCATAGTGATGTTTTTCTATATCCATGTAGGTATGGGTAATGGTATCATCAAACCCTTAGATTTTTTTCCTTTCCCCATTCACTTGCTAACATATAATACATCATGATGTATATTATGTAATCTTATTCTTCATATTGTCCCAAAAATAATGTTCCCATATATCTTGATATATCTTTGTGATTTCATGGTGGATAGGTAAGGTTGAGTTGTGTGTATCATCCCACATCTCCTTCATTAACTAAGGATTTCATGGTAAAAATAGTCTTGACACAAATCATACTAAAACATTGTCATCAATATTTAACTCCATGGATTTCCATTTTCTAATAATTTAAAATTTCTAATGAATTTCCAGAACATCTCATTGATCATCCAGTAACCTCTACATAAGAGACAATCAATCAATCATTTGGGAAATGATTGATGATGTGCCTTCCTTTAAGATTCCCATGCCCATACTCTTCATGTATAAGAGGATAATATCCTTATAAATTCTCATGAATGAAATGGTTTTTGGATCCCTTATACATAGAGCATATTCCACTTTATTCACTTTACGCAGATGGTAATTAATTATGATGTCATAGTCTTTGATCATCTCAAACTGTCTTCATTGGTGCATATTCAACTATTTTTGTGTGAATATATACTTGTGAATTTTTTGATCCATATATATTTCCAACTTCTCTAAAAAGAGGTAATGTATCAATTTTTTGAAAGAGAAGATCAATGCATCCAACTCTAGACCAAGTGTTTCATACTTCTTATCATGAACTTTAATCTTCCTTGGAGCATAGGCAATTAGTTTATCATTTTTCATCAACACACAACCCAGACCCTTCTTCAAAGAATCACAGAATACTATGAAAAGCTTTCTACTTTTGGATAGTGTGAGAATCAGTGTTGTGATAAGCCACATTTTCAACTCCTTGAATCTCACTTCACATTCATCATTCCAAGAAAATTTGACTCCCTTCTAAGCTAGCTTGGTCAGAGGGTTTTCAAATCATAAGAAATTTCTCAAAATTTGATGCTAATAAAAAGCTAATTCAAAGAGACTATGGATATCTATCATAGATGTTGTCCACATCCATCCTTTAATTTCCTTAGTCCTTGAAGGCTCCATAGATATCTCATTTCTTGTGATGATATGAACCAAGAAAGAGACTTCCTTAAACTAGAACTCAAATTTTCTATACTTGGAATAAAGGTTTTCCTATCGTAAGGTCATTAGTATAGTACATAAATTCTCTTCATACTCCTTTTTTAATCATTTATTAAAATATAATATCATCAATAAGGACTACCACAAATTTGTTGTATTAATCTCTACGAACTATATTCATCATTTTCATTAATATTTCTAGAGAATTAGTGAGTTTTAATGGCATCACAATGAACAAATAATGCTCGTACCATGTGAGAAAATAGGTATTGGGGATATCTTCCTTCTTCATCCTTACATGGTAATATCCCGACCACATTTCCACCTTGAATAATAATTGAGCTCCATGTAGCTAATCAAACAAGTCATCAATTCATGTAAAATGATTCTTTTTCTTTATCATTATTTTGTTGAGATCACGAAAATCAATCCAATGGAACATTGACCAACAATTATTTTTGATGAAAAAGACTAGTAAACCCTATGGTGAATCACGTTGGTGTGTAAACCCTTTATATATATTCTCCTATAGTTTTTTCTTCAACAACTCAAGTGACACAACATCCATTTTATATGGATTCATGGATATTGGCAATTCCCATAGAATGATATCAATCAATAATTCAACATATCTTCTAGGAGGAAGATCAGGAAATTACTTGGGAAACACATAAGAGAATTACCTCACAATAATCATGTATTTAGGGATGGATACCTCATTAGAATCAGTCATCTAAGCATTATACACATTCTCATATGGGAGTAATATCCAATCTTTGGATTATGGTGCTAAAAAAGATTACTCCTCCTCTGTGCATTTGAATAGAATCGCGGGTTGATTTTCTACATAAAAAGTGATTTACCTCTCAAAGAAATATATGTTGGAATTATATAGAGAAAGCCAATACATTCCATGAATTTCATCAAATTACACCAAGGGATGTATGATAAAGTTTTTTCAGGAAGTTTTATCCAAAAATTGTGATAGGGGAGTAAGTATATATATGAGATTATATAATTTCCCCATATTATATTTTCATCGATATCTATACTTCCATGATTTTTGGTGGTGTTTGGATTGTTATACTAAAATTTTTGGAAATAAAATAATTATTAGAACTAAAATAAAAAAGTAAATTATTTATTATTCAATTAATAACTAGCATACCTGTCACCATTATGGTGTTGGGATTCACTTCGGGAGTTTTAATGGTGAAATCACCCCCATAATACCTTGGAGGTTGTTGGTTACCTCGAAAAACCCATGTCTTAGTCCAATTGTTTGATAAATTATCTAGTTTCTTATAGTTGTTGCAATGAACAATGCGCTGAGGGTTTACTAGAGAATTACTTCCCTCCGTCGCAATAACTTGTTTTTCTTGCTGGAAATCATTGGCTAGGTGACCTTCCTTCTAGAACCTAATGAATTTTCTCACCCCCATCAGGCATTTTATAGGGTTCTTATTTCCACACCATTGGATAGTTGTATGTAAAAATTTCTTGGCACAGTTGGATCTATTTATCGGAGCACCAGAATTTGACTCCACCTTCTGCTTATTATCCCCATGATACCCATAAGATTCTCTGATCTCTGATTCAACTTTGAGTGCTCGTCAGACAAATTTCTTCATAGATATAATATTCACGGATTTCCAAGGCTTTATGTAGTTTTGGATTTTGCACACTAAATAAGTGGTTAACCATTCATTTGGGGATATCAAAAAATATGGAGGCATATCATGAAAGGCTTGTGAAGTTTTCCTTATATGATCTTATGGATATTTCATCTTTTTTTCTTTAGAGCATGGAATTCCCTTTCTATCTTAAGTCGGAGTGTGCGAGGAAAATATTTAGCAAAAAACATTTTCAGTAAATCCTTCCATCCCATCACCTTGATCCCTTTCTCAGGATTTATATTTTTGATCAATTTCCACCACTGATCATCTTCACCCTCCATACAATAAGCATCTAGAAGAACCTTCTCTTGTTAATGGAATTAAAGGATGGATAAGATCTCTTCAAAAGAGTTGATCCATTGTTTGACGATTAAGAGATCATACAATCCATTGAATGTAGGAGGCATTTTGTCTTATAAAGCTCTCAATTACGACTTATTCTTTCTTGGGGGTGGGGGGGGGTGTATTTTTTACTTGATCTAGGTTTCTATTCAAAAATTGAGTTAACTAAGATAGTGACATGAAAAAGACAGTGATTCCAACTCCTATCAAATTGTGCATATCATTAGGGCAGTCATTACATTGATATTTTCATCAGTTGTTAGCCAGATTCCTCCTATTACCAGCCATTGGCCAGAATAAATGGAAAATTATGGGTATGTATTTTAATATATTAAACACATAAAGGGGAATCTAATGACATTAATGGGATAACTTATAAATTACATTTATTTCTTTAACTTATGAATTTCTAGGCATTAATCTATGTTATTCATAATCAATTCTCTAAAATATATTCTAATGCGATTTTCCCATTAATAATGGTTTGTCATGAACATATGAATTTAACAAAGAATACCCCCGATGAGTGTCATACTTGGAGTGCATTAAGGACCATTTTCGTGCAGTAGTTCTCGTTTAGGTCTAGATCAAAACTGTGTTTTGGGTTTTACCATAAGATATATCAGGGCCAACACCCCCATTAACTTGATCATATCAAGATAGAGATGTATTTTCTTGATAATCCACATAATCTTTACTCACAAATATTTATTGATGGTTTTATTATACTTAGTATTATCCCTAATGATTTCACTAGAGTTTTCTAATCTTACTCCCAAAAAGAACTAAACTTTTCTCTGATACCAACTATAACAACCCCATCCTTTTTATTACATTAATAAATGATATAATTATATAAAAGTACACTTAATACAACCCAAACGATCAATATTTCCTATGTATTTTTGAATAAGGAACATTACATATCAAATTGAAACATGTAATACAAAATCTTTATTGAATACTTACTTTACATGACCACAACATTCCTTCGTACTTAACATTACATGGGATAACCTGAGGATATACATAAAAAGGGGGTGATCTATCAATACCAGTAAGGGAGTAAATATAGAATAACATTAGGAAGACAATACATGTTATACAATAGGCATATCAATCGTTCATAAAAGAGGAAAGAACATAAAGTCATGATATAGCATGATAATAATAACATAAAAATGTGGCAACAACTTAAAACACTGCATCATAGGTCAAAGATAAGCTACCAAGACATAATAGTAGAAAAAAACCATAAAGTAATTAGTTAAACCCTAGTATCAACACGGCGTATCATGATACTAATTATTACCAAAAACATTGGAGCGCTATATAATTCTGAGTGTACCCATCACTTTTATTTCATTCTCACACTTAAGTGTGCTACAAAGATCATAATTCATGGATTCATTCTTCATCATAATTCATTACACAATCAAGGAGTGTTGAATAAATACATTTAATTCCTCAATAAAAAAGTATATGTTCATAAAGGTGAATACCCTTGATAGAGGAATGGGTATGCTATTCACTACATGATGATTTGGGCATGTAAAATCATGGTGAAATTTTGGTAACATAATAGTGTGGCATAATAATTCATAAAAAGGGTTGATGAGAGTGAAAGAGGGATATCATTATATATACATGAAAAGGAAATTAATAGGTTCATGTAAATATATTTCCCAACATAAGGAATTTGGAATTATATATCATAACATAATAAACAATCTTTAAGAAAGAGGAGAAATGGAATAACACTTATGAAATTTATGGATGATAACAGGTGTACGTGGGGGGGATTAATGAGTGAGAAAGATGCATCACATCATTAAAACATAATAAGTTAAGTATTTGGGTGGTTATAAAACATATAAGATCATTTTTCAATGAAAATAAATTTTGAGAAACAATTAAAGGATACATGGAAAAAAATGAGAATAGAAGGAACCCTTACTTGAGTGTGTCACTTCAAAATCATGAAGAGCAGCTTCATCAGATATTGAGGAGCCTTTGGGGGGATTCTTGAGATAGTTGGATAGAGTAAGGACATTATAAAATGATTTTTAGTGAAGAGATGTGGGTACTTGGGTGGGTTTTTATAAGAAAAGAGATGGGAATTTTTTTAATATTTCACAAACTTAGGTTTTGGAATCTACATAATTAAATATTCAAAACCACAAGACTTCCCATGGTTGTTCCCATTGGTTTTTCCAAATATTAGTGTAAACAAATATTTTATAATTCCAAGGGCTGAATATATTAAAATATTATCCAAGATTATGTGGAGGTGTGTCACGTTATTAAAGAAATAAATTTAAACTCACAAAATATATGATACATTTAGTAGGATTAACTATGGATTTATAAAATAAGTCAAAAAACCTAAAATAAAATTATATTAATGTTAAAACATATATTTGGCTAAATAACACATTTATATTGTTTATTACAACACTATTGTTCCATTATTGTCTCATAAAACACAATATATATTTATATGGTATTTAATTTTTACCTATAAAATATACTTTTGAATTTTTTTTTAAAAATTCACCATTAGATAACTTCAAAAACCATATAATGAAAAATATTTTTCATTTTATACCAATAATTTTCTAAATATATCAAATTTTATCTTTTAAATAAAAACTATCATTTATTGAAAATTTACGGGGTTTGACAAAAATACTTCATAAACCTTAATAAAATTAAATTTTTCATCATAAAAATAATAAGATCCTTTATATTTAATAAATTAAATTTAATAATAATATTTTATTAAAATATTATTTATTAATTCATCATAATATATTTCTTAATTTAATTTTAATATTAACAAAAAATTCTATTGTTCTTTAAAAACAATAATAGAATGGCAGTATATTCATTATTATTATACAAAAATAATGTACATAATAATAATTCTAGGGTCTTGACTTATATCCCATTATTACACCAAAATACACCCTAAGAATAAGGTGAGAAATGGTGGGGGTGTCATGTGGCCGTTGGGTGAACATTTTTTAGGTCGCGATCTCGATAAGCTTGAACTTCTTTCATAAATGGTCTCACTCATTCTTCACTTGTTGGATTTCGGATTGGTTTTTTCCTAAGGAAAATCACAAAATGCTATCTCCCTTGGAAGTTATAACAAATGGGATTAATAGGGAATGATTCCTCTAGTTGAGGATATCACATCCTTTTTTATTTTTTTTGAATTGATTTGTTAAAACCCCATATGTATACTAGTCATCTGATCATTGTTCAATGAATATATTATCAATAGTAAAGATACATAATGGTTATTTAAATCCAATTGGATATAAGAAAACAAACATAGTGTATTTGTTTTCTATATCCATTTTACAATATAATACCTTTAATTAAATTAAAATTGAATTTTCATTTATAATATTTTGGGTCATTACAGTTATCCCATGAAATTTTATGTACGATGGAATATTATTATCAGGTTAAAGAATATTTAAATAATGTGGATGTATTCCCTATTTTAGGTTGTTATGTAATGTACCAACTCCAAAATACACTATAATTATTGATCTTCTAGGTTCTATTATGTGAAATGTTATGTAATATATCATGAATTAATGTTTAGTAAAGAGTTGGGTTGTCATATTTTGTATCCAAATAAACGTTTAGTAATTTTACAGATTAGTATTTGAAAACTTTATAGAAAGCCGTAGGGATAAAATTATGTATATGAAAACATCCCAAAATTTTGGTATGGTTTTGGGTTTGGGGTTTATCAAGAAAATATATCCAATTTTGGATACTATAAGTGGGTGTGCCTATGGCACATATATACATAGAGGAAAAATCAGAGAACACTATATTGGGCTACACTCAATTCAGAAATGGTGCACGATAATGGGCCATGCTACACACCTGGTTTGACACTCCCAAGTTATTTGATTTGGTTAATTCATAATCTCATTATGAACCATTATTAAGGGTATAAAAATCCTATAATAGTATATGTTAAGAAATAAATTGTAGAAAACGTAGATCGAAGACAATAAATTCCTAAGTGAAGAAGTAATTTTTTTTGTAAATTACCTCTTTATAGTCATTTAATTAATGTTAATGGGTTCAATATTTCATAAAATATCACCCCGATTTTTTCCATTATTCTAGAAAATTGATGAAAATATGATGAATCTGGTAAAACATAAATTTGACAGTCAATGTGATACCCAACCCAATCAGACCAAGAATATAAAACATTATCAAGATACAATCTCAACTGACTCAAATTATAAATATAATCATAGATAATAAGTACCACTAGAATCCCCCAAAGAATTAACAGTACGTCATTGGTACAATTAAGAGGAAAAATCCTCCAAATTTAAATGTATCCTTTGATCCCTTAATCATGGATCAATGGATAAACTCTTTTGAGAATAACTTCTCTATCCTTCAATGTTCTGATAATAATATGCTTCTAATAGATATTTATTGTATTGATGTGAAAGATGATTAGTGGTGGACATTGATAAATAATAAAAACTACAAGGAAGAGATCAATGAAATTTGGAGGACAAAATTATAAAAAATTTATTTTGATAAATACTTTCCTCACACTCTGTAACTTAAAAGTTAATGGGATTTACATTCCCTCATGAAAAAAACTACGATCTATCCGGGTGATTGACGAAAAAATCACAACACTTGAATGATATGCCTCAATATTTTTTGTTACCCACTGAATGAAATCATGTCTACTTTTTTGGTGGGTGAAAATATTTTATAAAAAAATCCCTACTGATTTGAGACGTTGATAACTATGAGAAAATAGATTGATGTTACCTCAAAGTCAAAATAGAGATTGGTGAATCTCAAAAGTATCACAGGGGTAAAAAATAGAATATGGAGTTTAATTATGGTAGAACTATAGATAAATACACAGGTTTTATAAAATTTCAACACGCCACTTTTAAAATGTGTTAAAGGAAGCACCTTGGAAATTTCCTAAGGGAGGATGAGGAAATGCTTTCGGTGAAGGAAGGGAGGAAACCTACCTTGGGATTCTGAATAAGAGAACCCCCAAAATGTGATGTAGGAAAGGAATGTTTAGGTCAAACATCGATGCATTGTTCATTGTTTCAACTATGAAGAACAAAGAAACTATGTAAACAAATTCACTATGCATGTGTTCTTTTTCGACAAACAATAACCTCAAGGGTAGTCTATGTGTGATTTTTACTTCACAAATATTGAAGTGGATCATAAAAATAAAGTGGATACATGTTTTATAAATATTAATTCAATAATATGGAATGTATTTTTGGATTCTAGTTCTATTTATTCAATCATAACATGAAATTTGAATAGAATAATTCAAAAACTACAACAAATCGTGGAAGTAGACTTGTGAGTAAAAATGAAAAATAGAGAAATTATTTCATCATGAATATATAAATCACATCCTATATAAATTTAAGGGATGAACTCCCCAGTGATCCTTGGAATACTCTATTTAGTAGAATCTAATTCAATTCTAGGTATGAATTGGATTTCCCTATATAAAGCCGACATTAATTTCCATGAGAATAAAATCAATCTCTATTTCATGAATCGACCACTGATTCTATATAACTGTGTGGAGGATGATGAATATTATTTAGTATAAACATCTCATGAATGGATATTATTTTCTTTATAAGAAATTGTATGTAGATAAAATTTGGGATACTAAATAAAATATCATCCTTGGAGACATTCTTATTGTTGGGGAATACACTTCTAGGTTTCCCGAAAATTTTCTTGGTCTTCCTCCTAGTCGAGAGTTTGAATTTTCAATTGATCTTATACCTAGGGAATTACCATTATCTATGAATCCAAATATAATAGATGTTGTGGAATTTGAGGAGATGAAGAAAAATAATATGAGAATTTGGATAAAGTGTTTATATGCCTAAGTGCTTGACATTAGGGTGCATTGGTCCTCCTCATCAAGAAGAAGGATGGGTCAATGTGCCTTTGAATTGATTTTCATGAGATCAATAATATCATGATAAAGAATAAGTATCCTCTACAACCGATTGATTAATTTTGTGATAAGATATGTGGATAAAAATACTTCTCCATAGTGGATCTTAAATCGGCATATTATCATGTAAGGGTAACGATTGTGGATATCCCCAAGACAACATTCCAAACAAGTTATGGGCACTATGTGTTCATATTAAAGCCATTCAGACACACAACTAATCTTTATAACTTTTTGTACTTGATTAATATAGTATTTATAGATTACTTATATTAATTTCCTGTATTCTTTATAGATTACATTATACTATACTTCAAAATAAAGGAGGGGTTTGAGGAGCATTTAATCACTTTTCTGATAACCTTATTAAAGGAAAAGATTTATGAAAAGTACAAAAAGTACATTATTGTTGAAGTTAGTCTCATTATTTGTGAATATTATCACAAAAATGGGATATATTTTTACCCTTCAAAGAAAAAACCAATTTTTGGACGGACGAGGCCGGAATTTGTGTTGGATATCCATAGTTTCTTTAGATTAACATGGTGTTATCATAATTTTGTGAGACTTTTCTCACGATTGTAAAACCATATAACCAAGATAACATAGAAGAGAGTCAATTTTTAATGGAATGAAGACTGTTAAAAACGATTCTTGTAGTTGGAAAAGTGTCTTTTCACTGCACCAATACTCACACTACCTATAAGTCGAGAAATTTTAATGGTATTCAGTGATGCTTTGAAGAAGAGATTGGGATGTATGTTAATATAGAACGACAAAGTGAGAGCCTATGACTCAAGGAAATTGAATATTGAAGATCCAAAATACCCAATACATGATATAGAGTTAGTTTTAGTGATATTCATGTTGAAAATATTGAAACTTTATCTTTTTGGTGATAAGTGTGAAATATATATAGATCACAAAAGCCACAAGTATATATTCACATAGAAATAGAAAAATATGAGCCAATTAAATCATTAGAGTTTATCAAGGACTATGAATTCTCAATCCACTACCTTCTAGGGAAATAAAATAATGTATAATACTATCTAATTATAAATGATATAATAATTTCAACATTGATGATAGTTGAGAAGGATATAATAATCTAATATTTGAAAAGAATGGATATTGAAATCATAAAGTATGGAATATCATCAATCCTTTCGAAAATGATTTCTAAACCATTCTTCTTGGTGAAGAAAAAGGATTCTCAAAGAGAATATATGGGAATTTAAAAGAATGTGGAAGCTATAAAAAAATGGGAATCCATGTAGTTCAATGTTAATAAATAATGATTTATGTGATTATGGAAATGACTATGAGTACCATGAAATCCTGAGTTAATAAAATGAGCTGTTAGATGACGTGCATAGCTCCACCATCTCTATCAATCATGGGAACAGAAATATGTGTAAATATCACCAGGAGAATTATTTTTTAGAAAATATTAATAATTAGTTCAAGGAATATACATAATTTTTTCTTTGATTTTATAAGGTTAATAAGGAAAGAAAAAAAATCAAAGGGGATGATGGAACCATTACCGATATATATATATGGAAATGGGAAAATCAATGGAATTTTTCACTTATCTTATTAATAAATCAATTGAGAAAATTTTTATATGGGTTGTGGTGGATAATCCTATAAACAATAATCACCTCACTGCAATTTGATATTGTTTCTCACTAGATCTACATGCAATGATATAAAGTAGATAATTTGTGAGTTAGCATGGAACATCACTATCAATTATATTTGACCGAGACCTAAAATTTACCTACAAATTAAGGATGATTATCCAACATACTCTAAATACTATATTGAGATAAAACACGTCTTATCACCCTTAAATATATGTCTAATATTAGTATACTATCCATAAACTAAAGGGAATTTTGGGGGCACAGTCAATTGACCTCAGAGGATTATGGGACCAACATCTTCCTCTTGTAATGTTATAATACAAAAATAGTTTCCACTTAAGAATCCTAATGAATCTCTATGAATCTATTTATTGGAAGTGGTGGAGAAAGCGTAAATTTTTAGATGAATCTGGGGAATACTAAATACTAGGTCCTAAAATGGTTGAGGAAATGGTGGAAATATTAAGACCATCCAGCAGCACATCAAAGAAGCTCAGAGATGAAAAAAGAGTTATGATGAGAATCATTGATTAGTATTATAGTTTTAGGTTGGAAATTATGTATTCATCCACATATATAAATGTAAAACATTCATAATATTTTAGAATAATGGAATGCTAAGTGAAAGATACATTAGTCACTTTGAGATCTTTTATCATCTCAAAGTTGTGGCCTATCGAGTAGCACTTCCACCAAAATTATCTAAAGTACATGATGTCTTCTACAAATACATACTGATGGTGTACATGCTACACCCCTTAAATTTACTCATTAAATAGGTGGTACCGCTTTGGAATGATCCTTCCTATGAATAGACCTTGGTGAAGAACATAGATCATAAGTACAATGTTCTAAGAACTAAGACAATGAACATGGTAAAAGTGTTGTGGATGAACCAAAATATTTCAAAAGATATGTGGGAACTAGATGAGGTGATGAAAAATAATTCCCATCATTCATTTAGTGTTTTAAATGAAAATTTTGAGGGTGTAATTTTTGAAGGGGGAAATATTGTACTAACTCAATAATTTATAAATACAATTCCTCATGTGATTTAATTAAACATATAACAAAATATTATTTTTATAAAAAACAAATAAATATTTTTTTATTCTATTTTATTTTATTTAAAATAACATTAATCATCATAATAATTGATAATATATTCATTGAACAATCATCGTATTTCTAGTATAACTAAAGGTCTTTAACAAATCCGATTGATATAGACAAAGGAAGTGATGGAATACCCTAGTTAGATCATACCCTATAATTCCAATTTATCCGAGCTTTCAAGGGTGATTGAATCACTAGGATTTTCCCTTGAACAATCCCATGAATAGATCCCACAATATAAGAATCAGTGAAACTATTTACATGTGAATTTCCTGCTCATCAAGATCACATTCAAAACCACGTACGTCGAACCAATCCATAAAAATGTCACTACCATGAAACATATTCTTAGGGTGTTTGATGTTTTTAAGAGGTATTTTTATCAAGAAAATAATAATATGTAACTTTATATTTTATTTTCAATATAATAACATTTATATTTAATTCTTATCCTTACTTTATAGATGACTTGGAGTTTTATATAATAAAACAAAAATTGTATTTTTTATCAGTATTACATTTAAATTAAGACTTTTATTATGATGAATTATTTTATTTTTGATTTTTACACAATTTAAATATAATAATATTATTAAAAAAATTATATAAATGATCATATAATTTTTATGAAGTAAAATTTAATTTTTATAAGGGTTCGAAAACTATTACTATCAAAAAACCAAAAACTTTTCAATAAATGTTGATTTATATTTAGAATGAGAACATACACATATTACCAAAATTATTCAAAAAAAATTAATATTATTTTTTTAATAAAAATGTCAAAATTATCTAACTGTGATGTTTTCTTAATTTTCTGAGTTAGTCGAATTTTCAAGTAAAAAATAAATGCATTATAAATATACATTGTGTATTATGAAATAATAATGACTCAGAAGTGATGTCATAGAAAATATAATTGGTATTAAAGAAAAAATATATGTTTTAACTTTAAAATAATGTTGTTTTATTTTTATTTTTTATTTTTCAAATACCTTATGAATTCTCTGAATTCTATAATATATGTTTAGAATTTAAAATCATTTCTTTATGAGTATGAATCACTTCCACATAAGAAAGGATAATTTTTTGAAAATTTATCTCTTATCATTATAAAATAATGAAAAAAAATATTTGGTAGAGAACATAGTAAAAACCATGGGAATGTATGTGGTTTTGGTTATTTTATTATATAGATTCTAGAACCTATGATTGGGAAATAATGTGAAATTCACCTCTATTTTCCAATATAATCCAACCCATGCTCCCATTTCCCTTCAATAAAAATCATTATACAATTTCCTAACTATTAACTCCCATTTTTAGAGTCATCCCAAGGTTCCCCAAATATCTCAAGAAGTTCCACCGAATCATTTGGAATGACCATCTAAAGGTATGAGATCCTCTTATTCTCCTCTTTATTAAAGTATCTTCTTTATATTATGTATTTCATCATCATTTACTATTATAGGTATGTGTACCTAAAATGCCCCTTACTATAAATTTTATTTATTGATGATGATATACCCCTTTATACTCATCAATCCCTCTCATGAGCATTCATATCCACCTATTATGTTGTCAAAATTTGCTGATGATTTTCAATGCAAAACAATTATGTAGTGAATACCCATACACACATACTTTAAAAAGTGTTCACATTTATAAAATTAAAATTACATGATTGTGGACATAAATGTATATATCCACACTTAATTATCATTGAATAAAAAGTGATAATAAATTATTACATGTAACATGATCTATATTGCACACTTAAGAATGAGAATGAAAATAAAGTGACCGGTGCACCCAAAATTATATAGTGCTCCAATGCATTGTGTAATATTTAAGTACCATGAGAAATAATTAAATGGATTATGGAGTCAACCTAATATATCATGTGACTTTTTTCATCATGGTTTGTTGGAATTTATCCTTTAACAATGTTAATGATGAATTTTTTTAAGTTGTTGCAAAATTTCCCATGTTACCAATATGATTATCATGATTTATTATGAACCATTATTCATGTTTATTATTGTCACCTATTTTATTACTAATTTATCTGATAATTTTATAACATGTATTACATTATTAATTTTAATCCATTATTATTCCCTTACTAGGAATTATAGCTCGATCATTTCTAATGTATGTCCCCAGGTTATCCCAAAAAATTTTATATACGAAGGAATATTCTGATCATTTTTAAGATGTTTTCAATAGTGTAGATGCATTACCTATTTTAATTTGTTATGTAATTTAAATGATAACCAAATACACTAGGATTATCAATATTCTAGGTTGTATTATGTGTAATATAATTTAAGAAAGCAGGAATTGATGTTTAATAAAGAGCAGGGTAGTCAAACTCACGGTTATTGAGGCATTTTTAGGAATTTTTTTGAACCCTCAAAGTAATAATAATCCATAATTACATGGAAAATGTAATCATATAAAAAATTAGATTAATAAAAATTATTTTATAAAATCTCATGACTTTTCAATATATGTGAGTTATTATGGAAATCATGTTGAATATTGGATTTTAGATCTTATTCTTGTACTGTATTAAATTTCCCTAAATTACCAAGCTATATAATATGAAACATGTTTAGGTTCTAATAATAGTATTGGGTGGATAATATTAATTTTTTGATTCATGATGATTTAAATTGGTTAAATTATTTGACATTATAGTTTTTTTATTTATAATATCTTTTGGAAAAAAATAGAAACTAGTTTTTTTAATTAATCAATTTTAGCTCATCCCTGAGACGTGTAATTATTTTAAAATTAAAATTTCAAAATATTCTGGAATTATTATTAAAAATAGGATTGTAATAAATTCTATGTTTTGAAGAAGGATTGAAATTTCTTTCTTTAAATATTTTCTGACCTAGTATAATTAGAATACAATTATTAGTGAGATGTTTTTATCAGCATGATATTGAAATTTAAAACATTATAAAATGAATCATTTTGTTGAGAAATCATTTTAAAATTTACATTTTATAGTTCTTATAATGATGAAAATAATGAAAAATTTTAAGTGGGATATCTATAATTTTTAATAAATTATTATGAAATCATGATAATATAATTTTATCATGATATGTTAATAATTATTTGCCTATAATTTTATGAATTAAATAAACTTGATGATTTATATTCTATGTTTGTATTGAGTATAAATTTTAAATATTTAAAATTTAGAAATTAAATTATATCATAAATTAAGTCTTATTCATTAATAAAAAAGAAACATATGATGATAAAAAATGTATATAGTTTCATTTTATTGTATTTCCATGAAAAAATGTTTAATTATAAGATGTAATAATATTTTATCCTATATGTGGTTTTCTATTTTCTTTTTAAATCATTGTAAGGAGATATTTTCAAAAGGTGTTTCCTTCTATATTATTGTTTTGTCTTAAAGATTGTTTTATTGATATGAATTAAATTTTGAGTTTATTATGGTCTTATGGGTTTCCTTGTTCTGATTATGATTCCTTATTTGGGAACAATATTCATAAATACATGACCAATATCCCTTGTTATTTATTTATTGGTTCTGTTGGTATGAAGCATCTAATCTCATTTTTATATATGATATCAATCCCCATCCTGGATGTAGTCGTTTTTTTTAATTTTATTATTATTATTTTTAGAGGTATATACCTTAAGATATCTTCCTATGTGTGTTTTATGAATGATACATTTCTATATTCTTGTTCCAATAATGTGTTGGATCTGTTCTAAACATAGTGATATTTTTTGGAGGTATCACATGGGGTGGCTACATTATCCCCCTTACATTCTCACTCATTATAGTTTTTTTCATTATTGAGGATGATAATATTTTTAGTGGTGTGTGATGTAATGTTATAGAAAATTATTAAGATTTTATTTTTCATTCTAGAGTGATTGGTAGTTCTAAGGTATTTTTCATATTTTAATTAGTAGATTTAATATAGTTTTTATGATTTTGAAAGATTTTTTTTAAAAAAGTTTAATTTTAAGTTAAATTGGTATTTTTCAAAATTGATTGGATTAAGTTTGGAGGTTTCTATTAAGTTTTCTAATTATAATTAAATTATTAACATTATTATTTATTAGTTTTTTAAATTAAAAATTTATTTTATTTAACATATCTTTTGATTTTTTACAATTCCGAACAACTGTGGAAGGGTACGTGGGTTATTTAATTTGATATATAATGGTTGGAATTTTATTTTAACCCTTGTAAAAATGGTAACATCTATTTTTCTTCATTTTTCATAATGGTGAGGTCAGAGTTACATAAAGGTATCCCATATTAGCTTGATCACACATAAATATTATCCAATAATCCTGTCACTCACACAAAGGATATTATTACAACTTGAAATCGTGTTTTTGGGTTTCTTAATGTTATGAAATGTACTTAATCGTTTTTCTTAACCATGTAATTGTTACTTGAGTCTCACATAAGGGTTTTCACTGTTTTTTCTATGTATCAGAAAGGTCATTTTCTGTTTCTTCTTAGTATATACGGGTATCCTATAATTTAAACAGGCTGTGTGAGGTTCAAAAGATTCTTTTTTTAATGGTATCATAGCTATTATTAATGTCTCATAAGGTTGTCCATCTGTATAAGGGTAAAACCCTATTACCCTTTTGTAGCATGTGTTTGTATGTGTGTCTTTGTGTGACTCACAAAGGGTAGAATAATTTACATAAACCTTAATTTTTCATCCCTTCCAATATATAACCATTTATGTGAATTTAATGGAATTAAATACCAAAAATCAAGGATTTAAATGTCTCCTACATCTTATAAAATTATATCTAATGTTTTCCAAGGTTTTAACTGGTTCTCAAACAATTTTTTTAAACAAAACAGAAATAAATGTGGAATAAATGGATTGTTTTTTAGGTTTTTTGTAATATATATGGAGAGAACCCATTAAATATTAAATACTATTTCTTTATCTTGATTGATTTGTACTTCATTTTCATCGATTTTGGGTAACCCCAACCTCACCTCTCAAGATCTACAAGTCTTCACCAAATCATATAAATCACTCATTTGTGTTGTAGGCATCTGTACATTTTTATCTATCCTATGTATTGTTGATTTAGTGTGTGAAACTTTCTTATTTGGGTAGGGTATATGTTAATCAAAATTGTTTTAAAGTACACGTTTCATTAGATCATTCCTAAGTTACATTTTTTAAAAGGTTGTGATTAACAAAAATTAGACAATAATCTAGAAAATAATGGCACAATAAAAGATTATTAAAAAATCGAGAACTATAGAAAGGATTTGGAATAATTATTAACATCACATCCTATTTTTTTATATTTAAAAATTATCCCGAAATTAGATAATTAATATTCTTCAATCTACATTAAATAAATGATTTTGTCCCTCATTTTTCACTGAATTCATGTTGTTGTCAATAACTATTATCATTATTTCATAAATCATTATAGCATGAAATAAATTAATAATATTATACACATTAAAATTTTAATATGAATAGATTAATATAATAAATTATAATTTATAAATCTCATTCAGTTTAAATTTCATTATTCTATTATTTTGGAATTTATGATGGAAGAAAAAATAATTAATAAATGTAGTAGAATATAATTAGTGTGTTATTATTCTTGTTATCTTAATAATTTTAAAAAATTATATATATTTGTTATTGGGTGTTTAACTATAGAAAAACAATCACACACCACATAACCACATGCTGGAAGGGAGGGTCATTGCCCCCATGGATAACCCACATATATATCCCTTATTATTTATTATGTATAGTCCCATAGAAACCCTTTTATATCACAAGAAACATAAGCCCATATAATAAGACCCGATATTCGACAATAACAAGCCCTAAATAAATGAAATATCACACACTGCCTGATTCTAGACATCCTCTCACCAATGAACTTTCCATTATATTCTATATCATAATCCTGAGTAACTCTGTTATTTTTATTTTATCCTTCAAAGAATTATTACATGTGAGTTATTAATATTTTCATAATATGAAAATAGAATTATATAATGATTTATCTCATATTGATAAATGATAATTTATTATAACCCATGATACTTTCTAAAGGTAAATATATAATCATGTATAGAGTAATAAGATCAGTGCATCACTATTTTTATTAATTAAAAATATGATTTAAAAATGATATTCAATACTATATATAATTTTTATTATCTTAATATTTCAAAAAAGTTCATGTTGAAATATAGTAATAACATTATTTTTCATACATTAAATGATGGAAATTAACTTGGATTGAAAAAACCAATTATTTCATATTGTGATATTATATTTATAAAAAATTATTACATAATTACGAATAATGGGAATTATTCAACAGAGAGAAATAGATAGTCGCATTTTATTGTGTAATTATTAGATGAAAAAAATAAAAATGAGTGTATATTGCAATGTTAATATGATTAAATAATTTTTGTGAGATCTATTTTATTATTATGGATATTTTATCATATAAATATGGATTATAAAATTTTAATGAAAATTAATATATCATATAGTAGGAATTGAATGAATAGATAAGAAATTATTATTGAATATGTTTTTTGTTACCTATTGATATTTACTGGATAATGTTCTATTAACTTGGATGTTATTTTTTATTGTTTTTATCATGGTTTATTTCTTTATATAGACAAAATATTTAATGTAAAATGTTATTATTAGTTAAATATATGATGCATGAGTTGAATAATTACTTCTTATCTTGGAATAATATAAAAATTTAATTAATTCATGAATTAATATGAATTTATTATAACTACAATGTTCTACTAATATAGGATGCTTACAGTGATTTTTTTTTTAAAAAAAATTGATAATTTAATATGAAATTAAAATAGTTCATTATTAAATATTAATTATTCAAGGTTGAGTTATCTGATTCTTGATTGTGGGAATCATGAATTATTTAATGTTATGATCATTGTTTTTGTTAATATTATATATGAAAAAATGCATTTGATATGTATGTATTCTCTAGAATGTGGATCCATCATGTAAATGATTGATAAAATAATATGATTGGTGTGACAGATGTTAATGGGTTGGGATTCCAGAAGCTAGGTTTGTGGTTATGAATGTGATGGAATATGGTGATGATTAAAATAGTGGTAGTGGAACAAGGTGTAAGTTATAATAGTGGAGGTGGAACAGGGTATCAGATTAGAATATATTGTCATAAGTTGTTAGATATTATATTATATATAATTAGATGGGATCCCAATGTTGTTGTGATGATTTTATATTGGGGAGTTCTCGTCAATGATTACTTCAAGATTAATTCATTCTTGGAGGTTGGATGTTATTTATTTGATTAGTTCCTACTAAGAAATGTCGATTGATGTTGTCCGCTAAGAATTTATTTTATTTAGTTTAATAATAGGTCAATTCATAGAGTAATCACGTGTTTTTAAAATTTAAATGAATTTAGGAAATCATGGTTTTGGTTCCTCATGTTTACTTATGATGATGAAATAATTAAGAATATAAGAAAAAATTAATAGTGTTATAAAAACATGTCATATAAGATTGAAATTTTAACCATAGAAATAAAAATTGAATAATATTAATTAATGGATAATTAATTAATTAACATTAAATTGGCTACTTTCTTTATTATTTGATATCCATAACTTAGTACTGGCAATGGGTTACACATGTGATGATAACATTATATGAGCCTAAGGGTTGGTTGTTTCCCAAAGCATGGTTGTGAGATTTATATAATCTATATATTTTTTTTATTTAATCATAACATGAATCATGTTTTAAGGGAAATATATACCGAACTATTTTTGTTGGATTTTTTACCAAATACCTAAGTGGGAAGTGATATATATGGATGAATACCTGTTCTCCCAAGCTCTCACTTCATATATAGTATTACTTGTCAGTATGAATGAGGGTGATTTTCTTTACATGTGTCTTGTGGTATGTGAATTCTTGTGGTTATTTTTCATTCATGTATTCTGGATATATTATCCTAATTATTAAGGAATTTTTGTTATGTAAGGTTTGTGATCCTTTGAGGAATAGTATATAATATATCGTTTATGTTAGCTTCCTGAAATAACCATAGTTAATATAGATCACGTGTATGTGATGATGTTTTTTATAGGATCTATATTATAATATTTTTGACCATGTATTTTTAGGGAGGATTATTTAATAAAGATATGATGGATCGTGGAGTGTGATGATGGGGTGTGAATATAAGGACATGACCTTAAACATTACATAATCTTTCTCTTTTGTAAATAAATAACATTATTTTATATTGAAGATATTTATAGGTTTAGAGTTTAATATAATTAGGTTAAAATTATTACATAACATCCCACTTTAATAGAAATACTGTACTAATAAAAATGTATCAATTTATTTCAAAATATATAACTTTTAAAATAAGGAATGCTTTTTTTTCATGAATAATATTCATATAAAACATCATGGCTTCCAACTATCTATTCATATACATTTACCCAATGCAATACATTTAAAAACATGGTATGAAAACAAAAATCCAATTAATGGATACAAAATGATGAAAAATTTCTTAGTCTATGAATATTATAAACTGCTAATAAATGTTTCCCAAAATTATACTTTTCATTGATAAAATAGAATAACTTTTCCTTAACTCATGAAATTATAATATTTTTGTAAAACACCATAGAAAACATAATTTATAGAGGTGAATTGTGGAATCCATATTAATTTAACATTTATTGTAGATTTCACAGTTACTAGGGGAGTGACTTTCATGGTTACAATTGGAATACCCACCTCAGTATAGTCTCTTAATCTATTAGGAGAAAACCAACTAGTTAACATTGTCTCATTTCCCAATTAATTGGCGGGATATTATAGGCTCACACAACAAATATTTATCATGTAACCACACAAACTCATAAACTGTTACCATGAACCATAACATAATCAAGTCATATAAAAATCACAATGGAAAAAATAACATTTCTACTTTGAAATAACATTTTATTTTTACAAACCCACACACTCATAAACACAATCACATTATATAAAAATAAAATGGTAAAATTTTAAAGGATGCATTATAAAATTAAAGCGCCATGAAATTGAGAAATTAGATTCCTAACATATATGTTAAAAAACATTCATTTTGGATTTTATTAAAATAACTGAATGATTAACATTAAAATATGTTTTTAAAACAAAAGTACCTTACCCTGAGTTCGACTCGTCAAATAATGTCATTATATTCCTGAATAATAAAAAAAATTTAATTACTTAATTTCTTGAGAATATTTATAAATTTTATTATTTCTTTTATATGACGTATTATAATGTTATAACAATTACTTAATTATTTATGTTTACATTGTGCATTTTGACGATATTCGATAATCGAGTATAAAATGAATTTGGTATGCTTTCAATAGTCAAACTATTCATAATTCAATCATCTCAATAACAATATTAATGAAATTATGATCACATTTATACATAAATTGTACTTTTAAATCAAATATTTATTAATGGTTATAAAAAATGAACAATATTATAATCTTGGAGATGGTAGGTCATATGTATTCATGATTAACATTTTCATTTTTCAACGATCATCTTGGAAAAAAGGTTTGTATTAGTTTATATTTAAAAAATAATAATAATATCATTAATATTATATTAATCATTTAAGTATAATTATATATATCTCCAATGTGATGTGGTTATAAAAAATGAATCACATCACTTCGTGGAGGTGATAGTTCAAACATACGCATGAACAATTCTATCATTCTCTTGTTCATGGAAGGTATGTAACATCCAAAGTAAATAAAGAATAATACATTCTCATAATTATTAATATTTTTGAATTAAATATTAATTTTACTTTAAAGGGTATGATGTGTTCGATGGCGTACCCGGTATGCAAAAACATGTTTCTTTGATATCTTATGTTCCACACAATGCTGAGTCATACTGAAAAATAATAATATAATATTATTTTAAAAGGTAGATAATTCCTAGATGTTGTATGGGAGGGAATGAATATAACTAACTAAAATTTGATTATACCTGTTTGTTAAACGTTTTTACATTTATCCAACAAAAGTTAATGGCTTAAAATAAGAAAGAATTTGATTTTAAGCATAAATACTCTATTATTCATTAGAAGGTCAATTTACCGCCTTTTAATGGAGAACCCCCTATAAATATAGTTTTTGTCAGTTTAATATGTTCTATTTGACAAAATAAAATTATTTTTTTGAATCAGGACATGAAAATTTACTTTGGGTAAAGTTTTGGTATTTTTTATATAAAATTAAATTTTTATAAATAGTGAAAAATAATGAATTTTAATTCAAAAATTTATTTTAATATAATTTATTTATATGGTTATATAATCTCTTAAATTGGTTTTAATTTTAAATTAGAATATATTTTTACCATTTAATTCAATTTGGGTCATTGGAAGCAATTTCACTTTGAAATTGGACATAAACAAGTGTCAATCTTTTGATAGTTATTATATCTTAAAAACACGCCTTTTGTTTTCCCAAAGGGAATTAATTTTAAATTAATTAATGAAACTTCTATGTTTTGAAATTTTTGAAATAGAATTTATTTTTTAATTCTGCGTATCAAATATATCTTAGGCTTAATTCTTTGTATTTTTATTTTGAAAACATTCGATTATTGATGAATAGTGAAATCACTAAGTAGTTATTAAAAAGAATACTTATTCATTTAAATAAAATTTTACCACTTCTATGAATTGAATTTAAAAAATAAGAAATACATGGTTATTATTAGTAAGAAAAATTTGGTTCAATAAGATATTTTTTTTTCGGTGAATAGTGTCTTTTTACACTTATTTACTGCGATTACAGGTAAATAGTGTAATTTAAGGTAAAAAAATATTGTAACAATATTAAATTACCCTAAAATGTGTCTTAATATTATTTTTTGATATATTTCTTTCCATGGGAATCCATTTCTTGATTTTGGGACCCCATGTATCCACTCAAGAGTGATCATGCCAATTTATATTAATTATTTTAAAGTAATTACCAAAATGACATAAATAAATATATTTTAGTAAATAAATTCTAACATGGGGTGGTATCAGTTATCTCTTACACTATAAATACTAATTTGAAATCTAAATTCTTTTCCAACATCATTAATTTTTATTTTTAATTTCTATAAAAAAATTAAAATTATTTATGACAAAATAATGATGTAGTGTTTACCTCATTAATGAATGATTTAAATAATTAAGATTATAAAAATTAAAACAGTATCAAAAAACTATACAATTCTTATTGTATGATTTTATTTCTAACAAGGGTCATGTTATCATTGGATTTAATGAATTTTGGACCTTTAGAAACATAGAATCATTATATAATAAAATAATATTTTCAAACATTCCTAAAGATCCCCTCCTCCCCCTTATAAAAATCCCCCACCTCTATCCCAATAATCACACCTCTAAAGCCCCTTTTCTTATCCAAGATCTACCCAAATAAGCTCTCAATATCCCTATATTCTACCTATAATCATTCCCTTAGGTATAAATAACTTCAATAAATCCTTTTGGTTCAAACTAACGAAAGTTACCTGATTTAAAGGTAACATCTCCTCTTAAGCTCTTTTCTTTTATCTTACTTCTCCAACCCCGTAAAATAATTTTATTCATTTATTATATAATAAAAACTGTATATTAATTATTATAGGGTCTGTTTTATTAAAATGATTCTATCTACACTTTCACACACCACCATCTAATGGAAAAAAACATACTGTTTCTATGGACGATAAACTACTGCCTCATAAAATGGTGATTGTTCAATATTCTCCTAAAACCTCTCATGGTGGCCATTATGATGTAACTATATTTATATGTGATATATATTATATTTATTTTGTTTCTATGATTCTGTATTTTTCATTTATAGAATACCTTTAGGGTTTGCATTGTGGGTAAAGACGACAATTTCATTTGAGGAAGTGCAGACTACCACCCCCTCAAAGTGATATGACTCATTCATGACATATGTGGAACATATAAAGGGTGGAGTTAATGAAATTATATATTATATTATAATGGAATTATAACATACCTATGTAACATTTTGTTTTCATTCCATTTAATATGAAATATAAATGAAAGTAGCGTTCATGAGTACATACAGTTTACCGTCTCCATGAAAGTTACATTTCATTTCATATGTAAAAATGTAATGCACCATTATAAATAAATATATATAGTGGATATATATGAAATATATGATATCTAAATAATGAATATAATTCTGGAGATAACAGAATTTTGACCACATTAACAACATGTAATTATAAGAAGTTCATTTTTGACTCATGTACCAAATAACCACAAAATGACCATTATTAACATAAATGATTTTATAATGTTTATCACATGGTAATAAGTCATATGATAGGAATAATAAACTTGAAAAATGTTCTTAATAATGTAGAAATTAACTTTAGTTTATTATTCATGAGATTAAAGAATGAATGACTCAAGTCATACACGAGGTAAGGGACATCGTCTCAATCCCTTTTCATTGAAGCATATTTTGATTTGTACAAAACATTCTTTTATATGGTGTATAAACACCTTTGTATTTTCATTTCATTCAAAGGGAATGTATTTATAGTAGAATTTTTACTAAACGAAAAAAATTATTATTTTTTAATGTATGTGGTGACATGACCTTCTCCGTCACCATGAGTATTAGATAATCTATGTCTTCCTTAACAAGATGTAATGTTTTTAAAAGCAAAATAAATACCATATAATCTTTTATGTATTTGGGTATTGAAAATGGTTTTTATATTGGATGTGTTATGTCAATACATTTAAATGATGTGGAAATGATATCTTTCTTTTATGTGTTATGAATTTGTTATATTTCTTGGGCATTGTACACATATATTGGTGGTTCCGTGATAATCCTAGGGTGGGTGAGCCCAAGATAGCTCTCCAATTAATTGGGTAATGTGATGGAGGTAAAAATTAATGTTTCTGTTAAGATATTTAAGGAATATACTCTGATGAGTATTCCAAATGTAACTCCCTATGTAGCTGTTAATGCTATAATGTAGGTATGATATGGATCCAATAAGCCCCCTATATGATGTATGATTACTATGTGTTATTCATAAATCTTATGATCTCATGAGGTATGTTAAAGAGATTATGTTATTCTTGTATTGATAAACTAATGTTTTATTTCATTGTTTTATAAGCCTTACAGGGATTTTTATGCTCATACCATGTTTTGAATTTTTTTTCAAAGGACCTAAAGATGAATAAGGTCAATGATGAGATCAACGAAAAGTCATCCTGTAAAAAACATAAATCTATACAAGACTATTTTTTTGAAGTGTTTTTATTTTATGAAAAAAATTGTAATAGAGTAGAACTGTTTACTTTGTAATTTTTGAGATGTAATGTAATAGTTATGGCCTTGTTCTCTAAAACTCTAAACCAGACAAGCTCCTAAGTGTGAATTATTCATTTAATTCATGATTATGTAATTTCTTAAGGCTGGTTCCTTATAGTTTGTATCAGAGGTTGGTTTAGACAACATTAGGAGTTATAATATTGTTACATTAATTTCCATAAATTAAGTTATTATAATATTGAAATGATATAGTATTTACATATTACCATTTTTATTTTCCAATGATATTTATATGCTCAGAATGATTTTCCAAAGAGGAAATAGGGCAGCTATGATGGGACAACATTATGAGGAAGAAAACCTTCCAAATCATCCACCTGAGATGGTCAGAATTAGAACTAAACAGTTTGTTACAGTGATGGAACAGTTGAATCTAGCTATAAATGGTGGTGGTATCCATGTAGGATATCATCAAGATCAACCATAGAGGAACATGTCCATAGTCGAGAATTTCATGAGGCAACATCCCCCATCATTTAGAGGATCATCTAACCCTGTGTTTGCTGAAGGGTCGATTAAATAACTGAAGAATATTTTTGATGTCATGGGGTGTTCAGGACATCCGGAGGTTAGTCTCACTGTTTACTATTTTGAAGGTGAAGCCGGTCAGTGGTTGTTGATGGTGAAAAATATCAGGGATAGTGAGGAGATTAGTGATCTTTATTGGGATGAATTATAAAGAATGTTTCTCGAGAAATATTTTCTTAAGGTGGTTCATCATAGGATGGAAAACAATTCCTAGATTTGAGGTAGGAGGATGACTCAGTGGTTGCTTATGAAGAAAAATTCCCTCGATTGGAAAGGTATTCTCCAAATTTCATACGAGATATTGATAGTAAAATCAATTATTTTTACTCCGGATTAAATCCAATGTATTGAATGGATTTAGCTTCTTGTGAGTTAAAAAGTTGTAAAAAACTTGTTTGATGTATGGAGGAGGTATAAATAGAGTTTGTCGATGATCATGTGTTCTTTAAAAAACAACAGAATAAGAGGTCGAGGTTGAAGAAGAAAGGGAAGAACACTTCAAAAAGTCTGATGGTATGAAATATAAGTTTATAGTTTGTGAAAATTGTTTTAAAAATCATGTCGGGGGATGTATTTTGAGTTCTAGTAAGTGCTACTGATGTGGTAAAATTGGACATAAGGCTCATAATTGTACTGAAAAATATTAGGTTAATGGTAAGAGAAAATCTAATTTATAGTTAGTATAATGTTTTAAGTGTAATGAAATGGGTAATTATGAAAATGAGTAACCAACAAAGAACACAACTAAGGGAAAGAAACCAAACTACTAGCAGAAAGGGGTGGTGAAATCCTTTTCAACTACTTCAGCAAATGTTGGGCTATCAAATGAAGTAGTACCAGGTATATTATTTGTTTGTTCATATTGTTCCAATGTGTTGTTTGATTCAGGTTCTACACATCCATTCATTTTTGATATGTTTTCTAGTATATTGGTAATTCCAACTCAAGATATGAATCCTGAACATATGGTAAAAACACCATGGGAAGTGTTGAGGCAAAAATAAAAACATATCTATCCTTGTGTGAGGAAATAATCCACCTAAAAACCTTATTGTTTTGCCTCTATATGATTTTGATGTTATTTTGGGTATGTATTGGCTTTCTGTTTATCATGCTATGATTTACTCCAGATCTAAAGAGGATTCTTTTAAGAAGGATTTTCAGTTTGTGTACAAGAATGAAACATTACTTTTGATAACATATCATGAAGATGAGAAACTAGTAAAATATGGAAATGGATGTTACCTTTCAAATATTGTTGAAAATAAAGGAATTGTTCAGATTAATGATGTGCCAATGGTAAATGAGTACCTTGATGTTTTTGATGATGCGTTTACTAGTATTATACCTGATTATGAAGTCAAATTTACTGTTGACTTAGATCATGATGCTAATCCAATTTAAAAAACCCCTTATATTATGGCTCGAATTGATCTTTTAGAGTTAAATAAATAATTTGAAAAGTTATTAGATAAAGGTTTCATTCGACCTAACATATCACCATCAGGTGTGCCTGTGTTGTTTATTAAAAAGGAAGATGGTTCAATGATAATTTTCATTGATTATAGAGAATTGAATAACATCACAACTAAGAACAATTATCCTATACATCATATTGATGATTTTTTTTATTAGCTTGATGGATGTCAACATTTATCAAAGATTGATTTGAGGTCGGGGTACCATTAGTTAAAAGTAAAGGATGTTGACAATCCAAATACAACGTTTTGTACTAGATATGGCCATTATGAATCTTTAGTTATTACTTTTGGGTTTAACAATGAAACTATTGTATTCATGGATCATATGAATAGAATTTTTCGTGAGTTCATGGATATGTTTTTTGTTGTGTTCATTGATGATATTTTGGATTATTCCAAAAGTAAAGAGGAACATGAAAGTTATTTAAGGTTTGTCTTGCAAACATTAAAAACACTGTATGGTAAATTCACCATGTGTGTGTTTTGATTACAAAAAATTTCATTCCAGGTCACATTGTTTCAATAAATGGCCTAACTGTTGATCCTACTAAAACAAAAGTTGTTTAATAATGGTCAAAACCCAAAAATATTACTGATATCTATAGTTTTCATGGTTTAGATGGTCATTACCATAGGTTTGTTGAGAAGTTTGCATAGTTATCTATCCCACTGACTAAATTAACTTGAAAAGGTTTTAGGTTAATTTGGACATAAGTATGTGATGATTGTTTTTAGGAATCAAAAAGAAGATTGGTGAATGCTCCAATTTTGGCACTACATTCCAGAAATGGTGAGTTTGTTATCAATAGAGATGCTTTGTTGAATGGACTTGGATGTGTCCTTATGCAGAATGACCAGGTAATTTCTTATGCTTCATGTTAGTTGAAACCTCATAAGTTAAATTACCCAACACATGATTTGGAATAATCTGCTGTTGTTTTTTCTTTAAAATTTATGAGGCATCATTTTATGGAGTAAAATGTGAAATATATACCGATAAAAAAAGTTTAAAGTATATATTCACTCACAAATAATTGAACATGAGATTGAGGAGATTGATATATTTAATCAAGGATTATGATTTCACAATTGATTACCATCAAGGAAAGGAAAATAAAGGCAACGATGCTTTGAGTCAAAAAAGTAATAATACATTAACATTGTTACATTTGAAATAAGATCCTTTCATTAAAGACTTGATGAAATTTGGAATAGAAGTTGTTGGTGTAAGAAATTACTTTGTTTTGTTTCACGTGTCAGTGAAATTTTCCCTGTCAGATAGAATTATATAAGCATAGAAGGAAGACTATGAGTTTAAAAAAGGTAGAGTTGGTTCAGAAGTGTAAGTTTCCTAATTTTAACAATGATAATTATTGTGTTTTGAGGTTTGGGATGAGATTTTGTGTGCCTTTTGATTCACATTTGAAGAATGATCTATTGTGTGAAACTCATAGTTCTCTGTTTTCAGTTCATCCTGATAGTACTAAGATGTACAGTGATCTTCAAGAGTATTACTGGTGGGATGGAATGAAAAGAGATGTTCCTGACTTTACTGTAAAGTGTTTGACTTTCAACAGGTTAAAGTAGATCGGTAGTTACCCAAAGGGATTCTTTAGTCTTTACTGATGCCGGAGTGGAAAATAGAAAATATATCCATAGACTTCGTTGTGGGATTACCAAATAAATCTCATGGTAATAATGCAATCTAGATTACTGTGGATTGATTTACTAAATAAACGTATTTCCTTCCAATTAAAGATACTTTCTCTTTAGATCAAATTTATCGGTTGTATGTTAAAGCGATAGTTATGTTCAATGGAGTTATCCTCTCTATTGTATATGATCATGATACAAGGATTATATTTAACTTTTGGAAAGGCCTTCAGAAGTCTTTGGGTACAAAATAAAATTTTAGTATAGCTTTTCATCCTCAATAAGATGGGAAAATAGGATGAACAATTCCGAACATGGAGGATATGCTACGTTCTTGTTCACTGAATTTTCTGGGAAGTTGGGACAAACATATTTCTTTGGTTGATTTTTCTTATAATAACAGTTTTCATTCCATTATACAGATGGTTCTATTTGAGGCATTATATGGGAAGTGGTTTTGAACTCCAGCTTTTTGGGATAAATTATGTGAAATGAATTTTCTGGGACCAGAATTGGTAATAGAGATGGCAGAAGAAGTACGGTTGATTCCGAAACACGTGATAATATCTCATAGGAGGTATAAAAGTTATGTGGATAACCAGTGGAAGGATATTTCTTTTGAGGTAATATATCATGTCTTTCTCAATGTTTCTTCATGGAAAAGTGTGATGCATTTTAGTAATAAAGGAAAGTTGAGTCTGAGGTTCATTGGACCTTATGAAATCCTAGAAAAAGTTGGATCAGTTGCATACAGAGTGTCTCTACCTCCAATTTTATCCCAGGTACACAATGTTTTTCATGTTTCAATGTTGATAATGTATATGATGGATCCATCTCATGTTTTTAGTCCAGAGGTAGTTTAGTTGGAAAAAAATATCTCTTATGAGGAACAACCAGTCTAGATTATTGACCGTAGAGAGTAAATAATGAATAATAAGGTAATCCACTAGGTAAATATTTGTAAAAAGAAACCATACTGTTGAAGAAGCAACATGGGAATCTGAAAATACTATGAGGGATAAATACCCACACATATTTGATAAGTGAATAAAAATTGTGAGGACACAATTTCCAAAAGGGGGGACGGATGTAAAATCCAAGAAAATGAAGAATAATTCATTTTAATAATTATTAATATATGTTAATTAAATATTAATATACTTTAAATGGTATTATTTTTTTGATGTCGTACCCGATATGCATCAACGAGTTTCTTTGAAATCATATATTGCATGCAATGCTGAGTCATACTGAAAAATAATGACAGAATATTATTTTAAAAGGTAGTTAATTCCAAATCAATTATATTTTCAAGAATGAATAATACTAACTAAAATATTATTATACATGTTTCTTAATTGTTTTTACATTTATCCAATAAATTTTAGATGCTTAAAATAAAAAAGAATATGATATTAGACATAAATACTCTAATATTCATTACAAGGTTGATTTACCTCCTTTTAATGGGAAACCCTCATTAAATATAGTTTTGGTCACTTTTATATGTTATATTAGACAAAATAAAATTCTTCACTAAAATCGGGACATCAATATTAACTTTGGGTAAATTTTTGGTATTTTTCTAATAAAATTCATTTTTTATTGAATAGTGAAAAACACTGTATTTTTATTCAAAACTGGATTTTAATATAATTTATCTATATGGTCATATTAATTTTTTAATTGGTTATAATGTGTATTATTTTTATATTTCTAAAATTTAATAAAATTTTGGTCCCTGGGAGAAATTTCACTTTGAAAATGGACATCAACAAGTGCCAATCGTTTGATAGTTATTATTTCATAACAACACAATTTTGGTTATGACAATGAGAATTAATTTTAAATTAAATAAAGAAACTTATATATTTTGAATTTGGTAAAATATAAATTATTTTTGAAGTCGGAATATTAAATATATCTTAGGCTGAATTTTTGGCTTTCATTTTTTGATGAATAGTGAAAACACTTAGTAGTAGTTAAAAACCCGAATTCTTCATTTAAATGAAATTTTACCACTTATGTGAATTGAATTTCAAAAATCCTACTTACATGGTAGTTATCAGTAAGTAAAATTCTGTTTAATAATATGAGAATAATTTTTGGCGAATAGTAACTTTTTGACTTTTATTTACCGCGGTTAAAGGTAAATAGGGTAATCCATGGTAAAAATAATATTATAATAATATTAAATCAACCTAACATGTGTTATAATCCTATTGGTTGAAACCTTTCCAGCCATGGTCATCCTTGGGTTGATTTAGGGACCCCATAGAGCCAATTAAGAGTGATAATGACACTTTATATTAATTAATTTAAAGTAATGACAAAAATGACACAAACATATATCTTTTAGTAAATAAATTCATATGTGGGGTTATATAATTTATATATTATACTATAAATTTTTATTTGAAAGATAAAAATATATCATGTGTCATGATATTTTTTTTATAATTTTTAGACATACAATAAAAAAAATTATTTATGACACAATGATGATGTATTGCATACCTCATTAATGAATTATTTAGATAAAAAAGATTATAAAAATTAAAACAATATAAAAAACCAACCCAATTATTATTTTATGTTTTTATTTCAAACAAGATTCATCTAATATTCGTCTTTAATGAGTTTTGAACCTTTAGAAATAGAGAATATTCATATAGTAAAATAATATTTTCAAACATTCCTAAAGAGCCCCTCCTCCCCTATATAAAAAGCCCACACATATAACCCATTACTCACACATCTGAAGCCCCTTTCCTCGTCCAAACTCTACCCAAATAAGCTCTCAAGATCCCTCTCTTTCACCTAGATGTCTTCCCTCTGTCATAAGGCACTTCAATAAATCCTTTTGGTTCAATCCAAAGGCAGTTACCAAATTTAAATTTATCGTATTCTCTTAAGTTCTTTTCTTTTATTTTACTTCTCCAACCCCTAAACACTTTTTATTACCTGATTTTATATCAAAACCAATATCTTCAATATAATTGGATGTTTTTATGAGACATATTCTCACTACACTTACACACACCTCCATCTAATGGGTAAAGACCTTACTATTTTGGTGCACGGTGAACTACTGCCTCACGAAATGATGATTATTCAATCTTCTAATACCGCCTCTCATGGTGGCCATTATTATGGAATTGTATTTATATGTGATATATATTAGATTTATATTGTTTCTATGATTTTTTATTTTTGATTAATATATTACCTTTATGGTTTCCATAGTGGGTAAATAAGAGAATTTCATTTGAGAAAGTGTGGACTACTGCCTCCTCAAAGTGATATGACTAGTTCATTGCATATGTGGAACATATAAATGATGGATTTAATGAAATTATATTTGATATTATACTGGAATTATAATACAACCATGTACCATTATGGTTTCATTTCATTAAACATGAAATAGAAATGAAAGTAGCTTTCATGTGTACGTACGACTTACCGTCTCCATGAACGATGCATTTCTTTTCTTATCTCAATATGTTATGTAATATTATAAATAAATATATATACTAGATATATATTATATATATGATATATAAATTATTTATATCACTCTATATATAATTGAATTTTGACCATAAGAACAACTTGTAATTATAAGAAGTTCATTTTTGACTCAATTACCAAATATCAACAAATGACCATTTTTAACGTAAATGATTACATAATGTTTATGAAATGGTAATAAGTGATATTAAAGGAATAATAAACATGAAAAACATTCTTATGAAAGTATAAATTTACTTTAGTTTATTATTTAGGAGGTTAAAGAATGAATTATTCATGTCGGACACAAGGTAAGGGACTTCATCTCAATATTCTTTTATTGAGGAATAATTTGATTTATACATGACTATCTGTTATACAGTGTATAAACACCTTTGACTATTAATTTCATTTAAAGTGATTCTCTTTTATATGAGGCATTTTACTAAATAGAAAAAAATAATGATTCTTTTTAACATAATCGGTGACAATGACCTTTTCTAGCACCGTGAGTATTATTTGATATATGACTTCCTTGACCAGTCTTAATGTTTTTAAACGGAAAATAAATACCATATAGACTTTTACATATTTTGGTATTGAAAAGCGTATTTATAATGGATTTTTTATGTCAATAAATATAAATGATGTAGAAATGTTATCTTTCCTTTATGTTTGTTTTATGTGTTATGAATATGTTTTGGTTCTTTGGTATTGATTACATATACAGGTGGTTCCATGATAAACAAAGGGTGGGTGAGGCTGACATAGCTCTCCAATGCCTTTGGTAACGTGAAAGAGGTAAAATATAATGTTTATACTAAGATATTTAGGGAATACACATTGACGGGTATTCTAAATGTAACTCCCTATGTAGCTATGAAAGCTACAACGTAAATATGTAATGGATGCCATAAGTCACCTTTATAATTTTTTATTACTATGTGTTATTCATAAATCTTATGATTTCATGAAGTATGTTAAATTCTTTATGTTATTTATGTATTGATGATATAATATTTTCATTCATTGTTTTATAACCCTTACAGAGATTTTTATTCTCATCTCGTGTTTTGAAATGTTTTTCACTTGACTTAAAGATGAATAGGGTCAAGGAAAAGTCATGCTGTCTAAAACATGGAACCAGACATGAATCTTTTTTTCAAGAGTTTTTAGTTAACAAAAAATAATTTAAACTTAGGATAAGTGTCTACATTGTAATATTTGAGATGTAATGTAATAGTTATGGCCCAATTCTCAAAAACTCTTAACCTAAAAATATCCTCAATGTGAATTTTGCATTTAATTCATGATAATGTAAGGTTTTGAGGCAGGGTCCTTATAAGGTAATACCATAAATGATATATTAATGTATTCTTAATGATAAATATTTTATTAATATAATATATAATCATTAATTCCGCCGTTATAACTAGTCTTGAGTGATGTTAATGGAAACGAATTAAATCGGTTCCTGGAGGTGACAATTCACAGGTACACATAGATAATTTATTTTTTTCCCATTTGATGGAATTGGAGATGGATATGGGTTCTACTAAAACAATAATAAAATATCTGTATAATTATGAAACTATAATTATTTTTTATCATGTTGAGAGGATATTTGAAGGAAGTGGAAGAAGAAATAAAAAAGAAACACTTAATTAAAAACGATACCTCTTTTTCAGACCATCACATTTTATTAAAACCATCACACCTCTAAAAAGAATGTTATGACTAAAATAAGTCATCAAGAATGTTGGTATCTATTCATAGAATGGATTTGGGTAGATATTTGATGAATAAAAACGTTTTCAAGGTGTGAACAATAGATACTGATGGGTTCCTATTTATAGGAGAGGGGTGGGCCACTCTTAGAATTACTCAAAATAGTAAATTAATATAATTTAATTTCCTATTAAAAATACTACCAATGATTTTTATTTAAAATATAAGATTATTATGTGTAAACAAATCATAAAATATAATTATACATGTTTTAATGCTTTTTAAACATTAATTTTTTTGTTTTACCCCTTATTTGACACTTTTAATTTTTACAATGATATCATGTAATTTACATTTTGTAGTTAGATATTATTACAATAAAATTTTAAAAGACCAATGAATAAGTCATTGATAATAATTGAAGACATTTCCCAATAATTTGGACTAATTTTTTATTTTTATGAATTTTATATCTTTTAATAAGATATTACTTATCTTAAAATTTAAATATTATCAATTCTGACACTATTCATTTTTCTATTTTTTTTAAAATACCATAACAACAAGATAAGTTCAAAAATACACTAATAAATCATCACTAACATGTAAAATTAATCCCAAAAATTCATGTATTATTTTAATTAACTAAAATTATAGTTATTTTAATATTTTTAATATCATTTATTTGATTCCTCCACTAGTTCAACAATAATTATATCACCATTGGGTTGCCATTTAATTTAATTATTTCATTAAATAAAATAATAAATAAATTATCATGATGTAGGTAAACATTTTTTATTTTTAAATACTATTTATAGTCAAGAATATCACTTATATAACCCCATATTAATGTTATTATAGTAGTGAGAAACATGAGTATATCACCTCATCTTTATATTAAATAAAATATCATAAATGTCATACTCACACCCAAGTGGCATAAAAATGTCATATTTATATCCTGATGATTATTTTTAACTAAAAAACTCATCTAATGAAATTAGGACTATAGTTATGGTAATTTTAAAATATTTATAATATTATCATTAACTTTTATTATTTTAATTACCCTTAACCATGGTAATAAGAATATTACTAAAGTTACTATTTAGATTGTATAAAAAAGGGAACTACTTACATAATTTGTATCTTATTATTAAAAATATTTAATAAATTTTTAAAAATAGAAAATACATTATTGGAAGAAATTAATTAAAAATTAATCTTTTCAATGAAATGAGAAGAATCTTTTTTCATGAAAAAATGTTCAAAAGATCACAAAGTATTTATATTCAATTATAACGTGAAATTGAGTACAATGACCCTAATTAGATTAAATAATAAAAAATCATCTAATTATACTTTAATACCAATTAGACAGATAATATATCTATATAAAGAAATTATATGAAAAAAAAATCTGTATTAAAATATTGTATTTTTTTACTATTCATTAAAATATAAAAATTTTCAGAAAAATACAAAAAAATCAAAGGAATTAAATTTTCATATTAATATTTCAATGAATAATACTATATTTTAATATATACTCCATAAAGGTAATAGAAACAATATTTAAAACAAGTGTACCATGAAAAGACTGTAAATATTTTTAAAAAAAACAGTGTTTTTACCAAAAAACTAGATTTATCATACACATTATTGAAAATATTGCCTCTTTTAAATAATATATATTAATAAATATTTAAATTATTAATCTATAATTACCTGTGTTGTTACCTTCTTCCCCCTTTTGGAAACTGTGTCATCACAATTATATTCACTTGATAAATAAGTGGGGATATATTTTTCTTATATAATTTTTGGATTCCCATGTTGAATATTGAACCATATAGTTTTTCAAAAAAAACCATATCTTGGTGAATTGAACTATTCCAGAACACCTTCTTTTGGTGATCATGAACTAGGACTAGTTTCTCCTCATAAGAAAAAATTATCTTCCAACAAAAATACTTCTGTACTCAAAACATGAGATAGATCTGGAATATACTTTTTTGACAATGAAACATGAAATACATTGTGTACCTAGGATAAACTCGGAGGAAAATCCACTTGGCTGGAAACTGGTCCAACATTTTCAAGGATTTCATAGGGTCTAATGAACCATGGACTCAGCTTCCCCTTCTTACCAAAACACAACACACTTTTCCATAAGGACTATTATAGAAAGACATGATCACCTACCTCAAATGAAAGATCCATCCATTGGTTATCCACATAATGTTTCTGTCTACTGTGAGTTGTCCTCATGTTTCTTTGAATCAACTAAACTTTCTATACCATTTCCTCTACAAATTTTGGTCCTATTAACTTCCTTTCACATCTTCATCCTAAAAACTATATTTAGACACCCCTTTATATAAAATAACTTAAATGGTTCCATTTATATATTATAATGAAAGTTGTTATTATAAGAAAATTCAACAAAAACATGTTTATCCTAAATTCCATGGTAATCAATTCAACAAGCATGTAAATATCCTCCAAGGTATGAATTGTTCGTTTTGACAACCCATATAATTGGAGATGAGAAGATGTACCGAAATTTAATTTAGTACTCAATAACTTATGGAGGCCTTTCTAAAAGTTAAAAGTGATACTAGGATCACGATCTGAAACAATACAGAGATGAACTCCATCTAACATGACTATCTCTTTAAGGAAAAGCTGAGAAAGTTGATCTTGAGATAGATTTCCTAGAATAGGAATAAGATAAGAATATTTATTCAATCGATCAACAATAACCCAAATCAAGTTATTATCTCAAAAAAAATTTAGTAACCCCATAATAAAGTCCACAAATATATTTTCTCATTTCCACTCTTGCACTAGAAAATGATGAAGCATTTCCTTCCATAAAAAACAATTTACTTTAACCTATTAACAAGTTAAAATCATTGTTTTAAATTCATCAATATATATTTTCATTCCATCCCACCAGTAAAACACTTGAAGATCTAAAAACATCTTAATTATGATAGGATGAATTGAAAATAGAGAACTATGATCTTCACCTAACAACTATTTCTTCAACTACGAATTGCACTAAGGACATAATCTCTTCCCTAATTTCAAAATATAATATTTATCAATGTTAATTTCATGAAACCTACCTTTTTTAACCAATTATACATTTTTATAAAACTCACGTTCCTCCTTATGCTCTTTATTAGTTCTTTATGACAGAGACAATTGTGCAGAAAACGGGAAAAAATAGAGGAATTTACAATGCCAAAAACATCCAAGAAAAAATTCATCATATCATTAACCAGAGGGTCACATTCTGAATGTAACATGGTAAATGTAGTATTAATTTTTTAATTCAAGAAATCATCCAAATTATTTGATTTTCTCGGATGGTAATAAATCATTCAATCATAATCCATAAAGACTTCCCACCATATCCTCTGTCTTATATTGAATTCTTTCTGAGTGAATATATACATTAAATGTTTGTGATCAAAATATATTTTTCAATTTACTCCATACAAATTATACCTCCATGTTTTTAGTGAAAAAACAAAAATAGCTAATTCCAAATCACATGTAGCGTATTTCAACACATGGGGTTTAAACTAAAAAGAAGCATAAAAAATTACCTGACTATTCTACATTAGTAAAAAACCATGTCCTTTCAATGAATCATCACTATAAATAACAAAATGGAAATTTCTAGAAGGTTGGTCTATAACTATATCATTCAACAATATTCTTTTCAATTCTTGATAAACAAATCACCACATTCATTTTATGAGATTAAGTTAACCCATTTTCAAGGTAATATAGTTAGTGGTCTAGATAACTATGAAATTTTTTCCCAAAAACCTCCATTAATATACTACTAAACTAAGAAAATTACTAATCATGGTTATATTTTTGGGTCTTTTACATTATTCAACAACTCTAATTTTAGTATGATCAATAGCTATGTCATCTTTAGAAATAATGTGACCGATGAAATAATTTTTTTTCAAGAAAGATTTACATATTCTGAATTTCCCATACAATTTCGTTTCTTTAATGGGTTACATAACAACCCTTGTATTTGTTTCATGTTCCTATTTATATTTAAAATTTACCAAAATGACATCAACAACCACCACCACAAATTTATTGAAGAACTCATGAAATATTCTATACATAATGACCATGAAAAAGAAAGGTGCATTAGATAACCCAAACTGAAAAAATAAAAATTTATAATGCCCATATCTAGTCCAAAATAATATATTTGGAATTTATTCTTCCTTTACTATCAATTGATTGTACCCAGACCTCATGTCATCCTTTGAAAAATACTATGCTCCCTAGCGTTGTTAAAAAAATCATCAATATGAGGAAATTATACATGTTCTTTATAGTGATGTTATTTAAGGTTTGATGATCAATGAAAAGCCTCATTGAACCATATTTATTTTTAAAAAATAATGTAGGACACACCATGGTGAAGTGCTAGGTCTGATGAAACCATTATATAATATCTCATGAAATTGATTCTTAATCTATAAATGATATATTTGAGATATTCGATAGGAGTGTATAGAAATTATCATAGCATCAGGGAATAAGTCAATATAAAATTCAACTTCCTGATCAGGTATAATTATAGGTAACTCGTCAGTAAAAACATATAAATATTCAATTACCAGAGGAACATTATTAATATGAACAGTTAAATTGATTTCATCAATATGTGCAATATAACATTCATTTCCATATTTTAACAGTATCCCAGTTTCTTGATATCTTATCAATGGTATGTTTTTATTATTGTAAACATGCTAAAAATTTCTATGAAAAGAAACATCTTTAGTTCTAAATACTATCATAGAATTGTAAAAAAAAACCTATTCATACCCAGAATAACATTAAACACTACTTTAGGAAATACAAAAAAGATTTAAGGTAAATTTTTTCAATATAAAAATATAGGGAAATTATAATAATTTCTTCATTCTTTAATGTTTTCTTCAATGTGTTTTCACCATAATTTATATATTTATTTCTTGAGGTGGAATTTCCAATTTACCAGAAAATTTATCAAAAATGAAGGAATGTGTAGACCCCACATCAAAAAACACATTGGAACAATCATAATAAACCAAAAATATACTTGATACCACTTTATTTTATGGCCCAATATCTGCGAAAGTAGTCGAAAAGGATTTAACCACACCTTTATTCTTATAGTCTACCAGTTTCTCATCATTTGGGTTCCTCTTTACACCCTCATTTGTGTAATGGACCATCTCATTGCACATAAAATATTTTACTAACTGTATGTCTGATTTTGTCTTACCACTACCATGATAATTTTCAGTGTATTTACATGAATTATGCACCATTTTACCACATCTTAATCACTTAACAAAATTCATTAGGCAATCCATAGTGTTTTTTACCACAATTTTCACAAACTGTCAAATTAAGTTTTTTACCATTAGACATTTTTGATGCATTCTTCCATTTTTTCTACCACCATGACCAATTTTTCCACAAGTTTTTAAAGAAACAATTATCATTAAAAACTATATATACTCCATATATACATGTTGAAAAAGTTTTTTTATAACTTTGGAATTCCAAATAATCCAATTCGCTTTCATAATTTGGCTTTAATCCTGAGTAAAATAAATTGATTCCACTATCATAACCCTGGGTGAAATTTGAAGTGTAACTTGGAAGTCGGGTGAATTTTTATTACTATATAGCCACTGAATCTGCCTCTTTCTTCAATTCAAAGATTTTTTCCTTCATAACTCGAACCTCCTTGGAAAAACATTTCTCACGAAAAATATTTTTGAATTCATCCCACATAATAGAATTAATATCCACACTATCTATGGTATTATTAACCATCGACCACCACATATCAGATTCACCTTCAGAATAGTAATGATAATGAAAAACCATTTGATTGTATGACCACCCCATGTAATCGAAAAAAACTATTTTAGAGATTTAATCCACGCTTTAGCAAGAATGAAGTCATATGATCCTCTGAATGATGGAGGACGCTTCCTCTAGAAATACTCCCCTACCAAAATGTTACTCTATGTTTGATCTAGCGGATGTTGTGCATGGATGCCAACTCCATTTATATCCTGAGTAAACTAATAGATCACTAAAATAAATTGTTCATTTCAAATTATGATAGTCTTAGGTTACATATTTGGAAGGTTTTTTTCCACTAAATTCCATCCCAACACAGCTACCTTATTTCTTTTGTGGAAAACCATTATGAATAGATATATCCTAGAAGAAGCAACATTGTAATCAAAAAATTATATATCATTACAACATAATGATAAAATATAAATCATTTATGGATATTTTATTGAAAAATACCTATACCCCAAAAGTAATCTAAACTAACCTTTGATAAAAATTATAAGGCTACGACAATAAACATTAAATATACTTGTTTTTTTAGTAAAAAAGATACATTAATTCCTATTTAATATCTTTTTATGTTTATTGTTTTAGATAATTAGGTCATAATTATTACATAACATCCATATTTAATACAAATAAGATACTTCTATAACAACATCCATTTTTCCTAATATTCAAATTTTAAAATAAAACCTAACTTCTTTTCTTGAAAAATCATCAAAACATTCATCTTTACTTCCATCTTTCTCTTACTCTTCCATTTACCCAGTGATAATAACATTAAATCTTAGAATGAGCACCATAATCGAGATAATGGATATAAAAAAGAAAATAATCCCACTTTCTCTTACCCATCCATTTACCCTGTACAAATAACATTAAATCTTGGGATGAGCTCCAAAATGTTGATAATGGATATAAAAAAAATGAACATTTAGTCCATGAAAATTTTAAACTCATGAAAACATTTCCAAAAAAATTATAATTTTCACCCATAAAACATAATGACTTTTTCATACCTCATTAAATCATAAGATTCATTTAAAACACTATAGAAAACCTAAATCATAGATCTATCTTGTAGAATCTATATCACTCTAAAATTTATTATAGAATTCACATATTCAAAGGTAGTAACCATTATGGTTACATTTGAAATACCCACTATAGTATATTCTCTTAATCTATTAGGATAAACCCACCCAATTTACTCTATCTGATCACACAATGCATTGGAGATCTATCATTGGCTTACCCGTACTAGGTGAATCATAGAACCACTTGTACTCATAAACTATTTAAAATAACTCTAACATAATCTTAACACATAAAAGAGAATAAAGGGAAAAAATAAGATGTTAACTATGAAATCACATTTCATTTTTACAAAGGTGTACACTCATAAATGGAAAAAAATATTTGAAAATAAAATGGAAAACTATTGGGAAAGAATCCTTCATGGTTACATTGCAATATATTTGGGTTGGTTGTGTTTGTTGACAAAGAAGGTTCTTATGGTGATTTATAGAGTTCTAGAGACGTTTTTGAAAATCTATATTGACAATGAACCTTGAATACTGAATAGAAGATCTGGATGTGGTACAATGAACCTTTAATTTGGAGAATATTACTGTCATGAATTGTATTTTTCAAATACATGAAGAATGTTTATGGTGTGCTCTGTGATTACGATGAGCATCACAAACAAAATAGGCGAAGAGCATTACGAGGGGGTATTGTTGCAACGACAAAATGAAATTGATGAAACACTCAATGATTATGATGATATCTGGGATCTAAATATTTCCCTGGTTCATCATGGTATGGATTGAATTTAGGCATGAAATTAAGATCTTTTTCATTTGAGCTGACGTGGCGCTGACTATGCGGATAAGGTTCTCGAGTCAGTGTAATTTCCTATAAATAGACCATGACCCCATTTATAAGAGTTGTGAGATCAAACAAAAAACCTTAATCTCTAGAATTTTGAAGGAGATTTGTGGATTACGGAGCTTCAAGAATGAAAATGGAGTTTGTAGTGGCAGTTGAGATCTGCAAAAGGAAAGAACGTCATGATGTCCATTTTGGCTTTGCGGAGGACATGCGCTTCACAAATGCATGTTTAGCTTTGGGAAATCACAAAGACAAGTGTGAGACCTATGAACTAATGAGATTTTCAATCTAAACAACTTTTCAATATAGTGATCCTTGTGAACATGTGAGCTATGTGAACCTGTGAGCTTCACGAAGAGGATGGATAATTGCCAAGGCTTGTTTGAGTTTTGCAAAATTGGGAGCTTCACAAACACAGAGTGCTTTGCGAAGGAGTTTCAAAAGGGATTTCAATATGTTCAGTGGAAATTTGGTATTCATTTGTGGATGAATGTGTAACATCAAAATAACATCTATCTATATTTTAGGAGGAAAGTATTCATGAAAATGAAGGAACCTGTAAGTCCATAAATTGTGAGTGGATTCTTTTAAAATCAGTGTGAAAAGAAAGTGGAAGAAGGTGATCATTTCTACTGGTAGTGAGCCATAGAGAGTGGAACATGGAGTGACCCTTGGGAATAAGTGATATAACCCTAAAAATTGTAATGTTATTAATCCTAGGCATTAAAGTAATCTATCACAAACATTATTTTTTGTGAGGTTTAGTGGAGTTGGTATAGAGGCACATCATCGTTGTATGCTCCTTGGACATAGCTTAGTGTGGGTGAGCTAAGTAAAAATATCTCTGTCTGACTGCATGATTCCCTACATTTCATACAAAGCATGAAAATTAGATAATGAATAATTTATGTGATTATAATAAACACACAAGTGAAAACAAATTGAATCTTGTGATAAAGTGGTCAAGATCTAGTGGGGTGGGGAGAATTAAAAAAAAACAATATCCATACCCTGACTCACCCACCTCTCAGGATATATAGGCCCATCATGGTCCTAATATAAATCAATTATTGAATTGTAAAAACATTAAATAGACATGAAATTGAGAAAATCAAATAATGATGTTTATGTAAAAAGCATCTTTTGGATTTGGTTTAAATTACTGGAAAAGTAACTTTAATAAATGCTTTTAATAAAAAATGCCCCTTACCTTGAGTTCAACTCATCACGTAAAATATTTATATTCCAAAATAATAATCATTGGTTAATTAATTACTTTCTTAAGAACCATTTTAAATATTATTATTCTTTTTATATTAGTAATTATTTTGTTACAAAAAAATACTTAATTATTTTTGTTCACATCAGGCGTTTTGTCGATATCCAGTACTCTAGTCCAAAATGAATTTGATAAGAAGTGAATAGTAAATGTGGCCATAATTAAATCATCCTAAAAATAATACTCAAAAAAATAAAAATAACTTTTATAAATCAATTATACTTTTAAATTAAACTATGGTTTTGAAAAATGAATGACTCTATAATCAAAGAAATGGAAGGTTATACGTATGCATGAGCAACATTTTAATTTTTCAACAATAATTATGGAAAGAAGGTAAGAATTATTTTATCTCTCCAAAATTATCATAATATCATTAATATAATATTTATAAATTAAATTTAATTATATATATCACCCATGTGATGCAGTGATACAAAATGAATCACATTGCTTCGTGGAGGTGATAGTTCACACGTACGAACGAACCATGTTATCATTCTCATATTCAAGGAAGGTAGAAAAATAATTGACATATTATTATCTAATAATGATAAATATTTCATAAAAAGAATATATAAACATTAATTACATAATTATTAATTGTTTTGGATAAATTTTAATTGAAAAATAATTATATCAGCTCATTGAGGTGATAGTTCACATGTACGCACAGGCGATTAATTATTTTCTAATTTGATATAATTGGAGGTTAATATGGGTCATGAAACCAACATAATCACATCTCAGTATATTGGGGAAAGTTAATTTTATATTTATCATTGTTTAATGATATTTTATGGAATTGGAAGAAGAAAAAATTGAAACACTTAGCTAAAAATGATACGTCTTCTTTGGACGATCACCTTTGATGAACACCATAACACCTCCAAATATATTTTTATTCCTAAACTAAGGTCTATAGAATTTTTTACGGTATTATATAATGGTATATGGTTAGATATTTTTAGAACCAAAAAATACTTGAGGTATTTGTAATAGATAAGAATGGGATCCCTTTTATAGGAGAGCGGAAGGACTCTCTTTTAATTCTTCAAAATATTAAATTAATATAAATTAATTTTCTATTAAAAAGGGTCCAAAAGATATTTATTTAAATAATAGTATGATTATGTGTTGAAATTATTTAATCCAATAAAATTATACAAGATTTGAGTATTTTTAAACCCTTATCTATTTTAGCTTTTATTGTACCCTTTTTATTTTTATTTTGATATCATGTAATTTACACTTTATGGGAAAATATTATTACCATAAAATTCAAAAAATACCAATAAATCAGTCATTGATGAAATTTTACGACTCCAAGAAATAATTAAGTGGAACTTATTATTTTTATATATTTTATCCTATTTAATAAACTATAGTGTTTTTAAAATATTAATACTATAAATTTTGATGCTATTCATTAGTTGACTTTTTAAAAATATAATAATAGAAAGATGAGTTAGAACCAACAACTTTAAATCATCAATAAAATGTAAATCCAATCTTAAAAATTCATGGTTCACATTAATTCAGTGAAATTATATTTATTAAAATGTTTTTAATATCATTTATTTGATTATTCTATTAATTAAACAATAACTAAATCATCTTTGTTTTTCATTTTAGTTTGATTATTTATTTCCTAAAAATATGAAAATAAATTACAATGATGTAGGTAATCATTTTATCATTCTAAATACTATTCATACTCTAACATATAACTTATATAATGTAACTTCTAGAACCATATGCCACTATATCAATGCTTTGACCCAATGGGTTACAAGGCCTCAAGAGCACCTCCCTGTTAGCCAGAGAATGTAGAATAGTATTAGGAGCCTAAGATGTGATAGTGAGGAGACTATGACCTCATATTAGAGTGTGAAAATAGTGGAAAATATCTAAGTATCCTACATAGCAGTAAAAAAATAGAGTTATGAAGGAGTAAATAAACTGAAATATAATATAATGTAATAATAACTGAAATGTTGTTAAATCCCAAACAATTATGCCATACAATACAGCCCTGGTCACCCAATGAGATGAACATATAGATATAGGAGTTGAAAAAAATAATTTAAATGTATATGTATATATTAATAATGATGAACCAAACCACGTATCTTGTCTCCTAACACCATTGAATTGCTCCAACAGGATCAGAACCACACGAGCAGCTCCACTTGACCATGAAACTCTTGGAATCATCCCTATCCACCATGAAACACATTCTCAGATGAAATGTAGACATAAGGTCTACATGTTAATTGGGGTGCACATGTACAGGTGAGAAAAAATCTCAGTAATCTAACCAACAAGTTACCTATAAATTTGATGCTATAAGTATATGAAAAAGCAACATGCTCAGCCTAGTTGAAACACATATAAAAAGAAGGTAAAATAAATATTATGAAACCACAGTTGAACCCAAGGTACATAATCCCTGTTAACTAGAAAAGTTCCACCATGGAAGTCTATATATATATATACATATACATGTACAGTTCTATACCTACACACATATATATAAATATGAATATTGACTTGTATGTGAAGGAAATAACATAAAACCCACAGATGTTGGTCCTTGGGAGCATAATCCTGATCACCTAGACATCTGATCCCACGGAATTGTGCTATATGTCAAACTAATCAAGCAATATAACATTAATTCAATCCATAGGTCAGTAATATAAATTGGCATATACCTACTTCAACCAATGTTTTAAACATCTCTGAACAAGCTACATCACCACAAGTGCATACTCATCCTAAACCTGGGTTCACCCATACTTGCTTACAATCAAAACAAGGATACCATATAATGATGGTCAATACTATGAATAAGGATACCATAATACGATGTTCAATAATATAAATATTTTTTCAATCAACTATGGCTTATGTCGAGTAGTCACGTGTCAGACCCCAAGGGTTGGATGTAAGGTTTAATGACAAAGGGATCTATATGACAACCCTTCTTTTTAATACAAACATAAACATGATTTATTACATAAAACTTCACTTGATACAACAAATAATATCAAGAGGTTTAGTGTCTTTGGGACTTAATAACAGTACATAATAACTTGAAACATGAAATACAACATCTTTATTTAAAACTTCCTTTTCATGACCACTACATTCCCTCGTACTTAGCATTGCATGGGATAACTTGAGGACATGCATAAGAAAAGGGTGAGCTATAAAGCCCAGCAAGGGAGTACACATGGAATAACATGAGGAGTAAAATACATGTTATACAATAGTAATATCAATAGAGCATAAAATAAGCATGAACATAAAGTCATGATAAAGCATGATAATCATAACATGTAAATGTGGCAACAACACTTAACATGGAATTAGCATGAGCCAAGGCTCATTGCACATGGAGCATGAGTAAATCCTCATTGAAAATAAAGCATGAGTAAAACCTCATTTCACTTGAATTATCATGAGTCAACACTCATTGCACATGACGTTTCATGATACTATACATTACCCAATGCATTGTAGCGCTATAAGGGCGCACCCTTCTTAAACATTTCATTTCATGCATAAGTGTGCCACATGGATCATAAAACATGGATTCATAAAACATAATCATTTATTACACGATAAAGGAATATGGAATTAATACAAGAAACTTTATAATAAATAAGTAAATGAGCATAAAGGTGAATACCCTTGATGGAGAAATGGGCATTGTAATCACTACACAACGACATTGGCTTAGAAAATCGATGCAATTTCGGCAGCGTAACGGTGTGACATAAGAATTCATAAAAAATGGTTGATGAGAGAGAAAGGGGTTAATAATCATATTTACATGTAATGGACAGTAAGGAGGTCATATAGATACATTTCTCAACAATTGTAATGGAATTTAGATTCATGATACAAAAGTATTTCTTGAATGTAAATAAGGAGTGAGAAGTTCCTTTCAGAATTTCGGCATAGTAACGGGTGTACATGGGAGGAATTTAATGAGAGAGAAAGGGGTATACCATCATTCAAACATTAATATGAAAGTATTATGGAGGTGTTAATCCATACCCCAACATTCATAATTGAAATTAAAAGGGCAAAGCAACTTAAAGAAAATTGAACAAAAATGAGAAAGGAAGAAAAAACCCTTACTTGGAAGTTTGCTTCCAAAGGCTAGAGAGAGGCTTCTAAGAGGCTTCTTGGAAGCTTGGGGCACCTTGGGAGGATTCTAGAGTGATTAGGCCAAAGGTTGGACGAACTTCAAAGGCGTTGGGTGAGGAGGAATTGGGAGCATGGGTGGGTTTATATAGGAAAGATGAGAGAATTCTTTATTATTTAGGTTTGGGTCCCCTTATATTAAATTAATCCAAACCACAAACCATCCCATGGTTTTTGCCCATGGTTTTTGGAAAGGGGAAGTGGAAAAAAATATTTTATAAGGCCAAATTCCGAGCTTCTTAAAATAATGAGGTTGCTTATGTGGAGGTGAGTCACACTCCAATGGAAAATAATTTAAAAAGACAAGATGTTTAATAAGTCTTGAGGGGTCCATTAATGTTTTGAAACGTATGTCAAAAAAACCCAAAATTACATTATTTTAATGGTAAAACATATATTGGCCGAAAATAAAGCTTATAGTATTTTATTACATCACTATTGGGTCATTATGATGTCATAAAACACATTATATAATTAAACGGTATTTAATTTTTACCCAAAAATTTGACTGTCTCAGAAAATTATGAAAAATTGACCATTGGATAATTTCGGTGTCCTGATTCCAGAAATAACATTTATTTTATCTAAATAATTTTCTAAATATTTTAATTTTCACTTTTAAAATAAAACCCGACATTAATAAAAAAATCACGGGTTTTGACAGAAATGGCTTTCAAACCTTAATAAAATTTACAATTGAATTCATAAAATTATAAGATGATTTATATTTAATAGAAAATAATTTAATAATAATAATAATATTTCATTAAAATATTATTTAATTCAAAAATCCCTTAATTTAATACAATATAATTTGTTAATTAAATAATAACTAAAAACATTATTTGTACTTTAAAATATTTTTACAATGTATAAATAATGACAAGAAACTATATTCATTATTATAGAAAAAAATAATGTACATGAACATAGTACTATTTATTTGTTACATAACCCCTTAAAACAACCACATAAGACCTAAGGGTAATGTGTGCGATGGTTACAGACTCTTGGGGTGGCTCAGATAACATCGTTCGAGTGGTAATTTCTATCAACTTCCACTTCTCCCGTAGACATTCTCATTCGAGCTTAACATGATGACTCTCAACTTGGGCTTGGTCAAGAGCGAAGCCCAAGGATTCCACCTCTTTTCCGAGCTCTGACAAATGGACTTCGTATGGGGAAATTCTACTGAATGAGTCCATCACTTCCTTTGTCTAAGTAAATTGGATTTGATAAAGTCTTATATTTATACTAATCGTGTGATCACTGTTCAACGGCTATATTAGCAATGGATAAAATTATTATCATAAAACCAAAGAATTTGACATTTTATATAAACATGAAGATAAATTTAATTATATCAAGAGGGATTTCCATTAATGAAACTTTGGGTCATTATAATATACCCACCTTAAGAAATTTCACCCTCGAAATTTTACTTTTCCCACACTAAAACAGATGTGGGTAACTCAACTTCATCATTTCCTCTGATTCCCAAGTCGCTTCCTCAAACTTGTGGTTTCTCCACAACACCATGACGAGGGAAATTGTCTTATTTCATAGAACTTTTTCTCTACGATCTTATATCTTCACTGGTTGCTCCTCATAAAAAAGATCATCTTCCAATTGTACCACCTCAGAAGAGAGTACATGTTAAGGGTCTGGTATGTACTTCCATAAGAGGGATACGTGAAAGACATCATGTACTTTGGCCATAGTTGGTGGAAGTTCTAGTCGATAGTCCACAGCCCCTACACGATCAATAATCTAGAAGGGTCTGATGTACCTTGGACTTAACTTACCTTTCTTTCCAAACCTCATGACCTTCTTCCACAGAGATATGCAAGGAAAAACCATGTCACCAACTTTAAACTCAAGGTCTCGTCGACGGTTATCTGCATAACTCTTCTGTCGACTCTAGGATAACTTGATATGCTGCTGAATGGTTTTCAACTTCTCCACCCTTTCTTCGACCATTTCTGGTCCAAGAAGCGTATTTTCATCAACCGCATCCCAACACGCCGGTGTTCTGCACCTTTTCATATATAGGGATTCATATGGTTCCATTTGGATGCTCGAGTGGAAACTATTGTTATAAGAGAACTCAACCAGAGGAAGATGTTGATCCCATCCACCTTTAATGTCCATTGAGAATTCTCTCAACATGTCCTAAAGTGTTTGGATAGTCCGCTCGGATTGGCCATCAGTTTGAGGGTGATAGGACTTACTAAAGTTCAGTTCAGTATTCAGAGCATGTCGAAGACTCTTCCAAAACATAGAGTGAATCTTGGATCTCAGTCAGACACAATATATAGTGGTACTCCATGAAACCTTACCACTTCCCTGATATATATCCGTGCCATTTGATCCATTGAGAAATCATCCCGAATAGAAACGAAGTGTGTAGTCTTTGTAAGACGATCCACAACAACCCAGATTGCAGTGTTGCCTTTGGATGTCCTTGGAAGTCCGGTGACAATGTCCATGGTGATGTTCTCCCATTTTCATTCTGGTATGGGATATGGTTGCATCATACCCTTAGGCTTCTTCCTCTCTGCATTCACTTGCTGACACACCAGGTACCTTGATGTATAATCAGCGATCTCCTTCATCATATTATCCCACAAAAATATTTCGTGGAGATCTTGATACATCTTTGTGCTCCCTTGGTGAATAGTTAAATATGAACAATGTGCATCATCCAAAAGTTCCTTCTTCAGCTCCAGACATGATGGAACACATAGTCTTTTCCCAAACCGCAAAATTCCTTCTTCATTAACATTAATCTCCTAGGATTTTTCTTTTTTGATGGCTTCCACTTTTTCTTGAATTCACACATCATCCTTTTGAGAATCCTTTAACCTTTCCAAAAGAGATGGTTGAGAAATCATTTGTGAAAGGATTGATGATGTTCCATTCTTTATGATTCCCATGTCTATCTTCATCAAGTCTAAGAAGATTGGATTCTTCTCAATTCTCATCATTGATAGAATTGCTGGGTCTATTCTACTTAGGGAATCTTCCACCTTGTTCTCTTTCCTGTGGTGGTAATGTATAGAACAGTCATAATCCTTGATGATATCTATCTATATTCTCTAGCGCATATTAATCTCTTTCAGTGTGAATATTTATTTAAGACTCTTGTGGTCAGTATATATCTCACATTTCTCCCCATATAGATAATGCCGACAGATTTTCAAGGCAAAGATCATCGCTGCCAACTCTAGATCATGAGTTGGATAGTTTTTCTCATGGATTTTCAACTGCCTTGAGGCATAGGATATTACTTTATCATTCTACATCAACACAAAACTTAATCCCTTCTTCGATGAATCGCTGAATACCACAAAAATTTCTCCACTTGTGGGTAAAGTGAGCACGGGTGCAGTGATAAGCCTCATTTTCAACTCCTTAAAGCATTCTTCGCATTCATCAGTCCAAGAAAAGTTTACTTCCTTTCGAGTTAGCCTGGTAATAGGGTTGGGAAATCATGAGAAATTTCTCACAAATCATCGATAATATCCAGCTAACCCTAAGAAGCTACGGATATCCGTTACAGATATTGGCCTCGGCCATCCCTCAATTGCCTCTGTTTTGGAGGGATCTATAGATATCCCATTGCTTGTGATGATATGGCCCAAGAATGAGACCTCCTTCGACCAGAACTCACACTTGATGTACTTTTCATAGATCTTCTCCTTGCAAAAAAATCTTTAGTTCAATTCTTAAATTATACTCATGATCCTCCTTGGTTTTGGAGTATATTAGAATATCATCTATAAAGGCTACCAAAAATTTGTCGAGGTAATCTCTAAAGACTCTATTCATTAAGTCCATGAAGATTTTTGGAGCATTGGTGATTCCGAAAGGCATTACTATGAATTCATAGTGCCTGTATCTTGTGTAAAAAGCAGTCTTGGGGATATCTTCCTTCTTCACGCTTACTTTATAATATCCCGACCGCAAGTCCACCTTGGATAAGTATTGTGCTCCACACAGATGATCAAACAATTCATCGATCCATGGTAGAGGATACTTGATCTTTATCGTGATTTTGTTAGGTTCACGATAATCGATGAAAATCCGCATTGACCCATCCTTCTTCTTGACGAAGAGGAATGGTGAACCCCATGGTGAATCATTTGGGAATATAAACCCTTTATCCTGATTCTTCTTTAGTTGCTTCATCAGCTCTTCAAGCTCAACAACAACCATTCTATATGGAGTCTTGGATATTAGTAGCGCCCTAGGTATAAGTTCAACTGAGAACTCAACATCTCTTCTAGGAAGAAGACCGAGCAGTTTCTCGGGAAACACTTCCACGAATTCCTCAACAATAGGCATTTTTTCAATGATGGTTTCATCATTGGACTCAATCATCTGATCCAGATACACGTGCTCATAGGGCAGTAATATCCATGCTTGAGATGATATAGTTAAAGGAGATTCATCTTCCTCCTGACACTTGTAAAGAATCGGGGGTCGATTCTCGATATGGAGTGTGATTTCACTCTCCCGAAAATTTATGTTGGCTCTATATAAGGAAATCCAATCCATGCCAATAATTGAATCAAATTCCACCAAAGGGAGTATGATGAGGTTTGTCTGGATATTCAATCCATAGATTATAAAAGGGGAGGACCTATATTCATGGGATGCAATGATGGCACCATTTGCCTTACTCACTGACATCTTCACTTACATGATTTGTGGTGGTTCTGGGATTGTTCTACTAAACTTTCGAGATATAAAATAATGCGTAGAACCTGAATTAAAATGTATGTTTTCTATTCTTGAATGAATAACTAGCGGACCTATCACCACTTCTTTGTCGGGGTTCACTTCGACCGAAGTGATGGAAAAAGCTCTTCCTTGCTACCTTGGAGGTTGCTGGTTGCCTCTGAAAACCCTTGGATTAGGGCACTGATTTGAAAAACGCCCCTGTTCTTTTCATTTGTAGCATTGACCAACGTATTTAGGTTCGAATGTAGCGTTCCTCTCCTCTGTCACAGCCACGGGTCTTTCTTGCTGACAATTAATAGCTTGGTGCCCTTCTCTTCCACACCGGAAGCATTTCCTCATCCGCTTAAGGCAATTTCTAGGGTGCTTCTTTCTGCACTTTTGGCAAGAGGTGTGCTAGATCTTCTTAGCACCTTTGGATTTATCCGTCGAACCACGAGTATTGAATTCCACTTTACGCTTTTTATCCCCTTGATACCCCTGTGATTCCCCAATCTCCATTTCAACCTTGAGGGCACATTGGACAATTTCATCATATCTGTTGAAGTCACGGATCGATAATGCTTTCCGCAGTCTAGGTTTCAGCCCACCAAAGAAGCGTCACCTTTGAATTCAGGGGTAACGACAAAGCCAGAAGCGTATCATGAAAGCCTTGTGAAGTTTTCCTCGTATGCTCCAATATATTCTTCGTCCTTTTTCTTGAGGTAAAGGAAGTCCCTTTCCATCTTAAGCCGGAGGGTGTGAGGAAAATATTTATCGAAAAACATCTTCCATAAATTCTTCCATTCCAATGCTTCGATCTCCTCTTCAGGCTTTGAATTTCTGATCAACGTCCACTATTGATCATCTTGTCCCTCCATATGATAAGAATCCATGAGAACCTTCTCTTGTTCAGAACATTGAAGGATGGAGAATATCTTTTCAATGGAGTTGATCCATTGTTCAGTGATCCTGGGATCAGATGATCCACTAAAAGTAGGAGGCCCTTATCTCATGAATCTCTCGATAGCGACTTGTTCTTTCTTAGGGTGGTTGAATGTTCCTCTTGACCTGTGTTTCTATTAAAAACTTGAGTTAGCTGAGAGATAAGCGTGACAAAGTTCGCGATTCCCGCTCCCATTGGATTGGGAATCTCATTAGTACAGTCATCACACAGATCTTCACAACGGTTGTTAGCCTGAGTCTTCCTATTACTGGCCATTGGCTGGAATAAAAGGAAAGTTAAGGGTAACACATAAAGGGTAATCCAAAGACAAATGTTGATGACTTATAAATAAACTTTTACTTCCTTAACTCATGAGTATATAGGATTTAATCTAGGATTTTCATGATCTACTTTATAACAGATATTCTTAGGGGAATTTTTTTTATTCCCTTGATAAGGGTTCATACTAATCATGTGAATTTAGAAAAACATATCCCCTGGGAGTGTCATAACGAAGAGTGCATCAAGGCCTGTTGTCGTGCACTAGTTCCCGTTTGAGTCTTGCTCAAAGCGGTGTTTTCAGGTTTTACCCCTTGGATACATCTGTTCCAGAGCCGCCTCTACCTTCTCGTATCCAGACAGGGATGTATTTTTTTGATAAACCACTTACTCAATACTTACCAAAACTTAGGGATGTTTTTATTATACTTAGTCTTGTCTCTAAGGCTTTACTAAGGTTTTCTAGTCCTAATCCCAAAAAAACTAAACCTATCCTATGATACCAACTATGACAACCTTGTTTTTAATACAAACATAAACATGATTTATTACATAAAACTACACTTTATACAACAATGAAGATCTAGAGGTTCAGTGTATTTGGGGCTTAAGAACATTAAATAAAAATTTAAAACATGAAATACAACATCTTTATTGAAAACTTCCTTTTCATGACCACTACATTCCCTCGTACTTAGCATTGCATGGGATAACCTGAGGACATGCTTAAGAAAAGGGTGAGCTATAAAGCCCACTAAGGGAGTACACATGGAATAACATGATGATTACAATACATGTTAGGAAATAGGCATATCAATAGAGCATAAAAGAAACCTGAACATAAAGGCATGATAAAGCATGATAATCATAACATGGAAATGTGGAAACAACACATATTAAAATAAAATGGATCAGAAGATGGATCCCATGTAATATCATCTGAGAATAACAACTAGAATAATAGATCCCAAGAAGATCGTACAACCACCCCAAAAGAAAGAAAGATACATCACATCAATATAAATATCCAAAAACTAGGAATCATCATCGGTAACCACTGATACATCAACAATAAACATGTAATGCTTAAAAAGTAGTGTGGGTGGAACGAAAACCCAACCCAACACAAGTGCCACATCCCCTACGTATCATAAGTTCAACACATGTTCTATGGTCACACTCGCTACCATCTATACCTAAATCCTATGTATAGATTAGTGTTAGTCATACAATGGGAACCACTAGTTCCCTCATACCAATCACTGAAGAGGAATCTTACTCTGTATCCTTAAACAGTATATAAGAAAAGGAATCCTAGAAGGGAATCCCTATATTAGTACGTAAGAAAAAAAGAAACCCTCATGGTATCCTTGGTAACAGTAGGAGGATATAGGATTCCTATAATGGATCCTCTAAGTTGACACATAAGAAAAGTATTCCTATAAGGGATCTTCAAACTGAAATAAAGACTAAGGCATCCTACACAGGATCATCAGATCAATATATAGGTAAGGGATCCTTCAACGGAATCCAAAAAATAGCTCATAAATAGAGGAATACCTCAGGGGATTATTGTAGGAAACTTATCTCATATCCTCAGAGGTCATAAGGGAATGTCTTACAAGGGGAACATACTCAAAAGAATAGGTCACATGAGATAGATCATATGAAATCATAGATCAATGTGTTCAAATTGTTTTGTCCAAACACACAACCTACCATTCACATTAAATTATCTCTATGAGGAGACTACTTCATTTGATTACTGGATGAAGAACTACTCCATTTAGATAGAATCTGTAAAACACCAAATTTGTGTCCTCATAACACTCCACGGGTTTCACCATCATGATCTATGAAGAAACCCACTAAAAATGGTCTACTCATGGGTTCAATTCCAAAACTGGGGAACAAAACAAGAGAAGATCCTCAATGTGTACCAAGGGAGGAGTAAATGGTGTTTAGATACCACACATGACATGCACCCTTAGATCACCACATGGGCATGTACTCCCACCGGGTTGACCATGTAATCACCCAAGGCACATGACGTGTATGGCGGGTACGTGGATTGTACCTTACATGGGCTACATAATCATGTCCATTAACTATGATGGTCAGATATGTAGCTGAAAAATGTACTTTTACATAATGTGCCACCCACACAGGGTCTAGTCATGTGCATTACATTACCAAATACCGCTAAAAAGGTTCACCTGGATGGGTATACAGCTACACGTCTAAGTATCCGTACATAGAGTGTATGGCCCCATACATAGAGTGCACTCCCAAAATATAATATTCTCTAAAATAAAATAACACATTATGTGTCATCCTAGACTACACGATGTGTTGATGGGATTTCCCGAACAAAAAACCCCCATATCGTCCAAAACCCATGTTTCTATCCCAAAACAATATATCATCCATTTAGTGGTTGTTAAAAGGCATAATTTGAATTAAAAACTTGAAAATTAAAAACCTAAGAGTTTTTTGGGTAATATAAAAAATGGACTACATTTTCACAGAAACTGTCGAAGCTTCGTTCAAATCTGCAGTCCAAAACTTTTTCACGATGATCCAATGTGTCGAGAGCTTTACAAAGGCACCCCTCTTACCTTCGCCCTCTCTATATTTCACCCCCTCTCATTTAACCCTTGGTAATGTGTCATATGAGGAGGATCCAAAAGTTTATGCAATAAGTAAGGAAGGAAAAGAATGAAAAAAATAAAGATAATAACAAAAAGAGAAAAAAAAGATAAGGGGGCTTAGGTCGGCCATGATTCCCAAGTTGAGTTTATGCCCCACCTGGGATAAAAACCCCATCTCGGACACAACAGAAAAGAAAGAATCTCTTTATAAAAATAAGTTTGAAATATATCTCTGAACGAACCTACATGAACAATTAAATATTTAATTTATTAAATATTAAATAATAATTATTCTGCTAAAATTTTAACAGCGCAAAATTTTACCAAACACCTTTTTAGGGTAACCACCATATTTCAGAACCAGCAGAGAGGTAAAAACTTATTTGAGATCATATTCGAGGGGAAAAAACAATTTTACTCAATTTCAAACAACTAAAAGAAAAATTCAAATTCTTTCTCAAAATTGTAGTACGAAAAAAAAAACGATTCATTACATACTCTCCACCAAAAACTATATCATCTCTAAAAATCCTGGAGGAAAGAAAAACAACCATTCTCCCTTCCCTATAATCATCCAAATAAATATATCTGGAATTTCCAAAGACAAACCTCATAGCATCAACAAAAATCTCATATGATGAATATTTTTAACTATGAACGATTATTACTCCCCACCATAGGAACTCCCTTACCGTCATCTGAAATCCATACTCTGAGCTCAACAACCCATTAAAACACCAAAGATCAACAAAAAAGAGGGTCACCACATTCATGTAGACAATGGTGCACTCCCTATCATTTGGATTACCTTACACCACTCCTTGAGTATACCCTTAACAAGTTTCTTCCTCCACCAGGGAAGAACATTTAGAAAGGAAAAATAGATTAGTGTAGGACTGACGTTCTCTCATCATGGTCTAGAAAAATCAATATAGGGTATGATCATCTCTAATAAGATTATACTAAGATTATACAATAGGGAATTTATTGATCCCTCTAATCTACGCACATCATCCTATAAACACCAAACCAAGATTCAAACATATGTCAACCTTCTCACGGCACCCTAATGTCACCTCCACCATGGAGTTACATTCCTCACAACATTTGGGAACCTATCCCATGAAAAGTCTTGAAGCATCAGTCCTCGACTCACACATTTCCAATGAACGATTCATATTCAAATGAAACCACACACAACATACATGTATCTTTATCACCTAACTCATAATCTATATAGTCCTCCATTACAATGATATGACTATAGTGTTACGCGGCATTTTGTTTCATTAATAAAGAAGCTCCCTTGGAACTGATCTTCATGATATGGTACCTCACCTATGCCTTGATTTATTCTGTGAATGTCGTCACCCAACTTCATTCTAGTAATGAGCATCTATATACACTCTAAATATATTAGAAAAAATGAAAACACTAGTCAACTGGGCTAGGAACCTGACCAGTCCGGCTCATAAAATCTACTCTTGAAAACAAAACTACTGAAAGTTCATACCGAAGGGTGAAGGAATCAAAATTACTATAATGAAAACCCCATGAACCAACCATTCCTTGATCTCAAAATGAGTGTAAAACATGTCTCATTACCCTAAAAGAGAAACTATAAAATATTGGCCAACTAATCACACATTGGTCTCCCTCAAAAAAAAATAGACGTCGACCTACAAATGACTTAGTAAAAAATAAGGGCCCATAGGTATCACATTTAGCCCGACAGAACAAGCCTCACAACTGGGTCTCAAGGTCTAACCACCTAGCCTAAAAGATAAAACCTGTCAAAATAAGGTAATGATCACAATGAACTATGTGGGTCAAAACTGAAAAAAAGCCTACAAGGGACATATCCAAACTGAGCATCCTAAACGGTAACTACTCCTTCGAGATCATAATAACAACAAAAAACATAAACTGAACTGAAACCCATCGGGAATCCGTACATGGAAATAACCCTGAAGATCCAGTTCAAAACAAATTACCCTATATCATTGACATCATGCTCAGTGATCTAACTATATAACCAAATACCTAAGAAAAAACATTGTACAAGGGGTAGAATAGAAGGAATCACACGCCATATCAACATACTAGGTCACTGCAACTCTTTTTCACAAGGATTGAGCCATCATACTCAAACAAAAATGCCTCAATTTAGATTAAAATAACCTTCAAGCAGAATGGAATATATATACGTAATTAGGACCAACTGAATAGCCCATGGTCATCAGTAATATTCGTATTCTAGAAGGCATATATGATGTTAATCCTACTAAAAAAATATGATGCATGGGACACCTCTTTCCTTTTCCATCCATGATATAAAATCCATACAGGGTATCTTTCTAATGGATAAGAGAAAAAGATCAACAATAAATCATAACATCCGTGAATCATGTGCATTTCTCAAGGATAAAATCATATAAAAAATTAACATCATAGATCATAATAATAATCCCATGCCCTTACAACGTGGACTCCCAATCAGAACATGTGTTCTCGACGCATCAGTATGATATCCATCAGAAGTTCAGCTATGTTTCGAATTCTCAAGCCTACCATATCCCAAATAGTAAAGACTAGGAAATGAAATCCTCTAATACCACATTGTAACATCCCAACCAAGATTTCACAAAACCGGTGGTCTGAGATGGAGTGTTATGAGGCCACAAGAACGCCTCTCCATACACCAGAGGCGTCTGATTAACAATGAGGGAATAAGAGGCGACAATGTGGAGATTATGACCTCACATCAATGTGAGAATACATCAGAAAACATCTAATTTTCATACACAATTGAAAATAAATAGATTTTGGAAGTGGTAAATAAACTAAAATAGAACATGATATAACAATAAATTAAATTTTGAAAAATTATGAATAGTTATGCCATATAATACAACCTTTGTCACCCACTAAGATGAAAATGCAGATTCATGTGGACAAAATAAACATAAAGTAAATGTATAAGGATCTTCTAATGACTCTGTGCCAAACAACATACTCTGTCTCCTAACATTATCAAACTGCACTAGCCTGATCAGAATAACATGAGAATCTCCACTAGATCATGCAAATATGTGCCTCATCCCTATACACCATGAGACTCGTGATCAACAATAAATGTAGACATAAGGACTACATATAAACCATGGTGCATGTGTAGTTGTGAAAAGAATCTAAGTAGGCCACCCCAAAAATCAACATATAAATGTGTTTCTATATGTGTATGAAAAAAAATGTTCTCAGCCTAGCTGAAACATATTTAAAAAATGTAAAACTAGGTATGTGAAACCACATTTGAGACCTGGGTCTATAATCCATATCAACTAAGAATGTAAAACTATTTATTTACATATATATATATATATATGTAAAATGTATATTACCATATGTATACATATATAAATAAATATGAATATTCATTAGTATGTGAAGAAAATAACATGACACCAATAGTTTCCAATCCTTGGGTTCAAAATCCTGATCACCTGGACACCTTGGGCAAGAGAACAGTGTTGCAATTCATGGCACTAAAGCTGTATATCAGTAATTTGATCTCTGGGTCTGAAATACCGATAAAAAATTACCTTATTCATTCAATTATAGAGATATCTATAATAATGCTACATCACCACAAGGGGATACTTGTTATACACCTCGGTTCACCCGTACTGTCCTCCAATCACTAGAAGGATACTCTATAATGAATCAAAATCTTGTTAATAATGATATTGTATACCGATTGTTGATATTGTAAAGATTGTTGCAACTAACTATGACAGATGCTAAGTAATCATGTGTTAGACCCCAAGGACCAGATCCAATTTATAATGATCAGGTCATCCACATAGGCCAATGCGGTGTAATCAAAAGTATAACATCCTCCTTGGTTGTTCCATATAATCAATTTTTTTCCCACTAAGGTCCAGATCTATGTTATATAATAAAAAGGAATCCTTATTGAGTTCATAGAGAATCTTGATGGAAACACGATGATGGAACTTGTTGGAGTCCTTGTAGAATTTATAAAGAACATGTCCTATGTGAGACCAAGTAGGCTGGATCCAAGGGGTTACAAGTCCCAAGGAAGACCATGGAATCAATAACCAAGGATAATTCCCAATCCAAGCATCTACTATAGTGTCACGATACAAGGATAAGCATCCAATGTATCCATAGAAACAACACGCCTATCAGTCAATATAAGTCATTACTATATCATGGAATCCATGTATCACTCAAGGAATACAATTCATCAACCCACAGAGTCCATCCAAAGCATTCCAACAATGGGAATACAATAATAAATCAATCATACAAGTCATCTAGATATAAAGAGAAAAATTTTATAAGTCATCTATATCACATATCAGTCCCTAATGGTCCGATCTAAGGAACTCATCCAAGGAATCCACCTCATCATGTAATTATCCAAATACGGATTACCGGAAACACCTTTGTAAATACCAAGAATATAATAGTAAACATATACATCAAGTCTTCATATCCAAGTCTCAGGTTGTACCTATGGGTATAAAACACATATGAAGATAACCTGGCTTAGATGATCGATCCCACATAAGCATGTATGGGAATCCCAACCATCATAACATATCCCTAGAAGATCATCTAGGAATCCAAAAATAATAAAAAATCCTTGCATCAGGCTCAACAACCACAAGCTAGGAATCACCTTTGGTAACCACGGCTACATTAGAAATAATCATGGGAACCATAAAAAAGGAGTATTGTTGGCTTAAACTCCCTACCCAATACTACATCCACATCCCCATGGGCTCACAAGTTCACAATGCATTCTAAGGTGACACCTACTACCATCTCTACAAAAACTATATGTACAGCTCATGGTTGGTCAATAAATGGGCACCTGTAGGGAACCTAAAGCAAAATACTAAAGTGCCATCCTATTTTGGATCCTTGAATGGTAAACAAGAAAATAGATCATACAAGGGAGATCCAAATTCATCCAGTAATCAAAATAATCTTTCATTGTATCTTTGGTTACAACAGGAGTATAAAGGTATCCTTTAGAGGATCCCGTAATTCAATATATAAAAAAGGATTCCTACAGGGGATCCTCCAACAGAAACAAGACGGATGCATCTGACATAGGATCCTTAGAATGATATATCTCTAAGAGATCCTACAAGATACTCCCTAGAATATATTTTAAACAAAAACATTCCTTATGGTATCCTCAAAAGAAATTGGTCTCACGACCTCATAGGCCAGATGTGCACATCACACAAGGGGAGATGTCCTCAAAATCCTAGGTTATAGGATATAGGTGAATACTCATCTCATATCAAGGTATCTAAAAAAGTTTTCATTAACAACCAACATATAATTCACATTCAAGTCTCTCTCTCAGTATATTAATGAATTCAATTACTATAGCAAGAACCTCTAAATTTAGATAGATTCCTAAAAACACCCATTAGGAGTCCTGAGAATGCTCCTCGGGGTTCACAATCATGATATACAAGGAAAACAACTCAAAATGGACAACTCATGTGTCCAATTCCAACACCAGGGAACGATACAAGAAAATTCCCTAAACCAGTACCGAGGGAGGCTTAAATAGAATATAGACACTATGACATGTACACTTAGATAACAATATGAGTGTGTACTCCAGTCATCATGATCTTGTAAATTCCCATAGTACACAACGTGTATGTTGGATACTTGGTGTGTACCTTACATGTGGTACCTGCCCATGTCCCTCAACTAACTTGGCTGGATACTTATGCATTCCATGTACATCTATATGGCGTTCCATTCACATATGATCTATTTATGTACTCTACACGACCATGTACTCCTACACGGGTTCTACAAACTGGGTACTCTGCTACCCAAGTGAGTATCAATACGTGGTGTGTATGAAACCATACATGGATTGTTCTCCCAAAAAATCATCTTCCCAGAATGGGAAGAATACTCGACATGTCACCCTGGACTACTCAATTGGTTTAGGTGTTTTCCCAAATAGATACTCTCAGATCACTGAAACACATGTTTCTACCTCAAAAACGAAATATCAGGCCCATAAGGGCCATTAGAAAGAATAAGAGGGGTTTTAAAACATGACAATGAGGAGTCCAAATGTGTTATTCAATGACACCCCTCTTCCTATCTAGATCTCTCTCATAATCCCTCTCTCATTTCTCTCTTGATCTAGAAGCATAAGAAGAAGAGAAATAGGCATACGAGAGAAGGAAAGAAGGAAAATAAAGAATGAGAAATAAAATATTGAAAAAAAGCAAAATAAAAAGAAAAGAAAAAAGGCAATGGATAAACCCAATGCCCAACTCGAGTTTATGTCCCACATTTGCTAAAATCGCTATTTACAACTCAACAGTGGTGAAAAAATCTCAATCCAAAACTAAATTAAACAGATATCACCGAACAAACCGACGTGAAAAATATACTATTTAATTTATTAAATATTAAATTTTAATTATTCCTCTAAAATTAGAATTGCTCATAATTCCACAAAATTCTGATCTTAGTGTATAAACCCTATTTCGGGGCCAAATGAGTGGTTAAAAAGATTATGAGATCATCTTATATTAGAAAAGAACATTTTACACCATTTAGAAAGCAAAAATAAAAAAAATCAAATTTATGGTCAAAATTGGAATTTTAAAGAGCACAGTTCCTTACATATAACCCAATATTTAAATTTTTATAGTTATGAGAAACAATAATACGAAATATCTATCTTTACTTTAAATAAAATATTATAATTATCAAAATCACACTCAACTGGCTTCCAATGGTCATGATTTAGGCTTAATAATTCTTTTGGATGAAAAAAACTCATCTAATGAATTTAAGAAAAGTGTTAGGTTAATTTTAAAATATTTTTAATATTATTTTTAAATTTAATTCTGTAATTTACCCTTAACAATAGTAATAAAAGTATTATTAATGTTACTATTCAAAATGGCTAAAAATATAAGAGATGTATTTACATAATTTGAATATTCTGATTCAAAATATGCAATCCATTTTTTAAATTCAAAACACAGAATTGGCAGAAATTAGTTAAAAATTAATCCCATTGATGGAATGAGAAAATATGTTTTTAAAGTAGAAACTTTAAAAAGTTAACATTGTTTTTATGTGAAATTTTGATGTAAAATTAATTACAATGACCTAAATTGTATTTAATGATAAAAAAATTAATCTAATTTTACTTTAATAATAGTTAAAAGTTTCATTTTACTGTCTAAATAAATTATATGAAAAAGCAGTTTTGAATTAAAATTAAGTATTTCTCACAATTTATTAAAAAATAGAAATTTATTAGAAGAAATTGAAAAATTCATCCAACATAAATTATGATATTATGATTTCAAATAATGAGTTTATTTTTTCAAATAAATTTTACAAAAGTAAAAAATAGTTGATTTAAAAAAAAGTGCTCTATCAAAAGGTGGTAAATAATTTTTTTCAAACAATGTTTTAAACCATAAAAATATATTTATAATTAATGTTAATAAATTTTTTTATATTTTAATTATTATACATTAATACATATAAAAAGGATTATTCAATAATTACATGGGTTGTTACAGTGAAAGAGGAAAACTTGTGGGGAAGTGGTTATGGGGTACCATTTTATATATATTTAGGTTATAAATATTATGGATATACTTTTTCAATATTTAGTGACTATGAAATAGTGAGAATGGGAAATGAATAGTATTCCAATTTAGATGAAGAATTAGTTTTTTTATATATTCATTGGAATTTAGTATACTTATTTCAAAAAAATTGTGAGAGATTTTATGGAGGATCCAATTGAGTATACAAGTTATGATCACCATATTTATATGAAAAATAATGTTCATGTTAGCAGGATATGGTTAGTGATTGAATTAGACATTACTAGTTTGAGGAGTTTTCAGGAGTTTTTGGGGATTATTGGCCTCTACCAAGGATTTATCTCCTTTTAATTTTAATTTCTTTTATATCCAGTTATGTATAATTCCAGGTCATATATTGAGATTTATTCCTTAGTTATTATGAGGTGTTTTTTATTGTGGCCGTTCTCATCTTAACTATTACTTACAAAAAAATAGGAGTGTAATACCTACCATGTGTGTTATTATATAACCACGGTAGTAGTCACTATATTCTATCCTATTAGAGGTGATCTTCGGGTGCCATTATTTATCTTTCAATATTATTGGCATGGAAGGGGTTCCTTTGGAGGGAGGGGGTCCTCACATAAGAGACCTCTAGTTTATCATTATGGGATGATATTTTTCCTTATCAAGGGTTTTTTTAAATATCATTACTACCTTTAGTTTTTATAAAATGATCTAGTATTTGTTAGATGTTGTTGTTCTATATAAGTGGAGCTTCAGTGATAGTTAGAATTAAGTCCTTATTTAAAATAAAAATGTCATTATCTTCCCAAATATGAAAAAAAATTATTTTAAATTGAAAATTTGGTATTTTTAGGAAATAAATAAAAATAAATAAAATATATAAAAAATAGTAATTAATATTTATAATTAATTTTTTAAATTTAAATTTATTTATTTTATTGATTTTTCCAGAAAAATAACATTAAAAATTAAATAAATACTTTTTAAATCATTTTTTAAAAACCCTACTTGAAAACATAATTTTTATATCATATTTTAAAACCAATATGAACATGTTTTTTTATGTTGTGATTATTAATATCTGTTAAAATATGATGTAAAGAATGAAATAATGAAACAAAAAAAAATTAATTTGATTTTCAACAATTTTATAGATACAATATATTTATTATATAATATAAAATTGTTGAGGATTTTATTTATTAATCAATATATAATATTTATATTGATACATGAAGTCATAAAATCTTATATATTGGTTTATTTATAGGATATTCAAAGGAAAATCAAGGCTTATGATGTTGTCTCTAGTTCTATGAAAGGTGTATTTAGAGACATATCAAGGAATATATTCATATATATTATATTATGTATGAAGTTTTCATAGAGGTATTAATAAATGAAAAAATACATAGTGATCTATGAATAGGTTTTATGGTAAGGAATTAGGGGATACAATTATAGTTACTTATATATAGTTTCATTCTCCTACGGATGTGAAACATCTTATCCAACATAAAAGAATAATGTTTCGCGAGACTAAATGTTTGTTGGAATTTAAAAACTATATTTTTATTTCTTCAAATGTTTGATTTTTTTCAAGATTGTTTTTTCCTTGTTTAGTTGGGGCTGGGGTACTAGTGGCATGTCCATGTTTAAAATAAAATTATGTCAGTATACAAAAATATATTATAAAAAAATATTTTTTAAAAAAAATTAGAAATATGTGTTTTTAAATTAAATTAAAATATTAACATTAAATAAATAATAATTATTATATTAAATAGTTATTCATTTAAATTTACAAATACATTCTTAATTAGTGTTTTTAAAAAGATTCATAAAAAAGTAAAACGAATTTTTAGGTTATTTTTTAAAAAACTACTATGAAAACATATAATGAACATAGATATTTAAAACTATTTTGAAATCTAGTTTGAAAATATTTAATGTATGTCAAAAGGGGATATTAAAATTGAAATAATGGCATAAAACCCATTTTTCTATTATTGTGACAACATTGATAGAAATTATCTAACATAGTGTTACAAATGATTTTATTTATTGATCTATTCATGGGATGTATAATGATATATTGTGTTACACCATCACATATCATATTCTATGTATATGATATCTAAATGGACATCAAGTCATATGATCATGTATCTTATTTAATATATAGGACGTTTAGAGAGATATCAATGCATATGATCTATATCTTTTATTGTGTATGATATTTCTTTAGAGTTATTAAGGTATAAAAATATATGTGTCAATCTATGTATTTGTTGTTTTCTATGTAATTGAGGGATAAAATTAATGTTTCTAACAAATGGTTCTAGTCACTTATTGATTTGACAACTCTAGTTAAACATAATAGGTTTGTGCCATCCCAATCTGATGGTTCATTGTAATGTCACAACTAATTTTCTATTTCATTAAAGGATCTAGTATTAGAAGAATCACGTGCATTCGAGGACTAAAATGGTATTTTAATCCCACAATGAATTGATATGGTTATTAATATTGATTGTTGGGTTGTGTTTTTTATATAAAAACGAGGTTCAATTAGGGGTCTAATACCAATGCTATCATTATACAAGAACATTGATACACTTGGAAATCACTCCATTTTTTAAATAATTTTTGTGGATTCTAGTAAGACACCAAGATCACACCCTACATGAGAACCTTTATGCAGATACAAAACACATGGATTTACCAAAAGAATCTAAAATTTGTTATGGGATATGATCATAGTGATAAAGATGTTCAAGGTAACCATAGTGGTTTCAATGATAGGTAGATTTAATGTGATTATTGGAAGGTCATAGATGACCTAATTGTTTTATTCATTCTTTTATTTTTATTATTTTATTCACAAGAATAATAATCATGTTATATGCTTGTAGAATCATTATTTATTTCTTGAGATGTGTTGTTATTATAGATTCATCATAGATGATGGTGTTTTTATTGTAATTTCATGTGGGAACCCTGGTATTTATGTCTTTCCTACATTATGTTTATTGACTACTCTTTGAGGGAATAATCTCTTAAATATATATTTTTAAGCCTCAAAATTAGTAAAAATCTATGGAATATGAGTAGGAATGTATCACGAGATATTGATATATGATGGGATATTTCCCATTGGTTGTAGAAAAAGTCATTAAAATATAAATAAAAAAGAGAATGAAAGTTATAATCAAAAACATATTTGAATATTTAATTAAAAAAAATTATATTATTCCCCAAAATATTTAAATTTACATCCTCCATAGGTATTTATCAACATTTCTCATAAGGGTATATATACAATTTTGGGTTTAATTATAGAATATTTATTTTATTTCTACATCAATAAAACTACAATTTTACCCTTGATATATAAAAAACGACAGTAACTTCTATGTCTTCAAAAACTATTTCAAATTAAACTCTGGTCACCACATTAAAAAATTTATTTCACAATAATAATTTTACACAGTGTTATCTTATATTTCCATCATTGAAACATAATTAAAATATAATAATAATAAAATAAACTGTTTCATAATATTATTATTTCATATGAGATTATTTTTTTAAATAAATTTCAACAATTCCAAAATCTATCAATAAAATACTAATGAACTAATTCATAAATACAAAACATTCTCCTTTTGATCTTCAATATCTGCAATATGATAAACAAATTTCAAATTATCCTCAATTTCTAGATCAATTAAATCAAAACTACATGTTAGATCATGGTAGTAATATTAAGGATTAAACATGTGATCAAAATCATAAACCTATGCCTATAATTTAACCTTGTAGTCAATACACTCTTTCTTACTAAGGAACCATATAAAATTGTAGTATTTTCTTATAATCACATGATGTTTGTGTGTGTTTACATCTGTGTGGGTGTGTGTGTGTAGATATAGCGGAAAGTACTCCCTCCCAAATATAACATCATAAAAAACACAAACCATTAATAAACTAAATAACCAACACAAGTCCAAGAACACCATGCCTTGTCTCTCAACTATATGTTATACATATCCATGACATCATCACATCATCAACCTCATCACATAATTGGTGAAGGGATAGAGAATGCATTTAAGTATTTGAATATCTATCAATATATGGACATTGGGTGAAGATCATATTACACTTAATGGAATTTTATATTATATTCATTTTCAACTAATAAAAGATAGTGTACACTTAAATTAAAATTTATCACTTATCATTTATCATTCAGGTATCATATCATTTTGTAACACCAATAGCTTTTTATTGTATTCGGACACCCATAATCCATTATATCATCCAGTCAATTCACATATACAATCCAAAAAACAATTCATAGATAGATAATAACTTCTTATAGATACCATACATTCCCCCCAATTAAAAGAAAATTAGAATAATCCTTTTAGAGTTTACATCATCATAATAATTACTTATATCATAGCAATCACTAATTATCATCACGAACCTTATAAATTTTAGAAATATTACCTTTATTGAGATATTCTATCTAAAAACTACCATATACATGCATACATCCATAAAAATACATAATATCATCATTATAGAGGTTTTTCATAGGGTTTCATAGATTTTTCTAATCATCAAAATTATTGGAATACCCATCATCTACTATAACATACCCACATTAATAGAGTGAGGGAAGGTGGAGCTAAGAAAGACCATATATTGACACATCATATACACCAATGTTAGTCTGAAGATTAAATTAAATTTCCACTAGATTTTAACCCAATCCCCATATAATATTAAATGAGCCTCATCCTTTTTTTTAATATAAACCAAAGAAGAATTATTAATATTATAATGTTCTTTAAGGTGGAACAAGAACCATTCTATTTGGTATTCATAATTCCAAACATCAATTGTTTTTAATATATTTCCTAATTATTATCATAATTCACTTTTAATTCAAACAATTACATTTTAGTTCACATAAATCATTAATCAATAAATTGGACCAAACCTCGAATCATCACATAAACCCAAGGTAATATCTCTAATATAAATCTATCTCTAATATATCAATGTCAATCACCACCATAAAAAAATATTATTTTTTCAAAAAATAATTCATATATTGTAAAATAAATAAATAAATCCCCAAATTAAAAAATATTATGTTTCATAGTTTTTCTTCCAAAATTTTATATAAGGGGATGTCCAAAATATAAAAAATCATTAAATCAACCAAACCGAATCTATTCCACCCATAAACATAAAAACCTGAAAAACTATATTAGATAATGTGGGATAAATTCTTTTTTTTGAGTCAAATCATGTTTGTTTGTAGGGTTACTATTTTTTAATTGATCAGACCTGACCCCCCATATTTTAGTATAATAATATTTCATACTCTTGATTTTAACCATTTTAATAAAATTAAATTTGGGCTACCTAAACTTGGACATGAAATATATTATTTGTTCAAATGATTTGGACTAAATATGGGATTATTAAAAAATTATTTCTTTTATAATAAGATATTTGAATGATTTTCTTCCATTGAAACTATATTTATTGGTTTTCATTAAAATCATTATATATTTATCTGAATTTTAATTTTTTTTTATTACCCAAACTGAACCACCATTTAAACCAACTCAAACCACTATATTGAGTTTTTTTAAACTAATTTAATGGTTTTCGGAATATAGGATTAAAATGTTATCATTCACCAAATATGGGTCGGGCGATATTTATCTTTAAACCAAACCAACCCACCACATGGAACACAATTAATCTAATTAATGGGAAATAAATTAATTTAATATTCAATTATGTACTGAAAAAATTATATAAAATTTATTAAATTCACATTTTATACTTCATAACAAGAAAATAATCTAGAAACATTTACTAATTTTGGGAATATAAAATTTGGGCGTCCACAAGTTCTGTTAGTTGGTCACCATGTTATCCATGTATTCAAAACTAATAGGCCTTATAGTGAGCCTCATTAGAAGTGAAATGTTTATTAGTGATATAGGTGGGTGATAGAGGAATGATTATTACAAATTATGGGTGATTGATTCTACCAAGGCTTGTTATGATGAAACTCTCCTTGAAATTTAATTCTTAATCACCAAACTGGTAGCACTGTGGGTTGTAAGAAAATACCCTTTAGGATGAAATGGTGGATTTTTAGTCCACACTATCACTTGTTGGGGAGTAACCCTTAAATGTGATATATAATAAATAGAGTATTGGACGTGGATTTTTCTATGCATAAAAATAGTTCCTCTGATGATTTTTGAATAATAGAGTGGAATATTTGTTTGATATAGGGGTTAAAATTCTTGAAAATCTTATTTTTCAATTATATGGACAATCTTTTTTATATATATGGGAATAAATATTAAGAAATAACATTCAACCATTTCATATTTGTTAGACACCTATTCTTTAGAGGGATAATTTTTGAAAATTTAATAACTTTCCTAAGTTGAAACCTTATTGAATAAGTGTCCCAGATCATACCCACTTAGTGTACAGATGTGTTTGTTAGATTTAGTTTGAACACATCAACTGTTCAGATTATACCCATTTTGTGGGCTGGGTAAACCATCATGATGAACATATTTTATCTTTAGAATAAAATGATATATACCTAATGGTATTTAGGAAAAATGAAGGAAATTTTTAGTGCCTCAAACTGATGTTGTTTGTGAAGTGAAAAGTGCACTATCATACCACCACATTTCACATTCATACATCTGTTGGTGTGAACGTTTGGATATTTGTTTTATACATCCATCATATTATTTTTCATGAACCTCATCATTTTATAATAATGATAATGTGTTCCCCTTGTAAATATAATGACACTATCTCCCCCTAATTAAGGTGCAATTCAAATTAAAAACCACTATTATCATCTTCTTTAAATAAAATAAAAAATTTAAATATGTTATAAACTATTCGTGTTTAACATCCTTCTACAATTTTAAAATATTTTAAATATTTTTTTAATATAATTCAACATTTTATCTTAGAAAAAAAATTCACAAATGAATGTATAACTTAATTTATAACTTTATATAGTTGGTAAAAATCCAAGGTTACTGGAAAAACAAATTTACATTGCATTAAACAAGTATCTAGTTTTATCATCAATATTCATCCGATATATTCATATTAAAATTAAACAATTATTTATCCACAGTTATATATCATTTTGGAAATGTGTCACTAGTCCTTTCATTAATGTCTTAGAACTTAAGTTATAAGCTATTTAGGTGGCCTCACTCCAACATTCTCAATGTCAACAAAAAATTGTTCCCAATTTTAAACACTTGTTTTATATTATAGGTTTATTAAGAGATTTAAACTCGCACTTATTTTATTATGTGTACCAATAACCGTTATCTAGTTATAAACAAATGTTTTCTATTCCTTTTACTATGATGATATAATTTTCACCATTGATAAAAAACATCAAATGTGATTACATGTTAAGACGATGTCATATCATTAGTGAATCCTTGGAAATGTTTTTAACCCCACCCATAAGTAATTTTAATACCCAAAATATATTAAAATCCCCCCAATATGAGAATATGCTAACTTCTTACAGAAATTGAAAAATTATATATATTTTTTATCATCTTGTATCATCTTCACAACATAGATGTATCTAAGTCCAATATGTTTTTATTTTCTTTTAAAATTATTATTATTTACACCGCCCAATATAAATTTCTTATCATACTGTATATTTATTTTGTAATATAGAATTCAACATAATGTTTGATTGTATTAATTTGATATTAGTCATTATTATCATTTTTATTGGCCGCTAAAGAAACAAAAATAGCATCCACATTATATTTGGTTATAGAAGTTTGTTTCACTGATGCCTAATAAATCATTCCAAAAATCATGTGTAAAAAAAATACACCTATAAAAGTGAGATATTCACCATTAATAATCCATGTTTCATCAAAAAACCATAAAAACCCTTTTGATTCCATAATATTATATATGGTAATTAAGAATACCAATTATATATTTATGTAATATTTTAATTTTATCTCATTGTGCATATCATAGATTACTTATATACCTACTCAAATTTGTAATAGTATATAGAATATCAAGCCTTTTACTATACAATTTTTACATTAATCATCCTATAAACATTAAATATTTAGGTTGAGCAACTACTATATAATAAAAACAAAATCCAACTTCTAAAAATGTATACGATATAAATCACGGAACAATAAAACTATTCAAACCATTTTATACATTTTCATTATAACGAGAATATGAAATTAACATTGATTTTTTATTTTCTACAATTTTAATTCATAATATAATGTTTTATTTTCCCATTTTTTCATATCCAAAATTAAAAATTCAATATAAATGGATAAATTTAATTTATTAATATCAATTACAAAAAATAACTTAACATAAATGAATGAATAAATAACTATTGTAAAATTAATATATAACTCATTTAAACACATTTATAAATAATTTTAACTACAAATACATTTGATAAAAATAATATATAAAATTTATTAGGAAATTATTTGAGATATTATTTTTAAGAAGATATGGACTATAATAATTTATATTTATTTTTTAGGTATTTTGAATCCTTTTGATCGATCTATATATATTTCCTCATTTAATTAAACATGCAATATTAATGATATAAAATAATATGGTGAAATTCAAAAAAAATATATGGAACCCATGTTGAGATGGAATATGATAAAATAATTCCAACTTATGAGAGAATAGTTATCTAAATAATTTATTCCATCATGTTGCATAAAAACATGGGAAAAAATATGGATTTATATTTCTAAATTATATCACGAACATATTTTCCATAAAAATACCAACATATATCCAATTAATTCTAATACTTGTGGATGATTAACATATATCTGTGTATTTCTCCTTGCTGTATATTTTATTTCATCATTTATATATTTATTACTATTAGATGTATGAAAAGATAACATAACTTCTTTTTGTTTTTAGTACATGCCATTATATTTTACAAAACTAATGTTTTTAAAAAAATAATTTTACTAGTTAATTGTAAACAATATTATAGAAAGATGGACCATGTGTTTTCGGTATATGAGACGATTTATTTCATTTAATCGACCTAAAAATTTCACCATGATAAATTATTTTATTTCACTTGGATTCCTCGATTTGGACTCTCTTACAAAAGGTGGAAACATTATTCATAAAATACAGAATATATTTATTCAAAAACTATATTTACATATCCTAAAAAAATAGTTACAATAACCATTAATTTATAATATTTATAATGATCCATATATCCATGAAATATAAATTTTATACCTCTTTTATCCACCTTTTCACTTTTAGGTTCTAATTTTATATAGAAAGGACACATTATGAATTATATTAATAGTGATGAAGGCTAACCAAAAAATATAGGGATATGGAGGAGTACAAAAATTCACGATGTCCTATAGTAATGCATTCCTAGGGAATCATTATTTAAAAAATTGGAATGAGTTTGAGGAAATGACCATATGTTAGAAAATTACATAATAAAATCAGCTAGTGGTGCTTAAGAGGCATGATAGTCAACCTATCTAAAAAATTAAGGTTGTTTTTCCTTTTCATCTATTATTCTTATGGAGTTATATTTTTCACTTTTATTAGAATCTTATTTTTCAAGTGAAAAACTTTTAATAATTTTTATACAAAAATCCTCGATAAATTCCGGATATATAAATCATTGAATTATCCATTTTTATTAATTTTTTATTCATTGTCTCACCTATATGATTCTGTTGATGTGTTTGGGGAGTATTTAATTCATGTGTGATCCATTGGGATTCAAAAAATAATATATTATATTATTCTCCTCTGTTATCATATCTGAGGTAATTAATTTTTATACCATTATGGTTTTCAGTTAAATTTTTATAAATACAAAATTTATATATAACTATATCATTGGAATCTGAATTTTAGAAATTGATAAGTCAAGAACTATGATAAATGAATGTTATAAACTATTTTTTATTATTTATAGTTGGTGAATCATGTAATCATTTAAAATACTATGAATTAATAATAACATATTACATTCACTTTTTGTAGAATAAAATGTTTTCCAAACTATTTTAGTTTTCATGAAGGTAACACATGTATTATAATTTTCATCCATTATAGGAAATAATTAAATTTTTTCCATGTCAATAATTTTATATTAATTTATATTCCTTAAGTGATTATTCCATAAATCAAAATATTCCAAAAAATAAGAATAAATAAATTTTTTATTTAATTTTAATTACCCATCACATATATTAAGTATTATAATAAGGATCATTCCCATGAATATAACAATGTTTCCTAGATCAAAAATAATCTTAAACTCATGATTTTTGAATAATAATATTTAAAAAATTTTACTTTTGAATGTTGGGAACATACAAGTCATCCTAAGTGTCTTTCTAGTGGAAAACTTGAGATAAATTTCACTCTTTCCTTATAAATTTATAGATATAGAGATTCTAATATAGAGGGATTTACCATCACTAATTATTTCCATTCAATTGAAGAGAAATTTTTTGTTTCATGCAGTTCATGTTGTTCTTACATGAATCAACCAAGAACAACTATCCTCTAGAACAATCACTTTTATGATCATGGTTTTAAAGTTATCATTTGGATTGTTTTCCATTATTCTTCTTAAAAATATGGGTGTCACTCATGAAGTGTCCTAGATTACTATATATGTATGATTTACCTTTTTTCTTCACGAACTATAGTTTGGATGTTTATACCTTTTTTAGGACATGTAAGATAAAGCTCCCCCTATCCATGTAACTTTATATTTATTATCCTGATATTCATTTCCCTCCATGTTCTTTTTATATTCCTCCTTAATTTGTAGATAGTTTATTGAATATATAAGGAAAATATATTACTTTTTATACTTTAGATATGAATTATATTCTTCTATGAAAGGGTGGGAATTTTTTTGATGGATGTGACAATGATGACATCATATATGTTCATCCCATTTTTCATTAAATAATGAAAAATATGTTGTTTCAATTGGATATATTAAACTAAGCTAAGTATGTATTTATTTTAAATTATTACTGAAATTTAAACATCACATCCCACAGAAATATCAAAAATGAAAAACGCCAACCATATTAGCTGAGAGTTAGTAGTTATTTTATTACAATTTAATAGATAAAAGAGATCACATCCCAAAGAATCGATTAGTATATTAGTCTTAAAGAACTAGACACAAAAATAGTTGTATTTTTATATTGGCAATTAAATATAGAGAATTACAAATGAAATAATTTTCATCCATGAAACATATTAAAATATTTCATCTTCATAACATGGGGAATAAAAAAATAAATGTGTGTGTTAAAATTCATAGTATGATTTACATATATTATAAACATGAATACATAGTAATTTTTTGCACAATCATTATTTTATAATCAATATGAAAAGGTAAATAGTTGAAAACGCATTCATTTTAGTCCATAAACATAGAATGAAAATGAATCCATAGTTTTTTTCATAGTTAAAATATCAATGATAATAATAAATGAAAAATTAATGAAGGAAATAAATAATTATTGGTCGTCAGGTATCTAGAACATGAACCACTAAAATCAAGAACTTTCAAAATAAAGTTTAATTATGTGGATAGAAACCTGTCATATTTTTCTTGGCAATAAATGTGATGGGTCTATCGCCAATAGTTTTGTCTCATGAGACATATCGATTCATAGAGGGGGAATATAATTTCAGGCCCCACTCCTAAAAACATGTCCAAAGTATTCTTTATTCATAGATTTGTTTCATGAACAATATACCATATAAAAATATCTTTATTGAGTTGAGGTTATGGAACAATTGTATATGCCTAAGATAATAATTATATCTATGATATAAGAAAGATGGATATTTAATGGAATATTAAATAAATTAGGATCATAATGAAAATAAATACACCACACATAATAAATAAGTGGTGAATAAGGTATACCACATATAAATAAAATTGATATGAGAAACCGCTTACCATATATCCAAAAGTGTAATTCACTTGTACTTAATGTCATGGATAATTAAATTAGATTCACTAATTACATAATATAAATAATATCCAACACATATTTAATTTATTATATTTTATTAATTTAATTTATGTCTATCCCTATGAGTAATAATTTTTAATTTCATTGTTTTAGGATCGTTCATTTCTTGGTATTATGGTTGGCTCCCTTGTATATAATAATGAGACATCCTGAAAAATGTGTTAAAACATCAAGAAGTGGAATGAATGATATTAATATATTTCCAATATTTTAAATTCACTTCATATATAATTTGACTATATCCTATAAGGATTATTCATTAGATAAACCATTAATGGAAAATGATCAATTTATTTTGGTATCTTTTACGACCATCAAGAACTGGTATCTATTTTATTTAATATTATGTTTATATAATGGTTACATAACATAAAAATGTAGTAATACACATATTATAGAAAACATTAACCATTAAAAAGGTTTTATGAATATCCCTAAATTCTGTAATGAAAAAATAAAATAAATTATCCTTAAAGGTGGGGATCGATACATCACGAACAATGATTTCATTTTAAAAATTAAAAATAGATGAAAGATATTTGATAATGAATATTAAATTAAAAAAATAACATTAAAGTATATATATATATATATATATCATACTATAGTTACCATTACACTTTGGATAAGGGGAAGGGATGCGAGAATAAGAAAACCAAATAAAAAATAGATACAAGGATGATTTTACCTCTTAAATATTATCTCCTTGACAACATCCTTAAGGATCGTGGATTTAGAATTTTGGTAAGACAAACTGATTGTGGACATGTAAAAGAGAATTTATAGAATAATTGTGAAGAATATTAGAAATTTCCAAGGCTTATATGGTCTAAGGAAATGATTTGGTGGGGTGTGGTATTTATTCGGTGAAGAGAGGGGTGATTTTGATTATATTATTCATTTATTTATTAATTTCCCCTAGTATTACCAATATTAGTGATTCTTATGACTAATTATAGTAACTAGTGAATTTTAATTAGAAATAATGCACGCTTAACCCATCCATACATCTCTCATGATTCAATAATTCATGTATTTATTAAATACCATACTTTAACGTGTTCCACAATGCACCAAAAACTCAACTATTTTTGAAAAATACCAAATCATTCAGCCTAAACATTTTTTGACATTTAGATATGAAAATTATAATCCATATTATAGAAATAATTTTCTATGAATGAAAAAATTAATTTCTATTTAAAAGCATCATTTTTTCAAAAAATACCGACTTTAATATTATAACTGATTTTACAACACTTCAAAATATTAAATATTTTCTAATATAATTATATTATAATTATATTAAATATAAAATATTAATTAATGAGTGTATTTTTTAAAAAGAAATTTTTTAAATCAATATATTAATTGTAAAATTTTAATAAACTATTATCTTCCAAAAAATACTAACACTTAATTAAACATTTCAAAAAAATTATTCACCTAAAATATGATATAAATATATCATATTTTATTTTATGAGATAACAATTTAAAAGGTAAGATTATTATTGTAATGCCCAAATTTTTATTCCTAAAAACATTATTATTCGAACAATAATGCTAATATTTAATGGTATATCATGGTTCGTTTAAGCTATAATATATAAAATATATTCATTCTATTTAAGAAGATTCATATTATAAAATCTTGGGGTATTATATTCTTCTCTACTTCAAAAATTTATTCCTCAGAATTTTCTATGAATATTACCTTCTAAAAAAATGAGGCTGGTTCTTCTTCATAACATCCTCTTGTTCCCACGTCACGTTTTCCATTTTATAGTTTCTAATTTTTTTTTACTATTATAGTCATCCGATTTCTAAATAAATAATCATTCATGTCAATAATATAGATCGTCTCTTCACGGTAAGACAAATCATTTTCCATTTTTTTCTTCAAAGGTGAGTACAAGTGTTTGGTTTGACCTGTATTTATTTAACAATGATATGTGGAACACATAATGAAATTTTCAATGACTTGGTAGAATTTATAAATTGAACGTTTCAGATTTAATTCTCTCTTGAATATCAAATTGTCTGATGTAAATGGGGCTTACTTTCCCATTCGTACTAGACCTTATGACCTGCTTCCATAGATATACTTTTAGAAAGACATGATCTCGCGCCTTAAATTCCAAATCATATCTCTGGATATCAGTATAAATCTTTTTCCTACATGATATACATTAATATGAGCCATAATAGTCTATAACTTTATCATTTTCTCTTCAATAAGTTCTAGGACTATAAGATTCATCTCTCCAACTTCGTCCCAACAAGTTGTATTACAACATCTCTTACCATATAATACATCCCATGTCTCCATTTGAATAATAAAATTGAAACTATTATTTCTAAAAGAACTCCACAAAACGTCAATAATTATCCCACATAACATGAATGTCTGGTGAGAATTATCTCAGCTTGTTTTCCAATATTTTAGTAGTCATTTCAGACTGTATGTCGGTTTGAGGATGGTAAGCGTTACTCAAATAGAGCTTAGTATCCCTATCCTTTTGAAGAGTCTTCTATAATTTCGATTTAATGTGTGGATCCTGATCATATATAACTAATAGATGATCAACATTATGTCTTATAAATTCGTTAACATATAGTCCTACTAGGTTATAAAGAGTTAATTTTCTCTTGTAGCAAGAAAATGTGCCTATTTTTATGATAATCAACAAGAACTCATATTTCATCATATCGTCTAGGTGTCCTTCGTAATCATGTTACAAATTCCTTTATAATTGCATCCCACATCCACATAGGAAAAGGTAGAGGTTGCATGACTACTCAAGGATGATGTTAGTCAGCCTTAAATTGTGGACAAACTAGACATATTGACACATAATCCACAATTTCCTCCTTAATTTCACCCCACTAAAAATATTTCTTTCAAATATCTATACAAATTGGTACTACCAGAATGTATATATAAATTTTATCTATCAACATCATCCAATAGTTCTTTTTTATCTTAGGTATTGATGGAACATAATACCTCTTTGAAATTTTCATATTTCATTCTCATACATGAAGTCTTCCATTCGTACATCCTTAATAGATTTTATTTTCTTTTGAATGTTCTCATAATCACATTTATAGTTTTTTATATTTTTCAATAATGATGGATTCATATCATTTGAAAATGGAGTGATGTTTATTCTTCATTAACAATTCACATATCTATCTTTACAAAATCCATGAACATAAGTTTTTTCACAATCCTCTTTTAGGTTAGAAGTTTGTGATTGTTCTTGATTAATGCATCTTCTTCCTTGGTTTCTTTTTTAGGTGGTAGTGTATTGATAAATCATAATATTTGAATAACTCGATCAATCATCATTTACTCATGATGAGTTCTTTCCAGTAAATATGTATTTCAAACTCTTCTGATACTTATATGTATCAAATATTTCACTATAGAGATAGTTTCTCCATATATTCGAAGAAAATATTAGAACGACTAACTCAATATCACAAGTTAAATAATATTATTCATGAGTCTTCAACTACCTTGATGAATATGAAATTACACTATCATTTTTCATAAGGAAAAAACGTAGTCCTTTCTCTGATGCATCATTGTATATCACAGACCCATCATTTCCTAATCCAAGAGTCAAAATCGGGGAATTGTGTAATCTTATCTTAAATTTATAAAAACATTTTGTGCATTGTATTTCAATATGAACATAACCAGTTATGTGTGATCTTTGATTACGAGTTAACCAATCGGGAAAAAATAAATGTGAAATACCAATAGTAACCCATTAATCAAATAAAACAAAGTAGCTCATTTATGATTGTTAGTGTAAGATATTCATGCATTTCCTTTTTCATTACTAGATAAAATATTATTCCATCCTTATAGGAAATATAGATAGGAAAAATTAATTTCATGTAACCAGAATTTAATATTTCTTAATTTACTATAGAACGCTTTCCTTCTGGGAGTCTCAGGAATGATCTTAAAATTAATTTCATGGTATTAAATGATTTTAGAATATTCAATAGTATCATTAATGAATTATAAGAAAATCATCAAGATATTCCTTGAACACTCTGTTCATTAGATCTATGAAAATTGACGGTGCATTAGTTAATCCAAATGGAATGACTATAATGTCAAAATGTTTATACTTCATCCAAAGAGTTGTGTTAAAAATATCTTCCATCATTAATCACAATTGGTGATACACATAATGATGGTCAATATTTGAAAAATATTAATCTTCATGATTTTGATCAAACAAATCATAAATGTGAGGTAGAGAATAATTTTTATTTATTGAAATAGAATCAATTTCTATAAAGTCAATGCACAAGCTCCTGGATCCAAAATTATTTTTATCAAAGAGAATAAGGGATCTTTATAGAGAATCACTAGGGAGAATAAATCCATTATTATTCAACTCCTCTATTTATTTCTTCAACTCCACTAATTCCATATATTACATCCAATAAGGTCTATTTGATATCAGTCTTGTATTAGGTATTACTTCAATGATATACTTATCTTAATTCTCTAAGCAGTGTCCAGGTAATTCCATAGGAAATACATCAATGAATTTTTATACAATTGGTACATCCTCTATTTTTAAATTACATCCCTCATCCTAAGATGCAATTTTCTTTTCATCCCCAAGACTTTCATTCAGGAGAGCTATCAAGGGTGATTATATATAATATCCAAATGATGATGTTTCTTCTCTAAAGATAAGGGATTATAATTCTTCCTAAAAAATTGTTATATCTTATTCTGACAATAAATTTCAACATCATATTTTGAAACCAAGTTTATATCACGGATTATAACAATTTAAAACATAGGTATAATGATAATTTTATTAAATAACGAATGTTTTTATTCCAAAAGGGGGTCTAAATGACACGTTATCATTTCAATAATATTTACCATATGTGTTTTGACTATAAACACCCTTGTTAAATTGAATGGAATATATATATATATATTTATTGGAAAATTTGGTAGATATTAAAGATTTTGATGATCTATAATAAAATTAATCATTTTATAAATTTTATGATAGAATTAATGTACCTACTACTGCATTTCAGTTTACCTCTACCTCAGATAAAGTGATTGTATAATCATGGTTATCTCCCCTTGTCCTCTTTTGTGGTAGATTCTCATGGAACTGGTGACATTGACTTTAATAATTCCTGATTTCATTATAGTTTAAGCATTTAACATCATTTATTTGTGTCTTACCTTATAATTCTTAACTCTATGACACATTTCTACACACCTATAAAAAACACCCATGGCTTTTAATCATTTCCCAGGATGATTTTTTTAGTAATTTTTATAAATTGGAATTTCAATATTCCTCAATTCTTATTTGAGGCATTAACTTTTCCATGATTCACATAAGACCTCTTCTTTTCATGATTTACCTTGAACATATAGGATCTATAAAATTCATTGTCTGTTTTGATGGAACATAATATTATTTTATCAGATGACGGATGTGTAAGAGAATCTAGTTCCCTTCAGTTACATGGATTGAGACCTCCAAATAAATGACCATTCATGTTTTTATAATAAAGTATGTAATCTATAGCATAGCTGGATGGTATTTTGAAGTTATAATCATACTCTAGAACACTATATTATTCATTTTTTTATGTTAAGGGATTTCATCTTCATTAAAATTCATTGCTCCTGAGGTAAATATTTTTCAAAAAAACTTTCATTAAAATTTCTCTATTCTATTTTCTCTATTTCATCTTGCTACATTGTATTACAAATCAATGACCACAATTTGTCAACATATACATTGAGGTAATACACTACTAGCACTATCTTTTCACTTTTATCACACCCAGTGGTAGAAATATCCTTTAATGTGAATTGATCCATTTCTCAGTTACCACTAGATTAATATTCCCTATAATATATGAGGGTTTCAATCATATTAAATGACCCAACATAGCTTTAGTATGGATATTCTTCATAACCTAGTAATATGTCATAATATGGTCATGATCTTTTTACCCAAAATAGTAATTGTGTTGACTTTTTTGTGGTGAGATCACTAAATAATTTGTGGGTATTAATTCCCTTTCAACTATTAGGCACCATCACTAAGTAATTTTACATACTGTGTTAGCTCATAATCATCATCGGTATTATTCCACAAATTATCTAAAATGTATTGTTTTATTTATCATATTTATTTAACATCTAATTCTAATGGTTTCTACTTTATTGATACCAATTGTACCTACCCCAACCCTATTATCCCAGAATCAGTGGTTATATTATTACAATGACAGCGATAAAAGATATCACACCAGAAAGGATCGATCCGTTTAGTAGTCTTGTATAAACAGATAGATACATATTTTTCATATTACATTTGTAATTAAACATATAAAATTTAAAGGAAAATAAATATCTTCCTTAACAATTATTCAAATATATCATTTTTATAACCTCAGATGGAAAAAAATGAAAAGTGAGAGATTAAATGCTCTGTAAGGGTTACATATAGTAGAAACATAAATAAATAATAATTGAACCTTAATAGATATGGTATAATCAATATGGTAATGTAAAAAGATGTAAAAAAGATTCCATTTCATAAATAAACTAAGAATTAAAATGCATCCATTATTTTTTTATTGAAAATAGCATGGATAGTAATAAATTAAGACTAAATGATGGAAATTCATAATTATTTTACATAATTTATGTAGAACATAAACCACTACCATTAATACAGTTGACAATATTGTTTTAGTTTGTTGGTAGAAACCCATCTAATTCAGCATGAAAACAAACACATATTGTTTTTTACAAACTCTTTTCTCTCATGATACATGTCGATGTATTGAGGTGATATATAATGACCTGCACCACCCTTTACTGGATGTCGAAAATAATTTCACACGTAAATTTAATTCATAAAAATTAAGATTTATCATAATATCCAAATTGAGTTGAGGCTACAATCCACTACGAATGGCCCAAAGGCCTTATATTTTTATTTAGTAGATGTTTCACACCACTATAAAAGGACCATAGGACTTCTATTTTTCCCTATTTAAAACAAAATTGAATGTAAACACAAAATGTAAAAATGGAATACAACTAATTACATACTCATATACTTGATAAAATAAATATTCATATTTAATGATATATTCAATGAATTTTGATGATAAATACAATGAATAGTTTATAGACACCACTCACCAAAAATGAGTGGTGAATAAGGCATATCTCAAAGAAATAAATGTGGGATGAGAAACCCCTTACCTTCCATACAAAAGCGTTCTTTACTTGTACTTAATATCCTAGATAATCAAATTTGATTCATTAATTACTTAATCAATAACCTAATAAAAATCTATTAAATTTATTATATATTTATTAAGATCATTTTTGTCCATTATGATGAGTTATAATGTTAATTTCATTATTCATGGAACGCTTATTTCATAATTTTATGGTCGGTTCCCTTTTGTATATTTTTCGGAGTTCTTTTGAAATGAATGATAAAATAGAGGGGTGGAATAGAATGATATTAATATAATTACTTGATTTTAAATGTTCCCTATGGATAATTTTGTTATATGTAATGAGGATGATTCACTATAAATAACATGAATGGAAAATGATTAGTTTATTTTCGCAGTTTTCATGACCATCGCGAACTAGAATTGTTTTATTTAATATTATGTCTATATAGTGGTTCCTGAACACTAAATAAGTCATAATAGAAATATGATAATATTTTTTAACCATAAAAATATTTTGATGACTATCATTGAAGGTGGTAATGGAAAACAAAAACTCTTTATCCACGAAGATAGCGAATGGATATCTCATTGGTGTTATTTTCATTTTTAGAATTATAAAAATAGGAAATGATATTTGATGTTTAACATTTCATTTTAAAAAATTATATTCTTGTATATATGAATAATTCTAGAATTACCATTCCATTTTGGGTTACAGGATTTGGAGATAGAATAAGAAGAGAAAATAAAATAAAAGTTAAATAAATAGGATTTTGCCTTTGGAATATTGTCACCTTGGGAACCTCTTTAAGGATATTTGAATTGGTGTTTTGGTAAGATAAGTATGTCTTGGAAATATGAAGGATTTTTTAGAGATTATTTGGGTGGAATTTTTGAAATCTACATGGATTATAATGTGTGATAAGAAGAGGTGGCAAGGGGTACTAATTATAGGTGTAGGGGTGTTTTGATTATTTTACTCATTTGTTTATTCTTTTGGATGAGGACTATCTAAAGTGACGATTCTTGTAACTAAGTATAGTTACTATAGAATGTGATTTCAAAATAATGGGTTATTACCACACACATACCCCATCCATGGCTCAATTATTAATTTATTTTTTTAATACTATATTTTATTATATTTCACTATTCGCCAAAAATTCAACTATTTCAAAAAAACCCAAAAACCCACCATATCCATTTGTCATTATGTAGATATCAAAGAATGGTATCCATTTTAAGAATTAATTTTCTAAATATTATAAATATAATTTCTAATTAAAATCATCATTCATTTTAAAAAATAATGATTTTAATATAATTACCATTTTTGACACTTAGAAAATTTAATTATGGTCTCATAAAATCATATTATTGTAATATAAAAAAATATTTATTTAGGAATATATTTAATGAAGAAAATTTTTTTTTATATATTTTGATTAATTATATAATTTTAAATAAATATTGACATTTCAAAAAATTCCCACAATTAATATATCAGTTTCAATTAGGAATATACCACATAAAAAGAAATATTTGAATATAAATTGATATCTTGATATATAAATAGAGTATAATGTGTGGAATGAAATATAAATTCATGTTAGAACATTATAAATTAATAAATATGATTGATATATAAAACCAATAAATATTACGCAATATATCAATCATTTCCCACAATAATAAATATCAGTAATTGAAGTGAGGTTTCAATGTTAAATCATAATTTATGGTATTATAATTTAATTAGTAACAAGTTACACTATAAAAATAAATATTGTTTCATAATAAAAAAATAATAATGAAATGAATTTTGATTGAGATGGAAATCATTACCTTCTATCTTGATTTCATTGAAGGCACACTAACCTCATTCAGAACATCAAGTTTTACATAGATAATTCCATGAAAATTGAGGGAGTAGGAAAATAGCCTATAACCAAAATCATATTGAAGTGATATATGATTCTTGTAGAAGAAAAAAGGGAAAGGTTTTCATTATGAAATCTTAATTTTGGAGTTTCATAATGTAGTGGTGGAAGAATCCTATTATAAGTGGTGACAATTCCACTTATTTCATAATGTAGTAACCAATTTTTACAAATTAAATCATTTTTATGCCTAAATATAACATGAAACATATAATATAATTAGTACCCACTAATTATAAATATGAAATTAGATTTATTAGATGTAATTTACATGTTTAATAAAAATAAATTTTAACACTACTATATGAACATTTAAAAACCCAATTATAGAAAAGATGAATTTTTACGATTAAATTTTTTTTTGTAAGGGAAACTTATCAATATATTTTCTTCATGATATATTTGATTTATTATATAAAATATAAAATTAATTTGGAATTGAATGCAAACCAAAACCATATTTTACCAATATATTATTTAATTAAATAATATGGCTGGAACCAATTTTTATTATAAAATATTAATTTAATTATTAAAATGTTAATCAAAGGGTTTCTAATTTCACCATTTATTTTCCATTTTCATATTATTACTTCTCTAATAAATATTTAACCAATTTAAAAGGCTTTATACAATTCCAGGTCTAAATTATTATGTCATAAAATTTTCATTTTTGGTAAAAAAAATATTTAGACTATTCCCATAAAAATAAATTATTTAAAAACATTCCAAATAACCACCCTACATTTATGTTGAAATTAGTAATTTTAAATTTATTTTAATTTCAATAAATTAAAATTCAAAAATTACAAAATTTATCTTTTTAATACTAAAATAAACTTTCATTAATTTTAAAAGTTAAAATGAGAAATATGTAAAATTCATGTGATGAATAATTTGTTATATTAATAATTACATGTTTATATCCTCGTAATTTATTGTTATATATAACATCATGATCGTTATTTAATATCCAATAATAAGATATTCTCTAGAGAAGTCATCATAGATTTCCTGGAAATTTCTAGGAGATGGAATTTCTCTTGTATGTGATTTCACTCATACTGTAATCGTATGAGTTATTCATGGGATTGGTATAGATGAATCCATACAGAATCTACATTATTCACAATATCTAATAAAATAATTTCAAAAGGGAGTATACCAATACTTGATGTCATTTATTTCATACATATATTTCTTATTATGAAAACTTCAATTTATACTCACTAATTTAAAGACTATAATATAATGTTCTAATTTTATTATAACATGTCATGATTTCATTTTAGTTTGATGTTTTTTTTGAATAAATCAATATAATATTTATGTAAGGAAAATAAAAAGTGAAATTTGCATTGTTACATTATTCAATTATGTAAATTGGATCCTTAAAATTTTAATTACTACTCACTAATTAAATAGATAAGTGTATCTAAAAGATAAACACGAATTAATATATTATTTCTATTAATATTACTTCCATAATATCTTATGTTCTACTAGTGATATCCAATTTTCAATTATAATAGTATTTAAATAAACTTTGAGTTTTTCTCTAACCATTTCATCAAAATACCCCAATATTACAGGAGTATTTTTTATAGGGGAAATATAATCAACCATGAAAAAATAGTTGATCATAGGTTTTGTTAATATTTTAAATGTGATTTACCTATCTAAGAAATTATCAAATTAATTATGTAGAGAGGGATAATTCATGTCTAATATCACATAAAAATTGAGTAAAGGAGGGATGCAATGATTTTATAGGAAGCTAATTCTTATATACCTCTAATATAGGGAAGTTGTATACATAGTATACAATAATCATGCCACTAGAATTTTTTATTAATAAATCAACATATAGTCATCAAGGTGATGATGTGATGTACTTATAAAACATTATAAGTATAAATAATTAGAATGAATTAAGATACAAATTCAATACTCTCTTTTTCATTAGTGGATAATCATTGTTCCTCACTCCACATCATTTTGAAAACATACATTAGATGTTGTGATTATATAGGTCATGTGGTATTTAAATTTATTATTTTTCAATAGAATTTCTTCAATTTAATCTTATTTTTCTTATCAAATTTATTTTTTTAATTAAATAATCAATTTTTTTTATATTTTTTCCTAATTACACAAACTCTTATTATTTAATTAAAATAAATGTTTATTTTTTTAATTTTAATTTTATAGTTGTATTTTAATTAAATGATTCATTATTATTAACAATATATTTTTTACATTATTTCTAGGTAATCTTTTAATGTTTTATTAATTATTAATTTTTATTTGTTTATTTTAAAATATTAATTTCATGTCCTAAAATTATTATTTTTTAATTAATAAATATATTCATTGTTTTCTTTAATTTTTTTGTTATTAATTTTTCAATGTCTTTATTTTTATTTAATTAATCATTTTTATGTTTCTATGATTTAATTCTCATTTACAGATCACCATTACTTTAATATGATATTTATGTTGTAGTGACATTAGGTAATCATGTTTTACTGTTACTGCATAGCCAATTTTGGAGACTTCATGTACCGCATTTCTAGCCTTCCACATGTAACCAAATTATAGTGTAATCACTCATCCATTTTCTAATTTAGAAGCCACATATATATATTTCACCAATTCACATATTTGATTCCTATCTAGGTCAATCAAACAATACTAATTCATGTTCTAATTCACATATTTGATTCATGTTCAGGTATGTGAATATTAACATACTTCATTCTCTTATAAAGAAACATCAAAGCTAACAAAACTCACATCGAATGTTTTAACCCAATCTTACCAAATAATTTTGAGATATAATCATTTTTAAGATGTGGTCGAGCAGAAAAAATGAACCACGAATCCGCTGATGAATTACTCACCACTCCGATGTCAGTATAAAATGATATATAAATCTGATCTCACTATTTGTGATGGGGACTATATCTAAAATTGATGACTGTTGATGTTGACCAAAGTCACCACCACTGATTCCCATCTTAAAAAACCATCTAAATATGAATCGAATGCAACTGAATAAATTTTTACTTATGAAGATGAAATGGTGGAATGAAATATTATCACAAATCTATTTTGAAAAAGGTGGAACGATCCAGAATAAATCATGATGGTGATGAAACAAGAAACCTAATCAAATGAAATGATTCCAAATGAGGCTTTATTTTCATAGAAGATAAAGACTAAATTTATACGAGGTGTTCAAATAGTTTATTCATTGAGTTTGGTATAACAATAAAATAAAATCGATGTGATACCTGAGTATAAAGACGATGGCGATGATCAGCTCATTGAAATCCACGGTTGAGTACATCAAATAAGACGAGCACAACTTGAAAGAACTCTATTTATAAAACAGTTTCTGGATAAGGGTACCCATAGTTAATGCTCATCATTATGAATATTCTTCAAACATGAGTTTATTTTGGTTGAATATTTGATGATGAAATGAGATTTATTAAAGAATCCAATGAGGATAATGTGTTTTCTATGTTATAGCGCTATGTTTTCTAGTTTATAAGGTGTTGGTTTGTTTTTTGATTTTTGTTCTTGTGTTTTGGGGGATCAATGAAAGGATATTTCAATTAAAATAGTCTCCTTTTCTATAAGGGATATTTTAATGGTGGGTGTGCACCATATTCCTGATAAAAATGATCTATGAACTCGATCTTGGGGATATGATCCATCATGCATTGTCAGAGTCAAGCATTGTACTCACAGTTGATATGAGGAGAGATAACCTCTATGGTTGAGCATGGAAGAAGATGAACTAATGTTTCATGGGAATTATGAATGTGTAACGAATTTTGTATGAGTCCAGATTGTGTAATCCTGAGGTTTCATACATTTAAAATACCAAGGACCCACATGGTAAGTGTTGAATATGCTCCTGCAATTATTATGGTTTCAATAAAATGAATTAACTTTTTTCAATTTGGTTTACTAAATATAATTCGTTTTATTTTCATGGTTTCATGACACCTTTTACCATTTCTGGTTATGTTACATTTTATATGCCATTTTTCTTTCTGGAACCCAATTTATTGTTTTTCTATTACTGATCAGTGACATGATTTTGGATTGTCTATTTGGTGTGATTCGATGGTCCAACATAGCTATATGTGTGTGCTTTTTGATCAAATTAGGTATACTTACACTGTCATCTCACGTATCCCCTTGTGTCACATGGGTTGTGCCCAGTCCCCAGTGAGGTTATGAGAACTGTCGTGATGATCTGAGTAGTCCACGCGGTTTACATCTCGTTCCTCAGATGGACTTTACTAACACTTCCTCTGAGGCCCATTGATTGTGCTACCCCACGGTTCATTATCAATGGAGTTTGGTTCCTCTCTAGTTTTTAGTGGATACCTCTTGGTGGGAAAATCACTGCTCTGACTCCGTGTAGAAAAATGGTGACCATCCATGAGATACCGAAAACCCGCACTCACCTATACCACTGTATATGCCACCTTCTGCAACCAGATCTCTCCTCTAGTGGAGACTCAGTGGGTAACATCTCGGTTATGGGTATTCAGATGACTACTCTTCAAGTGGTAAAAATTTTTCACTTACTTTCCCTCATAACCAAGATATAGTTTTTAGTTCTTGAAAATGTAGTGACTTAACTTGACATCTTCATGTATGTTATTGTGTCTTTCTTTTGTGTGTGCATGAGTCCATCCTCGAATGTATGAGTATGACTCTTTGTGACAGGGTTGACCACTACTACCATGTTAAGAAAGATTTACCATCTCAGATAGTTTTTTTGGTCCTTTAATTTTTGAATTTGAGTCTTCATTTGTTCTTGCTTTCCTTTTATGCATCTTAATAATTGTATTGACCTGTTGGTGGTATCACCATGCATGTAAGTCCCCTTGGGTCCAAAACACATTACATTTTTTGTCCTCTTTATTTTCCTTCATCGGCTATTTATCTTGGTCCAATTTCTTAATTGTGAATACTGTTTTTCGTCCAAGTCAATTTTAACCGAATAGTTGATTTAACTTATTGATGCATTCTTCATAAAACATAATTGAGGATCTTGGATTATTTAGTGTTTATGTAAAAGTTCCTAACAAGTGGTATCACATCCAACTGTTTCGTTACTATGTGTTCAACTAAGTTTGATATTGATAATTTGGAATGTGATAATAATTTTAATCCTGGGAGAATTAAGATGACAACCTTTCTAGATTATAATAGCCTAATTGATTCCCTTACTGGCTCTAAGAATAAATTCACCCCCACTGCCCTTGTTGGGTAGGCTATTGTGTCCTATGTATATGTCCCTGAGGAGACCCTTAGAAAATCCCATAGTTTAATATATTTATATTAAGGGAAAAAAATTGTTAAGAGATGTTTCATATGAGTCCTCTACCACTAGAATATGGTATAAATTGTAGTACCTTTATATGAATAAATCTCTTATTGGTAGTCTACATAAGAAAATAAGATTGTATACATTCAAAATGAAACCTGGAACAACAGTCAGGATAGAAATTGATGAATTTAATAAAATATTTTTAGATCAAGACAACATTGAAATTAAATTGGATGATGAAAACCATGCCATTATATAAATGACAACATTAGATGATTCATTTAACTCTATTAAAGACTCTATGATGTATGAGAAAGACATGTTAACTCTTAAAGAATTAAAATATGCTCTTCTTTCTAATGTCCTTTAATGTAAGGGTAAAGTGAAAATTGAGGATGAGGGTTTAAATGTTAGGGACATAGGTTATTCTAGTGGTCAAAGTGAGTCATGGTGTGGGAGAAAAAGATGGGTTATTCTAACAAATATAGATTCAAGTCTAAAGATATGGTAATTAAATGTTTTCAATGAAAACAAACTAGAAATATTAAGAGGAATAGTTATAATAGGAAAGGTGACTATAAAGATACCAATTATGACCATTCCATATTTGTTGAACAAGACTTTGATACTGTTGATGTGTTAAATGTAACTGAAAATGACATATTAGATGAATGGATCCTGGATTCTCAATTCTCATTCCACATGTTCCCTAGGAAAGAATTATTTACTGAATTAATGGATTTCAAGTCTGGTGAGGTATTTATATGGAATAATAAGATCCTTCACATTATAGGAATAGGCCCAATCATACTTGATATTCATGATGGGCCCGTCACATATATTGAAGAAGTTAGGTGGGTACCCAAACTGAAATGAAACCTAATATGACTAGGAATCGTTGACTATAAAGGGTAAAACTTCAAATGTGGATATAGAATTATTTAAATAGCCCAAGGATCCCTCACAGTAATGAAAGTAACCCTTCACAATGACATTCATGTGTTATATGGTAATGTGTATAGAAACCAGTTGAGTGCCTATTCTGGTTCAGAAATGGATCTCACTACATTATGGCATATGAGACTAAGTAATGTTCATGCCAAGGGTCTTAGTGAGATTAAGAAATAATTCCTTCTAAGTAACATCACTCCTAAAAATCTACCCTTTTATTAATACTATGTATATGAGAAGTCTTGGAGAGTCAGTTTCAGTAGGTCTATGTATACGGCTAAAGAACATCTTGATTTTGTACATTCTGATTTGTGGGGACCTTATAGGGTCACCTCCCATGGTGGAGGCTTATAATTTGTGACTTTTATTGATGGATTATCTTGGATAGTATATATTTATGTACTCAATAACAAGTCTGATACATTTTAGACTTTTATGAAATGTAATGATGTTGTAGAGTGTGAGTGTAAAAAAATAAATTAAGGATCTAAGGAATAATAATGGTTTCGAATATCTATCAACAGAATTCATGAATATTGTGAATATTATGGAATAAAAATATATTGAACTATTGTGGAAACCCCACAATAGAATGGGTTAGTAGAAAGAATGAATAAGACTTTCATTAAGAGGATAAGGTGTATGTTGTCCCACTAAAAACTCCCCAAGCCCATTTGGTATGAGGCTGCTTCCACAGTAGTGTACCTCATTAACCATTTCCCATATTTTTTCACTTACTTTAAGACACTTGAAGATATTTGGATAGGAACACCTCTGACTCTAGATCAATTTAGGATTATTGTATCCTTAGCTTATGCACATTCACGTAATGATAAGCTGGGTCCTTGTGATGTAACGTATATATTCATGGGACATCTAGAGGGTGTTAATAGGCATCGTTTATGGGTAGATAATTCAGGTTACCAGAAATGTATCATTATTCATGATGTGGTCTTCCATGAATATGGTGTGTCTAATGATAAGGATCCCGGACTTGTTGAAATTATAATTAAGTTATAGGAAACTTAGGGGTCCTAACACCTTTAGGTGTTGAAGTTCCTTTAAGATCTGGTGACCAACCAAAATCTAGTGTCGTTTATGATCCTTCTGATTCCCAATCCCAACCTAAATCAGATTCTTGTTCAGAGTCATAACATGGGGCTAGGAACCTGATGACTTGAGAAGCTATCAGATCACATGACATAAGGATATGATCGGTATTAGAACTCTATCCCACTTCATCCAAGTTGAAATTTATGCCTATGCATTTAACGTAGATCAATATTTGTTTAATGACGAGACCCAAACCTATAAGCAAGCCATTAAGATCAAAGAACCTAGTATCTAAATAAGAGAAATGTAAGAGAAGATGAATTCACTTATTTAGAATAATACCTGGGTTTTTTTCCCAAACCAAAGAACTATAAAGTTATTGGTTCTATATAGATTTAAAAGAAGAAAGAAAAAAATGTTGGAGAAACTAAAATCATATTCCAGGGCCGCATGTTAGTCAATGGATTCCGTCAATGTGAAGGTATTGATTATATTGAAATATTTTCTTCTATTGTTAATTATTCATCTATTGGAATTCTACATTCATTTCCTTCCAAAAAATATTTAATTGTAGAACATCTTTATTTAAAAATTATTTTTTTACATGGTATCCTTGATGAAACAATTTATATGAATTCTATAAAATGATTTCGAAGAATATTTAAACCTAATAATCTCTTTATTTTATTTAATTCCTTCTATGGGATTAATCAGTCCTCTAGACAATGGTATACAATGTTTGATTCCATCATGATTGAGAATTATTTTCCCAGAAGCATATTTGATGCATGTGTGTATTTAAGGAATGTTAAACATGAGTCTATTTAACTTCTATTATATGTTGATGACATGTTGTTAATATACAAAACATTAAACCTATAAACTATGTGATGCACTAGTTGAATTGTGCCTTTAAATGAAAGAATAATTCCATGAAAATCAAATCCATGGTATGGACATAATTAGGGATACGAAGGCAGGAAACCTATACTTATCCCAATTTTTTATGTTAGAAAGGTATTAAAGATATAACTATTTGAGAAAATTAAATCTAAAAAGATCCCCTTAGGAACGCATTTTATACTATCCCTGAATAAATACCCTAGGAATAAGGACTAAACTTTTATTATGAGTAAGATTTCATATGCCAATGTTGTAGGAAGTCTCATGTATTCCAAGGTCTGTTCTGGGCCACATATAGAATTTGTTTTTTTAAACTGATCATGTTTATAGAGAAACCTGATAAGGATCATTTTATTACCTTAAAATATTTGCTAATGTATGTTTCCATGTCTGATGAACTGTGTATTTGAGATGTCTTGAATAGTAATTTTGATGATGATATTGATTTTTTTTATTCTAATTATGCTGAAAATATTGACACTCAAAAGTCAATCACTGGTTTTTTCCTTGCATATAGATGACCGGTCTCTTAGAAATGAAATATGAAATCAGTGGGTGGACATTCCACTTCCGAGGTAGATTACATTACCTTAACAGAAGATATTATGAAATCCATTTTCCTTAAAGGTTTTCTTTATAAGTTGTCATTATCTGCTAATAGCATAATGGTTCACTATGATAGCCAATCAGCCTTGCATTTTTCTAAAAAATTATATATTCCATGGTAATTCAAAGCACATATACATTAGGTTTCATTTTTTTGGGGATATTATAGAATCTAATAAAGTCAGTGTCACATAGATACGCACTAACAATAACCCAGTTGGTAGTTGAACTAAGGTTGTTTCATTATCTAAATTCATGAATTTTTTAAGCTTATTAATTTATTCCCAATTCTATAATATTGGTTGCGAGAACACTATTATTGAATTTATTTGATTGCATGGTGGAGATTTGTTGAAAATTCTTTTCATGTATTATGTTTTCAATAAAATGAATTCACATTTTCATTTTTGATTATTGAATATATTTCATTTTCTTTCCATGGTTTCAAGGAACAATTTCCCATTTATGGTTCTATCTTATTTTGTTGGTTGGTTTTATTTTTGGAACCCGATTCATTATTTTACATACACTAATTCATGGATTCTAGACCGTCGATTGGGAATCATATGATAGTACCACATGGATACCGATGTGTTTCTATAATCGGATTCGATCCAGTTGCATTGTCATCCAACCTATCTTGTTGCGCCACATGGGTTCTGTGTTGTCCTTGGTATGGTTATGTGAACCATCATGATGAGATGATCTATCCACAAGGATATCATCATGTGCCTCTGCCTGAATTTTTTAACACTTCCTATGGCGCCCATTGATTGTGCTGCCACATAGTTCATTCTCGGTGGAGCCTGGTTTCTCTCTGGTTTCCGGTGGGGACCTCTCAGGGGGAAAAGAACTACTCTAGATCATTGTAGAAGAAAGGAGACCATCCAATAGATAACAGCCATCTGTACTCCCCTCTATTATTTTATGTGCCACCTCCTGCAACCATATTTCTCAGGAGGGGACTTAGTGGGGATCGTCTCGGTCCTAGGTATTCAGATGACAATGATTGAAGTGTTAATAGTTTTTGACATATGTTCCATCTTAACCAAGATCTAGTTTTTAGTTCTTGGATCTATAGTGAATTAACTTTTCTTCATCATGTATGATGTTGTATCCTGATTTTTAGCATTTGTGAATATGTCCTGGATTGTATGGGGCTGACTCTACGTCATAGGTTCGTCCACTGCCACCTAGTTCGTCAATTTCAGCCTCCTCAGATAGTTTTTGTGGATCTTTAAATTATACATTCATGTTTTTGTTTTTTATTTCTTTATTTTATTTCATCTTAATAAAAGTATTTACCTCATGGTGTTCTCTCCATGAATTTAGGTCCCCTTGGGTCCAAAACACATTACATATGTTTCCCTATTTATATTCCTAAATTGTATTTTTATCTTGTTCCAATTTCATAATTGTGATTATTATTCTTGTTCCAATTCTATTGTAGCTAATTTTTAAATATATATTCTCAATCCATTATCCATTAAATGTGACATTGGATCTTGTATTATTTAGGGTTTAAGTAATTATCCCCAAATAAAAGTATAAAATTTAATTTTTTATTTATTAAATAATATTTAAATGGAGATTTTAATGACTTAAATAATTTCAAAATCTTGTGGAGAGATAAATATAGTTTTATAATGTTATGGAAACTTATTGTGTGAGATAATTATTTTGGTTGCTTTTGGATATGAGATAATGAATAAAAAATTCTTGAAGCCGAGAAAAATAAAAGGTGGTGGATTATGAAATTTAAGGGGATATATTACAACAATCAATTGAGCATAGATTCACACTCATTTTCAAGAGCATAGAGAGGGAGTGAAAATATAAGAGATCATATTGAGAGTTTTTAGAGATGAAGATAAAAGGAAATAGAAATTCAATGATCATATCTAGATAAGTATTTTATTGGTTATACATAGAGGTTTTAACTGGTGATTATTTTTGTGAGATTATTTTACTACATTTTAACATTCAATTGTTTCCATGCATATGATTGTTAAATATTATATTGATGCGTGATGATTAATTCTTCTATCATTTTGTTTTCTTATATGCTAAATTATATGACAAATAGATTATTGATTAGAGTAAATTTTTATTATTGAAGAATGTTAACATATTATTATTATGAGTTTGAATATTGAATTCAGTTGTTTAAAAAACTCAATTATTTATTGGGATGTGTGAGAATAATGGCGGATCAATTGATTCTTGGTGATAGGAGATTATTGAGTTCTTCATATGACTATTAACTAATTGAGGTCGATAAAAGAGATCTTAGTTATTATCCATGACCTTTTCAACATAACATGATTCATGGGTAGATATCTCAAACTATAAGTCAAGGGACATTATTTAGTGAAATCTATGGAATTAGTGAGGAAATAAAAACTTTGAGAATAACTAGGAAATTCCACTATCTTTTTTTTGATTACTTTTCCTCTCCTCAAAAACCACTGATTGTTTTCTATCATTATAATTTCTTATATTTTATAAAAATTATAATATCTCCTCTTCCATGATAGTTTTTCCCCTCAATAATAATCAATAATAATGATGATAATGAAAAATTGTGATTGTGAAACTCTTTAAATGTAACTATGATGGGAGACAACCATATGTACTGTTTTACTATAATAGAGAAGAGTTTTAAAAAAGATGAAGTATTAAAGATGACATATAAAATTCCTACTCTTAAACTAGTTTATTATTTTTATGGGATGTATTTCAAGGATATTTTATAAAATATTAAAAATAAATATATTATCAAAAAAATTGAAGAAAACATTACAATTTAAAAACAAATCATTTAGAAAACATAGAATTTGACCCTCCCAAGAAAAATATACTTTACTATCTTTCTGGAAAACCATGGATAGTTTCAAGAAAAAAAATAAAAATGGTGTTAAAATGATCATGGAAGATATTAAAGAGGATTTAAATCCACATTTCATAAAATCATTAGTCAAGGAACTGTATGAGTCTTTATTTTGGTTTATCTAAGTCATGAATATGAGATACAATCTTCCCCACTTTTAAATAGGTAATCCAAATGGCTGGGGATAAACATAAAGACGACTAACTTCCATGGTTTATTGATTTTACCTACTATTTGGATGAATAAAATGGTCTTTAAACTGATTCTCAATAGAGATATTTCAAATGAAGACAACCTTTCCTATTTAATTTTTTCAAAATCTTGGATTATAACTCGATCCCACTGTTAATATGCTAACAAAATCATATCCTTACAGAAACTCAGGAATATCATACATGTATATCATATCTTTTTATAAAAATATTAATTATATTATGAAAAACTATACATATTGACCAAAATATTTTAGTGCCTTTGGAGACTAAATACAAAATCTTCTAACTGATAAATGATATACAATGTCCCCCATAAATATCACTACTTCAAATACGGGCTTCAAAACTTCTATAAAATGGTATGTATAGCACTAAAAAAGTGTTTTTAGTCATAGCAATGATAAAGGGTTACCTTTTATCAGCGCTTAAAAATGATGATAAAGTCCACATTTATGAACGACGAAACAAAGCATTGATAAAGGTGTCCTTTATCAGCACTAAAAAATACCAAGTAAAAAAACGAAAAAACAACTTTGAATCAGACAATCCTTTTAACAGAACTTGACCCCCCTTAATAGTGCTAGCCCCCACCTTCACCCACCCAAGCCACTGCCCCCCCCCCCCTTTACATCGCTAACCCCCCACCCTAGACCTGCTCGCTCGCAACCCCCCCCCCCCCCCCCCGCACCTACCTGCACGCCTCTGCCTCCCCAAGGATTTGAACTCAAGATCTCCCCTCTACGTACCTGGACCCTTTACCACCTCCCCATGTTGTTTTGTTTTTCATTTAATGATATATCAATTTATTTATTTATATATATTTACTTATATTTAATCGTATATTAATATGGATTTATATTAATATATATAGTTATATTAATACATATATATATATATATGAATATCTATTAATATCTATTTATTTATATATATAAATATATATTTATATTTATTTATCTGTATATTTATTTTTATATTAATAAATTTTTATAAGATTATTTTTTAAAAAAGTTCTAAAATATTTTTTTTTGTGTTTATAAATAAATACATACATACATACACTTGTATATATTTTATATACGTGTGTTTATATGTAATTATAATTATACATATTTATATATATTTACAAATGTTATATATTTAGATGTATATTCACATGTAAGAATATATAGATAACATATATCATTTGGATAATACAGACAGACACTAGTATATATATATATATATATATATGTATATATATATATATTTCTATACGCACACACACTACATAGGTATATAAATATACGAATATTTTTATTTTAAATAAAATCGATATTATAAGGCTTATATATTGAGAAACATACAGTATATGTAAATCTATTTAATTATTTATTTATAAAATTAAATTTTAATGGGTGAATATATAAAAAATATGTATATATAGTTATATATTTGATTATAAATAAAATTAAATTGTAAAAAATGCTAAAATTTCAAATCCATAATATAAATATGAATGTAATCCCTTGGAATTAAATTATTCCCCCTAAAAACGGAAGAAAAATCCACATAAACGAGGTTGAAATTCCATCAAATGTTAAACAAATTGGGTATCCTGACTAAAAACTCAGTTTTGGAGAACATATAGGCATTTTCTAGCCTCAAAAAAGAATCATAAGTTCCCCTTTTATTGCTAGTGTGTGAAAATTGTTGTAGGATTTGATTTTATATGTTCTAGAGCTCAAATGGACACCGAGATCAAAAGTTATGGTCATTTGATTTTTGAGTTATGTTTTCAACTAAATTTAGAATTTTTTTTAATTTTTTGATTTTTTATGTATTCAGGTTATTATTACATGATTATTAATGGATGATAATTAGAATATTATTAATTAATAATTTGTTGAAATTATTTTATATCTATTTTTTCTAAATTTCTTATATATTAAATGATATAGTTTATTTAGACTTATCTAAAACACATTTTAAAAAATATATTATATTTATATGAATATAAATATATTTTATTATTTATATATTTTTATATAAATATATTATTTTAATGATTTTTTTAAAATATACAATTGAAAAATTCTAGTAAAAAACGAACTGATAAAGAACCTCATTTATCATCTCTAATTAAAAAAGTGTTGATAAAGGGTCCCCTTTAACAACGCTAAAAAAGAACAGATAATGGTACCCCCTTTATTAGCACTCTTTTAGTATTGTTAAAGGGTGGTGTCATGAGATCCGGGTTTTGTGGTAGTGGATATTCTGATTGAGTACTCTTTGTATAAATTCCCAACGTAAAACCTTTCATCATAAACATGGGAATGGGAACATATGAAAAAGTGATCTCTGATACTTATTTATTATAAACAAGATAGATGCATAAGAATAATATGAACATAACAGTATGATAACATGAGTATTACAATTGAAAACAAAACATTGTATACCAATTTTCATTATCCCATGTCATTAAATAAATATTATTAGTTTATAAGACTGAAATAATAATGAAATTATAGAACATGAGCTATGAAATAATTGCGTTGCTATAAAAAATAATTGTTTTTCATATGGATAAGCATAAAAAATCACTTCCACAGTAGTCAAGGATCACTACTAAGTCTATCATAGTAGAATGAGTTAACTCCCCAATACATCATATTAGTCTAGATTCACTCCCAAGACCATTATGTGAGACAAGGTCCTTTAAGGAACCAATTTCACTCCTTGTTCTGGTTCTTTCTATCTCATGAGATATAAATCCATACTAAATATATTAGAGGGAGATATGGGTCTCACTAGTCATATAAATAAATTCATACAAAAGTGTGAAAAAAGGCCACAAAACATTAATCATATCATAACCCATGAAATGAAATGGATTTTATAAACATATCATCATATAAGTATATGTGGTAAAGAGACATGTTTCATAATAATTTCATCAATTTATCATAGTATAACCTAAGAAAAAAGAAGCAGGTTTTAAAAGAATTTTATCATGGTATAACCCATGGAAGAGAATTAGTTTCCTAAAAATTATGTCATTATAAACCATTTAAGAAAATAATAATAAATCTATTGTTGGTTTATATCCCTAGAAAAAATTATGTTACATCAAAGAATATCATTTTTCATGGAAAGTTATTTTGAAAGACAAATCATTTGGAACATTTCTTGAGGAATATAACATTTCGTTGAAAATAATTTTTTAAAAAATAAATAAATTAAATACTATTCTATGAAAGAAAAAATAAAATTATAAAGGAATAGTTAAAAATCATTTGATACATTTTTTTATGAAAATATTCTTTCCTCATTAAGGGAAAATACGTTTTAAAGCATAAATCATTTCCAAAATTATTTTCACATTAGAATAATATATTTATAAGGTAAAAAAATATCCCAAATATTAATGAAAAAAGTTTATTTCAAAAGTAAATTTATAACCTATAATTGAATATTTAAATCATTCATTTTTCATGAAAGTGAAATTTACAATTCATGACGTACATGTAAAAAACAATAATTATTTTCATGTTTCATTAAATGACAAATGGGAATTGTTTGGAAAATGACATATAAATTCCTTTCAATTTTTTTTAAAAGTAAAACATGGTTAAAAATTATTTTAATAAATCATTGTAAATTTTTTAAAATACTTTTGTAAATAAATTTTAGAAAACATGGTTTTGGAAGAAAAAGAGTTCTTGACTGAAAATATGATTTTTATTAAAAACTTTTTTTTGAACTGTTGTGTACCTAAAGAGTTGAAAACTAAGGGATAAAATTTATTCTCATGAAATAAACATAGAAGAATAATATTCATCAATATATTTAGATATTTATCATAATATTATATCATCAGAAATATAGTCACACACTATTTTGATAAATGATGTGATTGTGACATAATATAATTACCACTTGGGTAACTTTGAACCAAATCTCCAGGATGGAATATCATTAAAATAATCACAAAATATAATTATTATAAATAAATTAAATATATAACATGTAAAATGGTATTTATGTGCACCTAGTAAAATAATATAGGTTCAAATCCTAACCACATGTCTACTAGAAGTCAAATTGAGGCCAAAACCCCTTACCTCTTTGTTAACTATTGAACTATAAACCCCATGAAAGAGATATATTGAAATAGATATGTAAATAAATATAATTTTAGGGATAATAATCCTAAAGTAAATCCATGGGCACTATATACACAACATAAAAACAATTAGTGGTGAATATGGCATGTTTCTCACAAAAGAATAAATTTACACGGAAATTCATTCAATTAAGTCTCGAATTCATTTCGACACATTCATGCTTCATGTATAATAAATACAAGTTTATTATATGTTTATTAATGAACCATATATATATATATCCTAACAGAAATTATTTTATATGTCTTTTTATTACCCATTTATTAATAATTCAATGATAAAGTCACATTTCAGGTAATAATCGCTTTATTTTTCAAATAGGTTGTGATTGGTTATTTTACGTAATATTACAATTATAATTGATAAATTATATCTATAATAATAATAATTAATTAACTATCATATTAATACATAAATTTTACTCTTAATACTAATAATTAACTATGGTTTTGAGAAATATAGTATGTTATATTCCTACTTATGGTATGTTATACAGACACATGAGTAACATTTCCATTTATCAGCCATTATTTTGAAAAGGAGGTAAGAAATATTTAATTATTGTAGAATGATTATAATATCGAAAAAACATTTAATTTAATTCTATATATCATCCATGATTTGTGGTGATGAAAATAGAGTCACATCTCGTTGCGGAGGAGGTAGTCCACATGTACACAAAAAAAAAGTTAACATAATTCAATGAGTGAGAAAGTAAGAAAGAAAATATTTTCTTTTAAGAATGATTAATATACCATGAATTCCATAATTATTTCATGTATATCACATATATTTATGCTTTTTGTATTTCATGTAATTATTTAATTAAAAATGAATCACATCGCTTCATGAGGTGGTTGTCCACTGTACACATGAGGGATGTTATCATATCTCATATGGGATGGAAAGTAAAAAAATGGTATATATGATATAATGAATAAATAGGTATAATTATGTTATATATATATATATCATATATATAATTTCTATCTATCATCATATCCAACCTTTATAATTGGTAATGGAAAAACAAAAGACATCGGTTCGTGTGCCGATAGTTCACCGAACACATGAATAATGATTTCATAAACCATTTGATAGAAGTGGAGATGGTTAAGGGTCATGCCCATAATATAAAAACACTTATGTATTTTATAGACAATTTGGTTCTTATTATGTAATGTTTTAGTAATGATTTATGGAGGTGTAGGAAGAAATAAAATAAAAACACTCATTGAAGAACGTTACATCTTCTTTGGGTATCCTTTTTAGGTTTACCAAAAAATATTTCTTATGATGAATTTTTGCAAAAATAAAGCTACTAAATTGATAAAAATAAATTTTCTATATGAATTGGGAAGTTATTATCCAAAAAAAGTGATTGAATGTGTGAATAAGAGAGGATAACAGTGGCCTTTTATAAGTGATGTGAGTGGAACACTCATAATTGTTTTAAAAGAAAAAGTTGTACCCTCATTTTTCTCATATCATAGTGATATGAAGGTGAGTATTATCAATAATTATACATAAGAGGTTCTAAATATTTCTAAAAAATAAATTTTATAAATGTTTTTATGTAATTTTAACCCCTAAAAATTTTATTTGACCCCCATCTAATCCCAATTTTACCTTGACCATGGTAATCATTTTTTAAAATTTTAAATATATATTTTGGTAAAAAAAATTATGTTAACATTTTTAGATAATATAGATTATTATTAATCAAAATATTTAATCAATTGTTAAAAATCCAATACATTTAATGGGAAAATTAAAATTTAAAAATCAATCTCGCAGACATGTGGAGAAAGCAGGTTTTCAAATAGAAAATGTTTAATAGTTTACAAAGGTTTTATATTGAGTTTCAATATGGAATTGATTCTAATAAAATATATTTTTTAAATAGATATATATTTGAGATAATTTTACTTTAAATTAATTTTATATTATAATTTATCATTATAATTTTTTTAATCAAAATTTTATTTTTCAATTAAAATTCATAATTTTTACAATTCATCAGAGAATTATGTTTTTCCCAGAATTCTAGAAAAAATAATACATAGATAATTTTTACATTTTTATTTCAAAAATAATCATTATTTTTTCAATTAAATTTTATAAATCTGTCAAAAAAATTATTTTTAACGTATCTGTGCAAAAAAGCTTACGAAACAACTTTTTAGAAAAAAAGGTTTATGTATAAAATTTTATTTTTTCTTATCACTTGTCTAAAAAATACCTAATATGAATGTTAAATAGTAAAATTAATATATACAATATACATTTAATAAAAATCATACATGGAAAAAAAATTGATTAATTTTTTGGGGTAAAATGTGTGTTTTTACATAAATATAGTTTTTCATAAAAAGTCTTCATTTCTTCCTGAATGTTTCTTATTATAAATTTATAACTAATTGGACTCCAAAATATATATTTTATATACATGTTTAAACAATATATTTTAATAATTTTATTAATCCTATTCATATCTACCATTCCTGTGGCTATGTGATATCTACTATATTAAATAATAATATTCTAATAATATGACATGTTTTATTTAGACTCGGTGTTTCTTTTAACACAGGAATAATAGTGTAACATGTAACGAAATCCAAAATCAATTCTTTTTTAATGAAAATAATATAGAAATATTGATTTTTTTTCAAAAACAAAATTTAAAAAATATTGGGTTGATACATTCAACCCACCTTAAAATGAACATAGCTCAAGAAATTCATCAATTTGGTACAAAAAAGGATAATTATTCTTCATTACATCCTTATGTTCAAACAAATTTTCCTAAAGATAGTTGTTCCACCATAATACATTAACTATAGAAGTGGTATTTTTTTTGATGGACATTATCTTTTCGAATTAAAAGTTGTAGAAGTTGCTCCTTTTATAAAATATCATTCATCAATGGTATGATCTCTAAGTATTGTATATGTGATGGATTGGGTTGGTAATTCCTTATAGGAGATACATGGAATATATCGGGGACTTGAGGGAGGTTTTGTGGAATCTCCAAATGATAAAATATTTTCTTGATATGTTCAATTATTTTTATGGTACTGATATACCTAGGGATTTGTTTTTATTTCATTCTCCCATATATAAATTTTCAGAAGGACCTTCACATCAACATAAAATTCTAGATCATGTCAATTATTATCATCAAATCATTTAAATCAACATTGTGTTGTAATTACATGTTGTGGAATGTCTCTAAACTTCTCTTCCATCTCATCAGCTTTCACAGGTCCAAATAGCATTATTTATGAAACTTCATTCCAGATTATTGAGTTATAAACTTTCTTACATAAAGGGGTTTATAAGGATCCATCCAAATTTTCAAGGGAATGATTTAATTACATAGAAAATAAACATGAGGAAGGTTTTGATTCTAAAAACCTTTTAAATCCATAGAACATGATGTTATAATATTCTTTAGGGTTTGAATTATTCTCTCAAATTTACCATTTGCATGAGGATGATACACAGTGATGAAACTCAACTGTGTATCAAGATCTTGATTAATACATCACCAAAACATCATAAAACTCGATATTCTAATAAAATACAATTAAAGTTGGAACTATATGAGACATTATCACTTTCATGACGTATATCCTTTCAAGTAGATCCTAATAGAAATCATCTCTAATGGCAAGGAAGTGCACTAACTTCATTGGGTGATGAACTATAACCCATAATTATCTCAACATAATATATAATATAAACTCAAATGGTTATTGGTACCTTTAATCATATATATGCAATGTTTAAATAAATTCACCCTAAAATAAAATTTTACCTTTATAAAAAACCCTAGGGTTGCCTTCCCATAAATGCATCTTAAAATATCTATAATCCTGATAAACTCCCATAACATAAAACCTAAAATGGTGTGTCATTGAATACTAACATATAATCTACCTTAAAATAATAATGACGTGATGGTATTAATGAATCTTAAGTTAATTTTACTTAGATAAATATATTATTCCAAAATATAATTCACCCTTTATTCCTTATATAAGCCTTTATATTATACAAAAACATTTCCATTGGAAGAATGAGTTCAAACATGTATTGATAGAAGATAAAATATGATATCATTATTCCAGAAAACATTTAAAGGGAGATAATTACATTATATTTTACTAGGGTATTAACAATAAGATTTTCATAGGTGTCATTTATAAAAAACCAAACATGAAATTCTATCTATGTTGTGGAGGATTATTATTCCCTTATAATAATTATTCACTTTAACCAATATGATTACATAATATTCCCCTTGTCCTTTGTCTTTTGAAGTTATTGTGGCTTATCATCATCATTATCCATTGGATTGGGGCATTTATTCACATAATTTCCTTACTCCTTGAATTTGAAAAACAAGAGTGTGTGTGGTGAATTTTATGAATATTTCTATCTATTCGCATCCCTAGATTTATTTTGCACAATACTTTACAATCTATTTAATTATTCCCTTCACATTCGCACTTATAACATTTACTATTTCCCTTAATATAATTTCATCCAAGTTTATTCCCACACCCTAGGTTTAAATTAAATATCATCATCTTCTATCCATGGTTTTTAGATATTCTATTGAATTCCTTATTTCTCTTCCTTTTCAAAACCATGATATTTTCATTTAACTCTAACAGCCATTTCAACCACGATAGAACATAGGAAAATATATTCATTTCTACTAAAGTCTCTTATAGATAACTCTCTTCTAAGACATTTTTTTGGAAACTAAATAATTGATCAACCATACATTAAGTTTGGATGATAAAATTAGAAGAATACCTCACATGATTGGTAAAAGTTTCCTCGTATATACCAAATTATTCTTCATCCTATGGATTTAGCATGAGGAAATTATTATCTACCATTTTATGAAGAATACGGTGAAATTATGTATTGAAAAATATGTTATTCTACTCATCAAAGTACATAAATCCAATTACAATTTGTTTTATTATATTATTGATAAGATTATACCATTAAACTACTTCATCCAGAAAATACAAAACAGCTAAAATAAATTTCACATGCTCTGAACATAGGAGGATGGAAAATATATTCTTAGTGGTGATGTTTAATTTTTTATCAACTATGGTATTAGAATACCCACATAATGAATGATTATTTTTCTTCATAAATGATTCAACATAATGTTGTTCCCTCTTTTTCTTGTTTGGAATTCATCTATAATTCATAGCATTATAAAATAGTGTGAAAACTGAAAAATGATTTTTCATTCCATCTCTAATAACATTTTGTTAATCACTAGAAAAATCATTTAATTATTCATCTAACTTATTATTAACATGGTTCCTTTAGGTTACAACTATTGAATAAAATCAAAATCATAGTGTGAATAACACTAGCACTAGTGGAGAACAAAATTATCAGGAAAAAACACTTATTGGGTGTCTAAATCATGGAAGATTATTTTAAATATATGACACCATAAGCTTAATCTATGTCATTCATGGTCATTAACTATTTAAATCCATCATGATGATTCATAATGAGTTTTAGATTTTCCAAATCCTATCCCCTATGTGTGTTAAATAATGTGTGTTGTAAGGCTTGTTTCCATGTCCCTATTGATAATCAGATTAAGATCAATGAACCCTTTTCAGAGTAATTACAACTAGGTTCCTCTATTATAGTGATACATCCAGTTATATTATACATACAGGGATTGGATTTCTTAATAATCACTTGATCTATTCTTTTCCATAATTTCAGGACATTTTTCTATACTTTGACTCATCCTTAGACTTATCCTTACAGAACTCTCTAAACATATCATTATAAATATCATTATAGATATCACTAAATTTTTCTCATCATAGTTTCTAAAGATTAACTAAAACATTTCAATGATACAAAATATAGAGACACTAACATATCATATATGGATAGTAACTATTTTTAGCAAAATATTCATTACATTACACAAACACATGCCTAAAGACCATAATAGTTTAGTCCCTTTTAAGACTAGTCATACAATTTAATAATTTGGTGAAGGATGTCCAATGGATCCCATAAAAAACATACCATTATTTATTCTTCATAGATATATGAAACAAAAATACTTTACTCATAACTTGGGTAAAAGAATTATAATTAAACATGAGCATAGATTCTTAGTAAGGGTAAACAAAGGAGATAAATAAGGATAACATAAACATAAGGGTATAAGTATATGAGAAAAAAATTTAAAACCATTCTTGGAATATCAAATATCACAATCTTGAGTCATGGAATAATTATTTTCAATTTATAAGACATGAATCATATAGAAGTTAAACAACATGAGTTATGAGAGTATAACATTGAAAAAAGACATTATATTTCAACACAAAGAGAAGAATATAAAACAATTTCTATACTAGTAAGGGCTAACTTAAAAGTTAATCATAGTGGGATGAGTTCACTCCCAAAACAAACATGATAGTCTAAGTTCACTCCCAAGTCCATCTTAATGGAAGGAGTCTCTTACTAACCCAGGTTCACTTCTAGTTCCAATCAAGTTAATCTCATGAGATATAAATCTTTACCAAATGAAATATAGGTAGATATTGGTCCCACCCACCAGTTAATAAAAATAATATAGATGTATACCAAAATATAACCAAAAATTCATCACATAATAACGTATGATATTTATCGGGTTTCATAAAACCCCCCTCATGTCATAACATGTATAAAAGATATAGTTTTCATAATCATTTCATTATTTCACCATAGAAAAACCATGTAAAAGAAAGCAAGTATCATAATAATTATATCATTATCAAACACATGGAAGGAAAATTGATTTCATAAACATATATTCATTATAAAAAATTTAAAAAAATAAAAATAATGGTATCCATGATTCAGATTCCCATTATTACATAAGTTACATCAAAGGATTTCATTTTAGATGGAAGATGATTGTGAATGATAAATCACTTGGAACATTTCTTGAGGATGTTAATATTTTTTTGATAATATATTTTAAAAATAAAGACCATTTTTAAATCTTTTCATTTTAAAATAAACATTAAAACATAAAATGGAAGATTTAAATATTATCAAAAACATTTCCCAGTAAAAATATAATTTTTTCTTTGAAAAGAGCTTCCTAAAACATATTTTTTAAAATAATTTCAAATTTTAAGAAATTTATTTAAAATAAAAAAAAACCAAATAGGATAGATTTTTTTTTAAAATTTCTTTAAAAAAATGTAAGGAAATATTGAAATCATTTATCAGTCTTGATAGTTTAAAATACAGTTCCTGTCGCGCTTGTAAAAAATAGATATTATTTTCAAATTTTCTATATAATCCAAATGGGTATTACATGGAAAGTGACTTGGCGATTAATTTCAATTTTTTTTAAAAAATAAAAAATGGGTAAAAATTTATTAAATAAATCATTTGAAAATTTTTAAAAACAATTTTGATATAAAATTTAGATAAACGGTTTTGAATAAATTGGGTTCTAGACAAAAAAGTTGATTTCTATTAAAAACAAGATTTTTGAACTCTTGAGTACATAAAGAGAGGAAAATTAAGGGATACTATTTATTCACAGGATATAACTGGAAGAGAATAAAATTAATGTGATTATTAAAGGTTGATCATAATATTTGATCATCAGAAACATATCCATAAAAAGACCTGATAAATAATAAGATTATAACATAAAATATATACCACTCTGGTAACATTCAAATTTAATCACATAAAGAAATATAATTAACAAATATATAAAATATCAGGTTTATAAATAATTTCATGATATCATTTGTAAAATGGGCTGTTTATGTAGATTTTAAAAGAATATATGTTTATTACAAAACCATATGTCTCAAAGAATAAAAATTGGGATAAAAACCCCTTTCGACATTTTTATATTTTAAACCCCAAACCCCATGAAAGAGAGATATTAATATCAATATGTTAATAAAAATAATTTTATTTATAAGAATAAAAAATACATTCATGTGCAGTATATACACGACATAAATGAAATAGGTGGTGAATGTGACGTGTGTCTCGCATCAGTAAAAAGTTATATGGAAATCTATTCCCTTATGTCTCAAATTTGTTCGTACGCATTCAAAACTCCTATATAATATATATGTGTTTATTAATTAATTAATATTAAACCAAAATTATATATATCATACCACATGTCATATTCTTATGTCCTTTAATTATTACTTTATTAATAATTCCATGTTAAGGTCTTGTTTCAGGTAATAACTAGTTAGTTATTCATATATTTTTTTGATTTTTTTATTTTTGTTACTCTTAATTTGATCATGGATACATTATATAAAGAATAATAATAATTACATAATAATATTACTTATTAATCAATTATACTCTTATTAATAATCATGAAATATGGTAATGGGAAATGATGTATGTTAAGATAATGGAGGCGGTAGGTTGTACGCACGAATGAGTGACAATTCCATTTTTCAAAGATCAATAAACAAAGGAGATAAGTAATTTATTATCATTAAGTAATTATCATAATATCCTAAATAAAATATTATTACTTTTTATATATAACTCGTTTAATTTTGTGATGAAAATAGAGACACATCGCTTCGTGAAGGTGGTATAGTCCACACATACATGAAGGACATTATCATATTTCAGTGAGTGAAAAGATCAGAAATAAAATGATATATTATCATATAATATTTGAAACTAGGATATTAATATCATAATTATTTCATGAATATAACATCTATGTATCCTATTTTATCTTCTTTATAAATTGTGAGTGAAAAATGAGTCTCATCGCTTCGCAAGGTGGTAGTCTGTCGTACACCAGATCGACGTTATCATATACCCTATAAAATGGAAATTAATATTGTATATATATGATATAATGAATCTAAAGGTATAATTATGTTTTAAATTTCATATATATAGTATATATCTATCATCATACCCCAACATGAAAGTTTTTAATGAAATAATGAATGACATCGGTTCGCAAGGTTGTAGTCTGTCGTATTCACGAATGATTATTTTGTGACTAATTTTACTAAAGTGGAGATGGTTCATGGTAATTAAATTTATATAAAAAAATAATTGAATTTACTATACATATGTTATCATGTAATCATGTCCTAATAATAATTTAATTATGTGGAGGAAGAAATAAAATAAAATATTCATTGAAGAATGTTACCTCTTATTCAGGTTTCCTTAATTGGTTTAAAAAAATCCTTAAAAGTATCGATTTATTCCTAAAATTAGTATTATAGTATTAAAGGAGGTATTTTTGAATTTTATTCAGGTAGGAATTGGAAAACATTTTCTTATGGTATGAAGAAGAGACGAGAGGGAATTGCCTATTATATGTGAGGTGATTGGAACACTTATAATTCATTCAAAATTACAAAGTGAAAACACTTTTTTCTGATGTATAAAAGATCCAAAATAGAGTATTATCGATAATTATACAATGTAGTTTCTAAAAATTTCTATAAATTAAATCTAATAAAATTTTAATTTCATTTTAATTATTATATTTTTAGTTAAACCCCCGGTGAACCCTTTTTTATCTTTACTATGGTAAATTTTTTTTATGATTTTCAATATTGAATTTATTCAAAAATTATATTGAACATGTTATACATATTAAAAATATTTGATCCCATTTTTCAAAATTAAATTCAACAAAATGTAAAATATTTAATAAAAAATTAACCCAACAAATGCGACGGGAAAATGGGGTTTCAAAGAGAAAATGTTCAAGAACTTTAAAAAGTTTTTATATCAAATTTTAATATATAAATGATTAAAATCACATAAATTGGATTAATAGATATTAAATTGAACAAAATTTATATTTAAATCAATATAATATATAATTTAATTTTATAAATAATGTTAACAAAAAGGAATTTTTCAATTAAAATTCAATTGTTTTCACTATTCATCAGAAAATAATTTTTTTAGAAATTTAATAAAAATCGCCCTAAAAATGTTGATTTTATTATTTCAAAATTTTATTTTATCATTTCAAAAAAAATACAAATGTTTCAAAAACTATTTTTAAAATAAATAATGAAAAAATTAGACAAACTTTCTCTTTTGAAAAATATAATTTTTAAGCATGAAATTAGATTTATTCTTATATTTTGTCTAGAAAAAATAGAATATGACTGTTAAATAGTTGATTTAATAAATATTATTTAAATTTATTTAATATAATTCATTAAAATTGTTTTGTTTTTCTTATTAAGGGAAAACATGTTTGTCTTCATGAAGAATTATTTTTCTGAAAAAGAATTCCTTTTTTATTAAATAGTTTTTGTTTTCATTTTTAATAAATTGGTCACCAAAGAATTAATTTTACAAACATGTATAAATGAAATATTTTCATAATTTATTTAATTATACTCATACATTCAATTCTAACGCCTATGTGATAACTATGGTATTAAAAACTAATATTTTAATCATAAGTTTCGATTTCTTTAAATTTAGTGTTATGTGTAACAGAATAAAAAATTACTGTTACATTTAATACAAGAAAAAATTGAAATTATATGTAATTTAAAATTTAAAATTACTTAAATTTATTTTAAAAAATATTTTTTCACAAAATATAAGGTTATTACAACCTAATCTTAGGCCTATTACAATTTTGAAGTGATTATGGAGGATTGAATTTATTTTAGAGAATTCAGGATGATATGGAGAGGGAAATATAAACACTCTCTATAAAAAACAATTTGGAGCAAGAAATAGAAGATGAGTCTAACTAGTTTTTAGATAAAGATATTTTTGTTTATCTGTTTATGATGTCCCTAGAAGAAGTGGATGTACTGTTGGACACATCCCCACCTAGATATGTATAAGAGGGTCCCCATATATTATTCTTTAATCCCCAAAATAGAATTTCTACCAAAAAAGTGGATTATGGATACACTATATTTTATAAAATGGGACCTTGTAATTAGAGTTAAGCTGAAAACTGTGTAATAGATAAGATTTTATAATTTTTACCGAACAATCCCTAACCACTAATTGATAGTGGATAAATAATAGGTTTTCCGGATATAGAAAATATAAAATTAAATAACTCTTAGGGGTTTTACCCAAGTTATCTCCTTTAATTTACTCTAAATTACATTGATAATGAGTTTTATGTTTTAAATTTTAATAAAATTTTAAAATAATTATTTTTATATAAAATAAATTGTACAATAATGTTTTCCATAAGATATTTATTCTATGTTTCATCATGTGGAATTATCTTGTTGGTACTCTCCACTTTATAGAGTTTATATCTGATAATTTTTATGACCAAGAGAAGCTACAACCTAAAGAATGTTGGATAAAAAACCTTTATTCTTAAAATTTTTGTATATTTTAATTAAATTTTGATTTCTAAAATTTAATGTCAATTTGTTATCATCATAGGGTCTTGAATCTAGTTGATCAGTGAGACATGTCAAAGTGAAAGAGGGGTGAATTTTATAATTATTAAATAGAAATAGATATTCATAACTGGGGAAGTAAATTTTTTAAATTCGGCTCATTTTCATGGTTTTAGTTTATTTTTGTTTATATTTCTTCTAAGGATATATTTTGTTTAAATAAAAAGTTGATATTGAATATTTATATCGTGCTGAAATTATTTTTTTAAAAATCATGGTTTATAATATTAAATTACGTATTTTTTATTGTGTATTTGTGAAAAATATTCTAGGATTTGATGGAAATTAGTTTGTCCACATCCTTGAAAATACACTAGTATACAATTCAATTTTAGAGCAAAATAATTGAAGTGGTTACCGGTAGAAACCATTTTTTCAAATTGTAGGTGGGTAACTATTTTTTTCTTTGTGGGAAAATTATTTTATATTTTTTATGACCATTTTAACATTATTTTAATTTACTAAATTTCTAAATATTTTCTACCCTTAAATTGAATTTACATGTTTCTGCACCTAAGATTCAACATTGGGGGAAATGTTTTGTATTATAATATAGAAACGTAATTTCTGTGAGAAAAACTATACATTAATATGTTTCACTTCATAATTAATTGAAAAAATTTAAATATTATTATTTTTCAAGATCAATTAATAATTTTCATTCATTTAAATCATATATGATTTTGAATTTTGTATAGCCACTATTACCACTTGGTTTCAGTTGGGTAAATCATTTTTCATTTAACTCTTTAAAACCAATTAACTCTAGTAAAATAATTTATTAATGTTAAACAATTTTAATTTCGATTGATTTCTTGGATTTGGATTCAAGATAATAAAATGTGAAAATCAATTATGGAATAAAAATCCTAAAGCTGGTTAATATCAATATTTAATTCTTTAAGCTGTATGATATGTTATTTATTTTTTCATGTAAATTTTCAATTTTTCACATTGAAACATTATGCTTAATGATTTTGGTTGATCCTTATGTGATTCTATTTTTTTGGGGAAAAGATTATTTTGGAATTTTATTTGAATAAAAATTGAAGGGGGTTTAATTTTTTTCAAATTTTAAGGACATTCATCAATGTAAAACTGGAATCATATTTTTAAAATAAATATTTAATTTTTTGGGTGAATACAATGAGATATTGATGAAAATAAACGGGTAAGATCATTTTAAAAACCAAATTTGTATGTCCACATAGTATTTCATGCATCACAATAAAATTATCCCACTGATTTTAACACATTGTTTTCATGATAAAAAGAAAAATATTTGTGTGGGGGAATTTGATGTGGCATTTAATTATCTCTTTATATTTCATATAATTTCATTTATTTTATTTTATTTTTTAAAAAATTTAAAAATTAAATAATTCACATTTTTTATTTTTTGTCCAATTATTTGAACAATAAATATTAGATAAAATATGTTTTAAATGGTCAATTTTAATTTTCCATTTTTTTATAAATTATTATTGTTATAATTTATTTTTATTTTTGTTTCATTGATTAAATTATAGTTGGTTAATAATTTAAATTTTTATTAATTTTTTTTGGATTTCTATCATTTTTTAATTAATAATTTTTTGGTTTTAAATAAATATTTTTTAATTAAAATATATATTCTTCTTTTCTTTTATTTTATTATTATTAATTTTTCATCATTTCTTTTGTCTATTTTATTTTTTTATGTTTCAATTTTTGAATTTAAATTTATGGATTACCTATGAATTTACTTTATTTTTAGGTGGCAGTAAAACCATGTAATTAAGTTGTGTAGCTATAGCATAACCAATTTTTGAAGACTTTACATAACCAATTTTTAACCTACAATATATATCCAAATTGAGGTGTAATATCATATCTATTTTCCAATTTGGAATCCACATATCCAAATATCACCAGTTCACTTATATGACTCATCATCTATAAAATAGACATATGTATATATTTTATTGTGTGAATATTCACTTACAAGATTATCTTATAACCTTTAAGAAAATTTGAAGCTGACTAATATCACTGCTAATACTAAAACATATGATTACTGAAAAATCTTGATATCCAAATGAGATAAAGTCCTGGAAGAGCACAAAAAATTACTACCACTACCCCTTATGAATATCTTATCAATCCACCATTAATTTTAACTGATATTTCTATATGATCTAGTTTTTTAGGGAAAATAATCAAATTCACAAAATGTTGAATATAAACATTAGCTCCACCATTTATTCCCATCCAATCTCACCATCTAAATAATTTCATTCGAGTGAATAATTTACAAATTGAGAAGATGAACAAGAATCAGGGAAACACATTCCAAATCAGCAATGAATATAGGATATGATCAATATTAAATCAGTTAAGTGTATGAATTATGAAACATAATAAAATTAGGTGGGGTTATTATTGAAGACCTAGATCCTTACCAATCATTCAAACCTGAATAATCATGATTGAGTTACTGACTAACACTATTAATATTTCCTAAAATAATCCCAACTTAGGATGTATTTTCAAAGAATATGAATATTTAATGCATGATGTTTGTTTGAATATTTGATTTTGTGAGTTTTTTTATTAGAAACTATGATTATTTCCACACCTGAGGATAAAGATGAGGGTTGTGATTGGTTTTTTAGATTCGATGTCAAATTTGTCAAATAAGATGATGAATTATAGAAATAACATGGCTGTGAGGACCATTTCAATCCAAGTGAATCTAGATTTTATTCTCATCTTGATAAATATGTATTAGACCAATGTTGGGTTTCTATAAAATTTTAAAGATGAAATGAGATTTTCTGATTAATCTGCAAGGGTAATTGATTTTCACAATTTTAACAATGATTTTTTCAATTGTTATTATGCTCAAATATTTATTATTTTTATATTTCAATTTTTATGGAGATAATTTGAATAATTTTACAAGGTATATTGTCTCATTTATAGTAGTAGTGAGTTTGTATTTTGGTGTACCTTAGGTGATTGTTTAAAATTATCTTTGAGATCAAGCTTGAGGATATGACACATCTTGGATTGTTATAATGAATCATCATAATAAATGTTGAAATGAGTTCACATGGGATACATGTTAGATAATGGAATAAAAATATGTAATATTTATTGGGTAGTGAGTCTCTGTAAATGAGACTTTGATAGTTTGAATCTAGAATGAGTAATAATGAGTTTTTCGAAATTTTGAAGACCAAAAAACCACCTACAAAGTATTAAATAGAATACATGATGAATTAAATGAGTGTTAGATAGTGAATTTAATAACATGTTTAGTCTTATAATATGATGGATAGAAAGATATATATATGGTTTTCTAATGACATATAAATTGTGAATTAATGATATGGTGTCAGAACATTCAATTTTTTGTGTTAGAAATAAGTTAGTTGAATTAACTATGAATAGAAGAATTATAATTCTAGAAATGAAAATATATAAAACATAGATGATTCAACAATTCAAGGGGACATATTACATTTTGAAATTGAGAATAGATTGAAACACACTTTCTAAAGTGGAGTGTCGAAGATCAAAACATAGAGATATTCTAGAGAACATGTAGAGGATCTGCAACCAATGAAACTAATGAAGATGGGAATGATTATCTATGGCCTTACACATTCCATGATCATGTGTGGCTAAGTATTTGTGTATATTCATAGTGGTGTTGGACGGTGATTCTTTTCCGAGCTATTTTCCATCTTCTAATTAGTATATTTTCTCTATATCTAGCGTTTTAAAATAAATAATTGAGGTTTTATGATTTATTCTTCTATCATTTTGTGTTCCTATATATTTAATTATTTGACCAACACACTTTTTATAGAAGTTTTTTGTTCATAATTTATAGACTATTATCCGAATCTAGTTTAGTGTTTTTATGTTGAATATTATTATTTAAAATTCTAGAATCTCAATCAATAATTGTTATCACATTAGTATCTTTATTGAGTACTGGTTCCTCAATTTTTGGAGTGATTTAACTATCTCTTAATGAAATGAGTATGGTAATTGAGATCTTAGTTACTAATCTTGACATTAAATAATTAATTATATATATGGAAATATATTTAAAACTATGTTTTTGGGGATATTATGTAGTGAAAAATGATATGAAGAAATAATGAATTGGGATAATCAGTAGGGAAGGCCACTATCCCATTGTGGATTTCTTTTCCTCTTCTATCACACTATCGATTATTTTTATTGTTCTTGTTATTGGAATTTAAAAGAAATTATAATATTATCTTTCCTATCATTGTTTTACCTCTCAAAAGATTATAAACATAAAAAATTAATAATTATTATAAACTATTCTACAGAAACTCTATAAGAAAACCTTTTTGGGAGACAACCATGGATGCTTATTTACTGCATTACAAAGTAGATTAAAACAAAATAAAGGATTAAAAAGGAAATATAAAAATTCTAGTCTTCAATAGGATTTCCTTTTTCCCATTTTCCTATGGAATTATCTTGGTCAATAACCAAGTGCACCACTATTATGATATTTATCTATTTTTGGGACATTAGTGAAAACACTTTTTCCGATCACTATATATATAGAGATCTTCACTTTTCATGGAAAATTAATTTTCCTATTCCCTATATTTTCATATAAAAAACATATTCTAGTTTACTTTTGACATTATCATGGGTGAATTATACAACAATTTTCTAACAACTGAATATAAACATGCTTTCCATCATCATAATTTTCACCCAAACATCCATGTGACTCGATCCTCCTCTTATTTAATTTCTTTGGGATTACAAAACTATATTATTTTTTATTTATAATTATTCATAGATAGTTTTTCATTATAATATTATTTTTTCCCTATCTCATATCCCATTAGGTTTATCGTTTGACAAATCTTTGTGTTTCACATAGAATCCAATGATAACTTAGTTCCATTGGGCATCAACCATTTAAAATACCAAAATATGTTAAAGGAAGTGATGAATAATTAATATCATTTTCTTAAATGATATCATGAAAATTAAACCATAATAATGCCTTATTATTGAAAAACATAAAATCAACTTTCAATTTAACAAAATTAACTATTAGATAAATATAGTATTTTTTATTTAGGATCTCTTATACTCCTTAAACAAATTTCATAATATAATAAATACATTATTATAAATTTTAAATATAATTTGATTGCCCTAAAAATATCACATGGGGGTTCTAAAATAAGTTTTTAGTGAATCCTCTTTTACATGAACAGGGTAATTATTGAGTTAATAACCAAAATACCCTTTTTAGTTATATTTTTACTAGTTTCAATAGTGATAGAGCCTCCATCCACATGTAATATCAAAATAGGGATGTAATTTCTTAGAGAACTGAACAATCATAACATTAACAACAAATTCATGGTGTTATCATAAACTTATTCATATACATTAAACTTATCCCAAAGGTTTCCATTAAATTTCTCTTATCATAACCACAAAAAACTACTATACTAATACTCAAAAATAAATAAACCCTCATTTAATACCAACTATAGTAAACCATTCTATTATTGTACTCTTTCTTTGTAGACCAGTAACACATGAATCTTTTTATAGAAAACTTTTGAACACTTCTCTATAATCAAGCTCTTATATACCTATTTCTATACTTCTTATAGGTGATACATGTATTTAAAACCTAGAGAATTTGAATATAATAAAGGGATGAGATGAAATTAAAATAGGTTAAAAATCTCACAACATGTCTTCAGGGGTTAAATTATACTATATAAGAAAACATGAGTTGGGAGAAATTTATTATTAATAAGAACATTAACAAATAATAGTTTTCCATAAATCATGAAAGATGGAAATGTAATCCAAAAATAACAAAAATATACCACGATAAAACAATATTATATAATCAAGAAAACATGGAATAAGTAAATGATTTCATAAGATCAAGGAATCATAAATTCTTGAAAACAATTTGCAGCATCATATTATAAGCATTAATCAAGGTTCACTACCAATATCATCATCACATTAGGTACATATTCCAATAATGAATTAGGTTCACTACCAAATATTATACATAACGTATCATGAAATATAATTCATAATTTAATGTAATATAGGGCTATGTTATTTCTTCACATCCATCACATAACATAGTTTACGTAGGATAATTGACAATGCACCATACATGGTATCTCATGGAGTAAAAACATTACCTAATACATTAGAGGGGAACATAATTTTTGTCCCACTAGACACATAATTAAAAAATATATATGTATACATGTTCCACATGTAGAAAAAAACTATAAATAAAGGATAATAATAATAAAACACACTATAGAGAAGTGGGTTTCATAATCAGGTCTCAAAGAATAACCAAATACTATATCATAATGATTACCAAGAGAAGAAGGTAATTAATAATTCTGTATTTTTATGTTTTAATAAATAAAAATATGTATTGATAATTTAGTTCCAATATAAGAAAACTTCATGATATGGATCTAGGATACAACAAAATAAAAATGAACATCATGGGTGTTTATTTTCAAAATGAGAATTGGATATTTTAAGGAATGATTAGAATATTATTTCAATTTTAAATAGAGATGAATTGGGGTTTTTATAAAATAATTAGTATTTTCAAAACATATTCATAGTGAATGACATTTTATTTAGGTGCTACTAGTAATGGAATAAGAACTCTGAAATTCCCTTTAGCGAAATTTACCTAAAAGTGGGAATTTAAAATTAAACTTAAAATATGAATTATGCTTAAAAATGAAATTTATAATAAACTATTTCTTAATTCAAGGAAAATATATACAACATATTAAATGAATAAATTAGAATATGATGACTAAAATGGGTGAAACAAATGTAATAATGGACAAACCAAATGTAATGACTGTAGTCTAAAAAGATCACTTTTTATGTTTTAAAACGCCATTTTTCAAAATCCCACATCATAAAATGTATAATAAAAATTTATTTTCAAGTTATGAAAATTTAAATATGAATTAAACAATATATAACACAATATTAAAATTTAAATTAAATGTAATTACATTGGCAGGGATGAAAATTAGGGAAATTGAGGGGAAACTTTCTTTTAAGTGGATGTGAATTATTCTTCACATGGTTTATTTTTTAGGAAATAACAGAACTCCAAAATTAATATTATTTTATGAAAAAAGAAATATACTAAAATATAAATATAATATAATATATTAAATGAATGATTAATATCAAGGTGATTCTTTATAACTTCAAAAAATATTATTGAGTTTCAAAATGACCCTTATATTTTATGGAAGATTATATAATTTCCTATAGTAAGGTATAACATAAATGGAAGTGAATTTTCAATGTTAAACAATTATTTATGGTGTTATAATTCAATAGTTAGTAGTTACATGCTAAAAATTAATATTTTTTTATAATATCAAATCATTCCTCAATGATGTGTCATTGAGATTGGAACCCTTACCTTTCATCTTGATTTCCTCGAATCCACTCTAACCTCGTTGATAACATTGAGTTCTTCCTTGAGGATTCCATGTAAATGGATGAATTACGATAATTAATTATAAGAAGAAGCTTATGTATGTGAATTATGATTAGGTGAGAAAAAAGGTAAGGGTTTCTAGGGGAAATCAAAATGTTAGAATGTCTTGAATGGTTGTTGGAAGCCCAATTTTATAATTGGTGAGAATGGAATTTTTATAAAAAACCTTTATAATAATTTAGTTTCATTATTCAAGGGTAAAATATCCAAAAATGAAAAATAATAGAGAGGGGGACTAAATAAGGTTGATAATATCCTCAATAATTCAATTTCACACATCTTTTAAAATATTTTTATGCCTCTTACTCTTAGAATATTCAATTTTTCTAATGTTGGTTTTACTATGGTAACATGTTTTTACAAAAAACAAACCATTATTTTATGTGAAAAAATTATATGGACATTATTACATAATTTTTACCAACTAATTCTATATATGAAATATACTTTATTATATAAAATGTAAATTTTTAGGAAAAAACATTTATAAAAATACTTTATGTAACATGTCAAACCACATATTTAGATGAAATATATTTTTATTCGTAAAATTTTGACACTGGGTAAAATTTTTGTTTTATTTTTTTTATCATATAAATTGGTGTATTATAAAACAAATAAAATTTATATGGCTTTAAAAAATATCAAAAACAAAATTTTACCAAAATACTTTTTAATTAAAAGAAAAGATGGAAAACTGTTTTTAAAGGAAAATATTACATGAGTTTATAAAATATTAATAAAAGGTTTAATAAATTCAACATATTATTTTTAAAATGTATAATTTCACTTATTTATTAAATATTTCTCCATGTAATGTTTTTTTAAAACTATATGTCTTTCATATAAAGAACTAAAATATGAATTTTTTGAAAAACATTTTTTTCACAATTCAACTAAAAATTCAATTATTTAACAAAATTATAAAAATTCACCTCAATGTTATATTAATGTGACTAATTAAAAATTATGTTCCTTTTAATAAATTAAAATTTAAAAATTTATTAATTTATCTTTTAAATACTGAAATTATATTTTTTTAATTCAAGATACAGAATATTTAAAATACATGTGGTAAATAATTCATTTAATAAAATTTACATTTTTATGTCATCCTAATTTATAATTACATATATCCTTAAGATATACATGTAATATCTAGGAATAAGGTTCACTTTGGTGGAAATTGAGGGTGGAAATCAGGAAAAAATAGGTGTCATGGATTTTTTTAGAGATTGAATTTCTATCACCTAGAATTTTTTTTCATGTAATAATTTATTGAGTTCAGAATATTCTTAATTTAGAGAAAACTTAAGAAAATATAAATTCTTTCCAATCTATGAAATCTGAGCTTCATAATGGAAAATTATTCTACTCTAATCTATTTACTTCCATTAAATATTTTATAATATGGATATTGGTTTGTATTTTAAAAAATTTAACAATTATATTAGAATACTCACATTTTATTTTAAAATATCACAGTTCTATTTTGGAAATATGTTTTGTGTAGAACAAGATATTAAGATAAAATTTATTTATGGAAAATACATATTGAAATATTGAGTTCTTACCATGGATTATATGAATACACTAAATGGGGAGGAGTGAATCTATGTATATTTTTGTTTTTACTATTTATTATTATTCTCAAATAAGCATCATTATTTGGATAGAACATGAGTTGCTAAAATGAATATTATTATCTCATAAATTCATTAAAATTTAAAAAATAAATATAAATGGGTATAGTTTTTTTTACAATGTTCAACCACATTGTGTGAACCTAATCCTATCTATATATAATTATTTTCTGGAGATATATTTACCAATATAAGTTAGTTACCAACTGACAATTGGAAGGGAAGAACAAACCTGCACCAATATTTAGGATATCATGATCACATGTTTCAGTGTTTAATGTTGATAAATTTTTAATTATAAACCTCAAATCTCATTAACAAGATATTTGTGATTAAACAGATATAGATGCCGAATATTAAACTCCATACAATATGCACTCTTCTTCTATTCAATTACATCTCTCTTCAACTTTTTAACTATGATAATAGCACATCATTAATTATTTCCACCCATAATTTATATTGCATCGATCATCTTAAAAATAAATTTCTATTAATATAACTAGACATATCTCGTAGAATTAATTAAAAATTAAAATAAATTCAGGTTGAACATTTTTTAATGAAATATAATCTTTCATGCAGACAACCAGGGTAGAAATTTCCTCTTCATACATAAGATACAACAGCACTAGTTATAAAACACATATTAATTGTTTGTCTATTCATTAATTAATCTTTACTGGTCTCAATATTTCATTCAAATGTAATTCACTCATGATATGAAAAATAATTATCCTCTTTATTTAAACTAATCTAAACAACTAAACTTTTTTCACCACTGGATTTTCATTTTATTTAAGAATTTAAGAACAATTTAACAACATCACTCTAACAATCATGATTTAATATCTGGATCTACTACATGAATATTTTTATCATTTAATATTATAGATATTTTTAGATATTCCAACTCAGAATATAAAATTGATAAGTAAAATTTTAACAATTTTTCAAATCCCCCATGATTCATCTTTAGTCACATTAAAAATATTGAACCATGATTTGAAATTTAATTATAAGAGGTAGAACATGTAATGAATCACTAAAGGTAGAACATGTAATTGGTGAATGGGATAGATATTGAACCATGGTTTGAAATTTAATTATAAGAGTTAGAAAATATTAAATTGTCATTTTTAGACATGTAATGGATCTCTAATGGTATCTTGGGTGCTCAAGCTAGAATAAAAGGATTTTGAGTAGTGTTGTATTTTTGGAATATTCTATTTTCTCTTTATTGTTTGGGGTTCATGATTTATAAAAAACCATGTGGAACTGCATAGATCAGGGAGTTGATAGTTCATTATCTATTGATAATTTCTACAACTCATAGTTGAATACTGGTTAAGGATAATCTATTTCAGGTGACAGTGGAATCCATGTCGAAGTTGAAGTAGGGTATATAGTTGTTATTCAGGTTTAGAGTATGATTGGCCAATGGTGCGCCAAACCAGTCAAGGTGGTTAGTATGGAGGCAGATCCGTTTTAATGGATGGTTTATTGGTTGGACAAATATATAGAAAAACTATGAGAATATGGGTTTTCCTAGGTAATGGCTGGTGTGCAATTGGTACACAGAGTAAACAGATGTGTTGCCTACCCAGTTTGGTTAAAAATGGATTTTGTTTCAATTATACCCCCATAAAAATTTATGTTGGTAATCCCTCATTCTTCCCCCACATGTTTTCATGGTCTACCATGTCTCCTTCCCTTATTTCCCATGTTTTCCTCTTGTATTTAGGGTGTTTCTTATGTATTTCCCAATAATTAAAGGTGATTCCATCCCTCTGTTACCCACCATTATCCTCCACCTTCAACCCCTATAGTTATATGGATCCCCCATATGGGGTTTTTAGATTATTCCACTAAATTAGGATGGAATAATATATTTCAAAAGGTTCTTTAATGTATCGGAGGATGAGGACATCTCAAGAGGCCATCTACACCTACTTACTCAGTGATTCGACAATGTATGACACTGTCATTGTTTTTTGAAGGTTTTTTTCCCATTTTTAAATTAAATTTATTATTATTTTGGTTTCATTGGTTGGATACATTGATCAATTTTTGTTTAGGAGAATGTATTTGATGTTTGTAACCACATTTCCAAAATAAATATTGATCATTTGATACCAGTTGAGTTTTTCGATAGTTATGAAATTTTTATTTAGATTAAATAATTAATTATAATTGTTTATAATTAATTATTTTATTGACTATTTATTTATTTATTTATTTTAACATGATTTGGAATTTTAGGAGATGATTTATCCTTGAGAGTTGTTTTAATAGAGGTTGGGAGGCCTTGAAAAAGGTGTGTACCCTTAGGAATCAAATTGAGAATACATCAAAAATTAAGCTAGATGGACCCTCAATCTATCACATAGTCTCTTTATGTTATATAATTTATTAAATGTGTGGTCTTTTCTTCCCTAATTACATTATCCATGTGTTACTTCCAAGTTTTCTTCATTTCCTTCCTTAAATTTAAATGAATAAATTACACTTAAAAGGATTATAAGTGAACTAACATTGTGAATCAGTTATTTTTAAATTGAATTTCCTAATCACTAGTATTTTTAAATTAATTTGACTTTGGTTTTAGAACAATTGGATTGGTAACTTCTTAAATGAAATTAACATTTATTCATCCTAATATATTTACAATGTTTTCAAATTGGATTTGGTTTTATAAAATGAAATTGGTAATTGTAAATTGTTTTCATGTAATAATGATTTGTAATGATAAATTATATTGTTTTTAGAGGGTAAAAATTTGGACAAGTGGTTTTGGTTTGTTTATTTAAATAAGAAAGTGAGTGTATTGATGAAATATTAGGGTTTTAATATTATTATTTTAAATGGATTTTATTAATGTTAAATTGTAAATGGTATTTTTGAAATAAAATATAGAAATGGTTTCAGTGATATTTTTATAACCTTATCGTGGATATTTTTTGAAATGATATAATAATTTGTTTTTTGAAAATGGGCTTGTAAATGGTCTTTAAATGAAAAAATTATATGATTATTTATGACTTTTTTGTTATAGCCTTATTAATAGCTTAATTCTTTCTAATATTTACTTAATAGATGCTCATGGGGTGAATACCACCCCTAATAGGATTCTTGGCTTATGGTTAAACCAAGGGTAAGAACAACCCCTATGTGGATTCATTGATTGTGGTTAAACATGAGGTGAACACTTACCAAGGGTGGTTTCATATTTTATACTTAAACTATGCATGAATGTTACCCCAATGTTAATTCATGGTTTATTATAAAACACAGGGTGAACATGGCCCCCAGATGGATAATTTTTTAATGTTAATACATAGAGTAAACACATCCCTTGGGTGGAAATGGTTAAACCTAGGGTTAACAAGGCAATTAGTTGGATTTTGAGGTGATATGGAAAAATAAAATACACATTAATTCTGAATTGAAGTATAGATTTATCTATTATCCCTAATAAATAATGGATTTCATGGCATGGTCAACATGATGTACTTAGAAACACATCATCACTTGTTGAAATAGGTATGTAAATTTCTTAGGGAAAACCCAACCCCCAGTTATTGAATTTGTTTATTTTTTTATAAAATGTTTAAATAGATGTTCTTGTACTATTTTCATGAGAACATATTCATTAATTTTTTTTCAAACTTTTTATTTTTTGTTATTTTGTTGATGGTGGACTACTAATTTGTAATCACACCTTTCTCGGGCGTCCATGGCACTTGGGTACTTGAATAAATGTTCACTTGGTTAAATGCATAAATAGGATTGAGGTTCAAAATTAATCGAGCATGATAGATTTGATGGGTATATGAATCTTGGGTGTGATATGGATTTGGTTTTTTTAAAAGATACAACATATTTATTTCATTTATTTAATTCTTCACACGTGATCATTTTATTGGGTGGTATTACTTGTATTCAATATGTATTCATTTTATTTTGTCTATAACGATAATGTTATTTACCCTCTTATGAACTCTAATGTGATAGGCATGTATGTGATTTGGTTACATTATTGTTCATATTATTGAACACTCTAATACATTGAGTATATTATCATTATAGTACCATTTTGACCTCCACCATTAGTCAGATGCCTCAGATATACTAGGAGGCATGCCTAAGGTACAGTGGTGACCATCATCCTGGAAACTGGTCTGTGTTCTTGGGTGGAAAAAATTATAAAGTGTATTAGATCATTGGTTTATTATTTTTTGTCACTATTTCAGGAGTATGTAAAAATAAGATAGAGGAATATGTAAAACATTGTGATGGAAACCAGTTTGTTGAATTGAAAAAAAATGATGGAAGTCATGGTTACCATAGTATAGAATTGATTTTTTTGGAGTGTGATGTTATAGATGAAGTGATCTTCTCCTCATTTGTAACACATGTAGAATGATATTTATGACTTATTACTTATTGAATTATCATTCATAAAACATTTAAAACATCCAAGTCATCTTACTTTGAATCTTGGACCATATAGGAAAGAGGGGACGTATGTGTGATGATCAGCCACATTGGATCTATGTGATATAGTCCTTCTTGTGTGACCATTTTCATTGGAAACTGAGGATCATTTATTTAAAGTGTCTGAAACTTCTCATACAATTTTTTTTTCATGTAACTACATTGTTATATTATACTATGTCGGGACTATATGTATACATATGATTTGTGTTGGTGGTATGTATTATGGATTATGTGGTGGTGATAGTTTATAGTCTATTACGAAAGGGATTAGTAGAGACCCATAGAGGTCAATTAGGGAAATTAAGTTCCCTAGTAAAAATGCCCTTGCGGTTATTAATATTTAGGTTCACCAATTTAAATTTCCAATAACAACCTATATGGTGTTCTCTCACATATATTAGAATAGAACTCTACATATATTGAACCATCTATTTTCTTGAGTTTCTTAGTGTGTTTTATTTTGGATGGTGTCATTTGATATGGTAAGAATCAATCAGTGAGTAATGTTTTTTAATTGAACATCTCCTCAAGTGGATTGTCCATGAGAATATGCTCTTGATGGTCAATGGTTTCGATGATATTCTTAATGGATATATGTGGTATCTCAATCCCATAACATGTATTTCTCTAAAATTGGATATTATACGGTGTTTAAATAGCTGTCTAAATGATGCATTGTGGATTATGATTCCCCAAAGACCTAACTGGTAAGGGTAATTTGTCTAAGATAGAGACCTTAACATGAGACCTGAACATTATAATAATTTCCAAGCCTAGGGACATAAATATTTGTATTGGACCATATGGGTTCAATGTTAGTTGTCTTATGAGGAAAACCAATGAAATAGGTTTTACCAAACCCTATTTTTCCAAAATAGAAAGCATGTGTAGTTGATTTTTTTCAAGACTGATGCATGGGATTTTCTCAGGCATTTATAGAATAAGAATGTTGTTGCCTTCAGGTTTTGAGGACACATGTAGACTACATCACTATTGTGGTGGGATTATAAGGGAAATACTATTTGGGTACATCTCCTAGTTGTTATAGGTTTGTTTTCTATATGTTGAGAGTGTGGGTGAATGATTTCTCCTTTCGTATGGTTCTTGGTGGAGACTTAGCATGTGTATGAGGTAAACACACCTCGTGGGATCTTTAGAGGCCCATGGTGTTAGGATGATGTCATGAATTAAGTGGCTATTAGCTATACTATGGTTTTAGTGATGTGCATAATTTTGAAGAAAATTCCCAAGGTAGATTCTAGTGTTATGGGAATAATGTTCCATAAATCATGGTCTATATGTTCCTAGTGACATGTGACCCTTAAGGTAATGAGATTAGTTGTGACTAGTTATTAGTGGAACGTTCATAAGTTATAATCTATTAAGGATAAGGTAGACAGAACAAATATGTTCATATTGGCAGTTAGAATTTATTTTGGGTGACATTAGAGGTTCATTTGTTATAGTCAAATTGTGTTTAGATAATACAAGATGGATACACATGGTGTGGTTCAAATTGTAATCAGTGACTAGTTTTGTGAGAGCACGTGATTGAAGATTTATGACATTATTCTTGTGGAAAGGATATCTTAGAGCCTGTGTAAGAATTTTAAAATATCATCTTTTAATAAGAGACAGTGGAGTGGATAACATGTGGATACATGGTTGATCCATGTCTAATTCCTAGGATGGTACAAGTATGTATTCAAGTAAGAAACCCGCATGTTTGTAAATAAAACCCATGGATAATGTACATAAAAAGAGGTTTAATTTAATCTTTTTGGTGTAAAGTGAACCCATGTAGGGTTAAGGGTGGTGAATCTCTATTTGATTTGTAATTAAGTGGTTATCATGAAGGAAAATATTATGATCATGGGATGAGAAATTATTTTTATTCTAGTTACTGATTGGTAATAAGTGGTTTTGGAAATATCCAGTCATCATATTTGAATATGAACAAGGCATGGGCCATGATGTTAAGGTTCTGATCATGTTACGTAACAATAAGGGTTCTACTAAGGTGGGGAGCATAATATTGGCTACAGGTGATATAAACCAATGTGAGTAGGTTTTTTGTTTTAGGAATCTAGTTAGTTCATGGTTCTAATTGAAATTGGGATTCCAATGACCAAGAGAGTGGTAAAATTATGTTCTTTTTTTATGATAGGTGGAGTCTAAGCATAGAAGTTAGGATGAGGGGGATTGTGATGACATGGGTGTGTTGGATCAAGATTATACTGATATGGAAATATCACCAAGGGTAGGGTATGTACATTAATGATAGATTACTGATTATTTAGGGGAGTATTATAATGCAATAGAACTATGATCGGGTGTTTTGAAGCACATAAAAATTTTTGTCTAAGCATCAACATTGGGATAAAGATTACAACTGATCACTAGAATGTTTTCAGGCTTGGGAAAATCAGTTCTCAGGATGAATCATGGTGGAGGATGTAGTCGGTAGAGAAATTAATCATGGAATTATTCCATGGGATTATAATGGGCCTCAGAGAATGTGTTAAAAAAATGTAAGGTTGTTTTAGATATATAACTTACTATGTTAGGCTGTTCTAGGAAAAAATGGTGGGTGTCATTGAGTATCTTCCAAGAAAGTCAGTCACATGTGATTAGATTTGTTTTTTCACATGTGATTTGAATACAGTTGTTCAAGAATTGTATTGAGTATTTATTTTTGGATATTATGGGATTTTTTGAGTGTTGGTCTAGACATTTTGAGTAATTTTTGGCATGTATTATAATTTGAATTGATGGTCGGTACATGTCTATTTTTCTTTATAATCATGAAAATGGATTGTTACTAGTATGATATCAGTGTCTTTTCATTTTATTGGGCATATAAAGATGATATCCACATCACACCTGTCAATAGAATTCATGTATAGACTCTTTTGTGAAATTCAAATGGAGGAAACACAAATTAAATTGAATTCGTCATTAGAAGATAAGCCCAATGGTGTTGATAACAAAATTTTATGTCTCTAATTTGATGAAAATACATATGTGTCTCTGTTGGATGGTATCAAGAAAGTGTTTTTCCAGTATTCGAGAATGGTTAAGATCATCAGATCATGTTTTATGGGTCTGAAAACCTTGAATTTAGGACTATGGTGTGTCATAAATTTGTTGTTGGATGACCAACATGTCTTTTCAGGGATGAAACGCATTATGGTTGGGAGTTCGTAATTATATTTTCATATATAAGAATTTATAATTTCCTAGGAAGTATAAATTTTTAATTTTCAAGATGGGATGAATTTTAAAATAGTGATTATAATGGAATTTTCAAGATTTGAAGAATCTTAATGTGATTTTTTTCAAATATTAAATATATATTATACTGTAACATGGGTCCTCTATCCAGTACTATAGGTTTCAAGTAATTTTTTTATTTTTGGAAGATGTTTCTGCGTGTGAATAGTTTAGGGTACATGGTTTAGAGGAAACCATGTGGATCCTTTTAGGTTACTGCATTTTTAGTTCTTTTTTTTATTGATGATGGATCTCATGTATGGTTAGATAATAGGTAAGGACAACCCATATGAGGTGATAGAAGATTGTGTTGAAGTAGCTCATGGTTTGTTCATTTGTTTTCCAACAGTGTGGCAAAATTTTGTGTAGAGGATATCCTTGAGGTTGATCCATCTACATAGTTGGAACATGGTTTGGCCAATCGTGTGACAAAAAAATGTGATATTAGTTTTCCTAGCAGGTAATGGTGCATGGTTTTGAAAACCATATGTCCCATCCATGCGGGAATCCCATTTTGATTATAAAAGTCATTTTTATCATTATTCACCTATGAAAATTAATAGGGGTCCCCATTTCATCTCCCTCATGTGTGCATGTCCAGCCTCTTTTCATCCATTTTACCACTTTGTTTTCCTTAGATATAGTGTTTTTATTTTAAATTTTATAATAATTAAATGTGGGTTTGTCCCTATATTATCATCCATTATCATGCTCTATCTTACTCTTAAATTCATTATATCCATTAAGTGTGGGTTTTTAAGATGATTCCAATATATCTTGGTGGAATCATCCTTTTCTCAAGTGGGTTTCATGAAATCATGGATAGCGGTGTCCCATGAGGGAATATACACTATGATCCTTTAAAATTTGACAATTTTTCCACCATTTTCGGGTTTCTTATGTTTTTTCTAGTATTTAAATTAAATTTATTTTTGGTGATGGTGTCATTTTTTGGGGGTTTTTCTTGATGCAGGTTCATGAGTGTGCTAGATATGGTCAATACCCTGTTGCTCAAATAATTAGTGATCATTAGATGAAAGGTTAGTTGTTCAGTAGATATATTGGTTTGGTTTAGATTAAATAAATAATTGTAATTATTTTGTTTAATTATTTATGGTGTGTCTATGGAATTGGGAGCTAGATCAATGATCCTGTCTTGAGTATATCTTGTAAAAACATTAGTAATCGTCAAAAAAGAATTCATCCCATGGGAATAAAATTAAGAAAGCTTTAACAAATGAGTTCCGAATTATCACTAATCAACCCATAGTGACATCTTCTTATATATGAAATTTGATATGTGGTCGTGCTAGCCAAGCATTCATTATTCTGATTTTAATTAAATGTGTTGTTTATGGAATAATTTCTTTATAAATTAATAAATTATTCAAAAATTAAATAAAATTCTTCTAACAATGTAAATTAGTGATTTCTATGTATAATTTCACAATAAATAATATTTTTAAATGGATTTGATCATAGATTTAGTATATATAGAATGGTAGGAATCAAATATAAATTATTTCATGTGGGTATTAATTATTAGATAATGTTTTCAAAAAAATTATGTAAAATTAAATTCATATTTCTAAATCTGTTTTCAAAATAACTTGATTCGGATTGAAAAATAGACTTATATATTAAAATTTAAAAATTAGGAAATAGAGTTTTGGCATGTTTCATTAAATATAAAATAGAATGGATTGATGTTATGTACAGTTTTTTGAATTCATATTTAAAATAAAATCGTGAAATGTTAAATTGTCAGCAATATTTTGGAATTATAATTCAGAAATGGTTTTAGTGACAAGTTTAGTAGGTTATATTAGGTATTTCTAGAAATAGAGGTTTTGATATGGTTGGTCCAATTGTTTTACAAATGTTATAAGAATGAAAATTTTAATTAAATATATATGATTTTTTTAGTTATATGATTTTTTATATGTGTATAATTTCTTGGTTTCACGTAATATATAATCCTAGAATAAACACAACCCTAGTAAGATTCTTGGATTATGGTTAAACATGGGGTGAAAATATCCCCCATGTTGACAAATTTTTTGTGGATAAACTCTAGGTGAACACAACACCCTAGTGGAGTCTTGGATTATGGTTAAGCCCATGGTGAACACAACCCCTTTTTGGACCCGTAGTTTAGAGATAAACCCAAGGAGAACACAACCCTTGGATAGATGTTATATTTATCTTTACACCTGGGATAAACATAGTCAATGGGTGGAGGAATGGTTTATGTTTAAATCTTTGGTGAACATGGTCCTCAGGTTGATTTTTGGGATTTCGGGATGGGTATATTACCTTCTAATACTGGTTTGTACCATGTATGGACATGTTACCCATATTTTAGGGTATTTTGGATTGCACAATCATCACAACATCCTTTGAGAAACCATACTACTGAAAAAAGTAGGTATGTACTTATCCTTAGGTGAACCAACACACTATTTTGACCTTTTTTATTGTTAAAAGTTTAAATAGTTATACTTTTACTATTTCAATTGATATGATATTCATACACTTTTATTAATCCTAGATATATTTAGTCACACCATTAGTGTTGGCGTACTAATTTGTACTCAACCCTTATTGGGTTGCTATGGAAATTGGGTACACCAGTAGACATTCACTTGCTTATAAGAACAGGTTGGGTTGAAACTTTTCCTTGATCGAGTGGGATGTATTTAAAATATACATGTTTTTTGAGGTGTTATATGGCTTGGAGTTTTCTTGGTGTGAGTTTTTTTATTTTTCTTTTATTCCTGTCTTCACGTGATATTGACCCAGGTGGAGGTATCTTTTGTATACCATAGGTTAAGATTTACATTTTTTATCTTGTTAAGTTTATTTACATATATCTCTATTATGATGTGATGGAATTAATGGGATTTCATAACATTATTTTCCAAGTTCCTTTCCCCTTTGATATAGTGAGAATGGTAACAAAATAGTATTATCTTAGACTTTCACTACTAGTCAATAGCCTCTAGTATACATATAGTATCACCAAAGGTACAATGTAAACCAGTGGTCTAGTAACCAGTCAGGGGTCTTAGTGGGGGGAAATTATAATTTGTGATATTTTAAACACAAAAGAACAGATTTATAACAATGATGTTTAATTTCATCATAAAAAGTAATTTTTAGAAAAATTATTTTTCACTCAGAAGAAACTCATAATTTTTCTAGGAATTAAAGCTTCACATTGGTCATTAAAATTACTTGTTATAGTGAATATTGATAATGAGAAACATGCATTGGCACAAATACTTATGATAATAACTTCAATGTTTTACACTCATATACATGAAGCCTTATTATTAGCACTAAATAATTACACTCACAGACTTGAAACCATACAATTGGGTCTAAAGACTTAAGCAAAAAAAACATGAATCCTTACAATTATAGAAAAATAAATACACTCAATGATCATATCCATAGTCTTAGTACTAAATACCTTAATATAGATAATTTTTTATATTTCTCATATTATTTTTATATCTAGAATGGATTCATATATTATTCCAAATGCATTCATCCTTTTTCAACCATCTAAAAAAATTTAAAACAACCTCAATGACATATAAATATTCAAAAATAACTCTTTAATGGTATTCATCATTTTGAAAAATATATTCAAACTATTGGTAACTTCATAAAAAAATAAGATGCCATTTCAATGTAGATACCCAAGCTTGAAGTACATGGACATTACAATACTTTTTCCAAATACTTAATAGATAACAAAAATAGACACCCAAGGACGGTAATAGTTTAATGTCTTTGGAAACTCGGAACATAATCTTCTAATCATGGTGAAAGATCTTCAACATCTCCCATAAAGATCTTCCACTATTGTTTTCTTACCTAAAACCTTTCTTTATATCCTGAGGAAAAGAAAACATATAAAGGGTGAGTTCAAATGATCAGTAAGGGTAATCATGGAGAAAATAAAACAAACCATATACATATGAACGTAAAAACATGAATATAATGTTTAAAAATAAAAATCTTTAGAAATGACCTAAAACATGGCAGTACGTAAGGCATAGATCATAATGGAACAACAATCATGATAAAATAGCATGGGAATAAAACATGTAATTGTGGAAAACCATTAAGCACCTGATATGATTTCCATAGCAGCCAAGGCATTGTTTCTAAGACAATCATAGTGGATGAAGTCCTTCACTGAACCGGGTTTACTTGCTGTTCTATCCCCGTATTACTAAACCAGATTTTATTGTCATTCCAATCATGTTTATCTCATTAGATATAAATATTTACCCAATTCATTTGAGGGAGATATGGGTCCCACCTATTTCATAATGAAATCATTCTTTCGTGTCCCACAAAATAAACATAAATCATTCATCAAGGGAAGATCCATTCATGATTTCATCTGCACTACCTCAGAATGCATTAACTCTCTTAAGAAAAGATCTAGAGGAGGGAATATTGCAGTCAAACATGATATTTTAAAAGCCTTTGAAACCATTGACTAGAACATCATTTCTAACATCCTTAAGTCTTTTGGGTTCAATGACACCTTTATTGGCAGGATAAATTACATTTTCAACTTATCTTTTATTTCCATAAATGTTAACAGTTCCCCTAAGGGATACTTCAACTTCTCAAAAAGGGTGCATCAAGGTGACCCTTTTTCTGCAAGTCTTTTGGAAATTGTGGAAGACTACCTCAGTAGGTATCTTTACTCCCTTGTCCTCCAAAGCAAGCACCAACCTATTCAGGCTACCACAAATCTTACTGTTTCGACCCAACACCTTTATGCAGATGAAATCATTATATTCCTTAATGGGGGTGGAAAAAATATTATATACCATAAAGGCCCTTCTCACTATAAATAGGACTCTAGTCAATCCATTAGATAGAATAAATCCTATATCTTTTTTGGGAAATACTTCCCCCATCTAGAAAAGGTTTTATCTTTGATAGTATAGGCATCAAAGAGGAATCCATCCCTTTTCTCTATCTTGGACCTCCCCCTTCTAGGGTAGGATGAAATCTATGTACTTTAAGACTATTGTGGACCAAGTGACTAACCAACTGACCTCCTCGAATGGGAAATCCCTCTTCATGGCTGGAAGGATCTTCCTTGTGAAATACACAATTATCTCCAAAATATTTTACTCCCTGTTGATTTATAAATGGCCTAATAGTCTTATTAAAAAGGTTAATGGCTACATAAAATACATGTTTTGGACTGGAATTATTCTTGAAATAATGATTTTCATTGTTTCTTGGTCGACATGCTACAAACCCCTTGAATGAGGCGGTCTTTCCATTAAAAATCCCAAACTTTTTTATTAAGGCTCTTCAATCTAAGCTCAACTAGAGGCTGATAAACAACAAATCTGACTCCATAAACATCCTTCATAATAGGTTCCTTGAAAAAACATAAAAAAGGTAAAGCTAGTTAACTCAATTCTTCCCTCTGTCCATCCATTATAAATACCATTGTTGACATCATGCATAACTCAAGATGGATGGTTATTTCAGATTCCGCTATGAGCTTCTGGCTTGATAACTGGACTGGACCCCCCTCATTTATATGATATCCCCATATGCTCCTCTAAATAACATCAAACTCACCATAAATTATGTAATGAATTTTATTCCATCTAATATCCATGATCACATTTGTCACATTGTGGACAATTACCCATTTATAAATGGGGATGATTTCTTTACCTGGGAGCCTGATCCCAATGGTATTTTGGATTCCAAAAAGTTTTACAATCAGTATTTCACTAACTCTGATCCTATTTTCTCATGGTTGATGTTTTTTGACAGACCTTGGATTAAGACTTAAAGAACTAACCTTTTATGGAATATTGCCCATAAACGCATCCCTACAGAGGGATGTATTCAGTCTTTTGGTGTCCAAATATGCTGTAAATGTAAATTTTACCATCAAAATAGGGAAGACACTAATCATCTTTTCTTATCTAGTGCTACAACCTCTGCTCTTTGGAATTATGTCATTGACCTATTTGACTACAGATGGTTATCCTCTGACTCTATTTGCTCTCAGTTAAAACATTTTGTGGAATTAGAATCTTCTCGGCAAATCAAGAACCTCTTCTTTTCCGCTGTTGTTGAGCTCCTACATGTGATCTGGTATGATATGAATGCTATTATCCATAACAATTACTCATTTAATCTTAATGGAGGTCGGAGGAGGATACTTATTCCCATCAAGGAAATAGCCATGCTTCATAAACCCCACTGCAACAATTTGGTTGGGGACTTTGTGATCCTCCGTTGTCTAAAAATTGATGGCATATACTCTAAACCGAAGCATACTCTCAATGTTTTTTTGGCAAGCTCTGACTCTTGGATGGATCAAGATCAATGTAGATGGATCTTTCAAAGGAAACCCAGATCCTGTGGGATGTGGGGACATTTTCAAATATTATCTCGGGTGATGTCCTGAATTCTTTTTTGGGAGCTGTGGCAATGCCTCTACTCTTGATGCAGAAATGATGGCGGTGATTCAAGCATTTATTTTTTTCAAGATAAATGGATATAATAAAATCTGGATAGAAAGTGACTACACCACCATTGTGCAAGATATTTGGAATGGGTTGATCCACCTTGGCAGGCCTCTCACTGCTCGCTGGATTAACTACCTCAATCCTCTTCTTAAAATTACATACATTTCCACCCAACGTATTGAGAAGAAAAAATGGTGTTGGTTGGCCTTTCCAATAAAGGAGTCAGCCAAGCTATGACCTGGAGTGATACTTTTCCGGTTGATCTCCTCCCTCACTTAGTAAGAGTTTGTAATACGTTATCATATTTCTTATTCATGTAACCTTCTGTCTCTTTTTTTAACAAAACATTTCTTGATTAAAAAAACATAAATCATTCATCATAACTCAAAGAATAAAATGGGTTTCATAAACATCATCCCATCATAACATAATCCATATAAAAAATGTATATCATTTCATAATAAGGAAAATTCAACTATTTAAATAATAAAGACATAATACTTGAAACATAAACTCACTAAATAATGGAATATTAGTTGGAAAAGTGTTCTAATAAAACACATGAAATGAATTCCTGAGAAAAATATCCTCTCTTCTTCAAAATCATTTTCTTTTCACAAAATTCCATGAAATTTTAAGAGAAAAGGATTTTGATGAAAATAATTATGAAATATTGTAGAGTAAGCTTCATGAAAATAAGGTGTTATGAAACCGTAAAAATCCGTTCATGCCGAATAAGTTAAAAAAACATTCTCCTTGTACTTTTTCCAGAAAGTCAAAAAGTACCTCGTATGGTAAACAAAAGAAACATTCCTTCCATACTACATAGTAAAAGTCAAACGTGGTAAAATTTACATTAAACATACATGGAATAATAGTAAAAAATTTATGATTTTTTTTATAAAACACAGACGTGGATGATAAATATAACCCCAATAAATACTTACGTATAAGAAAACTCTGATAGAAATGATATTGCAAAATTATCCCTTACCTTATGTCCAATTTTTTCCATATGTGTCTAAGACTCATGTATAGTGGGTTTAAACATGTTATTATCTTTTATAATAACCATAATAAGTTTAATGATATCATAAATGATTCACTGACGACATTATATTACCCTTTCATTTGTCAATTCCATGTTAAAGAAACATTTTGGGTTAAAAATCGTTTCATTTATCGTACGTGTTTTTGACTTGTAATTATTCATATGATTGCTTATATAATGAATACTTACTTCCAGAATGTAAAACATTATTTATATATAATATATGTTCAGAATATATAATATATATAATAGATCAATAAAAGGAATGAAATACACCGTTCATAGAGATGGTAGACCGTACGTACGCTTGAACGATGTTTTAATTTCCTTATTAAATTGAATTGAAGTAAATGACATATATATATATATATAAATATAGAAGCATTATAATTTCATATATTTTATGATTTAATATTATATATTCTTTATAATCATTCTTTAATGGTTAACATGGAGAATGAATCTCATCGCATCGTGGAGACGGTAATCCATACGTACGCACGAGCAATGATATCATTACCATAATTATTTAATGGAATTGGAGTGGATAATATAATATAACAAAATTAGTATTATGTTATAATAATCATATATAGTTATTATTTCAACCATTACACCCATCCAAGTAAGGTGGTGGTGGAAAAACAGATTACACCACGGTGTGGAGATGGTAAACCGTACGTATGCACGCGCGGTGATTTTGTTTTTCGTATGATGGATAGAAGGTGAAATAGGTTTGTTTCATATTTATAATAAAATATCAATATATTAGTTATAATGATGTTATTAATTTATAATGAAACAACTAAAGAAGAGGATGTAGAAGAGGAAATTGATTTGAAATAATCGATAAAGGATATTACCTCTTCTTTGACGCACCTCTTCTAAACCTCTTCTTCGGGCACTAAAGATGGTCTTTAAAGAAAACCAGAACCTCTAGTATGTTTCTAAGGAATTGGAGTAGATAAATGGAAAGGTTTTGGCCGAGCATTAAAGCTAAGCATGTTGTTAAGAGGAGAGGGAGGAGGTGCCCTTTTATAATAGAGGAGAGGGGCACTTTTAGAAACCTCCAAAATATTAATTTTAAATAAACTTAAACCCCACCTAGAAACCTCCAAAATGACTCAAATAAAAATATGAGAAGATATGAGATTGTAATCTAATCAACCAGTAAAATTTAGACATGTTTTATATCTATTTTAAACCTTATCTTTTTTATTAATCCTTATTTAATCTATTTAATTTTATTTGTCGTAATAAGATTTTAAATTTTAAATTGTAATAAATACTTACTTATGTGATTTTAATTGTCCATAATTTGATATATAATGACATTTTAGGCCATATAAATTTCAATTTATAATTTTTAAATATATTTGGGATTTTTAAACAATTTAATAATATGTTATTTTTATAAAATATCAATAGTGTCAATTTTGACACTATTCAATTATTTTAATTTAAATAAAATCCACACAAAAGTTATATTGGAACCAAAAATAGTAACAGATCCATAACATTTAATATTAATCTCTAAAATTAGTGGAGCTCATTAAATAGTTTATATAAAATTTATTTTATTATTTTTTATACCATTTATTTGATATTTCAATCAATAAAATAACTTCTATATCATTATTGTGTCATCATTAATAAAACTTATCTAATCCCTAAAAATTATAAATAAATTCACAGGATGTAGATAATTTTATTAGCTTTATGGTGACTATTTATTTTCTATGTGTTATGAATATTATAAATAAATTACAATTATTACACTTATAAGATATAAGAGAGTGACATGTTGACACTTTCTTTGGTTTTAATAATAATTAAATCCTTATCATGGTCAAAAGTCCATTAAATGAATCTATTCCGAAACTTAGGTGATATAGGTAGAATTTTATTCATCCGATAGAATTTTTGAAGGTGTTATGGTAATTTTATAATCTTATTTTTACCCTTAATTACCTGATTTACCTTTAACTCTAGTAAATAAAATTTTACTGTAGTTTCTATTTATAACGCCTAAAAATAAAAATAAGCCTATTAACATAATTTGGACCTACAGATTCCAAATATGGAATCCTTTTTTCCAAATTAAAAACACATAATTTTTCGTATTTAATTTAAAACTAATCCCACTATTGGGAAAAATAGGTTTTAAAAGTTAAAATGTTACAAAAGATTGAAATGGTTTTACCTATGAATTCAGTTTAAAATTATTTCTAATGAATTATATTATATTAAATGGTAAACATTTATTCTATTTATAATTTAAAACCATTCAATTTTATAATTTAACCATATAAATTATCTCGATGAAAAAAATTGTTTTTAATTAAAATTTAGCTTATTTTTACTATTCATCAAAATATGAAAGTTAACAGAAATATATTAAAAAGTTATCCAAAGTAAATTTTTATACACTTATAGTAATGAATAAGTTTATTATTTTCAAATTCAAAAACGTTTCAAAACTAGATTTAAATTGGGTGCACCATGAAAAGGCGGCAAAGCTGCATTTTTTAAAAAAATACTAATTTTACTCAAAAACTTTATTTTGTTCACATAACATGTTCTAGATAATGTGTAAGATGAAGAATAATGTTATAAAATTTAAAATTTTGTTTAATAATGTTCATAATGGCTAGTTCATAATAATATTATAACAATATATTGTTTTTTAGTGAAACTATGTATTGCGTACAACACACACTATTGAAGAATGTCACTCTAGCGCGAAAAAAGCCAATAATAGTGTTTCATACACTACAAACTAATATGGTGTTGTATATAGCGCAAGATAATCTTGGTGTAGTATGAAACACAAGACATAAAATAAATTAAAAATAATATTTCTCATAAAATCTTGGGGTGTTGCATTCTACCCCCCATAGAATGAATTTCACCCTCTAAATTCTTCCGGGTTATAAATGGATTACTAATTGAAATATTATTTCATAGAAACCAACATCATAAAATGGAATACCAAAAATTAAATTTAAAAACTAATGTATGAAACATAACCGTTATCTAAATTAACTCATCACTGGGATTCCATATAGGATAACATAAGTGAAAATATGGATATGGAAGAGAAATCATACCATCATGTTTTGATGGTGAGTGGTAGAGAACATGGCTATAAAAAATCCAAAAATCACAAAGCCATAAATTTTTGATAATACAAGGTACCATCTGATTCATCGGATATGAGGGTATTAGGAAAACAATTATGGTTTTCAAGATCATTTCACTAAAGATGCTAAATTTTTTCATAAGGAGAAATACTTACTTGCTTTCAGTGAAATATCATTGTTGGACATTCCATGAATAATTTACACTTCATCTCTTATTTAATGAAATGAAGTTGAATTTTTCCTTCTGGAAATGTTAGAAGATCATGCCATAGAATGATGGGTCATTCCAAATATCTCAAACAAAATGTTAATAAAAGTTATCAAATATACATAAGTCCATATATGGTGATATTAATCATATATAGCTCCAAAAATGGACTTATACATCATCTATCATACCGCTTAATAAAATAAAACTAATTTATACTAACCAGCGACTTCTTGTAGGCTAGTGGTAGGTGATAAAGGCCTGTCTCCCATCGGTTGTGTGTTTGATTCCCACAACCTTGTCTGATGCGACGGTTTGTTGATTATCCTATGGGTTGTCGATTTTTTAAAACTACACCATTATAAAATTTCAGAAATAATATCAAAATGTTCTAGCCTTAAACAATACTATATGATTTCTACCATAATCCATTCCAACCTATAGGTTTGTCAAAAATACTTCTGTCCAAACTTACAGTATAATGAAAAAGATTACTAGAGAGGTCATATACAAAAAATGTGATTACCATCATTTATACCCCATATATCTTAACATATATCATTTTGTCACATTCCAAACATGTGAATACATTAATCATGTATTCTTGAAACATGAATTACTATAAAACATTAGTGAAAACACAAATTCTGTCAAAAGTTAAATTTCATTCCACATTCCAAAATCCCAAAAATTCTATATACAGAAATCATTATATCACTTTGTCCTCATATCAGTCATGATCTCATTAATAATATCCAAAAGTTTATTTTCACATTATCCCTTCATCATCTGCTTTCCAAATAAAATTCATTCAATTTTCATGGTTACTGGTACCATATAATTATTGAAAACCACAACAAACAAATACATAGATATTCCAATACTACACTATTTTGGAATCCCATTACATAAACACTTAATCATTCCACCACATTGTTGTCATATTCAACATCGCCAATAGTGATTTAATGTGACTTTCCTTTGAACATTTCCTTAAGAGGTTGTTGATGTCGATCATCATTAATCCGTGTATTAGGGAATTGGTTAGCATAATTCCCCATTTCCTTGCACTTGTAGCATTGAAGTGTTGGTGGTGTGTTCTGTGTAGAATTTCTCTATTCACATCATTAGCTATATTTTTTCCATTACATCGTCACTCAGCTACTCAATGACCTTCTTTTACACAATTAAAACATTTTCTAGCCATTTTATGACAATCTACACCATGATTCTTTCCACACATTGAGCATAAAAAAACATTCATCTTATTTTCACCATTTTTTGAGTTTTTCCTTCAACTCCATCTTTCATTTCTTGTCAAAAACATGATATAGATATGTAACACAAACTTCCAGTTCTACCTTGATAGAAAAACACACAATCTATTCCTAGCTACTGATGTTTCTTATATCTAATACCCTTCAAGGACTTGTATTTAATCCACTGAAGAATCGATCAACTTTACTTTCAGGTTGGATGATAAAGCTAGATGAATACCTTGAAAGCCTTGTAAAATTCACCTCGTATATACCAACATCTTCATCATACTTTTTCTTAAGATCAAGGAACTCTTTTTCCATCTTTTTTCGAAGAATACAAGGGAAGTACTTATTAAAAAAACATGTTCATGAACTTGTCCCATTCCTTGGAGTCAATTTCATCTTGGGGCCTTGTATTCTTAATTAGTGTCCACCACTGGTCTGCTTCACCTTCGGAATGATAAACATCCAAAATTAATATTTAATGTTCTGAACAGAAATGTATGGAAAATATCTTTTCAATGGTACTGATCCATTGTTCAGTAATAAGTGGTTCAGAAGACCCATTAAAAAAACGTGGATGTTGCCTCATGAAGGACTCAACAGAATATTGTTCCCTTTTCTGCTCATTTGGAAGTCCAGAATGATTCATATCTTGTGTAAGTATAGCAATTGGTTTTGCACTCCATCCCCCATAACATTGGTTTTTTCAGGAGGACAATCATTGCAGTGTCCATTAAATTGATCAAAACATTTCCTTCGGGTTCCAGAAATTGTCTAAAAGAAAAAAAGAATGGCGTGAGAGGAAAAAATCATGTTAGGAAAACAACATACTAAAGGTGGAGTACCTTTAATATCAAACATATTAGGTTTAATTCTAATTTCATTACCGTAATTCTAGAAATATAACCTATAATTATAATTAACCTTAGCGACATCCCTAGACATACCTTAGAAATATATCTGGGGATCTCACTAGAGTTTTCAAATCCTATTTTCCAAACGTTAACTAAACCATTCCTCTGATACCAACTGTAGAGACCCAAGCATGATGTACATGGACATTACAATACTTTTTTAGAATACTTAATACATAAAAAAATAGACACCCATGAACCATAATAGTTTAGTGTCTTTGGAAACTCGTAATATAATCTTCTAATCATAGTGAATGATCTTCAAAATCTCCCATAAAGCTCTTACATTTTTGTTTTCTTACCTAAAACCTTTCATTATATCCTGGATAAAAGAAAACATATAACGGGTGAGCTGAAATTCTCAGTAAGGGTAATCCTAGAGAAAATAAAAAAAACCATATATATTTGAACTTAAAAACATGAACATAAAGTTTAAACATCTAAATCTTGAGAAATGACATAAAACATGGAAATATGTAAGGAATAGATCATAATGGAACATCAATCATGATAAAAGAGCATGGTAATAAAACATGTAATTGTGGAAAACCATTATGAAGATGATATGATTTCCATAGTGGCAAGGCATTGTTGCTAAGACCATTATAGTGGACTATGTCCATTACTGAACCGGGTTTACATGTCGTACCAGCCCTGTATTACTGAACCAGATTTAATTGCCATTCCAGCCATGTTTATCCCATGATATATAAATCTTTACCCAATTCATTGGAGAAAGATATAGTTCCCACCCATCTCATAATGAAATCATTCTTTCGTGTGCCACAATATAAATATAAATCATTCATCATAACCCAAAGAATAAAATTGTTTTCATAATCATCATCCCATCATAACATAATCCATATAAAACAAGTGGATATCATTTCATAATAAGAAAAATCAAACCATTTAAATAATAGAGACATTATACTTGAAACATTAACATACTAAATAATGTTATCTTATATAGAAAATAGTTTTCTTAAAATACTTGAAATAAATTCTTGAGGAAAATATCCTCTCTTCTTCAAAATCATTTTATTATCACAAAATTCCATGAAATTTTAATAGAAAATGATTTTGTTGAAAATAATAGTGAAATATTTTAGAGGAAGCATCATGAAAATAAGGTGTTATAAAACCGTAAAAATCTTTTCATGTCATATAAGTTAAAAAACATTCTCCGTGTACTTTTTCCAGAAAGTCAAAAAGTGCCTCTTATTGAAAACAAAAGAAAGATTCCTTCCATACTACATAGTAAAAGATAAAATGGGGAACACATGAAATTAAACATACATGAAAAAATGGTAAAAAATTTATGAAAACATTTTTATAAAACATAGACAAGGATGATAAATATAACCCCAGTAAATACTTACGTATTAGCATTTTCGGATAAAAATGAGATTGAAAAATTATCCCTTACGTTATGTCCAATTTCATCCGTATGTGTATGAGACTCTTGGATAGTGGGTTTAAACATATTATTAACTTATAACAGAACCATAATAATATTTATGATATCATATATGATTCACCTACGACTTTATATTACCCTTTTATTTGTCAATTCCATGTTAAACCAACGTTTTGGGTAAAATTGTTTCATTTATAGAACGTGTTTTGACTTGTAATTATTCATATGATTACATAGATCATGATTACATAATTCTATAATGTAAAATAGTATTTATATATAATATATATTTCTAATATATGATATATATAATATATCAATAAATGGAATGAAATACATCGCTCATGGAGACGATAGGTCGTACGTATGCATGAGCGCTGTTTTCGTTTCCTAACTGAATTTAATTGAAGTAAATGATATATATATATATATATATATATAAACCTAGTAGAATTATTATGTCATATATTTAATGATTACTTATTATATATACTTTATAATCATTCTTTAATGGTTAACATGGAGAATAAATCTCATCACATGTAGAGACAGTAATTCATACGCACACACGAGCGATGATATCATTCCCATAATTATTGAATGGAATTAGAGTGGATGATATAATATCTCAGAATTAGTATTATGTTATAATAATCATATATAGTTCTTATTTCCACCATTATATCCATCCAAGTAAGGTGGTGGTGGAAAAAGTGATTACACCACAGTGTGGATATAGAAAGTTGTACGTACGCAAGCCTGGTGATTTCATTTTACGTAGGATGGATAGAAGGTTAAATAGTGTTGTTTCATATTTATAATAATATTTCAGTATATTATTTATACTAATGTTATTACTTTATAACTAAAAAACAAAATAAGAGTAAGTATAAGATGAAATAAATTTGAATGAATTGGGAAAGGATATTACCTCTTCTTCGACGCCCCTCTTCTAAACCTCCTCTTAGGGCACTAAATATGGTCTTTGAAGAAAATAAGTGCCTCTAGTATGTTTCTAAGGAAGTGTAGAAGATAAATGTAAAGGTTTTGTCCAATCTTGAAGGCTCAAAATTTTGTGAAGATGAGAGGGAGGGGGTTCCCTTTTATAAGAGAGGAGAGGGGGACTTTTGGAAACCTCAAAAATATTAATTTAAAATAAACTCCAACCCCACCTAAAAACTTAAAAAATGACTCAACATAGAATATGAGATGATATAGGTTTGTAATATCATCAACCGATAAAATTTAGACATTTTTTATGATTATTTTAAACCTTATCATTTTGATTTATCCTAATTTAATCTATTTAATTTTATTTGTTGTAATATGATTCTAAATTCTAAAATGTTCTAAATACTTACTTATGTGATGTGAATTGTCTGTAATTAGATACTTTATGAAATTTTAGACCATATAATTATAATTTTTCAATATATTTGTGATTTTTAAACAATTTAATAATATATTTTTTTTTATAAAATATTAATAGTGTCAATTTTGACACTATTCAATTATTTGAATTTAAATAAAATCCACACAAAAGATATATTCAAAATAAATAATTAATAGATCCCTAAAATAAAATATTCATCTTTAAAATTTTTGTATCACATTAAATAGTTCATATAATATTTATTTTAATATTTTTAAAACCATTTATTTGATATTTCAATCAATAAAATAATTTCTACATCACTATAGTGTCACCATTAATTATAATTATTTATCACTAAAAATTATAAATAAATTCAGATGTTGTCGATAATTTTATTAGATTTTTGGTGACTATTTATGGTCGATGTTTTATGAAGTTTATCACTAAATTAAAATTATCACACTTATAAGATATAAGAGAGTGAAATGTTGTCTCTTTCTTTGGTTTTAAAAATAATTACATCCTTTTCGTTGTCAAAAGTCCATGAAATGAATCTATTCCAACCCTTCACGAAATTTTATGACTTTTATTCATTGAATAGAATTTTGTTAGGTGTTAGGGTAATTTTATAATCTCAATTTTACACTTAATTACCTGATTTACCTTTAACTGTAGTAAATAAAATTTTACCATAGTTACTATTCATAATGACTAAAAATAAAAAAAATCCTATTAACATAATTTGGACCTATTGATTAAAAATATGGAATCTATTTTTCCAAATTAAAAATATAGAAGTTGTAGTGTTTAATTTAAAATTAATACCGCTGTTGAGAAAATGGGTTTTAAAAGTTAAAACGTTGCAAAATATTGAAATGTTTTCACCTATGAATTCTGTGTAAAATTAATGCTAATGACTTACATTATATTAAATGGTAAAAATATATTCTATTTACACTTTAGAACCATTAAATATTATAATTTAAACATATAAATTATCTCGATAAAAAATGTTTTTTTAATTAAAATTTAGCGTATTTTTACTATTTATCAAAATGTGAAAGTTAACAGAAAAATATTAAAAAATAATCCAAAGTAAATTTTTATATAAATATTTCAATGAATAAGTTTATTTTGTAAATTTTAACTCATAAACGTGTCAAAAATAAGATTTAAAGTGGGTGTGCCAACAAAAGGTGGCAAAACTGCATTTTTTTAAAAATACATATTTTACATGAATTTTTTTTATCTCATACAATGTTCTAGATAATGTGTAAGATGAATGATAATGTTATAAAATTAAAAAAAAATTAATACTATTCATAACGGATAGTTCATAATAATATTATAACAATATATTGTTTTTTAGTGAAACTTGGTAATGCGTACAACACACGCTATTGAGGAAGGTCGCTCTTGTGTGCAAAACATGCCAAGAATTGTGTTTCCCTATACTACAAGCTAATACGGTGTTGCATATAGTGAAAGCTAATCTTGGTGTAGCGTATAACACGATACATCAACGATATTAAATATAATATTTCTCATAAAATATCACGGTGTTATAAACAATCTCTCGTTCTTGGATTTTTTGAATATCCCACTCAACTCGTTTAGGAGACATGAGATCTATCTTTGATAATGTCAACTCTAATGTGAATCATAAAATCATAGAAATTATTATATGTGAAGGGTATTTCAACATACCACCATATAATAATTTGTTTTATGATAATTTCATTCCTCTATTATAAGAAGGTGTCATTGAGTTACTTAAATGAAATCCCCCTCAATTAATGTATCAATATCTAAGATAAAAAAATATACACCATATATCAATATTCACATCATCAAATAAGAAATATGTGAAAAAAATTCATTCAAGAGTTTTTTACTATTTATTTTCCTTTTAAAATGTAGTCCTAATCCTGGTTGGGGTTCTACTAAACACATTCAGGTGAGTGTAGACGGATGAACATGATGTTTTAGCCACAAATTGTGAAATTTTTTCAACTGCAAATGATTTGTTAAAAAATTATGAAACATGATCATTTATACTAATAAAATTATGTACTAAAACACCATTATCCAAATGTTCATTAATTAAATGATACATGAGATCTATATGTTTTTTCATAATGTTCTAAATTGGATTATAAGAAAATATAATGCACATTTTTATCACAATAAATAAATTGGGGATTCTCACCTTTATGTCTTGGTCCTGTTAACTATACTTGTATCCATATCATCTGATTTCTTATACAGGTTTCTGTAATATGTTTTTCCACATTCTTGATAAATGCAACTAAAATATATTCTTTTTTATGGCATTCCACCCATATCTCACCAAGAAATAATATTCTTCCAAAGGTGGAATTCTTGTCAATAGATTATTGAGATGAATAAACATATTTAAATCTATAAATGGGTATCTCTAAAATAGATCTATTAAAAAGAAATTTTTTAGTCTACACTTGATATACCTTATAATTTTCATGGATTAAAATATGTGAGATTATTTTGGATAAATTTGAAATTTAGCATACAATGTCATAACAAACAAAATATTAGGCCTGGAAGTTTCTTGATAGATGTGGATTCTAATATGAGATAATATTTTTTATACTAGTTTCTTCTTATCTATGTTTAATTTATTGCTAGGATCCTTGGGGGTAGATATCATTTTTCATTCCTCTCTTCCAAACTTTTTAATATATTCCCTGGAGTACTTTTCATGAGATAGAAAAATATAATCAACTCTTGTAAAATTTAAAACCCTAGATAATTTTACATCTCACTAAGAATATAAATATTGATGTATCCATTAAATCCTAAATAATATATTCACATGTATTATATCTATCAACTGAATTAATGATATCATCCACATATACCATAAGAATGAGAGTTCCTAGGGATAACACTTTTTTATATAGATTATTGTTGAATTTTCCTTTAGAAAAATTCATCTCCTTTAAAATATATCAATCTTGTAATACTATGTAATAAGTTATTTTTTATCTAAAATAAATATTTCATGATCTGTAATACCCATCCCCCATAATTATCACAGAAATACCATTCAAGTTGTTCATTGAACACATCTTCTTTAACTAACCATTATGAAAGTAAGATTTCACAGACTTTTAGTAAATATAGTACATATTATGTGATGTCACTAAAAATAATAGTTGAATAGTTATAATCCTTGATAACTTGACTACTATAATTTATGAATGACCACACACACCATTCTGGACTTATTTATATTGACTTCAACTTTCACATTCAGTTTTTTTTTTCAGAAATCTGACTTGGTGAAGATAATATTTTTATCATAAGGCCATGGTAAAATCTCCAAATTATAGTTTTTCTCTATTTGATCAAGGTCTAATTTCAATTTATAAATCTACTCATCAAGTTATTCTACCTTAGTAATAGTATTAGGATCAATATATGAAATAATAACTGTTTTTTTTTCTAACCTTAGACATATTTTGATTTGGAGAGGCACATATTATTCACTAATAAGATTTTTTGAAATGGATATTCTTATATAGAGTTTGATGTATCCACCCCTGATTGGATTCCCTTCTTCATCACTGGTGACATATGAGTCAATATAAACCATAATATTTTCATTCTATTTCATAATAACTTATTTTAGTGATGCTTGTGACCTTCCAGCCTCAGTTATCTCATCCTGAAGTTCAAAAATAACTTATGGATTCTATTTATTTCAAAATATTTTTATATATGATATTTATAGTAGATTTTTTTTTAATTTTATCCATCCCATTAACCCACTTCTATTGTAAAATATAACAAAATGTTATTTTTATTCACATTATTCAAACTATGCTTGATTTTTTATGTTTTATCTTGAAAAAGCATTGGTTCACAAACAAATTCATGTATGTAACAATGATTTTTCTACAATGCCACATCTCATATGTGGTTATATATATTCTAGTTATTTAGAATCATATGTTTTTAATATTAATCATACTATAAATATCTTATCTATAAATGATCATCAGAAGTTGTTTCTATTCTAGCATTGTTATTCCCATTTCAACAATACATCTATTATTACTCACATTCCCACCAATTTTTATGGGTGTGTACTGTTTTTTATAGATTATTTATCCCATGTTTCCTAAATATATATCAATGGAATGAATTGGTTATTAATTTCCATTTCCGAACCACAAATTCTTTATGTGATCACCAATTTATTTTTCAACCAATCTCTTGTGGATTTTGAACATTTGAGGATCTCTATAATTTAGTTGCTTGAATAAAAATTTTCTTTTATATCTGAAATGACCTATATATTTAAGGAAATAAATATCACCTTTTTTTGTCTCCCACATTTCACCATATATAATGGAATTTATTAGTTGAAATGGTCTATTATATTGTATATCCCTTCTATTGTGTGTTTTTTGTGTGATATTACCAAAAAGAATGTCTTACTATCAACTTATCTTTCTCTATTTAGATTTTGAATGTCTCCCAAATATTCATTCCCAGAGATCATAGACGCATTTCATTGGGTAGGGTGAACAAGTCTCACATCACGTAGTTCATTTTCATGTTTTTTTACTTATCTAAATTTTTTTGGATTGTTCATTGATGTAAAATAATATTCCACCAGTTATTTAAGAACATTTAATAATTATTAAATAGAAAAATTTTATGATAATGGGTGAGTTATTTTTTTAATACAAATTCATTTCCTTCATAACACTATTATATAAAACTAATTATATTATAATTCATCCCTCCCATAAACAAAACATCTTTCAATTCAATCTGTTATAGTAAATCATGAATGTTCTAATAAATTTAATCATCAGTGATTATTAATTTACAAAATTTTCTAATATTTTATGTTTCTCTTTGTAATTAAACATTTTTTATCTCTAGTCATATAAAAAGTGAACAAACTATGAAATATCAAATATATAACTTTCATACATTCCATCAAGGTTAATTTTTTGATAAATGAATTCTCATCGTAATTTTTCTTTTGAAATTGTTTCCCATTTTTTTGTGGATGGCCCTTCCAAGAATAATTTTCATTAAATTTTCAGCATAATTTTATCAATTATAAAATATAACACATGTTCACTCAAACATTAAAACTTAATCAAATAATGAAGATTTGAAGTGACTTTTTTCACCTCATTATATTATGGAAACTCACTTCTTTTTATATAAGAAATAATACTCCTCTGTTTAATCCTCCTTCCATTTAGGATTTTTTTTGAAAACATGTTTAAACCTTATTACCGTAAATCTCATAGAACCAACAGTATCCACTAAATGTAAATATTTTATTATAAACCTAAAAGTTATATGAATAATATATTCCATAATTATATCATTTTATTCTTGATATACCTTAAACATTATTATTTCCTAAGGGGGTTGATTTACTCTTCGTTGGGATCTATTAAATAGATTTTGAAGAGGATTTTTCAACTTCATTTTCACAGAAGGATTATGAAAACATTGACTAAAAACCTATAAATTTAGATTAATCATATTGACCATTTAAACATTTTTCTATTACTTTTTTAACTTAAAATTATGTAATAAATACATATCTATTGTAGTTTTCTCAGCCATTACTTCAAAAAAAAAATTCAAGTCATCTCAAATTATTTTCTACACAATTTGGATTAATGATATTTAAGTCTATCTTGTTTAATTACACTTACATGGAGGTTAATTCAACATGAAGATATCTTAACATCATTTAATTATCGGCCAAATTTAAATATTTCATATTTATTTCATCAATGAAATCATTTTTTTCTTCAAAAAATATTAATTTTATTCAATTTTATTTCCTTAAAACTTCTCAAAGTTTTTAACATACTTATCTAGTATTGTATTCATCACAATGAAAGAATAAAACTTTGATATGAAAATATTATATATATATATATATATATATATATATTATCCTCTTTATTATTCATTGCTTTAATAGGTTTCTTCGATATCCCTATATTCTATAATTTTTTTTAACATTTCACTCCCTTCATCCTCTGAATAATAGTTATATAATTTTTCATTATCTTTTATATCCTTATTATTATTTTCCTTTTACTTCCTAGAAACTTATTATTGTACTCACTAAAATTAATTTCAACCCTATATATCTTCAATTTTTTTTATTTTTTTCATTTGCATCATCATTATATATAAGGTCCTTTTAAAATATAAATGAAAATGTACAAAACTTTCACACTAGAATAACTTCTACGAATACATTCACTTTTAATTTATTTTACCATTTCCCATGTTTTTTAGACCAAAACACGATTCTATCTCTATACTAATCTATAACATATTCATATTCTGACCCACTAGGATGTTTTTGTTATTCTTCTTTTAATTTTAGTTTTCAAACAATTATTAATTCCATAACATATCTTACTTTATTTTTAATTTCCTACACATTTCTCATTTAATATGAAATAATAATTTTTTGAATAAAATCCAATGAATTATCTTCTTTTTCATATAAAATATAATATTTTGGAGCATATCTATTAAGAAATCATCTCATGAGTTTATTTACAGTAATACCATGTTCCATATTTTCACTAAATCCATTCCAATTTTTCATGTTCCATTAACTCTAGTGAGGTATTCATTCTTGGTTTTATCTATAGTAATATTTATATCATAAAATATTATTCTTAATATCTATATATTTTCCACTTTAACCTTGAAATTTACATCAAATTTGTTCTATAACTTCTCCCAAATTTCAATTGCAGTTTGCAGACCCATCACCTTAGAGGACGCATTCTTTGAAAAAGTCATAAGAATATCACTCCTAGATTTTACATTAACTTTTAGATTTATTTTTTAATTTAATATCATGTGATCACCAATCTGAATATATAGAAAATATACTAATGTTTGATCAGTAACTTGAAACACAAGAAAAAAAAATAATGCAACATCCTATTTTTTCATCCATGGAATTTTTTAATAAAATATTACCAATCCACTACTATTCATATAATTGATATTTTCTATTATTCATATCACTAATAGAGGTCTTATTGAAGAAAAATTCAGATCTTATAACACATGTTAGATCCACTAAATAAAACGCCTATACTCTAAGGTGTGGGGTGAATTAGGGTAGATTCTTCTTTTTACTATGTTTCATTTTCATGAAATAAACCTCTTTATAAATTTAGATAATTACTCTCCCACATGAATATTATTCTCCTAACCATGAATGATAAAGAACAGAATAAATAGAATAAGGCATAAAATAATTTTTATATTGTTTCGGCACATTTTGTGATCCTACACCATTCTATATATAATTCTATTCTATATACATATTCCATTTTATATTTCAATCACCAAATTATAATGGGTAGGGAAGAATAACTATTATCTAACTATACTTTTCCATCATCTCAATATTATCATTATACAATGTTACATAGTTTGTTTATATAATAGCCCTTTTACATAGAAATTTAACAAATGAAAAAGCTCACATCAAGCTCTTAGTTACTTCAGTAACTAATGAAGATATTCTCTAAGACCCTTTAGAATATTAATGAAGGAATTCACACTTTTTCAATGTCTAATATAGATATTATTACCGATTATCAATTTCAAATATCATTAACTATATACTCATTCTCAAATTCATATAGAAGATTAATACAGAACTTTCCACACTAGAAACTCTTCTTCTTCTTGGTTTTTCTCACATTGATATGTTACCATGATAACATCATGAATTTTTATATTAAAAATCAATAGATTTTCTCATATTTGATCTTTTAAAATGGAATTACATTTAATATCATTAAATATCACCCATAGAAATCAATATCCATATAAATAAAAATATAAATACATTAAGATTTCTTGTAAAGAGAACCATTATAGGATTTCCATTATAGTTTTTAAAATAAATTTTTACCCCTCCCAATAAATTATGCCTCAAGATGTTAGTTATCATAATAAATTGACTTATATGGGATAAATTACCCTATACAATGACAAATGTTTTAGTATATTCCTCTTATTTCTCAAGATACAAAAACAAAAGTAGAATAAATCAAATTCATCAGTTCTCTATTCTTTAAATCAATTGTATATGTCTAAATATTTCAATATTATTTATTCATATTGTGTCATGATAAATATTTCAATGTGTAATTTTAACTCGTCTTAATAACTCATATTGCATCAGTTCATTATGATAATGTTCTTTAAGATATCAAGAATAGTACAAAATCATCCCAAGAAAATTTTAGATTTAATATCTCGAGCAATTCATTAATAGTCTCAAATTCAATAACCATATATATTTTTATATAATATATATTGATACTTAAAATATATAAGAAAAACAAAAAAATTATAAATATCAGTAGAATCATCCTAAATCAAATATAAAATGTGATGTTAAATCCACTAATGATCAGTTCTAACATCAATGGGTTTGGATTTATTTGATTGATCACATTAAATATCATGTAATTAATTATGTGGGTAACAAAGAATCTTTATCTTTATTGAAAAAAATATGTTTGTAATATTTTAAAAAAATATAGTTTTGGGATCATTATGATTCATTTTATCAGAAAAATTATTTTCTAGAAAAATTATTTTTTTAACAAAAAAAATCCAAATTTATCAAAGTATTGAAGAATTATGTTGGAATTCAACGCCTTACAAGTAGAGAATACTTATAATGATAACTTTTCACCAAATAAAATATATATGATCAGTTATTCCATGTTTTTACTCAATGAAATGAAGACTTACAATCAGTGATAAAGACTTATGCTTATGTTCTTAAATTCAGATGACTATCACTACAGACTGAAGTTCAAAGACATAAAGCCTTTTGACTAACTCCAGATAAATGTTTCATGTGATCAAATCCTAATAATTACCACTCAAAGACTTACACTCAGTGATCAAAACCTCACATTTATTATTTTTTGAAATTTATGAGATTGAAAATATTTCTAAAATGACATAAAAACTTCTCCAATCCACCTCCAGTCCATTATAAACATCTCAAAAAATTAAACATATTGAATTTCATATTAATATCCACAAATTAATATTTCAAGCTATTAAACATATTGAAAAAAAATTAAACTATAAAAAACTCTATATAAAAATTAAAGACCACAAAAATATGTTGTATTTTATTAAACTACTCAATGAACTATATATTATATTTTGGTACTTGTTTTTATGTAAGAATGGAAGTGGTAATTTAAAAAAAATTATATTGGATCAGTATCATAACATCAGATCTATTATGGAAAGAATTGATAACCAACTTGTGGATCTTTTGTAATTTGAATGAGAACAAAATCTAAATTTAAATGATTGATAATTCCATTTTTAGTCATTGGCATGTTCACGTTATCTCCAATGATTGTTACTTGAAGGATATGAATGTAGAACCACCAAGATCATCCATACACGCTTCAAAATCATTCTTGTATATCAATAACTGAAATCTAAGTGCTATCATAGAGATTTGAAGTATCTTTCTGAAAAATCACAATGACTAAATAATTGATTAATTGATTCGAGAAGGATATCATTGATCACGGATCTCTGAACACAAATTTCTCTCTCTAAGATAAAGGAGGGGTGATAGATTAGATCTCAAAATTCTTGATAGAAATAGTTTCATCAAATATTAGTATATTTTCATTAATATATGTAGTTTTATTCTTATTAAACTTTCACTCTAACCCTTTAATAATTTTTACCTTCTAAATAAACCATATACGAAACATATGATCAGGTAAACAAGTCATAAAAGTACAAAAAATACCAAACACATTTAAAATAAATATTATTTTACCTGAAAAAATATGGGTCACTAACTCAACTTCTTTCTCTCATGAAATATTTTTCAAGCATTTAGTAATGAATATTCATTCATAAAAAATTTTCCTCATATTCAATATATAACATGAAAATACATAATGTTAATAAATTCAATATTTTTAGACACTGAGTGGTGACTAAAAATATGTAAAAGCCCCTAACAGTAGAATGTTAAGTCAATGTAATGATGACCTTACTATTATAAATACATTGTGTAATATAATCTCTTTTTCTCAAGATACACTATAATGATGGATACATGTCTTGTGTCCCCATCCTTATATTCTTTATTTTTTTTATTTGACCATGATGGATAAACTTACCTCCTTCAACTATGTCCATTAAATTTATAAAGGTTCTATCATCATGTTCACTAGTTTTTTGAGATATCTATTTCTGTACTCAGAAATAGTAAATCTTCTATTGGTTATCCAGTCAATGTGATATCATCAACGATAAAATTGATGCATGAAAACTTTTCCCTAACAGATACTATTATTTTTTTCATCATACATCAATTTATATAATCACTGATATATATTAATAATAATATTACGTTAGTAAACCAATTAAGAAGTTTATTAAAAAGAAAAACCAATGATATAAAATCATATAGTGATCCCATTAGCAGGCCGGTCTACATGATATAATATACTCAAAACGATCACCATTAAAATATTATATAGAAGAAGTTTCATTGCTTATAAGACACCACCACCTATACCCCAACATAATGATGTATCCAAACCATATGGAATATGATTAATATTATTTTCATGGTATTAAGAGGTTCTTAATATAGTTTGTAACTTCTGTAACCTTTTGATACAACATGTAATCTTAAGATATTTACATATACAAAGTACATTTAGAAGTAATATTACTTTTATAGAATGCTAGGAACATGAATATATAAATTTTTAGATATATTTAATGGTAATAAACTTATAAATAATAGTTTTTTAATGGAATACACTCTAACAACACTCCCACTTTCTTTGGATGTAACTACCAAAAAAATATTAATCTGCTAGATCTCACATATTAATCATGTTTCTACTGAGATATACCTTTATGTGGAGGGTTAGAGATGGTATCCTTTATAGATACACTTCTAACTACGACTTCACCTTTTTGAGAAAAATCCATCAAGATATGAAACATATAGAGTTTTTGTTTTTTAAACTGGTGTGACTTAGGATCCCAATAATGTTTCATCCCTATATCCGCATCTCCTCTATAAACTTATATCATGTACTTTAAGTATCTCAAGTGCTACATGATTGTTTTAATTACTGACCAGTGAATCTCTCATCATTTTTTAATATATTACACTCATTTTTAAGCCTAGGAAAAATAAAACTTAGTATATATTGGGGAATATATGATATATACTACTACCAAATCATAATATACTCCTATAATTTCTTTAATGTCATCATTTTTTATGGAAAAAGTTTCTTATAGAGATAAATTATATATGAAATTTATAACAACCCATACTATAACATAATTAATTCATTATTTATTATATAAATATACACTTAATAAAACCCAAGAAGATAATGAGGCCTAGTTTTTTGGTGTAATTAAGTAAATAACGCAACAACATACAATATAGAAACAACAACATTATTTAAAACTCTTGAAAATTATCTTAGAAAACTCATTTCTCTTCTAAAATATCATGAGATAACCTCGGGCATACACAATGATGGTGTGAATAATAAATCCTAGTAATGGAATAATCAAATAATTTCATAAGCCAAAGAAGTACATGTGATCAAAGAGGCATATCAAGGTAAATAATAGGGTTGATAATATTACTCTTGAATGTCAAATCATGATATAATATGATAACATAATGGAAAAATTGGAATGTAAATGCACCATATAACATAAAATTATAAGAATAAGTCAACGATAACCAACAACACATCATAACATAGTGTATTTTGGATAACCTCCATTGCACCATACATGGAATATCATTCAATGAAAACATCTCCCAGTGTATTAGATAACTATAAAATTATTATTCCATCCATCACATTCATAATATTTACATGAAAAATCCATACAAGATAAGGATTTATTTCATATATTTTAATCACATGATTAAATATTATGACATAAATACATGAGAGTCACCAATAAATTAAGTATACTTATATCTTGGTGAATAACCCATAGTGGTAATGGGGATGTGTATTCACTAAACAATTGTTTGGAATGAAAAAATTCATATAATAATCATGGTATCATAGGGGAGATACATAAGGACATGTAGAAAGGATTAATGAGATGTAAATGTGTTTTTAATCACTTTTAAATAATAATTATAGAAGCATCAATGTGAAAGAACATATCAGTACATGAAAAATAAAAAATTAAAAGGAGTAATTAAAAGAAGGTGCATGAATAAAGAGGAGAGCTGGAGGATCCATTACCATAAGAGGGTGCTTCTTAAGGATTAGGATGATCTTATTAAGAGTTTGGGTCACCTTGGGAGGTATCTAGATAGGGATTTTAATTTTAAATTATTTTTATCATGGATTTTAGTTATGAGTAATGGTAGGTTGTCTGTGTTTTTATAGCGAAAGAGTGGGGAATTTTTTATTAATATCCAGGCATTGGTTTTCACTCCATATGATAAAGTAATAAAAAAACCTCTTCACGGTTTTTCCATTTTTTAAAGGGTAGTGGTTTTAATAATTTATAAGGCTTTGAAAAAAACTCATTGAGATAATAGCCTTGGTGATGTGGAAGTGAGTCATATTCCTAAAGAATAAAATTTTAAAACCATATAAAATAATATAGATTTTGGAGAATTCATTAAGGTTTTTCAAATTAATCAAAAAACGTCAAGAACATATTTTATTATTGGAAAAAATAATTTTTTATGTATAACTATTATGTAAAATATTACATCACTTTTGGGTCCTTATGATGTCATAATAAATACCCATATATGTATAGAATATTTCATTTTTACCCAAAAAAGCGAATGTCTAAGAAAATTATGCAAAATTAATTATGGGATAATTATGATTTTATGATTTAAAAAATAATATTCATTTTATCCAAATAATTTTATAAAAATGTGAATTTAAACATTTAAATCAAAATCAACAATTATTGAAAAAATCAGTACTTTTATAATAATAATTGTCTTACGCTTATAAAAATTAAATATGACTTCATAATTTTATATTATTATTTTTATTTAATAAATATTATTTAATAATATTATTTTATTAAAATATCATTTCTTTGTTGAAATTCTCTAATTCATGAAAAATAATGTCTTTATTGAAAATATATATTTCCCAAATATATAATATAAGTTTCATCATACAAAAATATAATTTTTTTCAAACATATTATTTGATCATTATAAAATTATAATAAAATATAAATATAACCATTATTTTTTTTATATATAAAATATAAATTTTCAAAATGTTATAGTATAGATACATTTCGTGTTAATACACCTGTGAATTTTCTAATAGTAAGGTGTGTAATGGTGATATTTTATTAGGGTGGATTCACAGACATGGATTGGATTAGGATTTAAATGTTCCTGAACTTCGACAATAAATGGGTAATATCTTGAATTAGTTGTAAAATATTATCTTATTCTTTGTAAAGGGAAACTCCTAGTGATTCCATCTACCTTAGGTATTTTGATAAATGAGATTCATGGGGTATGATTCTATTAGTCAAGGTTATCACATCCTTTTTCTTTTTATATTTGACATTATCATATCCCTTAATATATACTAATATTAATGGTCACTATATAATGGCTATATAATCAACCGTTATGATTCTTAAAGGTATTTTAAATATGATGGAATAAAATATATAAATGTCAAAATAACCAAAATTGATTATGTTTTTTTATAATCTCATTTCAAAATAAGGCATTTGGTCATTTAAAAAGGTAATTTAATTTATAAATTTTCTATTCATAACATTATTCCCCACTTTAGAAATTCTACCCTATAAATTTCATTCATACAAAAAAATATTAGGGTAATTATGTTTAATCACCTCTTTTGGTTCCCATGTCACTTCCTCAAACATGTGGTTTTGCCCCAACACATTGACTAGGTGACTTATATTATTTCATAAAACATTTTCTATATGATATTGGATCCTCAATAACTACTCCATATAAGGAGGATAATTTTGAAATCGTACAAACTCTAGATTCTGTACATGTGATAGATTCGTATATACTTCCTCAAATGAGGTATGTGGAACACATTATGCATTTAAGATAGGTTCAGTTAGAGTTATAGTTAATATGATATAGATTCATTTAGATCAAGGATCTCATAGTGTTTCATGCTTCTTGGACTATGATTTATCTTCTTTCCAAACCTCATAAACATTTTCCAGGAGAATACACAAAGGAACAATTTACATATGACATCATACTCGAATTCTCGTTGATAATGTTATGAGTGTATTTTCTATTTAATTTTTATGTATTTTGTATAAAAGATAATAGTTTTAACCTTATCAATAATGAATTTTATATGATCAGATCCCATTAATTTCAACTCTCTTACTTTATCCCAACATGTCAAAGTCTGGCACCTCTTCCCATTCAAAACCTCATATGTTACCATTTTAATTATAGGAAGAGAACTTTTGTTATATGATAACTCCACTAAGGGATGATATTGATCCTAAAATCCTTATAAATCCATTTTAAAATGGCATCATAAAATATTCGAGAGTATGAATGGCCATTTTACACTAACTATCCATTTTTGGGTGAAAATTATTACTAAATCACACTTTTTAATTTAATGATTAATGAAGGATTATTCAAAACCTCAAGGTAAACTTTATATATTGATTAGATACAATGTATAGCGTAACTTTATGAAGTCCTACTACTTCCAATATATATATATATATACATATAGGTGATTTGATCAAGATATAAATATTCAATGATATAAATGAAATGATCCAACTTGGTAAGGTGATTTACTATCACCCAGATGGATTTATTTCATTTTGGAGTCATGGTGATAAAATTCTTGATTATTTTTTCCCATTTTCCATAATATTATGGGTAATTGTATCATCATACAGTGGAACATTTTATATTTTTCCTTGATGTGTTTCCATACCATAAATCGAGATTAAAATCTCATATCTCCATATTTATGTTGTCCCGCCAAATGTGTTTATATAGATTTATATACATCTTAGTAATTCCTATATAAATAGAAAAATATGATATATGAACATCATCCATAAGATCTAGCATTTGTTATAGTTTCTATGGTTGGAATATTTGGGTTTTGAACCTTATTACTCTATCCTTAACAAAGATAAACTATGTAATATTTGATATATTTATCTATATCACCTCATCAACTGTCTAGGCCTCCGTGATCCTCTCAATAACATATGGTTGAGAAATTTTTTGATCAATGTATTTTGAATATATTTTTTTATTACCATTTCTATCATTTCCATGTCCATGAAGATTGGATCCCTTTACATCCTCATCATTGATAGGATTGTAGAACTCTTTCTACTAAGAGCATCATCCATATTGTTATCATTCCCTAGATAGTAATGTATTGAATAAAAATAATCTTTGATTATCTCTAACCACCTTCATTGGTGTATATTAACCTCTTTTTGTAAACAAAAATTTTAGGCTTTTATAGACTTTATATATGTCACTATTCTCCTAATAGAGGTAAATTCTCTAAATGTTAAATGTGAATATCACTATAGACTATAATTGATCATGTGTTGGGTAATTATGATCATGTATCATTAATTGAAGAAAGGAATTTTCATTCAATTTAATATCATTCATGATTAAGCAACACATTCCATTTTCTGATTAATCACTATGGGTCAAAAAACTGTCTTCCCTGGTAGGTAATGTGAGAATATGAGTAGTGATTATCCATTTCTTCATCTATTTAATTCTATCTTCATATTAATCATTCTAGAAAGACTCCCACCACCATTTCAAGTTAGATTGGTTAGTTGTCTTGGAAATTATGAGATGTTTCTCACAAATATGTTATGGTACCTATAAAGTCCATGAAAATTATTGGTTTCTATCCCAGAGTTTGGTGTAGCCCATCCTTTAATTACAATAATTTTTAAGTATACGAATTTGTGTCTTTTGAGTGATAAAATACCCTAGTAATGTTACTTGATACATCCAAAACTCACATTTATTATAATTTTTTTCATATTTTATTTCCACAAGGACTTAATAACAACATTAAAATTAAACTCATGATCCTCCATTATTTTGGAGTATATTAGAATATCACTTATAAATACTTCTAAAAATATTTCAAGGTAATATCCAAATACAATATTATTTATTTCCATGAATATTAATAGTGAATTAGTGTGTCTAAATTGAATCAATATGAACTCATAACGCTCAAACCATGTATGAAACGTATATTTAGTGATATCCCCTTCTTCAACATCACATTATAATATCATGACTAAAAATAAACTTTAAAGAAGTATTGGGATCTATGTAGATTATAAATCATGTCATTAATCTATTCTAGGGGAAACTTGTTCATTATAATGATCTAGATTAACTCATGGAAATAAATTCATAGGTTCTTTTTTTCCATCCCCCTTCTTGAAGAAGAGGATCGGTGCACCCTAGGGTAAAGTATTTTCTCACACAATCTCTTTACCCTTATTATCACGCAGTGGATTTTTTAGCTCCTTATGTTAAAAAATGATTATCCAATATAGATTCGTTGATATTAGAAATTCCTCGGATTTGATCTTGATTGAGAACCCAACCTCACAACTGGAAGGATGACCAGAAAATTCTATAAGAAACCCGTAGGAGAATTCCTTTATAATGGGAATGTCATCAATGATGATACTTTATTTTGTATCAATAATTTTAGATAGATTAACTTACATTCAAGGAAATAATATCTTTTAATGTAATGATGATGAAAAGGAATATTCTTCCATAACATTGAACTTATATAGAATCAGAGGATGATTAGTGATATAATGAGTGATTTCCTAATCTGAACAATTTATGTTGTCTTTATATAAGGAAAGCACACCCATACCCAGAACAGAATAAAATTACACTATAGGGAGTATCACACGGTTTCCATAGAATTTCATCCCAAAATTTTTAAAAGGGAGTATTTTAAAACATTAGATGTTTTAAATACCCATTTTCCATCCTCACTAAAAGCTCAACATCCATTTCTTGTGTTGGTGTTTTAATATTTATACTAAACATGTCTGATATGAAAAAATGAATACAATATTTAAGTATTAACATATCTTTCACTGTTTAATTATAGTTATAATAATTTTTTTCATCTTAAAAATATTTAGGGATGAGAATTTTAAAACTATTAAACACATTAATGTGAAACCATGGACAATAAAGTAATAATTTATAAATGACATATATCTATAACTTATAAATTTCATGGTATAAATAAATGTTATCCATGATATATTTTCATACATAAATTATTTTGAGAAATTTTTCCATTCATACCATTTTGTAAAGAGATTGTGACTTTACCGATGTATATCCCCCATGAGTGTCAAACTAGGTGTTTCGTAAGGCCCATTTTCAAGCACTAGGTGACGATTGATTCCAACTCAATGTGACATTCTGGGTTATTTCATCTGGGTAGGGTTATTTAAGAGACACATAAATATTTTGTACATATATCGCCATGAATTTTACTTCAAACCACAAACTTTATACTATAATAAATTTTAGGTTTGTTTTCCATTGTTTTGTCTTATCCCCAAGGCTTTCACAATAGTTTTATAATACTAATCTGAAAAAATAACATGACTTTTACCTGATACCATGTACGAAGACCCATATTTTAATAAACCGAAATTCATGATATATTATATAAATAAATTATTAATATAAACCGTGAATATTGAGAGGTCTATTATCTTTGGGTAATTGAGTACATAACATACCAACTTAGAATAGAAAAATGAAAAAAATATTTAAAAATAATTTAACATGTTATTAATAAATATATTGAACATATAAAAATATGATTGATGACCTAGGGATATACATAAAATGGTGCAAAATCCTAATATTTTAAAATGAATACCATTTTTTATAGAATACAAGATATGAAAACCGAACCTTAAATGAACCAAAAAATATTTTTATTTAAAAATGATTATTATAACTTAGTTGTTGAATTGGTGGGTATGAATATGATTACCCAATTTATAAAAAATCTATATAATTTTGTTAATATATAATTTTTTTTATTAATTCTTAGATAGTGAGCACTAAATTATTATAAATGAAATTTTTTTCATCAACAATGATTTTTTATCAAAAATGGTTTTTACTGCATTTTGTGTGAAAGTACTATAATTATTTTCTAGAAAATATATTAAATGTAATTTATAAAATTAAAATAATTTTTAAAATAATCATATTGAAATTTATCTTATAGTTAAAATGAGATATTTTTATGAAATATATGATTTTTTAAATAAATACTGAAAAATACATATTTTTATTGAAATTTTTATTTTCTTTTCAAGTATTTACATAATAAAATTATATTTTGGGATAGTTTTAAAATATCATCAATACCTTATTATTTAAAATAATCCAATTGTGTTTTTCAATATTAATTTTATACTTTAATATTTTTATAATTAATTAGTAAAATTCTATAAATATAAAACAATACTTACATTCCTTACAAAATAATCATCGAAAAATTGAAATGTTACACAAACGTATGAATGTCGTCTCTATAATTGAAATATAGTTAATTTTTTCACAAAAAATTATCATTTTTGACCTAAAAATAATTATTTATGTATAAAATTATAATTATATATTAATAATATATGTATATATATATAATTTAATAATTAATACTTTTACCATAGTCAAACAACTAAAGTCATTATATATATATGAGTCGAGTATCATCAAAACGCCCACCATGAACATAATATATTAGTTAATTGTATATAAAATTTTAATAAATTAAATAAAATTTCTAATAAAAATTAAATTTTTTCTAAATAAATAAATAATTAACATAAGTTTATTATTCTTTAATATAAACAATACATGTGATGATTCAGGAATGAGATAAGGAATTGTTTCTCAATTTTCCTTCAAAAAGGAATGATTTATTGTTATATACCTAATTTATTTTATATTAGTTGTATTCTACCCATTTTAAATGTTATATCATGATCCCTTCATACTTAATGTTATTTTATGTTTAAATTTTAATTACTTCATCCATTGGGATTTTACAAGAAATTTAGAAATTAGTAAAAGGATTCTTATATGAATTTATGCATATAATAATTTTTTAGTTATTTAAAACGATACATCATCAACATGAATTTTTTTCAAATATAAAAGGATTTGAAAGGTCTACAAATAAAGGACTGAGGAAAAAAGTCTATGTGGTTTGGAAATGGTAGAGATCGAGGGCATCGCCTCTAAGAAAATTAGTCTTCATTTGTTCAAGGTTATAAAGGTTATGAAAAATTTGCTCTCTGATCGAGGAATGTTGAGCCATAAAAGATATTATTCCACATTATTTATCTCTTATAATGTTTGGGGCACTTTCTTTTTCTTTGGAGGTTACCATTTCACTTATTAATGAAATAATTAATGGACCAAGGGATATCACTGAGAACCTTCAGTTTCTTAAAAATGAGCATAGAATCAGTTTCACCCTCCATGAGTTCTATCCTCCTTAGTTGGAACACTATAATACTATATATCATGGTTTTAGACTAATATAGAATTGATGTAATATGGCCCAACTGGGTAGACAAATATAGGATAGCCGAGAAAATTGGAGTCACAGATGATCCCCTAGCCGCGCATGATCCCACAGACACTGGACCCGTTAGTGTTATGGTTGAGGCCCCAAAGATGAGGGTGGCATATAACCTAATTTCAAGAGGAGAGGCTGGTGGTATGATCATTATCAATAAGGGTATAAAAGATCCATTTCAGTGTTGGGGGATTCCTTCCTGTGCTAATAACTCTGAACAGATCAATCAGCAGGTTTTTAGTCCTTAACTGAATTTCCTTTCATTTGGATATAACTCTTCTTAATTGACTTTTTTATTCCATGATTATGTGTGAAATATCTATAAATAAATTTATTTTTTATTTATATTATTTTTTATTTTAATTTTTTATACATAATACAACCATTTGATAATTTTCAATTCAATGCTATAAAAATTAGAATAATTTTTTTATGTCTCGGTCTCATTTTTTTGGACATGTTCTATGTTGTACACCATGATTTCCTTATATATTGTTCTTACTACATGATAATTAATTTTAAAATATTAATTCACTTAATTACTGATATTTATATATCCATATAATATTTTTAATTTCAATTATTTTTTATTAAAAATTTACCTAATCGATAAAGATTTTGTGTTACAATATCATTCCTTTTCAGCATTGTTTATGTCCAATTCTCATTTTTAAAAAATAATATTCTCTCATTTTATGGAATCAAATATCTTTTCATCTCATTTTATTATTAATTTAGTTGACATTTTTTATATTCTAATTCTTTAAATATTTGTTAATCAAAAATCAAGGTCAATTTTTAGATTTGATACTGAACTTGTATCTTCTTTTAGATTAGTAATATTTCTATCTTTTACCCATTTTTTCTAAAATGTATTTATAAAATGAACTTCTATAAATAGAAATGATTATCTATATCTATTTTACATTTCCTATAAATTATTTTAAAATTATTTAAATATATATTTCTAATTTTATTGTAAATGGTTAGCTTTTGAAACCCATTATGAACTGTTTAAAAACAATGTTTATATTTAATGTTTACAAAATTAATAGATTTTCCTACCATAATGACCATTATTTTACATTAATATACCTTTATTATTTTTATGGTTATTTTGAAATTAAATTATTTCCTAATAGTTTTTCAAATTTCAGTTATTAAAAGTTATTTTTTAAATTGTAATGGTTCATTTTCCACAACAATGATTTCAATTATCTTTTAATGGTACATCCATTAATCAACATGAAAAACCCTTGATGTTAATTTCACTCAAATAGTGATATGTTTTAATGATATCGTACTTATTCTTCTTATGAATAGAGTGTGAGAATGACATGGAACATGTTTCCATTAAACTAGTGAATCAATCAATGAAAGAGTAGTGATTATTGTTATATTGTTATGTGAAATATTGTAAATGTTTTAGTCATGAATGGTAGATGGATATTTCTAATGATTAATGGGTGAGCCTGATACATATTAAATAATTATTTGACCCATATTATAGCCAATGTTGAATGGGTGATCCCAATACATCTTATATAATGGGTTGATCCACATTATATCTCATCATAAATTGGTGACCCCAACATAACTTTTATGAAGGGTTGATACCCATTATAACTCATGATTAATGGGTGATCTCAATACTTCTTATACCAAGGGTTGATCCCTACTATAGTTCGTGATTATAGGTGACATTGAAATATCTTTTTATGATTAGTGATCTCCATTATAGAACTACAATGAATTGATAATTGATTATGTTATCGGAAAAATTATGTTGAATGACGACTGTATGATTTCTCCAAATAGTAATGGTTCTCTAGAGATAATATTCCAAGATATAAACACATTTTTATTATAATATAAAATGGTTAGAAATTCATACTTTGATCAAGATTGAGAATATTTGGATTATGATTATTGATTTGTATAATTATTTTATTATGTTATGGATTTATTCCATGATTTATGATTGATCATCCATGTATTTATGTGTATAAGTTCTGTTATGTTATGCTCATGCAACTTGATTATGTCCTCATAAATTTATGATCATATTGTTCTCAAAAATGAAAATAAATATATAATTCTTGTGTTTCCCCTTACTGAACATTTTAGATCCCCCTATTTTTTCACTCTATGGTACAGAAATTGGTTTGGTATGTTATTCCATAGAAGGCTACATTATGTGAAGAATTTTGGGGGAGATGCTTTGGTTCATTATGTACCATATTTTTATCTATCAAAGATTTCATGTAGCATTTTTTCCTAGTTTTATAAAACTATTAACATAAAATGTTTCTTGGGAATAAAAGTTATCCAAATTTTTAGTAAAATGTTATATTTTTTAATAATTTAGTTGGATCAAATTTATCATTATCAAAGACAAGAATATAATATTTATGTTTTTAGTAATGGATATGGGAGTGTTGGTCTTGGGTATTTACAGTTTGTATCATGTAAGGGTTTAAATGACATTAGAGATTAGTTTTTTTAAATGTTAGGGTAAATTAATATTTATGGTCACCATTAGGGGTCTATAAGTATAATATTGAATATAATTTTAAGGGATTAGATACCCCTTTTTAGGTTTTATGTTATGCAGTTGTAAGATTATTATGATTATTATGGGAAACATTTATGAGAACATAACCCTTGTGTTCAATATGGGTTTTATTGAAAAAGATATTTGAGGAACAATTCCTTTACATTTTGTGGACATGTGATTAATGATACTAAAACCCATTAGGGTTAATATTACCATTAATGTTTTGGTAATTATGGGTTATTAAAATTTGGGAACATATGTTTTATCTTATTAATAACCATGCGACTAAAATAATGATTTCATTATTAATTTACTAATGTTATTTTTGTAGATGATCACCCTATTTGGGGAACACTATATAGATAAGGTAAATATAATTTTATGGGATATTATTTGGGGATTTGTGTTTTAATTATATTTCTGATTCATTTTAATGTGTCTTTAGGGTGAATCGGGTTATTTTTTTAAATGTATAAAATATTGTGGAGATTATATTACTAGGGAATATACTATTTTTATATTATGACTTTATGGGTGACTAATTTTAATTGTAGTTAAATATAAAATTAATCTTGGAAGAAATTGTTAACATGTCCTTCTAGTTTTTAGGTTTCAATATTAGTTTTTCATATTTTAATGAATTTTATGGGTTGTTATTTATTGAATGATCTAAGTTGAATAATTGGTGTTATTTTTGACGTTTTGATGGTAAACATTGAATTTCATCATATGAGGGATTATTCATTTTTTTGAATTATCTTATCCAATTATAACTATTTGGGTTTTGGTTAATTTATAAATATATGAGAAATTTCTTTTTGTCCATTTGTGGAATTATGTGATCCTTTAGAATTATATATTAGTGCTTTAGAAATTAAATATTCATCTTTTAGTGAAAAAAATAATATTTGGGGGGGAAATTGATTAAAGTATGAAATTATATTTTCAATGTATGTATACTTCCTTCTATACTTTGTTTGTAAGATAATGAATTTAAACAATTATAGGAAAATGATAAAAACAAATTATCTTTTTACCTTCATTTATAATAAATATATGTTTTTTTCACACATCATTGACTTACGGATTTATGTCTATTAAGTTACTTGTGATCATTCACTTTATTATATTCAATGATCTTGATCAGTCTCTATAATTATTTGTATGTTAAAATTTTCTTCAATATCAATATTTTCATTTTACACCACCTTTATTCTATTATGGAAGACTTGTTATGTGATATTCTTAATGACCTTCTTATTTACATGCTCATGTTTCATAACAAATGTCATATTAACCCTTTTCATGATGTGGGATTTCAAAAAAGGTATTTTAAATGTCAGACCATTGATTTACATAAATAATAAAAAAATGTGACTTTGGATGTTTTTAAAGGAGGGATAACTTAATATCCTGATATTTTGAAACAATGAATGTGTTCATTACCATACATGATACGAAACACTAAGCATAAACGAACCATGAAATATTACTATTTTAAAATGACTATTATAACCATGAAATTGAATCGGAGTGTATAAATAGAATTAACTAAATTATAAAATATATATAAAGTTCCAAATAAATAATAACTTATTTATTAACTCTATGGAAATACTCATGTAATTTTTAGAAAATTTATATTATTCATCAAAAACAATATTTATTTGAAAATGTTTTTTGTTTTTTTGTGGGAATATATTATAATTTATTTTTTTAAATCTTAAAAAATGTATTTCATAAAATGAATATAATTTTTTAAATAAAAATATAAATGTATCTAATAGTGAAATTCTGAGTCTTTTGGAAAAGTTTTTTTTTTCAAAGAATAGTGAAAAATAATAATTTTTATTGAATGTTGAAATTTATTTTTAATTATGTCAAAAGAAAAATTCTATTTTGAATTATTTTTAAATTATAACTATATCTTAATTATTTAATATAATCCAATTATAATTTTTTAAATGAATTTTATAATTTAACTTAGTACAAGAACACTTTAAAATTTAAAATAATTATTCTTTGAAAAACTATTTTTCTCACATTCTATTGTTATAGTTTTATATTAAAATTTTCTAATTATATAATTTGAATATTTAAAAAGGGATTACATATTTTTATTATGTGGGTTAAAATTTGTAAAATATTACCCCTTTATTATTTGATGTTATAAAAATTTTCCTTAATAATTTTTGTTACCACGATAAATGGTAAATCAGGTAATTAAATTTAAAAATAAAACGAGTTAGACAAAATAATTAAAAATACCTTGACTTAATTTAATTTTATTATTATATATGTTTTATAATAATATAAAATTATAATATATGTCATTTTTTCATTTTTTTACATATTTTGTACTTTATATTATTTGGTATAATGAAAAGTCAAAAATGTCATTCTCTTTGTTTTATTTTCTTCATTTTTTTGACATTGAAAAAAAATAATGTATGATTTTTTTTATATTTTATATGAAATATAAATTATTATTTATACCATGTTAATTTATATCTAAATTTTAATTATGAAATTTTCACCTTAAATGCATACGTAACAGTAACACAATGCTTGTGCAAATAGTATAAAAATAAATAAATTGATTTAAAAAACTCTAAAAAAATTATTTCAGTAATTTTATAAATTCCATGATTTTTAGGAATATATGGAATGTTATAAAGTTTTTTATTTATTATATTCAAATTTTGAATTCGTCTAGTGGTTTTATATGTAAAATTAATTAAGTAGTTACAAAATTGAAATTAATGTCATTTCATAATAAATAATATTTTGTTAAATGATTTAAATAACCAAAAATCATATGTTTGGAAAAATTATTGGAATATGGTTTATAATTTACATCATGTTCCATAAATGTTCAAATGATCTTATTTATATAAACTATATTGGCACTTATATATTAAAAAGTAATTTGTCACAGTAATTGTCAAAAGGGGTTAATGTTGGTTAATAAATTAGATAAGGGTAAAAACCTAATCTAACCATGTCAAAATTTCATTTTATGAGAATATTTTTACTCATTATTATTATAGATTATAATATTATATGTTGGAATCCATTTTAATTTGAATATTAATTAAAATTAATTTATCACTACAAAAAAATTTAAGTAAATCCTTTCCATCTCTTATAAAAGGGAACCTCATATTCTCTTATATATACACTTAAAAAACATTTTGGTTCATCCAATAACTTCCTAAATACTATATTTACAAATATATAATGAAATCCATCATTCGTGTATGTGATTGACTACCCCCTTGCGGACCGAGGTAATTCATTTCCAATCATCACCTCTCATGGACGGTTATAATTATGTTTTTAATATATATATATATATTTTCATGAAATTTTTATCATTATATATAGATAATATGAAACCTATTTTTTACCTATTCATTCACTTAAAAATGGTATTGTCATTCTTGCATACTTGTGGATTACCACCTCCATTAAAGGATGAGATTTGTTTTTCATCACCTAATCCCATGGATTATATCAATAAGTATATTAAACTAAATTATATTGAAATAATAATATAATTATAATTCTATAAGGAAAAATAATACCTATATTCTTTCCATAATGATCATTGAATAATGGAAACGTTACTCATGTGTACGTATGACATACTGTATTCCTGATTGTAACATAGTCCATTTTTAATAAACATATAACATGGATAGTAATACATGTATAATTGATTTAGAAAAATAATAGTAATTTCATTATTATTATTCTATAAACTATGTAATAATAACCACATTGACCATACTCAACATAACGAAGTCATTTTGGAAATATGATCGGAATATCATCAAAACATCATACGTGAACGTAATTGATTATCTACTTGTATATAAAATGGTAACATGTGAAATTAAATGAATAATAAACTTTAAAAATATTCTTTACAAATAAAATAATTAACTTAAGTTCATTATTATTGAATATAGAGAATGTATATGATGACTTGGACCTGGGGAATGGGATTTTGTCTTAATTTTACTTCATTGAGATATATTTTATTATTATTCACCTAATTAAGATTATGTGGATTATATAATGAACCATTTAATTGTTATATTGGTATTAGTTCATAATTATATATATTTTATGTTTCAATTATAATTACTTAATCCTATAGAATTTGACTTGAAAGTTACCATGTCATAAAAGGATTATTAACACAATTTCCATATGTTGTATTATAACTCTTCTTCATTGAAATTGTTATGAAATGATTACGTGTGAATTTATAAATAATTTTATTTATTATATTTTTAATAAAGTTTTTTCTATTTAATTTTTTTAAACATAATCCCTCCGATGATTAATTATCAATTCAAATATTTGAACTTTTCAAGGGTTTTCTTTGGCTCAATATCATTTTCCATAGTCATATTTCATGTTGTGCGCCACGATTTATTAGAATAGCATGATTAATTAATCCTGAATTTATTTTCAAATTATAATTCATTTAAATAATAATATTTAATGATTCATATCATATTATTATATAAAATTAATTCTGATTTAAAAGCTACCAATGTGGAAAAGGGCACATGTTACAAAAAATATTTATTTTAAGCAGTAATATGATATGGATCTTTATAATAAATTCTCATTATAATATAAAAATATTATTAATTAAATGAATTAAATTTTCATAATTCATGTCATATTATTCTCTTGAATCACATATATTTTCTTATCATATAGTTATAAATGTGTTTTACATGTTTAGTTTTTGTTTCCTCCATTAACAATTAAAGAAGCATCAAAGAAGTTGTTTGTAAGAGATAATAATCTTGTCTATTCTTTTATATTGGGAATATTTCATTTCCACATAAATGTTTTACAATATGTTTTCAATAAAAAAAATTTTTCTAAAAAAAATTATTTACCAAATCGATATTACAAGGTATTTGACCTTCAATTCAATGTTTTTAAACAAAATTTCTTTTAATTTTCCAAATTGGTCTCTTTTAACCACGTTTACTAAATGTTTAAAAATAATTTTTTTTATAATTTATAATTGGAATGGATTTTAATTTAATAATAAAATTTATTTTCCATCAATATTCGTTGATATGTTTAAAAGGTTGTTTTTTAAAGAAAATTATTTTCATAATATTTTGATATTTTGTAGTTTTAAAAAAAAAATTAATTGAAAAAGGGTATCTTCCACAATAATGTTTTTAATGATATTTAAATTGTATTTATATTAATCAATTTCAACAAACCATGACATTAATCACAATCCACTAGGGATATTTTGTAATATTTCAATCATTATTTTTTATCTGGATGGAATATGAGATTGAAACTAAACCTATTTATTTTCTCCGAGTGAGTCTAGCTATGAATGAAAAATTATTATTAGTATAAAAAAGGATGAATGATTCAAAATGTTTTCTTAAAAATGTAATATATAGATTACTAATGGTGAACGGGTGATCCCTATATAGATTATATGAAGGGTTTATTCCTAGTAAAGCTCATGATGGATGGGAAAGCCCAATACAGCTCATATAAAGGGGTAATCCCTAATATAGATCAATATACAAATGTGATCCTAATATAGATTATATGAAGGGTTGATCCCCATTATAGATGACGATGAATGGGTGGTCCCGATACGGTGTATATTATGGGTTATGTTCCACTATAACACATAATTACAGGCGATCCTAATACAACATATATGATTGGTGAGGCCTGTAATAACTCTATAATGCATTGGGTAATGATTATTTTATCTAGAGAATTATATTTTTTGTTGACCCTATGGGTATTCCAAATTTTAAGATTTATCTTAAGTGTTTGGAAAAGACAATGTCTAAATACACCAACATGTTTTCATTATGATTTCTATGGGTTTTAATGATTCCTTTTCTCCATATTGACATCATATAGATCATGGTTACTGATTATTATGAATTATGTATTATGAAAATTTTTTATGCAATGTTCTATGATTGATGATCTAATATTTATTGGTATGAGTTCTCTAATTTTATGTTCATATACCTTGACTATTCCACCAACCCTTATACTCTTCTTATTCTCATTGATGATATTATATTGTTAATATGCATGTTTACCCCAATTGATCATTTAATAACACCCTTATTATGTTTACTTTTCCCCAAGTTGTGATTTTTTTTATTTCATTCCTCAGATGGTTACTAGATTGGAAGCACATAGTGGGAGATAATGTTGATATTTATAAACTATTTTCTTATGAATCAATGTTTTCATGTAAGATTATATACAAACTATCAAAAACTCTAATATAATAAATATCCATGTTAATATAAGTGGTAAATATTTGTTTCTTGTTAGATGTTTGGTAGTTTTAATAGGTACAAAATTATCAGTATTAAAGACAAAGTTGTAAACTTTATGCTTTTTTTACCACATCAAAGAGTGCGGGTCAGAGGTATTTACAAAATGGTTGAGCTATAAATCTTAGTAAAAGAATAATAAAATCATGAAGTAAGGCAAAATATTAAATTTTAACAAATAGTATAATCAAGGTAATATAATATTTATGAGAATAATAAACATGAACTACAGATCACAATATAAGATTATAAAATATGGGCAACATGGGATTATAGAAACAAAAAAATGGAAACATAAACATAGGTTAAGGAATACCAAGGAGGCATCAATACTAAGTTTTCTTACTGTAACATCCCATTGACCATAAATTTCATCTCAAGAGGTAAAATCATTACTGAATGCATTATAGGGATAAATAATCTTGGTCCCACCCATCACATTCATATCATGTATGCATAAGTGTGTCCCATAGATTATACAAGATAAGGATGTATTTCATCACTTTTTATCCCATAATTAAGGATTATGATATTAATGCATGTATTTCCTCAATAAATTAAGTATAGTTATATCTAGATGAATGCCCTAGAGAAGAAATTTGGATGGGTATTCACTATATAATATTTTGGTATAAAAAATCCCCGGAAGATTTCAATAGCATTACAAAAGTACATAATAATTCATAGAAGGGAATAATGAAAGTAAAATGATTCTATAATATTATAAAAATACCATATATAGTTAGGTGGATATTTATGAACATATTGGATCCTAGAAAAATCAAATTAAAATGAATAATATATATAAGGTGTTTAATTAAAGGGAAGAAAGAGATGATCCCTTACCTTAAGAGGGATATTCTTAATGATTGAGATTAGATTCTTATGATGTCAATAGTGGGGTAAATTTGAAGGGGTCTTGAGAGGTAATGACATCTTAAATTCATTCTCCAAGGGTTTTTAGTGAACATTAATGGCATTTTGGGGTTTTTTGTAGATAAATATAGGGGAATTATTAATTAATTTCCAAACAAGGGTTTTGAACACTACATGGTAAAATAATAAAAAAGAAATAAATCATGGTTCATTTCAATGGTTTCTTTAAAAGATGAGTATTTCACAGAATTTATAATTCTAAGAGCTAATGTAATTAAAATATTACCCTTGGTTATGTGGATGTGTTTCATGTTTATAAAGAAACTATATTCAAAACTTAAAATATAATATCGGTTTCATAGGACTAATAAAGGGTTTACAAAATTAATCAAATAATATAACAAATTATCCTAAATGGGAATATTGTTTTGGTTATGGATACCTTTTATGTTATATATTACATTGTTTTTGGGTCCTTATGATGTCATAATGCATACCCTATATATATACCATATTTAATTTTTACAAAATATTATACTCTCTTGAAAAATTATGAAAAAATCATCATTGGATGATTTTAATGTGATAAATAATATATACATATATATATATATATTATCAAAATAATTATATAAATATTATAATTCTTAATTTGAAATACAAACCCTAATTTGTTGAAAAGTATTATCAATTTAGACAATAACAGTTTTTATGACTTATAAAAATTACAATTGACTTCATAAAAGAAAATTATAATTTATATATAATAAATATTATTTAATAATAAAATTTTATTTATAGATCAATTATTTCAAAAATTCATGAATAATCATAATTTTTTTTGGATTTAAACTTTATATTTTTCCAAAATACAATTTTTGTTTTGTCATATAAAAGTAAAATTTTTATCAAACTTATTATTTAATTATTATAAGGTAACAATGAAATATACATATAATAATTATGTTATTAAAAATAAAAAAATGAAAATCATATTGTTTGGGTAGAGATACATAGCCCTATATTACACATGTGAATTCTCTAATAGTGAGCTGTGTGATCATGAGATTTTCTTAGGCTGGTTCGGCAATCATGGTTTGGGCCATGATCATGATTATCGTTGAATTATACCATAAAGTTTTTCTATAATTATTCATTTCTTAAATATATACATAATATTGTCTAAGGTAACATCCATATGAATCTATATGCCACCAATCTTCCAATAAATGGGCTTCATAAGGAACGGTACTACTGGATGAGGTCATCTTTACATCTTTCTATATCAATTGGACATTTTCATATCCCTTAATATATACTAATTAAATTGTCACTGTAAAACATCTATATTATCAATAGTTTTGATTTTTAATAGTCAACTATATCCAATAGTATATACCTAATTATGGTTCAGAATTACCAAAGTAGTACATGTGTTTTAAATAATTTCGTTTCTTGATAAGGATTTTACTTATTTAAAAAGTGAATTTAATTTATAAGTGACCAATTCATTAAAAAATTGGTAAAAACATATTTTGTATTCTACCATATTTTTACATTTGATTAATTTTAAAATTTATGAACATTATCTTTGTATAATCAATATTTGATATCATTCTCAATGGACATTAATCTCTAGAATATTTGATATATTACCTAAGAATTTCAGTGATAAGTATTCATTTAACCCATTCTGTACTGAAATCAATAATTTCACTTCACATTACATTAATAATATAGCATCAAAAAATAATAATAGGAAAATGATATAACAACCACTAACCTTCTTATAGACACATTACCCATGTTCATTAAAAATGAAATAAAATTTCTTTATAGCCACATAAAAATTTACATTCCATTAAACATTTGGTTTTCATTTGATAGTGGGTCTACTGAATTCAAATATTGACATTAGAACATGGAATAAAATTTATAATTATTGGATTAATTCAATTTAATAGTATCTTTTCCATAAATTAATTTTTTATATGTTAGTGGTTTAATAAACATAGTGAATAATGTTCCACATGAAATAGTGAAAATAATTACCTAGCACTATGGTTCTAAAAAATCCCTTATAGAACTATACACTATTTTTTCTTGGAAAATTATTCTCCTCACACTATCTATTTTTTAGTTTTTTCACATACCATCCCTTTTTCATTTAGATATTCGAATTCATCAAATTCAATATTACTACCATTCTTTACTACTAAAATTCATCAGGTTTATGAAAGATGGAATGTCATACCACAAGGAATTATCTATTTAAAGGTTTATTAATGAAGATATGACTTCCAAATATTATATACTATATTTAAATGCTTTAAACACAACCATAGTATTATTTTATGGGAAATTGGAAGATTTTTAGGTCTTAGAATAATTTTGTGCTAAAATAAAAAAATGTCTTGATTGTGGGATTTAAATATATATTTATTATTATGTATTTCGGTCATAAATTATTTTAAATTGAACCAAATGATTTAATTCCATTTTTTATGATTTCTAACATCATGGGAAACATTTTATCGTTCTGGGCACATACCTCAATCCATAATTTGGAGGCCCAAATCATGCTCACAATCAGAGCCTTATAAACAATGCACATATATAGAATGTTTTAATATTGACATTATATATAAATGTGGAAATTCCCATTGGAGATGAAATTATTCATAGAGCTGTAAAAGGAATTAAATAACATCTTTCATTGAGTATTCCACATCTTAATCTATTGGTTTGAAGGTCATTATGGCATGAGAAGTTGGAGTTATTTAATATGAAGAGTCACCGGGAAATAATAAATGTGTCACACCAGAACAACCATAACCTCTTCATACGTGGGCCAATTAAGCTTAAATGTTGTGTAGGAATGCTGAAGAAAAAAATGGAACAACCTTAAACAAAGGACCAATTAACAATTCGGGCATTTAATGGTTTGAACATTCTTGAACTTATGGATGAAAAAATTAAAGTGATATTTATTCACCCATTTAACCTATAAATTTGTACCTCCCCTCCCTTTACAAAGGATAGCCATTTATTGGGGGCTATGGTGTAGTTTTATGATGTAATTTTTGGTTATATTTTTAATATATATTATTTTATATTTATTCTTCATACCTCCTTTATTTCATTTTGTTATTTTATGTGATCTTCCAAATTTATTCCCTTATCACCTCCACTACAAATATGGAACTATCCTAGGAACTTGTTTGAGGGATGGAATGGTGATTTGACTGAGTTTCATGAAATTTAATTTCTAAACCATTTATTTAATTCAAGGAATTTTGTTTGGGGGTAAATCTATTATGTTAAGAGGTCGCCCAATTTTTACTACCACCATGTTATTTATCTCATTTATCAATTTTTTTCCCTTCCCAATTTGTGTCTTGCATATGGTGGAGCATGGAATGATTATTGATGGTTCGAAACAGGTATCCTATATGGATTTAGGATAAGAATTACCCCGTATGTAGAGGTCTCGGTATGGGGTGATGAAACTTCAAATGATAACGTTAGGTGCGACAGGTCTCTATCACTTCATTGAGTCAAAAATTGTGATTCTTTTTAAAAAATGAAATCAACCACCAAGGCCTCCTAAGAACAACTACATGTATTATTTCATCTAACATAAATATATTTTTTGTGAATTATTATGTATTATATTTTTATTTTGTGCATCTTTTCAATACCCCCATCTATATTAGTTCTATATTGTTATATTAGTTATTTTGTAATAGTGAAAATTGGAATATAGTGTGTGGAATCAACCTCCTTATGATCGACCTTATGGTCTTAATTTTATCATATAGGAATTATTTTGGCTTTCCAAATTTTATCTTGAGACATACCTTTACATCTATCCTTCATTAGCACTTAGATTCCATAAATTTCTTTATAGGTTTATGCCACATTAAGAGCCGATTAATCATTACCTACCCACACTCTCAGTATTTTTGCATGGATATATCATGTTTGAGTGTGGGGGATGTTCCTTTCATGTGTGTGATTTGGGATGTGTTTCAATTTTGGGTGTTTTGGTTGTGTGTAAAATGTTATGACTGAAATACTAATAAATAAAAAAGTTTAATCCAAAAATTAAGCCATTTATTCATTTGAGCTCAAAATTATTCTAAAAAAATAAAAAAGTGACAATTGAATATAAATTCATAATATGGTGGGATTTAAAACATTGAAATATAGTATAAATTATCTGAAAATCCAATATTCATTTTTTATATAGTTAATATTTTTTGTTTTGTTAGGATAACCTATAAGGATTCACATTATGCTTTGACAAGCTAGTTTTTAATTAGATATTATCTTTTAAAAATACCATACTTACCACACATGTATGTTTAAACTACCATGTTTATTTCAAAACCATAGCATTCATGAGATCCCATATTATCCTTTAGTTGGAACTCCTTTTAGGGCATTTATAATTGTCTATAGTGCATACCCCCTCCCCCCAAATGATAGAGGTATATTTGTATGAATCTTCATTAATCTAACTATTTCAAGGAAGGAATGATTCCTAATTTCAATTACACCATTAAACAATGTTTTTTAGGAGGTTTTATTTGATATACTATCTTAGACTCCTTCAAGTGATATATGAATGATTGGTTAGAATATTCTATAGCACAATTTGAAAATATCTACTTAATATTCCTACTAAGAAGATTCTCTACTAAATTTTGATATTCTATAAATAGGTTAACGTAATATGAATTATATATCATTAAAAGGATATATAAATATCTACTGAAGTCATTATTAAAATTAATGATGTAATAAAACATACCCCTTTTAGATAAAGAATTTAGACCACATACATTCTTATCAATCAACTCCGTGAGTTCTATAACAGTTTCCCTCTTCCCACTAAAAGGTGATTTTTATCGTTTTTCCTTCAAAACAACTTTGGAATATATATAAAGATTTTATCTCAACAAAGTCTAAATATTCTAAATGAAATAATATATTTAAAATAACTTTATTTACATTACCAAGCCTAAAGTTCCAAAAATAGGTTTAATATGAGTCTTGTTTAGAGTATCCTTAAATAGTAAAAAAACTTGTTTTCAAGTAAAATAATGTATAATAAATTATTAATATGCTTCCTACCATAACATATATCATCCATATAAAATAAAAAATAATTTTTTTGGAACATGAAATAAAATACAACAGTGTTTAGACTCAAAACAGAGATAAGTTACTTGTTAATTAAAGGTACCTAATAATAATTAATTAATGATTGAAACAAACAAATAGATAATGATGATAATTCTCTATAATAAGTTATAACTATATTTCATTGTTTGATATCTATAAATACAACACACCGCTTTCAGTTTTATTAAACCTACTTTGTTCTCTCATTTTAAATTAAATTTGTGAGCTAATTATTTTATCCATTAACCATCATCTATAAATAGATAAAATAAATTCAATAAAAACATCTAACTGAAATAGAAGTATCCCATTTTTTATTCTTCCTAATACATGAGTTGTTTTTTCAATGGAGATTATTCCCAAATGAAAAACTAGATTCAAGATCATTTACTTCCATTATTATGGTTTCCATTACAGAGGGTATGTGTGTTAGTGTGTTTGGAATTGGTTTATCTATCAACCATTTTTTATATTAACCCCGTTTTACTTTTAACTATAATGAATATTAATTTTTTGTTATACGCATCCTTATCTTCTTAGTAAACTCACTCTAAAAAATCATGATGTGAATTCATCAAGTATTTTATAATATAGAAAATAATAAAGTATCCACATATTTATATAAACATATCGAGTATGCTATAAATTTCTAGATCTTGGATCAATTTAAACCATAGGGAATGTAGTAGCTCAATGTTCCTAAACATACTAATGATGTAAGGTCGTGATTGATTTACTTCACCAAGAATACACTTGTATAGTGTTCCATAGATCTCAAATATTTCATTCCTTTTTCTATCATGATATAATTATTATATATATGTAATAAAATAGTATATATCCTCATCCTCATGAATTATACACAATTCAGATGACATGGTGATAACATGATACACTATAAATAAAATGTACCTTCTATGATTATCGTAATTGCTTCTTTTTTTTACTTGATTTATCCATGAGTAGGCGTGGTAGGAAGTCAGGAATCTAGAATATAATGATTTATTTCATATAGTATCATCATGTGTAAGTACATATACCATTCTTTGAAGTTATTGTTGGTTATGATATTTTATTAATTCAAAATTGATTGTAGTTATATTGTGGTAGGTAAATCCATTTGATCTCAAACTTATAAATTTAGTAGATAAGAACATTTTATTAATTACCGAAATTATAGACATTACTCATTCATGAAAATATTTATATTTTACCACTATTTTATCAAATCCTAATATCCCTCAACTTCTAGATTTGGAGTATTCCATCCCTTGAATATTTTTTTAGAGAGGATCCTTTAAAACATATTCTGATATTCGATGATTTGGATAAAACAATATACATGTATTTTTAAGGTAGGATTATGGATGAACAACTCTATTGACTCATAAATCCTTGTTTTACTAAATGGATTCCAACATATTATAAATAATAACCTACAATTTACTCAATGGTTTACCTATAAAGCTACAACAATAAATATATGGAAATTACATATAAGAAAACCTTAGTTAATATTTCCCATCACTCTCATAAGAATGAAAATATACTAAATACCCACATAAGTATAGATAAGTAGATCCTCGTACTTATAATTTGGTTTAACTTAAAGAGATATAAGGATTTCAAATTATTATTACATTGTATATTTTTATGTTTATCTTAATTAATTAAAGTAATATCTATTTATCATTCTTATAAATATGGGATCACATTCATAAACTAAACATGCATAAATAGAAATCATTCATTAAAAAAATTATTTTTATCTAATAATTTTTTTATAATTATATGTGATCCTACATAAAATACACATAAAAAAGTAATAAACAATGAATATGATAAATAATTTACATAATCATGATCTATTTATATTGGTTTATACTCAAAACTATTGGTTTTTATATTTAATTTTTTTTCAATTGGTTGTATATTTATTTTAATTTAATGTTGTTCAGATGTTATTTAATGTGTGTAAACATGTGTGGAATTAGTTGAGACTATTATGTGGAGATGAATTGAGATGAATGGATGTTTAATTTTATAAATCTAAAAAGAGAATTAAATGTGTAGGTTATCGAACAATATCACTAGTTCATACTATGAATAATGGTTTAGGTTGAAAAAAATTGTGAAAGAGCCTGTGTGAGTTTTGGTCAGTAAACTAAGAACTTTTTGCACAAAAGTGTAACTAAAGAAATGTGCAATGGTTAAATTATAAAAGGGACATAATTTTAGTAAATATATTGATTTCATATTTATGGTAAATGGTCAGCAATGTGTATTAAATAATTAAATTCTGAAAGTATCATAGAAATGTGAAATATTTAATTCAGCCTCATATACACGTATAAGTTTTAAAAATCATATGTATGTGTTATTTTATTTCAATAAAAGAAAAATTACTAGAATATGTAAAGGTAACCACTCCGATATATATAATTATCTTTAGAAGACGCATAAAATCATATAAATGCATGAAAAAAATCCTATATATATAAGATTAATTCAAAATCATATGTATGTTTCAGTACGAAGAGAGGAAAAATTTGACAAAGTCTTAGAATACAACGTTATGTGTAAGAGTACGGATTAATAAGTTGAGGTTTTTTTATCAAATATTAGTATTATTACATTTCCAAATAAATGAATATATATGTTCACATCCTGAAATTTTAGTTCATCAAAGAGAATGCATTGAAAAACATTATGGGTTTTGATTATTTGGTGACACCCAAAAAAGGGTTGTGAGTCAAGCCTCAACAAGTTCAGAGATTAAAAATATCTTTATGGTTTTATATAGTTAATAAATAAATCATATTGTGATTAAATAATATAAAATGTGACTAATTAACCATAAATAATAAAGGATGGACAATTCTTTATGATTTTTGATACTTGAGAAATAAAAAATAGGTTCATGTCATGAAACTTCACAAAACACCATGACATATCAATTAGTTAAAGAGACTAGGGAATAAACTATATAGTCATGAAATTATATATGTTTTCACATCATGTTTATTATAATTTGGATATTTAAAATAGGATGGATAACTTGGTATTCTGAAAACTATTTTGTCGTTATTGAGATAATTACTTACTATAAAATAAAGTCCAATGGAATAGATATATCTACAAATGATCTAAGGGAGTTATTTAATATAATAGAGGTTGTAAATTGATAGGTAGTTTCTTGTTTTAATTATTATTAAAAAAATAGTATATTTTCAGGTATTCTACCATACAAATAAAAAAATGAATATTAAATATAGAGATATTAAATATTAAATTAAAGGATTTTGAATCAGTTAAGGACTATATTGTATATAATGAAATATGAAGTGGAGTTTGGTTATAATATATTATATTAAAATTGTTCTTTGAAGTAAATAGTTTTTATTCATAAAATTAATGATATGAATGTGAAGGGAAGTGTATCATGGAAGACACACATTTCTATTTATTATCATATATTCAATTGATATTTTTCGTTTTACCTATGTATCATCATTATCATTTATAACCATTTACATTAGTAGTCAGTATATGATATAAATTAGTTGTTAACCAAAAATTATCCATGACTTTATACTAAATATTATAATTAAAAACCATTGTATTAGTAATTATTTTCTAGATCAACACATCATTGATATGTGCTACATAGATGTATCCCAATTCATGTGAACAAAGTAAAAATATTTTTTTTTGTGATTATTTAATGTTTTATATTTTTTGGAATTTTTAGATAGTTTAATGGTGTATATTACAAATTTTATACGTGTTTCAATTGAACTTAAGATAATAATTAAAATTTAGTCAACATAATTCTCCCCTACCCCCACCTATGGTGTATAGTTGGTCCGGAGGTCACAATTTTTTTTATTAAAGTCACTGGTTATTTTATTATATAATATATCATAAGAAGTTTTCTTTATAGAGAATGTAGTGAATACAAAGAGACTACCCTTATTTTATAGTTTTAATTATATTTTGTGGAAGAAAAAAGTGTGATCTCATTTATGATATTTTTGTATTTATATATATATTTTTATAATTTATGGAATTCAAGTAATTTGATTCACTATAATATCAATGATGGATGCTGAAAATAAAATATTTAATTATATTTCTAAAATTATGAATTTATTATCAGGATTATAGTTTAATCATACAGACGTGATGTTTTTGGATTGTCCAACAATTAATGGAATACGGAAAATCTTTTTAATACATATGAAGGTGATAAAATATTAATGGAAGCAAATGAATAGGTTCTTAAAAACATTTGAGGATATAAACAAAAATAAAAGTGAAAATATTGATAGTTACATATATTTTATGATAAATGTAGTCGGATATATTCATGTAATTAGTCCCTATATAAAAGATACTGATATAATATAGAAGTTCATAGAGATATTACAACCAAATTACATTCCATATGATTCTACACATGAGGAATTATATATTATAGAATTATATTTTTATGGTATACATGAAAATATAATAACATATAATGTGTGATTGAAGATTCAAATCATTATTAAATATTCATATATATAAATTTCATTCAAATAGTTCAAGAACAATGAATTCATAGAGTCTGAAGTGATAATCTTTGTTAGTGGTGATTTTGTATCACTTATCACAATGATGTTGAAGAGTGGAAAGGAAATATTTTATGTTGTGATATCTCTATATGGTTCTCATAGTCGAAAATTTAGGTGTTTTTCTATTAGGTGTCCAAAAATATTTAATGGAGAGGAGGGTGACTTTGAATTCTCAAAAGATAAAATAAAAATGTCTCCCACAAGAAAGAACTTAAATTTAGGATATTCAAGTGGAAATAAATATTAGGGAAATTATTTAGTTTTTATAGAGGAAGAATATTATCATGAAGATACTCTAGAACATTTTGAAACATATTTTATATTAGATATAGAAGATACTTTAATGGAATATATGGGTGAATTATAATATTTTGTATAAGAATTAGATCAACCAAATGGGGATGTCAAAATAAATGAGTAATTATATGTATTTTGGTGTAGCATGATCTATATATAAATAATTACATTAATATTAGTGTATTTTAAATGAAAACCTCAATATTTATTGATAATATTGATGAAGAGGATTATTATCTTGTGAAATATGGGGAAGAAATCGAAAATGAATTCATAAAACCTAAAAATGTAGTGAACTATTGGTTGAATATTTAATAAACAACTGTTATCATTGATGATCATAATATATTCATGATTGAATAACATATGAATATTTACATACTTAAAGGGTAAGTTGTATCTCTAAGAAACAAGATTGAGTCTGAAAGAAGAATATTTTATTCAGAGAAGAATCTATAGTTTGGGATGATTTTCAATTTATTATTGAAATAAATTTATGAACAAGTATTAATAACTTTTGAGTAAATGTTTAGGGATCAATTATTTTAGTAATCTTATCCCAATACATTCAATGAATTTATATAAGGTTCTTAATTCTCCCTTATTTAAATAAAATCATTAATAGTCATGATATAGAGATCCTTGAATTTCTAGTATGTTATTCAAATGGAGTTTATATTTAAAATTAACATTGGATCCCAATATTTTTGAAAAGATAAAAATTATAGTTTGCTGTAAATGTTGTCTATGAAATCAACCTTCACATAGTAGAGCTGGATCCAGATGATGTTGAAGTAATTGACTTGATCTATTCTAGAATACAATTTTAATAACCTTAGGTGGAAAAAATATCACATAAAACACAAATTATTAAGTAAACTAGGATTTTTATACAAATATTTCATCATTTCGAAGAGCTTAATTATAGTATTGTTCTCTCAAATTATCAGAGCCACATTTTGGGCTAATAACATCCTCACTAAATCCAATGCCTTTCTGTACAACCGTTTTGATTCTATTTATCCATTTATTCAAAATTAAATCCCTTAATATGAACTTCTAGGTCCTTCTATATGAGAAATTTCTCCAATAGCCTCCTCCAAAATATATAATCTATTCGGTCTACTTTTTTATTCATACCTTTCTACCTCCCAACCCATCCTTCTATAAATAGTAATTTTCACTAAAAATGAGAAACATATAAGAAATAAATAATGTTACCAATGTTTTTTCTGAGTGATTTTTTATCATTTTCGTAGATAATAATTTTTTAAAATCATTCATTAATATTAAAACACATGAATTATCATCATCATACACACTTTGGAAAATATAATCTTTTGGAAAGAATCCTCTAATTGTTAGTGTACTAGAACAAATAAAAATCACTGCACCCTAATAACCAAAATGAGTTCATCATGCTCTATTTTTATCACTCATGAATAAAATATAAATTTAATATAAAAGAATAAATTAACGGTTGTAAATTCAAAAAATTATTTTACTTGTTCCATAATTTAATCCTACATCCATGGGAGAAACATTGAAGCACTTTGCTTTATATAAATCTTATGAGGTTTACATTCATTGTCACTTGGAGCCATATATATTACAAAATTAAATTATTACACATCACATAATCTTATGTTTTCACTAAGGTATATATAACATGTAATTGGTAGTCAACCATTTACACCAACCATCAACATTCACGAGGGTCTGCCTATTCGAAAATATAACATCTAATGTCCTACAACATTCTCATCCCTAACAAAAAAGGATCAGTAGTTGAAAAACTCACCATCACCTTAGTCATTTACCATAAAACTTCTAAGGGAGTCATTCAAATGACTAACACAACCATCTTCTAATAATCAGGCTCCCACGTCTACATCTATCTATCATAAAATAGTATATTCTATCCACATCACTACCAATCATTCAAACACACTGTTTTTACCTTAAAAATATCAAAGGGTCATCAAGAGTCACTGATTTTAAGAAACTAAGTCTAGTAAATGATGAGTCCTAAAATATCAATAACCCTTATTCTCCTACCCCTCACATAGGGTGTATAGTGGGACCTTAGATTACAATATTGATCCATTTAGTGGATTATGGGCCAAATGAGACTCTACGAGAAACTTCAGAAGTCAAATATGACTCAAGTTTTTTCACTCACCCTTCCAATTTATCCAAATCCTATCAAGTCCTCTTCCAGGCCACAATGTGAACTAAATATGTTTTTCATCCTATTTATAGAATAACACTTTCTCATAGGTGTGGGGTATTAAGAATGTGAGTTATATGTAAATATCTATATATTGGACATACACACTCTTATATATATATTGAGGTTAAAGTAGGAACCAAATATTATCATTTTTAAATTAATTATTAAAAACATTTAATATTATAAAATGTAAATAAATAATAAACATCAAAAATACATTAATTGGTCTAGGCTAAGATTAGTCGACATGCATTAAACCCGCATATGAAAATTAAATTTGAATTGAATTATACTTGATATAATTAACTATAAATTAAATTAAATTAAACTAATTTTAATTAATAATTTACAATTATAATGACCCAAAAATTACTTTTAAGGATTAATAATTATATAAAAAAATTTATAATAATTTATGGATATTTTTCAAGCCATTTTAGGCCTTACCCTCACTCCCCCTGTGAGCATCTGGGTGAGTCAAACAGTGCTCGACTGAACTCAGCAATATGGATGGATTAATAGAAGGTATTTATGGGTTTGTAAGGAAGAAACAATTCAACTACATAAAAAATAAAAATTCGTCATTAATACATATATACCACTTGTGTGTTGGGGCCATTTTTCTCCAACCACATATCCCCATTTTTAAAACAAAACATTATGTTGTGTTTGAATAGTCCACACCCCCATCATGCTCCCTCTTCATCAATACCACAACTAGTGGCCACTCAATAAAATTTTTATCCCAATTGTCATATATATATATACATATATAATAGTTTTAGTTGTTATAAATTACTGTAAAGATATATTAATCTTTATTTGGACAGTATTCAAACATTTGACCTCCAATCATCTTGTTATCATTATTATTAGGACCATATGAAATATTTATATTTTAATTCAATTAAATATAGTATAAAAATTTAAACAAGTAATTATTCAACCACATATATACCTTATTTTGGTACCAGTTGCACTGAAAAATGTTAATGTAAGGAAATCTAAACCTTTGGATCTAGATTGATGTCGTCACATTTAATCCATCATGAAAGTACACAATAATAAACACAATAATCTATTAGGATTTTACTAATCAAGAAAAATAAATTAAAACAATATCACATTCTATTTGTAGTCATTGACATTCTGTACTCATTTTATATGATTATTTCTCAAATAATATGAATATTAAAGCCTCTATATCATCCTAACATTCTTCAAAAAAACATGTCAGTACATTAATATATAATATTTGGGTGTTATTACCTAGATTATATATAGAATACAATGTACTAATGCTCATTATATAAACCATTATATTTTTTGGGAAGGAAATATTGGATTGATGTGCCCCAAACCTTCCATTATCACTCTAAAAAATGGGATACATAAGGAGACTACCTTAAATTCATAGGCATAATAATACCTAATAATTTTTTATTATTTTTGTTTATATAGTTAGGTCAATACATTTTAAAATTTAACTTTGGACCTTTAATATGTTTAAACTTATAGATAAACTATATATGAAACTCATGACCTAGTAAAAAAGTCTTAATAATCATATATATTTTATCATTTACACAAAACATAAATATTATGTTACATGATTAATTATGAGTCATTAATTTGACTAATTCCTCCAATTAAATATTTTAAGAATCTTAAATAAAAAATATTAATTCCGAAAAGAAATTTCCCTTTGATTAATAAATAACATGTGAATACTTTGAGTTAATAAAATCAACACTTTTTATTATATGCTTAAAATAATATTGAATTTATTTATTTTCTTATGAATGTACAAACGTAGACATTATCTGACTCCCATCATCAGTCATACTATTTCCTGGAATTCCAATTCAACAGGATTGGCATAATATTTTAGTTCACATTGTGTGTACACCTCTAGAACTATATCTCAATAGTATTTATTGTTAATAATAGATCATGAGTAGTGGATAGTAGCACATAAAGGTCTCAAGAGAGAAAATATTAACTCATCCTAATGAAAACATCTCCTATAAACATTAACTGCGTTGTATAGTCTCTTTTCCACATGATATGTAAAAAAGTTAGATGTATATCATATGTCACAATCCTTACATGATTTATTTATTCTTTATTTAACCATAATGGAAAGAAATATCTCCTTATAACATGAAAATATATTTAATTAAGGTACAATAATTTTTGACAATAGGGACCAAGATATCTATTTGTATACTCATAAGAGAAAAATTCTTTCTTAATTACTTAATCAATATCATTTCAAAAATGATGAGCATGATACAATCTACCTCACCATATACATAAAATTTAATTTCACCACCATTCATAAAATTACTTGAACATTGATATATGTTAATAATAACATCAATTCAATAGGATGATAAACATGTTCACTAATAGGAAAAACAAATGACAAACTATGTATGTGGTGTTTATATTGGTAGGTCTACACTAATTTTATCATTTAATCAAGGTCACCTAGTGAATACTTCATGAATGGATTATCAATGATTATGATCCCAAGAACATAATAGTGAAACATCATCTATATCTATGTAGAATTATGTATCTATAGAATATGACATAAATTAAACATTACAATCATAGTATCTAGAGGTTATCATTACAGTAGGGAACTATTAACAACATTGTATATGATATTTAATATAAGGATATTTCTATATATTTGTAGTGCATGGAAAATAAATATCATTATCACTATAAGTGAAAAAAATGTATATATCATGTTTTTTATATATAATGGTAATCAAAGTATATACAATATTTAGAACTAGGGAACCCATTCTCAGGACACAATTAATGATTTTTTATGAAATAGATTTATGTACTAGAAATTTATTACTTTTTGATGCATTGGTTATTTATTTTTACTCCACCTTCATTATTTTATAGAGTACCACGAGCTCTATATTGTCAAATTCTACACTTATGACTTTGAGAATATTTTTGGGTAATTATGGAATCCATAGCTTATATTATAGTTGATGGAGTCTGTCGAGGCATGTTATAATGCCACTTTCCCCCACCAAACCAATAGTACTATGTAATGAAAGTGAAACATATTTTTCATATAATGTAGGACAATTAATTTACATTAGTACATAGTGGATAATAACTATTTAAGAGGCTTCATAATCAAGATATTAACCTATGATACCTTTTTATGTGTATCATCAATGTGACATTGATTCTTGGAGAGAAAAAAAATATGAATCGTGTATTGAGAGAGAGGTTTCAAATGAATGGAAATTTATTTTTCCCTTCCATTATGTAAAGACCCCCTCCACAATAGTTTTACTCCTCTTGGGCTAGTAATGCGAGAAGAGTGGTAGAGACCCCTCGATTCCCCCCTCTAGTAGTCCCCAAAGTTGGCGACTACCAATAAGGGTATAATAAACTAGCATATGAGAGGAATTACCATCTAAGAGAAACACATGATGATGATGATGATAAAGATAAGATAAACACCAAGAAACTCTTTCTCATACTAAAATTTAAAAGAAACCCAAGTACAGAAATGTAATGTCATACTATAACTACTATGAATGAAAGGAAAGTTGTAAGTACCGAAATAATGTAAAAATGACAGTGAGCACGAAGCCCAAACAGCTCCTACAAAACCCCAGGCTAGTAGTGACCATCCTGATCTCTAACATTATGAACTCACTTGAAAATAGTATATATATACATAGAGTTAGTATAAAAGTATACTTACTAGGATCCACCTCTAATCCTCTGATGCAAAAGTAAAGAAATCATGGTAAAGCAGATTAAAAAACTATAAAAAACAACTCATCGCCTAAACATGTATACTAATTTCCCTGCCTCACCACGACTACTATCAAAAAGTATTTCATACAAGATCATAAAATATAATTGTGAATTTCAACCGTACACCACTACCACTTCCCCATTAATTTCCCACTTTTCCCCAACATCGTACGTCTGGGGAATCTCTCTCTAAAAAGGCTAGCTCGCAGATACCTGGGTGAAGCACCACAACATGCCCCTATGCATCAACATGAACCTCAATCATCACACCACCACGTCCACATAACCAAAGTAACCTGGTAGTTTCCGGGATCCAAAACATCATGAATAATGTGTATCTTATATTATGTATTATACCTCAATCCATCACAACCCATACACCGAGAAAGTACCCCTAGTCCTATATAGCCTATACATGTCATACCTATAGTATTCAATAGAAAAATATGGTCAAAATATATGTGTGTTAATAAACACAATTCATTAAATCCCTCTACACATATATATTAGGAAAACTAACCACCAATCATACCAGTACAAGTATCTATTAGGAAAAGATAGTAGGGCGAAATGTGGTAGTCACCCATCCATCCTCCCACCTAGATTTTGGGGTAAACACCTCCATGGCCCATAATCCAAACGAGATTAGTTTCCCAAACTGAATGTTTGGAGTATCGTATAGAAACAAAAAAAATTACGTGATATAATATAGTTTATAACCAAAACAAGGGAATAAAATAGTCCTAAACTCAACCACAGATAACGTCTCTCGGACTCCCAGTTTTCACTGCTAAGACTATATATCCTATAAGAACACGACCATTAAAATAGATATATTAAATTACTTCATTCATTTTTATCAGTTACACATTATATTAATGAATTATTTAAACATTAATAAACCATTAACCTCTACCACATTAAATTTTATTACTATCAAAAATGAGATTCATGACCTTCATGCACAACCAAACTATGTCTACAGTATCTCAAAATTAAATCCTCATCATTGTATCCCAGCAAGCTCCAACCCCATGGTTCAATCATTTGTTCAATTTTTAACAACATTACAACATTCCACTATTCCAAGTATTATAAAAAATAATTCTAAGCTTACAAACATAAGGGGATCAACACAGTTTGTAGATGAACTACCCATCAGGTATTTTCCACTGATAGAAAGAGCATAGACGAATCCAACCATGAGAAGCTAAACACAGAAAGCATGTGGCATACCTCATGCACCTTTCACCTCCCTTAGAAAAAGAGTAAGAAGAAAGAGCTACCATAAAAATTGGGAAAGACTAATAGACAAAAAATAAGATTCAATGGGAATCAAAAATTCATATCCATAGGAATTCCCAACTTCATCCCATTCCATAATTTCTGGTGCCCTCCCTAACACCCAAATTCATAAATTAATGCATCTTTACACTTTATACATCAACCGCTTCCAAAAAAACTGAGTATCTCTACCAAACTTAAGACAAAATCACTCCATGATTAGACATCCTAGGATCACGTCACATCCTGGCCTCACCTCCCCACATACAACAAGTGTCACATCTAGAGAACATCACAAGAAATAGAAAAAAAATAAAGAAATGAGCTCTCGTCCCCAAAGAAATTCATTCAGCCTTAACACACAATGGCCTCTAACGACTCCAAAGTATAAGGAACGTAACCTTTAGAAGACATTTGGAAACTATTTCCCTACAAAAGTATTATATTTATCACACAACCGATTCTTATTCCATCTTGACTTAACTAAATCATTATTCATAGGTTCCAACTTCTAGCAACCTAAGAAACAAGCTATCACAATCTATCATAAATTAATTAACCAATTAATTTAACATGCCTTAAATTATTTTATTATAATGCGTCAACATGCTTTAAGTTCATTAACCAATTCAATTAAATATTAAAAATTGCAATTATTTTATTATGGTCAAATTACAGTAACAACAACTAGATTCATTAAACAAGCCCCTTTATCTTTTGGACAATTAATTATCCATTAATTATGGATTTACGTTCTTTACTAATTTCCATAAAGAATGACATGATAAACCAATAATTTCATATATATCACACTATTTATCAAATCAATAAGAAAATCGATATCATTGTGTAAAGAAATAACATTGCTATTTGATCTATACCACTTCTTTATCCACTTTAACTATTTAATTTGGTCGATTCCTTTGCAATCCAAGGGAAAAATCATGCTAAATCTATGATTTCATGTAAATAAATAATGAATCATTGAATCCCACATAATTTCCCAAAATTCCATGAACAATTTTTAATTATATGGGATTATTTCGAGACTAGGTGTTGAGACAACATGAGATTTTGAGGCCCGGTGTGATTGGAATGGTCTGTTGAAAAATTTTAATTTTTAAATACAACATGTGAGCGATTTTCATGGAAAAAAGTGGAATAACTCTTAAACAGGTGCCCAGATCTGAAATAGAAGGGCACCAATACATTTAGAGAATTCGGTTTGCCCTAGGTGCCACTTAAGTTTAGTCTACGCAGGTCTCTAGTGAGAGATCCTGAAATTTTCATAACCATAAATAAAATATTTAAATAAAATTATTCTATTTTTTAAATCCTTATAACTCATTAATGATGGATCAAATTGAAAATTTGAGGCCACCGTTGAGCTCATGAGGGTGTTCTTTTCTTTGTAAGAGCCTAACATTGGCCGATGTGGGTCAATAGTGGAAAGTAGCTTTTGGCCGTAAATAAAATAATTTAAATAATTTTATTTTATTTTCAAATCCTTATAACTCATGATTGTTAATTCAGATTGAAGATTAGAGACCATTGTTGATCTTTTAAGGGAATTCATTCCTTAAGCGGAGCGTAGCATCGACCGGTGCAGGCTGGCTATGAAAATTGGTTTTTGGGACATTATCGTAAATAAAATAATTTATATAGAAATTATTTTATTTTTATAATACACATAACCCACAGATGGTAAGTTGAATTAAATATATTAGACTATCATTAAGTTCATAACAAGATGTTCTCATTAATTTGGACTTAACCACGACAGGTGTGGGTCTAGGGTAATGTTTTTTTGACTTTTTAAAGGAGAATAAAATAAATAGAAAGACTTTTATTTTATTTCTTTTTAAAAAATTTCCCCGTGGAACCATTGTGACTCAAAAATAGAGAAACAAGGTCACCTTTCATAAATTATGTACCGTGGTGGTGTAGTTTCAATGAGAACCAATATCCATAAAACGTGTAAACACGTAAATGCATAAATGTGTTTCCCTACATTAATCAGGGAAAAAGTGTAGCTTTAAAATTCAAAATGCTAGATATTTTTCTCTTTATTTACCCTATAGATAATAGGAGGAGACTATCTTGGTGGCAATGATAGAATGAAGGTTGGGATTCGATCAAACGGTAATGAATTAACGAATGTCAGTGGAACAAAAATCGATGTGGTGACACAGTCTAAATCAATATATTCAAGAAATACAACTCGAGATAGGGGTTGTTATGTGATTATATTATTCCCCTTTTATGGTTTTAGATTATGAACGCAGATCAACCCATGAAAAGGATGATCCATGGTTTGATCATTCCTGTGGGAGGGTCTTGATAGTGGGATGGCTTGGGGAAATGATTTCTTATTTAATTTTTCTGTAAAACCCCTTTGAAAAGAGAGGATTAACACCATGATGATTGATGACAGAGGTTCATTCCTCTATTGGGTTTTTTGTTTCCACCTTCCCTTTGATTCACATTCTTAAAATTCTTCACATATTGAAGAATGGTCGATCGTTCCATAACCTCTCTTTGCACAATAATCTGACATCATAAATATGAAATAGAAATAACACGACAGAGGTGTGATGATGAAGGTGGTGATTGGATCGCGGTGGTGATGAAGATATTTAACGTGAATGTATTCACTATAGAAAGGTGTCAAAACATGGATTTGAACCCCATGCGATGAATAATGCAGACTGTGGTATCTGTAACAACTTATGGATCAAATAAAAGACCACCGGAGCATGTCGGGTGGCCTGCAGAACAACACATTGTCACACTAGAGAAACCTACGATGGCTCGGCCGTGGGTGTGGTTAGGCCCCACGGCCAGGGTGGTCTGGCGATGCGCTAGAGTTCCGCGTCTTTCCAGTAGAATGATGTCAACAGACCATGTGCGGGATTTCTAGCCTATTTGAGTGGACCGGCTTGACGAGGGGGCATCATTCCATGTTCTAAGTGGCGCAGATTGGATGCGGAAACCCTCCACATCCAGGGTGAATGAGTCGGCCTGGTTAGAGATGCTGGTTCAGGCCAGAAGTGGGTCGGGCCTAGCAGGTTAGGTCACAGCTGGTGGGTTGGTACTCCCCTATAGGACTAAGGTGTGGGTCCTCTATATCTAATGTACATAGAGTCATAACTCCCCTACATGGTAGGGTGTAGGTTCTCTATAATAGGAGTTGATACTGACCTGTGGTTCTAGGATTTTTTCCTCCACTCATGAACTGACATGGTCAGTACTCCCCTGCCATACCAGGGCACATGTCCTCTTGTAACATAGTATTACTCCCTTATATGGTATGGTTTGGACCCTAAACTTATGAATTCATTCTCCCCTGTGGGATCAGGGTGTGGGTACTCCATGATTCGAACTCCCCAATAGTATTTGGATGAAACTCGTCACCTACTGTGTATCACTCCCCCATCCCGAGTAGCGGCAAGAAGTGGGTCCTCCATCGGAATTGGAGGTCTCTCAGCTATCAGACATAGTTATGAGGATCATTCCCATCCACATGTTGAGAACATTTCCTAGATAAAAGATAATGCTCCCTTGATGGACTAAGGTGTGGTTTACTCATTATAGTAGTGATGGAGATGGAACTAGTAGGATGTTCTAGATGGATCACTTTCTCTTGGATGTACAATTAAGAAAGGTATAGTAGTTCCTGATGGAGTGTACCTCTCGGATGGGTTCCACCTCATATGGTAGAGCTCGTGGAGTGAGTTTCTCCTAGTTTTATGTGTTTCCTTTTGAACCTGTGATGAGAATCCTAATGTTGGCTATGAGGTTGGAACCTTATGATTCTTAGTATTTGACACGATTATATTTTGATTTTCTTGCTATATATATGATAAAATACCTGTTTTGAAATGACTATATCTTCTTGGCCAGGTTTCTATTGTGTTCTTTTACATTATTGTTTTTGGGGCCCCCTAAAGAGTATTATTTTACTCACCCCAGAATGGGATTTTCCCGCACGTTTTCGGTCTTGTGCAGACATTCAACGTTTTCATGGAGTCCATAGAGGTCCCAGACCCGGTGGTTCCTAGTGATATCATATTTAGGAGGCATAATCATATATATTTCGGGAGATACCCTTCACTTACCCTTCAGGTAGGGTTATCGGTGAATGAGCTTCAAGGATATGGGGTTTTACTTGTGTATTGTATTTCCTATGGTGGGCTTGTATACTTTCCTAGCTTTCTACCATGTACTTTAATTTCTATTTCACTCTAGTTTTGTTTTACATATTGGTCTATATGAATAGATTCCTTGGATTTTTTACTTCCCGGTGTCTTTGGTTTGGAGTTGTGTGTGTGTGTAGGTACTCAGGCTAATGCCTCCCATTTGTGGGATATAGCTACTTGGAGCTAGTCACTAGTGGCCTATCAGAGGTGGGATTGGGGTTGTCACAGCACGAGCCCATGATAATGGGTCGTTCCATAGTGGTATCTTTGGCGGTTAGTTCTACCTTAGGACCACAATGTCTTGAGCTTGGTTTGAGTTGCATTGAGGTAGTGTTAAGATGTTTTGAGTTTGTCTCTTAGGCCATAAGATCTAGTGTTGGTGAGAAAGTGGATGTACCAATTCACTAAGACTCGGCTAACCTACTTTTCCACTAGGTACATTAGGACACTGGTCAATGATAAATGAATGGTACATGAATCATATATGAATGATTTGTGTTTTCTATTTATATCTTGAGGCATCTCTCTATATATACTCAATTAATTGTGGTTCATCTTGATCCATTTCTGGATTACTTCATGGTGATAACTAGATAGTATTATACAGTTTGATTTTGAGGACAATATTCCCCATCAGAAGGATTTAGTAAAAGGCTCTAGTTTCGAGGTGTTAACTCTAGGTGGTATGCTGATGGTGCCACAACCCGTAGAGAAACATGTTTTACTGACTATTCGGGCCGAGAATGCGTGCAGGATGATTATGCTACATGAGTTCCAGAGGCAGGGACCGTTGAGATTACATGGTGATCCAGACCCCCAGGTAGCAGATGACTGGCTCAAAGAAGTCACTTGTGTTTTCTTCATAGTGAGGAAATCTTCAGGTTATATGGTGGTCCTAGATACAAACCTTATTCATGGATCAGTGGGACACTGGTGGATCTTGGTGATACAGTCTCATGATGACGTGAAACTCACATGGGAGGAGTTCAAACGAATCTTTAGCGAATAATTTTACCCTGCCACTCTGATTTCAGTATGTATCCAAGAGATTATATAGCTTTGATCGGTAAGCATGACAATTCAAGTGTTTTTGGAGAGGTTCGCCAACATGTCACGGTACTCCCTGAGCATGGTGAGAGAACAGTTTTTTAGAGCTCAAACCATCGATATAGGTTTATTGAGAGATATCAGGTTGTCAGTGGTTTTGCTGAATATTCCCACCTATGCTAGGGTGCTGGAGAGAACCCTGGTGGTCAAGATTTTTTTGGCTGAGGAACAGATGGATGTGACCTAAAATAGAGGTCATGAGACTTAGGTGTCTGTAGGGGCTAGTGGATGATAGGTGACAGGATCACTGTGTTGGAGGCATAACCATGACAGAATTCAGATATGCAGGACTATGGAAAAGGAGCATCAGGAAGGAATAAATCAGCCATAAGATATGCCGCGTTATGATTGAAATGGTAAGGGGCATCTCACTAGAGATTGTATAATCCATCATACCATTGAGAGGGATGTGGCTGACGAGCTTCCTAGGAAAATAAAGTACCTAGAGCAAGGAGTTCTGCAAGATGGAGGGATAGGTAGAGGAATTGGAAGGGTAGATGGTTGTCCACACTAGGATTAGGGAGCTAGAGGAAGTGGGTAAGGACAGCGGCATATAGACATGGCCTATAATACAGAGACTACAGGAGAGATTCGAAGTACACTCTATGTCCTTTCCCATTTTCCAACCATATTAATGGACATAGGAATTAGTTTTCCTACTTTTTTCCATGAAATTCATTTTTGACATAGAGGTTTCAGTCAAACTTTGGACTTAAACCCCATGCATAGACACTCCTTCTAGAGGAGACATGATGATAAAACACTAGCACTGATAGTGTGACCCAAATCTTAGAGGATATATTTGCTTTTGGGATCTCTATGTTTTAGCGTTGAGGCCTTATGAAATCATTGTTGGTATGGACTAATATCATTCATTCCCAGATTGATTCTTTTAGGAAAAAGGGTACAATGTATCCGCAATATTGGAATGAGGTTTACATGGTCTATGAAAGGGAAACCCAGGCAGTGCCTGGTAGACTCTCAAATATGAATTTTAGAATAAAGGGATCTTTCATGTACGTTCTTTTTCCTTGGTGCGTGTATGGAGGCAGTACATGGATCTTAAGAAGAGAATGTGGGAGTGGGAGGCCAATGTTCTTGATCTTACCCTCATTCTCTTTTTTATCCCTTGTTTTGGATTTCAAGGACATAAATCCTTAATGGAGGGGGTAATTTAATGTCATATAATTCCATGATTTTTTTAATTATATGGGATTATATTCAGACCAGGCATTGAGACGACATGTTACTCCGAGGCTATAACAACCATGTTCTTTATTACACACATAAACATGATTTATTAAATAAAATATTCACGTGATAAAAAAAAGGAAAGTCAAGGGGTCTAGTGTCTTTAGGGATTGGAAACATTACAAAACAACTTAAAACATGAAACACATCATTTTTATTGAAAAAATTGATTACATGGCCACTACATTCCCTCGTACATAGCATTGCATCGTATAACCTGAGGACAAGCAATAGAAAAGACTGAGCTATAAATCCCAGTAAAGGAATAAAAATGGAATAACATGATGAATACCATACATGTTTTAAAATTGGCATATAAATGGAGAACAAGAGAAACAAGAACATAAAGTCATGATAAAGCATGAAAATCATAACATGGAGATGTGGCAACAACACGTAACATAGAATAAGGATGAGCCAAGGATCATTGCACATGGAGCATGAGTAAACCATCATTGCACATGAAGCACAAGTAAACCCTCATTGCACTTGAATTATCCTGATTCAACACTCACTACACATGACACATCATGATGCTATACTTTACCCAATGCATTGGAGCGCAATCAGGGTGCACCCATCTTAAACATTTAATTTCATGCATAAGTGTGCCACATGGATCATACAACATGGAATAAATCATCATAATTTATTCTATGATAAAGGGATGTAGAAGACATACACAAACCTTTAAAATCAATAATTAAATTTTCATAAAGGTGAATACCCTTGATAGAGAAATGTGCATGGTATTTACTACACAATGACATTGTCTTGGAAAATCGATGCAATTTCGGCAGCGTAACGGTGTGACGTAAGAATTCATAATAATGGTTGATGAGAGGGAAAGGGGTGTCTCATAATATTTACATGTAATGGATATTAATTGGTCATATAGATACATTTCCCAACATATGTAATAGAATTTAGATTCATAATACAATATAATTGCTTGATGTAAATGAGGAGAGAGAAATTCCTTATGAAATCTCGGCATAGTAATGGGTGTACATGGAAGGAATTAATGAGAGAGAAAGGGGTCTCTGCTAATTCAAAAATAAAATGGGATGTATGGGGAGGTGATAAATTATACCTAAACATTTGTAATTGAAATTAAAAGGGTATAACGGCATAATAAAATTTAGAAAAAAATGAAAAGGAAGAAATCCCTAACTTGGATGTTTGATCCCAAAGGCTTGATAGGGGCTTGGGAGAGACTTATTGGGATATTGGGGAACCTTGAGAGGATTTTAGAGAGATTATTACAGAGTTTTGATGAGATCTAAGGGATTTTAGTGAAGAGGAAGTGGGATCTTGTGTGGGTTTATATAGGAAAGGAGAACGAATTCTTTATTATTTAGGTTTGGGACATCTCACATTAAACTAATCAAAAACACAAACCAGCCCATGGTTTTTGCCCATGGTTTTTGCCAATTGTTTTTGTCAAAAAGAGTGGAAAATAATATTTTATAATTTCAATGGCCGAACTCCTTAAAATAATATGGTTGCTTCGGTGGAGGGTAGTCACACTCTCAAGGAAAACAATTTAAATAGACAAAATGTTTTATAAGCTTTGAAGGGTCCACTAAAGCTTTGTGAAATAAATAAAACAAACCCAAAATAACATTATTTTAATGAAAAAATATATATTTTCCAAAAATAATGTTTATAGTGTTTTATTACATCACTATTAGGTCATTATGATGTCATAAAACACATTATATATTTAAACGGTAATTAATTTTCACCCGAAAATTCATCTGTCTCAGAAAGTTATGAAAACTTCACCATTGGATAATTACATTGTACTAATTCAAAAAATAATATTCATTTTCTCTAATTAATTTTATAAATAGTTGAATTTTTTCTTTTAAAATAAAAAATGGACATTTATCGAAAATTCATGGGTTTTGACAAAAAACAGCATTCAAACCGTAACAAAACTTACAATTGCATTCATAAAAAATATATGATGATAAAAAGTAATTTAATATTAATAATATTTTATTAAAATAATATTTAAAAAAATCCATTAATTAATCAAAATATATTAATTAGTTGAATATTAAGTAAAAATACTATTTGGGCTTTCAAAATTATTTACATAGTGACAATAATAAAAAGAATGTATATTATCTATACAAGACTAGTGTATATAATCATAGTACAAGGGTCTTGATACATAAACACTTAAAATTACCACATAACACTGAAGGGTAAGGTGTGCGATGGTGCCAGACTCTTGTGGTGGCTCGGATAACATTGCTCGGGTGGTAATCTCTCTCAACTTGCACTTCTCCCGAAGGTAGTTCCATTCAAGCATAACATGTTGAATCTCAGCTTGGGATTGTTCAATAAAAACACCAATTATGCCACCTCATTTTTTGAGCTCATAAAAATGGGCTTAATATGGGTCAAGTCTATTGGATGATTCCATCGCTTCCTTTGTCCAAGTAAATTGGATTTGTTAAAGATCTATATTTATACTAATCATGTGATCAATGTTCAAAGGATATATTAGCAATGTTCTAAATTCTAAACAGTATTTTAAAATCCAAAACCTAGAACAAAATATGTGCATACGTTTTACATAACCATAATAATACATTTAAATAGACCAAGAAGAGTTTTCATTAACTAATTTTTCAGTCTTTACAATCTTCCACCCGTAAAACAATTTTGTCCTCACTATTTGATTACATAAAAAAAGAAACACTAAAATTTATACATGAAATCAGGGATGCTTACTCAACACCATTAATCATTCCCCAACCCTCATTAACACATTTATCATGGATAACTATGGTCTAATTAGTGCAACAATACCTCAATGCACATTCAAAGTCTTCCACTTCCTTAGTCCACATGCAGTCCGTGCAACATGGACCATACCGATAGAAAATATGATGCAATTTTTGAAAAAAAAACTAACATATAGTTTAAAAACATCACCATGTACCAGGTTTTTGTAAAATAGTCTGAGAGATTCAGCTTTGAAATTTTAAAAATACTGTTTTTCTAATATATAACCTATGATTTCGAAAAAACCAGAATCCAAGACTATATACATATAGGCTACTAGGAGGTCTCCCTCTTCGGCAGCTATCCAAAAATAAAATAGTGCATCATACTCTCTAGATGGGGTGAAGTTTTTAAAAATACCCTGATGGAACCACCTTTTCCAAGAAAGGTTAGTGATTCTAGTGATTAAGATTTGATCACTAGTGAACCATGATCGTTGATGATTCCACGGTATGGAGGAGGTGTTTAATATGCTGTAGAGTGTCTTGCAAGAATGTTGGACATTATAAAAGGTTTCGATACTATGCAATATTGAATTCACAATAATTATATCTAGTAAGTCCTCAAGAAGGGAAAAATGTGTTGTATGAGGTTCTTCCCCTTCCATCTCCAAACTATCCTTTATCCTACTGATGAAACTTATCAAATTTTGAGTTACCCTCTAGAAATGATAAAATTATGATATAAAACTACATAATGTCTAACGAATTATTATTCCTTAATGAATGGAAATTTAGGGGTAACACATAAAGGGTAACCCAATGACAAAAATAGATGACATATAAATAAGTTTTATTTCCTTAAATTGTGAATTAATAGGAATCAATCTATGTAATACATGATCTAATTTCTAATATATATTCTTAGGGGATTTTTAAAATTCCCTTAATAATGGTTCATACTAAGCTTGTTAATTTACCAAAGCATATCCACATAGAGTTTCGTAACCAAGAGAGCAGAAAGGCCCGTTGTCGTGTACCAAGATACCCCAGGTCAAACCTGAAACTCCTTCTCAGGGTTTCCAACCCTAGTTTCATCTGCTCCAGAGCCGCCTCTACCGGTTCAGATACAAATAGGGATGTATTTTCATTATAAACCACTTACTTGATACTGACCAATGTTTTTGGGGTTTTTCATTATACTTATTCTTATCCCTAAGGCTTTCACTAGGGTTTTCTAATCCTAATCCCATAAATAACTAAACCTATCCTCTGGAACCAACTATAACAACCCTGATCTTTATTAAACACTTAAACATGATTTATTACATAAACTTGTCACATGATACAACATAGAATATCTGAAGGTCTAGTGTCTTTTGGTCTTATAAATATTACATAACAAATTAAAACATGTAAAACAACATCTTTATTGAAAACTTATTTTACGAGACCACTACAGTCCCTCATACTTAGCATTTCATGGGATAACTTTTGGAAATGAATAAGAAAAGGGTGAGAGATAAATCTCAATAAGGGAATAAACATGGAATAACATGAGGAATAAAATACATGTTAGAGAATAGTCATATCAATGGATCACAAGAGAAACATGAACACAAAGGCATGATAAAGTATGAAAATTATAACATGTAGATGTGGCAACAACACTTAACATGGAATTAGCATGATCCAAGGCTCATTCCACATGGAGTATGAGTAAACCTTCATTGTATATGATGCATGAGTAAACAATCGTTTCACTTGAATTAGAATGAGTCAACACTCATTGAACATGATGTATCATGATACTATACTTTACCAAATTCATTGGAGCGCTATCAGGGTACACCCTTCTAAACATTTCAGTTCATGCATAAGTATGACACATGGATCATACAACATGGAATAAATCTTCATAATTTATTCCATGTTAAGGGGATCTAGAAAAAATACATGAAACTTTATAATCAATAAGAATATTTTCATAATGGTGAATACCCTTAATAGAGAAATTTGCATGGTATTTACTACACAATGACATTGTCTTGGAAAATATGTGCAATTTCATCAGCGGAACAGCGAGACGTAATAATTCATAAAAATGGTTGATGAAATATAAAGGGTTATCTCATCATGTCTACATTAAATGGATAGTAATGGGTTTATATAGATACATTTCCCAAAATATGTAATTGAATTTATATTTATAATACAAAATAATTTCTTGAATGTAAATGAAGAGACCGAAATTCCTTATGGAATTTCGGCATAGTAACGGGTGTACATGGAAGGAATTAATGAGAGAGAAAGGGTAATCCCATCATTAAAAAATAATGAAGGATGTCTGGGGGAGGTGAGAAATAATATCCTAACATTTTTAAATGATAGTAAAAGGGTATATTGATATAATGAAATTGCGACAAAAATGAAAAAGAAGAAATCCCTTACTTGGAAGTGTGATCCCAAAGGCTTGGGAGGGTCTTGAGAGGGACTTCTTGGGAGGTTTTGGTGCCTTAAGAAGATTTTAAAGATATTATGGAAGATTTTGGATGAACACCAAGGGATTTTTGTGAAGAGGAAGTGGGATCTTTGGTGGGTTTATATAGGGAAGGAGAATGTATTCTTTATTTTTTTTGGTTTGGGACACCTCACATTAAACTAATCAAAACCACAAACTAGACAATAGTTTTTGCTAATGGTTTTTTCCAAAGAGTATTGGAAAAAAATATATTATAATGACAATTTATGGAATTCTTAAAATAATAGGGTTTCTTATGTGGTGGTGAGTCACACTCTCATGGAAAACAATTTAAAAACATGAAATATTTTATAAGACTTGAAGGGTCCACTAAAGCTTTGTAAATAAATCAAAAAAAACCCAAAATCACATTATCTTACTTTAAAAACATATATTGGCCGAACATAATGTTTATAGTGTTTTATTACATCACTATTGGGTCATTATGATGTGATGAAATACATTAAATATGTAAACGGTATTTAATTTTTACCCAAAAAATCGACTGTCTCAGAAAATAATAAAAAATTCACCATTGGATAATTTTGATATCCTGATTCCAAAAATAATATTAATTGTTTCTAAATAATTTTATAAATATGTGAATTTTTACTTTTAAAATAAAAACCAACATTTATCAAAAATTCATTAGTTTTTACAAAAACAGCTTTCAAACATTAATAAAAATTACATTTCAATTCATAAAATTATACGATCATAAAAAGTAATTTAATAATAATAATAATATTTTATTAAAATATTATTTAATTAAAAAATTCATTAATTCATCAAAATACATTTCTTAGTTGAATATTAACTAAAAATATCATTTGTCCATTAAAAACTATTTATAAAGTAACGATAATAAAAAGAATGTATATTCCCTACAAAAGAATAACGTACATAATCATAGTACTAGGGAATTGTTACATAACCCCTTTAAACACCCACATAAGACCGAAGGGTAATGTTTTTTATGGTGATAGACTCTTGGGGTGGCTCGGATAACATCACTTGAGTGGTAATCTCTATCTACTTCCACTTCTCTCGTAGGTTGTTCCATTCAATCTTAACATGTTGAAGCTCATCTTGGAATGGGTCAAGAGTAAAGCCCAATGACACCACCTCCTTTAAGTGATCAAACAAATGGGTTTGTTTGGGGAAATTCTACTAGATTAGGCCATAACTTTCTTTGTCTTAGTAAATTGTATTTTAAAAGCCCTATATTTATACTAATCATTTGATCACTGTTCAAAAACTATATTATTAATGGTAACAAACCTTAAAGGTATTTTAAACTCCAAAACATAGAACCAAATAAGTTCATACGTTTTTCATAACAATAAGAATACAATTAAATAGACCAAGTGGAATTTTCATTAATGAATATTTTTGTCGTTATAGAGGCGCAGTGTGCCCATAATGGACAATCGAATAATATGAAGTTTTCAATTGTGTGTATGAGTGTTTTCTTGAAAAAAGTGGAATGACTATTAAATAGGTGCCTACATCAGAAATACAAGGGGCCTGTTGGGTTAAGACCAGTGGGTTTACCCTAGGAGTTACTTAAGTTCAGTCGGCATGGGTCTCCAGGGAGAGAACATGACGATGGAATAACCGTAAATAATGTAATTAAATAAAATTATTTTATTTTTTAAAAATTTATAAATCATGAACTGTTGATCAGATTGAAAATCAGGGACCATCGTTTATCTTGTGATGGTGATCTTTCCTTGGGTAGATCCTAGCATTGGTCGACGCGAGCCAAAAGTGGACTGTAGTTTTTGGTTGTAAATAAAATAAATTAATAAATTTTTCTTATTTTCAAATCCTTATAACTCATGAACTGTAATACAAATTGAAAATATGAGGCAACAATTGAGCTCGTGAGGGCATTCTTCCCTTAAGTGTATCCTAAAATCGGTCGGTGCATGCCCGCTGTGAATGTTGGTTTTAGGAACGTAACCATAAATAATATAATATAAATAGAAATTAATTTATTTTTGAAATTATCAAAACTCAAAAATGGTAACTTAGATTAAAAATATGAGACTACCATTGAGTTGATAACAAGATATTCTTTTTAAGTAAGACTTAAACTTAACTGGTGCAGGTCGAGGGTAAAAGTTATTTTTTTGAACATTTTAAAAGAGAATCAAATAAATTTAAAGTAGTTTATTTTATTTCTTTTTATATTCCACATCATAGAAAATCTAGGATATAGTGATAGAGAAACTGGTTCTCCTTTCATAAATGAAGTAGTATAGCGATGCAGTTTCCATGCCAATAGTAACTCTGAAACATACAAATGCATTAATTCGTAAACACATAAACATGTTTCCCTCCATTAATTGATGTTAGATTCTAACCATAAATTTCATATTGTTGACGATTTTTCTCTATAATTTCCTTAAGTCAAAGAGGAGGAGACACTCTCACCGGAGATGATGGAACAAAGCTTGGGATTAGATCAAGAGGTGATGAATCAATGGAAATTGGTTGAATAACGATTGACATGGTGATGTGGCCTCAATTAACATCTACAAGTGATATAAATTTAGGTATGGGTTGTTATTTGATTGTTTTCTTTCTCATTATTAGTTTTAGATGATGAACGCGGATCAACCCACGAACAAGTTGACATGCAGTTAGATTGATCTTGAAGGAGGTTCTTGACATTGGGATAGTTTGGGGAAATGATTTTTTGTTCGATTGTTCTACTAAACCCTTAAAATAGAAGATTATTAATGTACCTAAAAATAGTGGTGGATGATCATTCATCAATTTTTTTTATTTTCCCCCTTCCCTTTCACGTGGGTTCTTTGCGTTCTTCATAGATTAAAGAATAGTTGATGGTTGTGCAACTGTTCCTTGTGAAACGTTCCGACATCATGGATCCAGAATAGACACAACATGACCGAGGAGTAATGATGATAGTGGTGATCAGATTGAGTTGGTGTGAGAGATATCACATGGGAACAACATCACACCAGAAATGTTTTACAATGAGTATTTGAACCCCATGTGATGAAGAACGTGGTCTGAGGATTCTGGAACATCTTTAGGATCGAAGAATGGACCACTGAAGTAAGTCTGGTGGCTCATGGAACAACACATTGTCATGCCAGAGGAACCCACTATAGCTCAGCCACATGTGGTGTCGTGGGGCCACGACCAGGGTGGTCTGGTGACGTAGCAGCGTCGCGTCGAGCCGGTTGGATGCGATCAATGGACAGCATGTGGATTTTCAGTATGCGTGAGTGGACAAGAATTATAAGTGGCTGAAAACCATGCACCGTATGGTGTCGAGTAGATGTGGAAACCCACCGCGTCTACGGTGAACAAGACGGACATGATGGAGATGTCGGGCTGGGCTACCATTGGGTTAGGCCTAGCATGTCGGGTCAGACTCGGGCAACCGGACTATAAGGACCCGACCTTATCACATTACATAATCATGAATTAAATTAATAATTCACATTGAGGTTCTTTTTAGGTTTATAGTTTTAGATAATTATGACATAACTATTACATCTCAAAAGATTACAAATTAGACACTTCTTCTAAGCTTCCATTAAATAAAAACTCTTAAAAAGAAACATGTCTAGTTTCATGTTTTAGATAGCATGTCTTTCCTTGATCCCATCCTTGACCCTATTCATCTTTACGCCCTGTGGAAATCATTTAAAAAACTTGGGATGAGAATAAAAATCCCAATAAAGGATACACAAAGAATTAAAACTATTAGTTTTTTTAAAACAACAAGTAAACCATGAATACTTTATCAAAGTAATAATTTTCACGGTTACAAAGTAGTCAATACTATTCACTGAATAAAAGATCACCACTTATACTTTGTAACCAAAAGTTTACCATAAACACATATAAAGAACACATAAAATATAATGGTAACTTGGGACATAAACATACTTAAATGGAATAACCATACAGTCGACTTCCACACATATCACTACATGGAATAACCATAAGGCCGACTTCCATAGCCAATGAATTGGAGGTTATAATGTAACCACCTATCCTGGTATTCACGGCACCACCTATCATATGGTTTATCACGTAACCACCCGTCAAATGTCTTAGTACCATTATGAAATCATAATACATAAAACAAATATAATGGAAAGAAAACATTTCCACATTTCAATCACAATATATCACTTAAATATATTGACATAACAAATCCATTATCAAAACCATTTTCAATACTGAAATACATAAAATATTATATGGTATTTATTTCATTTTAAAAACATTACGGCTTGTTGAGGAAGCCAAAGACCAAATAATACTCACGACAACGGAAAGGTCATTATCACCGCGTATGTTAAGAAGAAACATGCTTTTTGTCATTTAATAAAATGCATCATATAGAATAGATTCCTTTTGAATAAAAATATAAGTCAAAGTGGTTTATAACGCTTATAAAATAAAGTCTTGTATTAGAACAAAATATGCCTCAATGAAAGGATATTGAGATGAAGTCCCGTTTAAAGACGATATCCTTAGATTAAAGATAAATAAATTACATAATTATATGTGACAAATAAATACACCCAATATAAGTGGATATTAATTGTAAACCAATAAAATTCATTCACACATATTCATATAATGACATATTCAAGGAGTACAAGTTAAACCCAAAGAATTGAAATTGAGTTAAGAAGTTCCCTTGCAAAAATTCGACAGCCTAACGGCGTCACTTTAAAATTCATAAAATGATTTGATGAGATAGAAAATGCTATCTCATCACATGTACATAAAATTAACATCAATAATGATATAGAAGTGCATATCCCAACATAACAATATGTAAATTAAAAGACCCATAAAAAAGAAGTCTTTTAAAAAGAGGAGGGTGAAAGGTTCCCTTATCGATTCAGGTAACTTTCGAAACGTACACCCCATGAAAGAAGGACTATACAACATTGATGTCAATACACATAAAAGAAAGTATATTACAAAAATATTAGAATAATGTGCAGTACATACACCACTCAAATAAAACAGTGGCAAGTCTCTGAAGAATAAAAGTGAGATGAAAAATCCCTTACGAAAACTCGGCAGCCTAACGACGCCACTTAAAATGTCCAAAAATGAATTTATGAGATCAAATACGGTTTATCATAATATGAACATAAAAATTACAGTATTAGGAATATAAAATAACATCCCCAAACATAATAAAGATGAGATTAAAAGAAATTACATAAAAGAGAGTACTTAAAAAGAAAGAGAGAGGTAGGATCCCTTACCTCAAGTCCGACATGTCTTGTTCGTTTCTTTATATTACCGAATAATAAACTTTTTTAAATTGATAATTTCTTAAGTACCTACTTTAAATATTATTCTTCAGTTAATATCACATATTATAATGTTATAATAATTTCTTAATAATGTGAGTTCATATCAGACGTTTTTGTCGATGTTCGGTACATGAGTAAAAATTGAACTTGTTGCAAAAGAAATTTCCATGTAGTTATACGTACATCATCTCCAGAATAGTATTAATGATTTAAATATCATATATATCCAGTATATATTCATTTTATACTATTCCATAGCATTTAGAGATAAAAAGAAATGAAATTCACCGTTCATGGAGACGGTAGGCCGTACGTACGTTTGAATGCTACTTTCATTTCTTTGGCACATTAATGGAATTAAAAATAGATGAGATATATATATATATTATAATTTAAGTATAATATATATGTTATATTGGTCACATAAGTTCATCAATTTCATTCTTTATACATTCCAGGTATTGCATGAATGAGTCACATAACTTGAGGGGGCGGTAGTCCACACTTCCTCAAATGAAATTATCGCATTTGCACAACCTGAAATGCATAAAGGTATGTATTAAATATAAAATACTGAAGTATAGAGAAAAAATAAATATAATATATATCATAAATAAATATAGTTCCATCATAATGGCCACTATGAGATGTGGTAGGAGAAGATAGAACAATCATTGTTTCGTGAGGCAGTAATTGCCATTCACGGAAATAGTATGTTTTTTAACCATTAGACGGAGGTGTGTGTAAGTGTAGCTCAAATCCTTCTCATTAAAACATAATAGTATATTGAGGATACTGGTATTGTTAAGAAATAAATGAATAAAAAGAGTTTAGGGGGTTGTAGAAGCAAAATAAAACAAAAGAACATAAGAGAAGACATTACCTTTAAATCAGGTAACTTCTCTTGGTTTGAACCAAAAGGGTTTCTTGAAGAGATTTATGCCTAAGGTAAGGATTCTATGATTAAGAGAGGAATTTTGAGAGATGAAATGATCATATTTTTTCTGATAAAATGGCTTGAGAGGTGTGGGTAAGGTGGTAGAGGTTGGGGCCTTTTATAAGAGGGAGGAGGGGCACTCTTGGAAAGTCATGGAAAGTTACTTTATTATAAAATGATTTTTGGATATTAAAGGTCCCACAATTATATATATCGAGGATATGGTGATAATCCTTCGAAATACACCTATACAATATGTTTTGGACAAGTGTAAGTCTTATATTTTACCTTATCTTTTCATTTTATTTAAATCATTCATTAATGAGGTAATCACTACATTATCATGGTGTCATAAAAAATTTATTTATTTAATGTATAAAAATTATTAAAAAAATATAATCATGTAGGAAATCATTTTAGATTTATAATTAATATTTATAGTAAAAAATATGTCTTGTATAACCCCATGTAAAAATTGTTTTAGTAAAATAATACATGTTTGTGACATTTTTATTTTAACTTTAAATAAAAAGTTATTAATGTCATTTTCTTACCCAAGTGGCCCCATGGGGTCCCCAAGTCGACCCATGGATTATATTGGTCGACCATGACACATCCAATAAAGGTATGACATGTTTCAAGGTGATTTCATATTATTATAACATTATTTTTACCTCAAATTACACTAATTACCTTTAATCGTGATTTATAAAACATTAAAGTTATTATTCACCAAAAAAATTATTTTATTCCCATTGAACCAAATTTTACATCCTAATGACAAACATGTTTGTAGAATTTTTTTAAATTCAAATCACAGAAGTGGTAAAGTTTCATTTAAAGAAAAAATCAGTTTTTAACTACCACTTAGTGGTTTCACTATTCATCAAAAATTGAAGTTTTTCCGAAAAATACCAAAAAATCACCCTAATCTATATTTGATATTCATAATTAAAAAATTATTTCTATTTTAAAAAATTTAAAACCTCTATATTTCATTAATTAGTTTAATAATTAATTCCCTATGTCGAAAGAAATACTATGTTTTTAAGAAACAATATCTATTAAAATATTGACACTAGTTTAAGTCCAATTTCAAAGTGAAATTAATTCCAATGACCACAATTGGATTAAATGGTAAAAATATATTATAATTTCCCTTTAAAACCAATTCAAACTATGATCTAATCATATAAATAAATTATATTGAAAAGAGGTTTTGAATTAAAATTCAACATTTTTCACTTATTCATTAAAAATGAACATTATCGAAAAAAATAACAAAAACATACACAAAGTAAATTTTGATGTCCCAATTATAAAGAAGGAATTTATTTGGTCCAATATAACATATAAAATTGTGAAAAGTGGATTTAAAAATGGTTCTCCATCAAAAGGCGGTTAATCGACCTTTTAAATAATATTAGAATATTTATGCTTAAAATTGGATTCATTCGCATTTTAAGCTTCTAACATTTATTGGATAAATGTAAAAATATTTGACAAGCATATATAATCATTTGGTTGTTAGTTCTATTCATTCCTTTAATTATAATGGCTAGGCGTTAACTACCATTTAAAATAATATTATTATATTATTAGTGTGCAACGTAAGATTTCAAAGAAACTCACTGTTGCGTATAGGGTACGCCATTTATCATAGCATTAAATTTAAATTAATATTAATATTTTATTAAAAAATATTAATAAATATGAAAATTTCATATTCATTATTTACCTGTGATGTTACATCCTTCCCCCCTTTTGGGAGTGGCATCCTCGAAATTTTAAAATTGGGCTTGGAAACATCATTGAAAGACTCACATCGGAAAATGAGTAAATTAAACTATCACTTCAAAAGAAAGAAAAGTAAGTATAGAGGTCCCCCGAGTTAACCCATACTAGGATTCCATGTAGGAAAACATGGACATGGAAGCGAAAAAAGGGTCATGTTCTGATGGAAAGTGATAGAAAACATGTTTAGGAGAAAGTTAACCACAAGAAAATCACAAACATGTGATGGGTTAAACGTCATTTGATTCCCCGGTAGGAAAAATTAACAGACAACATTTTTGTTTTAAGTTAATTAACATTGAGGAATTTACTTATGAGCTTAACTAAAACATAAGGAAACATTCTTACTTGTCATGTTGACTTTCAACTTTAACTAGATTTCTTAAACAATCTCATATTTTCTCCAAAAGGCGAGTATTTAAGAAGACTTGCTCACATTAAGAGTACTATAATAAACTTCCTAAGAATCAAGTAATCCATAAAAGACAACTATATATTTCCTATGTCTTTATACCTTAACCAAAATCAAAACCAAAAAGGTTAGTACAAGATCAGATAATCCCCAAAATGGATAATCCTTTTCAAAAAAAATCTATTCTTAATCTCCAAAATTTATCCAACAAAACACAAAGTTCAACAAAGATCATTCGATAAACAATTCTCCATAAAATTCTTCGAAGTAAACCACACTAAGATTGAAACCCAAATCATTGAAGGATTTAATCAGATAGACTTCGAAGGTACAAATTAACATTTTTCTCCAAATAATATCAGTTGCTCTTAAAGTCTCATATTGAAAAGTAATTAACCTAATAATATATCCTCTATGATAGGTCAAAATATTCCTAGATAACCAAAAATCAACTTATTCTTGATTCATAAAATTATATAAATAAATTTAATTAGTCAAAATAACCAAGGAATTTACGTAGTCCAACGGTAGGCGATAAATACCAGTTATACTTTGGTTGTGGGTTCGATTAACGCAGCTTTGTTCGACGCGGCGGGTTGTGACACGGTCTGCATCTTGTCCTTTTTCTAAAACTATATAATTATTAAAACACTCCCCAAAAATAAATAAAATCTTCAAAAATAAACATAACATAATTAACCTCATGTTTATCTCTTTCCATTCCTTTTCTGTCATAACATATTGTAACCCATAATTACCTTAAAAGTAGGGATCATATAAACCCTAATGGTTACCATTATAATTATTGCCTGAACTTCCACACTGAGTTGGTTCTCTCATCCATGATGCATCAGAGAAGTCACCAAGGTTCCAGTGGTTAATCATGACACCTTGATAGTTGGTTTACAATAACCATGAGATTTCTCATTGAATCCCCCCATTTCATCTAGTATCTTAATCAGAGAACCACCATAGTTTCCTTAAAATGCATTGTCACTTTGGTGCCTTCTAGATCCATCCATTTACTAAAACCAAAAATTTCAGTGTGAGTATATCAACAAAATTATCATGTAATAATGGGGAAGATAAACACTAAAATATACATACTCATTCACTTTATCTTAAACTATGGTTCTTTCTGAAATCTAAACCATTATGGTAATGTAACTTATTCTTAAAGAATACCCTAACCTCTAAAGTTATCTAAACCGACCTTTGATACCAACTATAAGAACCCGGACTTAAAACATTACATAATCATGAATTAAATGAATAGTTCACATAGATGATCTTTTCAAGTTTAGAGTTTTAGAGAATTAGTACATAACTATTACATCTCAAAAGATTACAAAGTAGAAACTTCTACTAAGATTCCATAAAATAAAAACTCTTAAAAATAAACATGTCTAGTTCTAGGTTTTAGATAACATGTCTTTCCATGATCCCATCCTTGACCCTATTCATCTTTAAGCCCTGTGGAAAACATTCCAAAAACTTGTGATGAGCAAAAAAATCCCAGTAAAAGATACACAAAGAAGGAAAACTGTTAGTTTTTTTAAAACAAAAAGTATACCATGAATACTTTATCAATGTAATACTTTTAACATTTACAAAGTAGTAAATACTCTTCACTGAATAATAGATTACCACTTATCCTTTGTAACCAAAATATTACCATAAACCCGTATAAAGAACACATAACATATAAAGGTAACTTGGGACATAAACATACTTAAATTGAATAACAATACGGTCGAATTCCACACATATCACTACATGGAATAGCCATACGGCCAAATTCCATACCCAATGCATTGCAGGTTATGACATAACCAACCATCCTGGTATTCACGACACCACCTGTCATATGGTTTATCACATAACCACCCGTCAAATGTCCATGTACCATTAGAAAATCATAAGACATAAAACAAAAATAATTTAAATAAAACATTTCCAAATTTAAATCACAATACATCACTTAAATATATTGAAATAAAAAATACATTATCAAAAAAAAATTCAATACCAAAATACATAAAAGAGTATATGGTATTTATTTCATTTTAGAAACAGTACGACTTGTTGAGGAAGCCAAAGACCACATAATAATCGTGGCGGTGGAAAGGTCGTTGTCACCGCCTACGTTAAAAAGAAACATAGTTTTTGTCCTTTAGTAAAACACTTCGTATAGAAAAGATTTATTTTGAATAAAAGTATAAGTCAAAGGGGTTTATACATCATATAAAATAAAGTATTGTATTAGAACAAGATATGCCTCAATGAAAGGAGTTTGAGACGAAGTCCCGTTCAAAGACGGTATCCTTAGATTAAGGATAAATAAATTACATAATTATGTGTGACAAATAAATACACCCAATATAAGTGGATATTAAGTTAAAAACAATCAGATCCATTCACACATATTCATAGAATTACATATTCAAGGATTAAAAGTTTAACCCAAATAATTGAAATTGAGTTATGAAGTTCCCTTGAAAAAATTCGACAGCCTAACAGTGTCACTTTAAAATTCATAAAATGATTTTATGAGAGATAAAATGGTATCTCATCACTTTAACATAAAATTTAAATCAATAAGTATATATAAGAACATATCCCAACATAACAATATGTAAATTAAAAGACCCTTCAAAAAGAAGTCTTTTAAAAAGAGGAGGGTGAAAGGTTCCCTTTCCGATTCAGATAACTTTCGAAACGTACACCCCATGAAATAAGGACTATACAATGTTGATGTAAATACACATAAAAGAAATTATATTACACAAATAGTTGAATAACGGGAAGTACATACACCACTCAAAGGAAATAGTGTGAAATCTCACAAGAATAAAAGTGAGATTAAAATCCCTTACGAAAATCGGTAGCCTAACGACGCCACTTAAAACTCCCAAAATTGGATTAATGAGATCAAATAGGGTTTCTCATAATATGAAAATAAAAATTACAATATGAGGAATATAAAAGACCATACCCATACATAATAAAGATGAGATTAAATGAAATGACATAAAAGAGAGTACTTAAAAAGAAAGAGAGAGGTAGGATCCCTTACCTCAAGTCCGACTTGTCTTGTTCGTTTTTTTATATTCCTGAATAATAAAATTTGGTCAATTTATAATTTCTTAAGGACCTAATTTTAAATATTATTATTCAGTTCATATCAAATATTATAATTTTATAATAATTGGTTAATAATGTGATTTCATATCAGAAGTTTTTGTCGATGTTCAGTACATGAGTAAAAATTGAACTTGTTGGAAAAGAATTTTCCATGTAGTTATAAGTACATCATCTCCAGAATAGTATTAATGATTTAAATATAATATATATCCATTATATATTCATTTTATAACATTCCATAACATTTGGATATAAAATTAAATTAAATGCACCGTTCATAGAGACAGTAGGCCATACGTACACATGAACGCTACATTCATTTCTTTGGCATAATAATGGAATAAAAAATAGATGAGATATATATATATATATATATATATATTATAATTCCAGTATAATATATATTTTATATTGGACACATATTTTCATCAATTTCATTCTTTATACATTCCCTGTATTGCATGAACGAGTCACATCACTTGAGGGGGTGGTAGTCCACACTTCCTCAAATGAAATTATCGCATTTGCACAATATGAAAATCATAAAGGTATGTATTAAATATAAAATAAAAATGAATATAGAGGAAATAAATAAAATATATATCATAAATAAATATAGTTCCATAATAATGGCCACCATGAGAGGTGGTAGGAGAAGATAGAATAATCATCGTTTCGTGAGGCAGTAATTCGCCATCCATGGAAACAGTATGTTATTTAACCATTAGAAGGAGGTGTGTGTAAGTTTAGATCTAATGATTCTCATAAAAACATCCTAGAATATTTAAGATACTGTTTTTTTCAAAATAATGGAATAAAAATATTTTAGGGGGTTGGAGAAGCAAAATAAAACAAAAGAACATAAGAGAAGACATTACCTTTAAATTGGGTAACTCCTCTTGGTTTGAACCAAAAGGGTTTCTTAAAGAGATTTATACATAAGGTAAGGATTCTATGATAAAGATAGGTATGTGGAGAGATCAAATGAGCATATTTTGGAAGAGCCAACGGCTTGAGAGGTGTGGGTAAGGTGGTAGAGGTGAGGGCCTTTTATAAGAGGGAGGATGGGCACTCTTGGAAAGTCATGGAAAGTTACTTTATTATAAAATAATTTTCAGATATTAAAGGTCCCAAAATTATATCTTTCGAGTATAAGGTGATAAGGGTTCCAAATACACCCATCCAATAGGTTTTGGACAAGTGTATGTCTTATATTTTACCTTATCATTTCATCTTATTTAAATCCTTAATTAATGAGGTAATCGCTGCATCATCATGGTGTCAAAAAAAATTTATTTATTTAATGTCTGAAAATTACGAAAAAATATATCATGATGTAGGAAATATTTTTATCTTTCTAATGAATATTTATAGTGAAAAAATATTACTTGTATAAACCTATGTAAAAATTGTTTTAGTAAAACAAGACCTGTTTATGACATTTTTATTTTAACTTTAAATAAAAAGTTATTAATCTCATTTTCTTACCCAAGTGGCCCCATGGAGTCCCCAAGTTGACCCAAGGATTTTATAGGACGGAAATGACACATCCAATAAGGGTAGGACATTTTTCAAGGTGATTTCATATTATTATAACATTATTTTTACCTTAAATTACAATAATTACCTTTAATCGCGATTAATAAAACTTAAAAGTTACTATTCACCAAAAAAATTATTTTAATTCCATTGAACAACATTTTACAACCTAATGAAAACTATGTATGTAGGATTTTTGAAATTAAAATCACAGAAGTGGTAAAGTTTCATTTAAACGAAAAATCAGTTTTTAAATACCACTTAGTGGTTTCACTATTCATCAAAAATTGAATTTTTCAGAAAAATACAAAAAATTCACCCTAAGCTATATTTGATATTCCAAATTCAAAAATTATTTCTATTTTACAAAATTCAAAAAATATAATTTTCATTAATTAATTTAATAATTAATTCCCATCGTCGTAACAAATAGCATGTTTTCAAGAAACAATATCTATTAAAAGATTGACACTAGTTTAAGTCCAATTTCAAAGTGAAATTAATTCCAATGACCACCATTGGATTAAATGGAAAAAATTTATTCTAATTGCACTTTAAAACCACTTCAAATGATTATCAAATCACATAAATAAATTTGATTAAAAATAGGTTTTGAATTAAAATTCAACATTTTTCACTTATTCATTAAAAATGAACTTTATCGAAAAAAATAACAAAAACATACACAAAGTAAATTTTTATGTCCCAATTATAAAGAAGGATTTTATTTGGTCCAATATAACATATAAAATTGTCAAAAAGTGGATTTAAAAAGGGTTCACCATCAGAAGGTTGTCAATCGATCTTTTAAAGAATATTAGAATATTTTCTCTTAAAATTGGATTCATTCGCATTTTAAGCCTCTAACATTTTTTGGATAAATGTAAAAATATTAGACAAGAATATATAATCATTTGGTAGTTAGTTCTGTTCATTCTTTAATTACAATTTCTAGGCGTTAACTACCATTTAAAATAATATTATTATATTATTAGTGTGCAATGTAAGATTTCAAAGGAACTCATTGTTACGTATATGGTACTCCATTGAACATAGAATTCCCTTTATATTAATATTAATATTTTATTCACAAATATTAAAAAATATGAAATTTTCATATTCTTTATTTACTTGGGATGTTAGACGGACCAGACCATGGTCGACTTTGGTGGTCAACCATGATCCATGGTCAGTGGAGATGTCGTGCGTCCAAGGCACCTCGGCCCTAGTCGACCTCCATGTTCAGTCCCCGGGCTGCCAACCCCATTTTCACTCAAATTCCCATAACTCTCAAAGAGAGAATCTGTTTGACGAGATATCTATGACGTTGGGACACATTCTAGGAGATGGTCCTTTTTAGAAACTCCATTTGGGTTTTTGTGGAAAAGTTGATAGAATGCCTAAAGGTTTGAGAAGTCGGTCCTCCAAGTACAAGCACACATGATCTGGAATCAGTGCCTTATATAAATATGGGGCCCCCACATCGCATGTGTATGATCTTTGGTTTTGTGTAGCTTCTTCCGATGGTGTATCTCCCATGAGGGAATAGGGTGAAGGTTCCTAGAGATTTTACTGTAGGAAAAGCAGGTAATCCTTAATAGAACTAGGGAGTGAGTCCCATGTCAGTGGAGTCGGTACACCCCTATAGGACTAGGGTGATGGTCCTCCATATCTAACGTACATAAATTTGAAACTCCCCTATGGAGTAGGGTGTGGTTCCTATATGATATGATTTGGTTTCCCATGTTTTTCCAGGGTGTGGGTCCTCCAATCTTTAACAGACAAGGTCAGCACTCTCGTGTCATATAAGGCGTGAGTCCTCTAGTAACTATGTAGTAATATCGTACCTAGAAGGGTGAAATTCCTCAATCTACGAAGTCATACTCCCCTATGGGATCAGTGTGTGGGTCCTTTTGTAGTAATCCTCTCCTATGGGATCATTGTTCATGTCCTCACTAATGGATTTTCACTCCCCCATCCCAAGTAGTGGCGGGGAGCGGGTCCTCCATTGGAGTTGGAGCTACCTTAGCTATTAGACACAGTTGTGAGGAGTGTCCCCATGCACTCGATGAGAACATTTCCTAGATAAGAGATAGTTCCCCCTCAACAGACTAAGGTGGTAACTTCAACTTATAAGAGTAAAATAGAATTCAAAATATAGTTAAGAGTGGGGCTACCTCATCTATGTAGAGTGGTGAGTGCATGCCTCTCCAATTGGAATTCCATAGTCTTGTGTTGAGCGCAAGACAACGGTGACTGAACCTCTGGTGTTGGGAACTAGATATAGACCTAGTAGGATTTTCTTGATGGATCGTGTTCTCTCAGATATACCATTAGAAATGGTATATTTGTTCCTAATGGGGTGTACCTCTTGGACGTGTGCCATCTCGGATGGCTAAGCCCGTGGGGCATGTTTCTACTTGTTTTGTGTGTTTTAGTTCCAACCTACGATAAGAATCATGTTTCTACCTATGAGGTTGGAACCTCATGATTCTCAGTGTATGAAATGATTATATATAGATGTTCTTTCTATATGTATGAGAATATACTTGTGTTGAGCATGTTTTTTTTTCTTGGTGGGTTTTCCTTTGTGGAATTTTACTTTGTGGTTATTGGGGTTCCCTACTGAGTATTGTTTTACTCACCCCTATATGGGGTTTTCCAGCACGTGTCATACCTTATAAATACGTTCGATGATTTGAAGGATTACAGGGAGGGCCAAGAATAGGTGGTGGTAACTGAATTCAAAATGATGTGGTATACTTCTTCAGCTTCCTGCATCTACCCCTCAACTACACTTCTAGTATGTGGGGACGACCTTCAGGGACAATGGGTTTTACTTGTGTTCTTTCTTTCTTTTGGTGGTCTAGTATAATGGCCTTGTCTTCCACCATCTACTTTACTTTTTATTGCACTCTGTTTGTGTTTTACTTAGTGGTATACATGCATAGCTTCTTTACCTTTATTACATCCTAGTGCCTTTTTTTGGAGTTGTGTACATTTGTGAAGATATGTAGTCTAATGCCTCCCATTTTTGGGATATGCCTAATTGGTGCTAGTCAACAGACCCTAGCCTATTGAAGGTGGGAATGGGTTAGTAACGAAACGGGCCCTGGGGGATGAGTCGTGACATCCCCCGCCTCAAAAGGTCATCAACATTCTTCACACGAGAACAAATCAACACAACGGTTCCTGATCACCTCTCCCACAACAACTACATCCACCTAATTACACCGTAGCACAGCTAATCCAACCAAACACCATGAAAAATCTATTAGATACATGGAGATCATGTTCCATCACAAGGAAAAAAGAAATGGGATGAAATAAATCAAATAAATTCCAATAACGAATTTATATTGTACCTTATATCGAAGAAGGATCACTATAGATCGACGGAGTGATCTGGGGAACATTTCTTGATGAAGGAATTATAAAAAGGCTGAAGTGAGGGTCTTAGGGTTTCCTATAGTCGAGGTAGAGCTACTACAGCCATATGTTTTAACAAAAACTGAGTAGATAGAAAACACATGAAACATATAGCATCAGGGGATTACAATACGTGTAATTCATTTTCACGTGATGTAATTACTCAGGGTTACTTTCCTATAAAAAAAATTTCACCTCAATGTTTTATTTAATTTCTTAACCCCAAAGCATTTCACATCGTGAATACCTCTTTCAAGTAGTGTAAAATTCTGTACGTTGTGAGGCTATCTAGGGCTACCTGTGAAATCGGATTTCACGTCGTGTAATACTGTTACACGAGGTGTAATCCTCATTTCTATTTTTTACAGAACCAAAAATCTCTAAACATCTTATGAGACACCTACAAGCACTTAAATATTTGAAAACATACAAAAGGTTTATCCACATAGATCAGGGCATTTAGACATTGAATCTAATTTGTTATTCCCATTAAAAATTTGGTTGACACCTATTTTAGAATGGTACTGTATTTTGGGAAACAATTTGATACCATCTAAATGTATATATGTTTCTGTTAGATCATTCCTGATTTATTGGCTACAAAAAATATGGATCCTCTAAGCACCAACACATCGTGTAATGAAAAAATTTCATTATCATAGGACCAAATTGTGCAATTGTACATGAAGGTTTCGGGGAATTCTGAAATTGGTTGAGCCCTTTCCTCCCAATGTAAATTTTTTAAATTATTTAGATTTTATCTCAACAATAGATGGATTTTTACCTTATAATCCATGATATTTGATCAACATACATAATGAATAATTAATTTATGTGAACAAATAATAACCTATTGTTGGAATTATTTCTTCATTGAATATTTGGTAGAGAACTAACTTGCATATTCTCATAGAAATAAGAGGGTTTATAAGTATAATCCATCTAGTAGTGATCCACAGATGAACTAAGAACCACTTAATATAACCAAAAAATAATATGGTGCTAGTACAAAATATTATCATGCTTCCATTATTCATTGCTGATCACCAGAAGAATCTCTTTGAGGTCGAAAGGATTATTCTTATTCTATCAAATGTTGAGAGGGTGCATAAGGAGAATATATCTCTATTAATGAGATAATTATAGAGGAAAATATAACATAGGATTTAGAAAATTATCTCTATACTTTCATTGTTCATAGTGATAATTAGGGTTGATAATGGTATAATCGAATTTAAAAAGGACAGAGTTATAGATTAAATAATTACACATGGGACCTTATAATTTTCTTAGTCGTTGGGTAACCCCATATCAAAATAATAACAAAATTATTTCCTTAAAATTTTCTAGACTCTTGAAAAAATAAATATTATTTCTGGATTAAATAAATTAATATTTAAACAGATAATTTTTAATATATTATTTATCTCAGAACCTTTTATCTCAGTTCTTTAATCCTCCTCATTGTTTATCAAACATTTAATTTTTACTCTTAACTAAAAATAATATATTTTCATTATAAACCAATAAATAAATATTATGATCACCAAAATAGTGAATAAATATTTATTTAATATTCAACTCAAATATATTACCTTGAATAATAGGTGAATTTATATTTGTGATCAATTTAAATATGAATAATTATTAAACAATGTATCAGAATAATATTTATTCAAAATTTTAAAATCATATAGAAAATAACTATGGTTATAGATACACTTATTGTGTTACCATATAGACCATGTTCTAAGTGACATTAAAAGAAACCACCTAAATTACAAGGTTATCATATAGAAACATTCCAAACACCCATATAGAAATATGTTAATCTCATAGTGACATAAAACCTCATATGACTGTGCACTCTATAATATAGTCCTTTTATCATGATCTCTCTAAAAAAATTGGGTTTATACTGATTTTATGAACCTATGTGCTCTATGAGACATTCTATGACATTATATAAGATTATTTTTTATAGGACTCAATTTCCATGTACTAAATTTGAATGCTCTATTTCCACATAGGGCTTAAGATATCAACTTTCATTAAAGAATATTTGTGAAAATACTTTATCAATTTTTCATTGAAGCAATATCACTCGTAATAAATCCAAATATAAATAATATTAATATATAAGGACCATTAAAAACATTTTTAGATAATAATATCTAATGAAACATATAAATTTGAATTTCCTACTAGTAGGTCATGTCGATATAACAATAATAATTTAGATTACTAAGGATGAGATTACTACAAAAAAAGTCTCAATATCTTCTGATCCCCCTAACCAGATAAAATGTATCATTTTTTCCTTTAAATGATATCATCCAACAATAGAACAGATATTTAAGAATACTATCATTACACATCTAGGTTCTCATTATAGTAGAAAATTACAATGACATCTCAGTGAAATAGATAACCTAATAAAATTATCACAAGCAACATCATGTAGAATAAAAACCATTATGTATTGAGAACTTTATTGAAATTCAAAATATATGAATTAATGTAATTATAATGTACCTAGAAGTTGGTTCTAGGACACCTACTCCAATATAATCCTATTTTAAATAGATACAACTACTAACAATCTTGATTATACTAACTCGTACATGATATTCATGATTCTACAGAGATAAGTCTTTAATCAAGGGTTCCTATATATTATATTCCTTATAAAGTATGATCACCATGACCTCACCCCTTTATTAAAAATTCCTCAATATTGATATTTTTAATGTATGTGATTTGTTTATTGATGCGAACTTGGTTGCATTGGGATTATTTCCACTACAGTATTATTAAAATACAATATGACAGATTCCTTAATACTAGAAACCACATAAAGCTCTTAGATGAAAGTTTATATCCACATCACTTCCATAGAATAATCATAAGACAATATATAGTTGTATTCCATTTTAGATTTAGTAGAAATTAACTTAATTGAACTCTTCCAAATCATAGATCCTCCGTTGAGAAGAAATATATATCAGGACTGTGACATCATTTCCTTATTATCTATATGAAAACTAGCATCTATAAATCCCCTGATGAATTGTTCATCATCTTCTCTATTTACTAGGAACATATCTTTATAATTCATCATATACGTATGAAAATCCTTAAAAGTAGACTACTGATTTTATCCAAGATAAATATTATATATTCCTACCATGATCAAGGCATAAGTAACATCAATACTAGAACATTAGATGGTATGCGTGATTGATCGAATGACGTATGAATATATTATATTACACATCCCCTAACTAAATTTTTTCATTAGATTATAAATTTTCCTATAGAGATATATTGTATAGGAAACTGAATTCATCCCCTTTCTGATTATCCCACACTTAATTAATCATTATATGTTTAATGTATGTACCTTAAATTATCTCATGTGGACTATTTGATCAATCATGAATAATATTGATCCTAATGATGTTGGATACTTTTTTTAACTACATCATATATAAGTAATTTTTATCTTGCAACTAAAAAACTATAAGGCAGATTTTTTATTTCAAATAAGTAATGTTCCAGCAATAAATACTTTTGAAAAAATGAGTTCACTCTAATTAAAACACTTGTAATCACATGGCTCACATTCATTCCTTGTGAAAATAAAATCATTTATGGATTCAAAAAAATGAATTTTCTATGACCTATATTCTTTCATCAATCCATAAATAGATTTTTGAAGCTTATGTAAATTATTGGAATTACATAGTTTCATGAACCCTACATGTATTTATATATATTCATCTTGCTAGGGTTTTTCATTAAGTTAATATTTTTTGATATACATATATGGGGTCTCATAGTCAACAAATTTTTTCCCTAGTATAATTATAATGGGTTTAAAAATTGAAACTGGTGAAACAGTATCATTATATTAAATTCCATGACTTTTTTAAACCCTTTATCGATAATTCATGCTTCATTAGTACTTACATTACATTCTATGTCTAGTTTGCTCTTGATTCCTCACTTATACTCAATGTGATTCACATCAACTATTGAATCATCAAAAACCTATATAGGGTTTTGATACTTCGAATTCATCATAGAATTCAGGGATTTATTCAATATTTCAGCTTCTAATATCTTTAAATCACCGTAATATGAATGAGGGTAATTATTTTCAACAATTAATGAGTCACAACATTTTATTACTATAAAACTATATCATTATTTTTCTTTAACATCCCTTATTATCCTACGTAGTACTTGTGTCTCAAGAAAAACCTCTTTTATGGGAACCTATGGTATATATTTCTATACCAACACTTTAATATTTTGAATGACGTAATCATTAATATAAATATTTCAAACATTATCTTTTTTAATGATGTTATACCAATCATGAAATATAATTTATCATATAACAATGAAATTCTTACCTAAGGGGTCATATATGCAATATCCTCTTGAATCCATGGAATATATTATAAAGATACAGTTTATACCATGTGGAGATTCTTTATTTCTAAAAATGGCCTAAAAAATTTCCTTACACAACCATAAATGTGTTAGTGACAACACGGTTTTCCTTCTAATCGAGAACATGAAAATAATTCCACCAATTGTATAATTTGGACGTTAATTTTGAGTGTATACCATAGTCTATAATACATACACCCAAAAAGTTATGTAAAGATATAAATGACTCAACATTGACCATAGTACATCTAGTAAGGTTTCATTTCTCCATTAACTATCACCATTCCAACGTGGTGAGTAAAGAGGCGTGAGTTTAGATAGAATCCAAAACTCTAATAAATAATCAATTAAGACTGAGTTAAGACACTCTATATCCTAATTCAATATAATATTTTTTTATTTTCATTCAATTTTTATTATTTACATCATTATTTAATTAATTGAATTTCTAAAATCATTAAAACATTTAAAACATTAAGTAGATATATCCATAACTAATTAAGTCATCATTAAATGTAATAAATTAGGAATAACCACATATATATATATATATATATATATTTTGGAAAATTTACTCATATATTAATGAATACCAATTCAAGAATATCTATATGCCTTTCACCTTGGACACCAAAACATGGATTATTCAATTTTTATTGTAAAAAAGTGATGCATATATCATATAGATTTAGTTAAAAATAAACTAAATATATATCTTGATTGATCTTTATTGATTTCTTCTTATTTACATGAACAAGGTGGTGATTCCACAACTGGGTACGATATGAGTCATCTAGTATTAATTTGATATCAATTTCTAATACATATTTTTTTATAATATAATAAATTAGGGCCATTATTTGAATGATTCATACCATAAAACAAGTTTTCCTTATAAAAGAAACATTTTTTTAATTATAAATTTTAAAATAAACCCATCTAAATCCAGGATGAATAAAAAATTGTATTTGGGAAACTTAGGGTACATAATAATAATATTTCAGAAAAAATATCAACATTGTTCGAAATGGAATGTGGTAGTTTTTATAGATAAGGAATTAGGTTTCTCTATGTTGGATGGTCGAATATATATCTCTCCCTTTTTAATATTCTAAAATTTACATGGCTAATGCATTTGGATGTAGATGTGAGAACCAAAAGAATAATCCAATACCCAATTTTTTGATACTAAAATACTATAATTGATAGCAGGAAACATCGGACATATATGGTGTTATCTAACCATTCCATTAAAAGAGAGAGTTCTTCTACACTAGACACATTTCCATGGGAAAAAGGAATATTAGTTTCTAACATGTATAATTCTTACTGATGGAATAACATAATATTAAATAAGCTACAACTTTCTATGAAATTTGATATAGTGAGAATGTTATCCTTATCTAACATATATTACAATGATATAGTTAAATTTTTTATGGATTTCCATTTCTATGATGAATAATCATATATTTTTTGTACTTTATCTAGAGTACAAAATTATATAACAATTATTTACTAATTTATTAATATCCTATTATTTTGATGAAACCCATTATACCACACCATTGTTTTTAAATATCTTTTTTGTGGATATTCTAGTGGAACAGATCAATATATCCCTTCTCATAACTTAAACATTGTAAAAAAAATATTTGTTATAATTTAGGTCGGTACATATTACCAACTATATGAACTTGCATCTTTTTGACCCATTTATTTGGATCCCAAATCCTAAAATCCTAGACCTAGATTTCATCAACACCATAATCTTAGTTATACTATGTCTGACTTGGGTAGTTATCCCTAGATGTCAACCAAGTTATGTCAACCTAAAAATTAAGACAAAATTCCCTGATAATTGAAAGTACCCGGAATTTTTTCAGTTAAGAACATTGATATGCGGCTTGATCATAAAATTTTAATTGGAAGGGTTTAAAGACGTAACATTTTAATTTTTGGGATTTCTATCTTTTATGTGTAAATATCACTTTTTGTGTTAGTAATTTTTTTAACATTAATTTGATATTTATTAGGTGGTTAACCATGCCTGGATTAAGTTTACATATTACCAAGTTTTATTTAAATTATATCTTTATTGTTTTCTAATTCATTTTTTAACTGATCATAATAAAACATCCCTAAAATAATAACCATTATAACTATGAAAATGAAATAATAATGTGTTGTGATTATGATCTTTTTCAATAGTTTTTATCTAATGATTGATAATACAACCCCTGACCCTAGGGTATAAACATCTACAACCATGTCCCCATTCAATTTTAATCCTTCCACTAGTGTTCCATGTATTCCCTAGGTTGATTTCACTATAGATCATTTTTTTGTATAGCCTCCTCTCACCTAGGAGATATAACCTTTACATACGATTTTACTCACACACAGGTGAGGGGAACAAAAATATTGGTTAAAGGGGTTTATATAAAGGAAACCATGGGAATGTAGTCCCTTAAATAATAAAACTAATATTATGACCCACAAACCATCATTCAAATTTAATTATAATAATATAAAAAATATATATATAGGTTATTATAATAACATGATCATCCACGCCCACAAACAATGACTATGAATTTAATAAAATAGAATTAATTTCATTCATTCTTAATTAAGGTAAAATTTTCTAGAATCAGTTAATTATATTCATTAATGAATTCATTCATTTATCTTAATTTCTCTCCAAATATTCCATGAAATTACAACTTGATATGATTTCAAACAAATTAATTTTATTTAAAATTAACTACCTAACAAGTATGTACTTGGAGGTAACACTGTGATTATCCATCCAAACTACTTAGTATGTAGTATGGTCATGTAATGTATATATATGTGGAATAAAAGATAAAAGATATGTTAAATAAATAAACTATATGTATTTTCAACAAATGACACACTAACACATGTTAATTTATGCATCATGTAATATTTTCAGTATGTGTAGAGTAGTCGATTTATAATGACTATATTCATTATATATATCTTAATATTTTATATAAATTAATAGTGAATTTAATATATATATATATATATATTAACTATCACATGAAATGTACTGTAAATAAATTAAACACTAAAACTTATTAATTAGGTTTGAATGTAATAAAAAAAAATTAATTTCAGCATAAATAGGTAGAGCACATGGAATGTATATGAAAATAACACTATGTGTATAACACTTCATTATTTTTTCATGTCACATTGATAGGGATTGGAAACGTATGCTAGCGAAAAAAACTTTGAGGTACATAGTGTGTTTGGGAATTAAAGATATTGTGAACACCAAGTTACATGGTTTTCAGCAACATGAATCTTGAAATAAATACATTACTCATTTTTACATTTGTGTTCCCCCCTCCCAAAAAAATAGGTGGAGTACAAAACATGTTAGCGAGTTATGTGGTTATTCATAAACAAACTATATATGATTATTTCTTGGTAATCATACAAGATTTATTAATACATGTCATGAAAATTTACTACACAATGACCATGATATCTCATTGTTTATCTTGGTAATTGTACACAAGTACAAAATGTATACCTATGAGATAAAAATATTGTACTCTTGTTCAATCTAGATAAATTTCTCAACATGTGTATATGGGATCTTTAGATGTTTATAATGTAAAATTAATCCATCTATTATAATTTGATCAAGAATAAAATAATAAAAGATATGTTCTCAAAATTTGGACTTAAAGAACAACTAAAATAGAAATTAATACAAAATAAATAAATTAATAAATCAATAAATGATCAATAAATAATTATAAATTGATATTTGAATTCATTTATGTCATGTAATGGTTCTGTGGAGTAATTAATGTGTTGAGTACCTTTCTCAAAAATGTATATTTTTTAACATATTTTGATTTATTCTTATAAATAGATTGATTGCTACACCATAATCTCTGAGATAGGGTCATCACGTATAATTTATATCAGATTAATATAAATATATAATTACCTCGGGATGGAATTCATTATTTTTTGAGTATTTTGTAAACCAATTTTAGGTGTGTTTTGATTACATAAAGATGATTCAAGGGTAAAATTTCTATTGTAGTGATTCACATGTGCATCATGAACCTTAGATCATTGATGAAGAAATATTTGGGTGATAGTGTGAAATATACTAATTCTTTCATCATTCATTGATGATCATTATTTGAATCACATCATGTTTAGAAGGATTCTTCTTTCTCTATATAGTGTAGAGATAGTGTATGAGGATATTCACTCAATGTTCTTGAGTGATTTCTAGAGGAAAATTTCTCTATGAATAGGTAGAATTATCATTAGAATTTTTGAAAAATCCTGGGCCCGGATGCTACTCAATAGTGCCCTGATCCCGATTGGATATAAGGCCACAAACTCATTTCCCCAAATTCAAGAGGATGACAACTAGAAGCTATGGAATATAAATAACCGCAAATTGAGAAAGTAGTGTAAAAATTAGTCCGAACACAAAATAATAGGACATGGACATATAAATTATACGATAAGGAATCCTGAATATTAAAGATGATGATACTCATCATGCTTCAAAAAAATCCAAAATAGGTACATAGATAATAAATACTCTTCATGTATAAAAAATAAAATAATGGCCAAAAATGTACTATCTCTGGATAGAATCACGAGCCTCAGCTCAGTCCCATTCTCCCCTACAACTAAGAATAGTACAGAGACAAGAATCAAAATATGATTGCTTTCCCCAATCCTTAATTACATCCATATGGTCTATTCAGGTTCCCAATGATGGAAAAAAGGGTGTGAGGTACAATCCTAGAAGCCTATCACTCAATGGTCTATAAAAAATCTAGGATGTGAAATATAATCTAATTAGAATGAATGAAAAACATGTAAGTAGTATGATAGTAAGGTACCCATGAAAGATATATATCAAATTAAGTGATACAATATATCTAGACATGGATCCATACAAAACAAGTGCAAGGATGAATTCACTAGGAAGAAGTAAAATAAAAGTAACCACCATAGCCACGTCCTACCTCCAAACAAAACATGTCATCCACAACCTTACTGTGTAACCATAAGATTCAAAATGAAAATATTACATCCATATAATCATAAATATCACATTTCCTACTATCATGCTATATAATCTGATGTCAGACCACATAGGAATGGATCCAAGGTACAAAAGACCAATGAATACTCATCGAGTTCTATGAGAATCTTAATAGAAACACATGAAGGGAATTGGTGGAGTCTAAGGATCATTTCAATAGTGCATGTTTGATGCATGTCCAGAAAGCTGGATCCAAAGGGTTGGAATACCCTTATAATCCTATGGAATCAATATCCAAGGAGAATATATGATGATAGATTTTTCAAATCTTACACATGATCCATGGGTGATGAGACCCTAGCATCTAAAATTAATTTATATTGTTGGTTTCCAACAAAGGTATTAACTTCAATTTCAATTTACATCCCATTTAATTCAAAAATTTACATTCAATTGAAACAATGAGTATACCTACTCATTCAGTAATTTACATTCATAAGAAACCAATGAGTATACCCACTGATATAATATTTCTATATAATCCATTTAATCATCTCCACAAAGAAGAATATGTCAAAAAAATATAAGAGAAGAAATATTCATCTAAAAACAAGAAATTAAATCCATTTCATTTTTTAACAGAATTCCTATAACTAGGAAATCAAGAAAAACTCCCCTTGGGTGGTTTGACAAATGTAAAATGAAATGGGAAAACCCCAAGGGTGTACATGTTTGTCACAAAAACCTTTAACTATGATCATAGAAACTAAATTTTATCGCTAAGAAGTTCCATTTCAACTAATTCAATTGTTCAACTCGATTTTTTTGTCGTACCAGAATTCCTGGTGGGTAGAACAATGTCCTGTAGATCTATAAATAACCATACAAAATAGGAAAATATATACCACCTATCATAGGTTGGTATTATAGTTCTCATCAAGTATCAGCTTCTAATTTAGATCAGATCAAATAAAAAATAATTAATGAATAATGAACCTGAAAATAGGGAAAATTAGGTTACACCTAAATAGATGAGTTGATACAATGTAGAATAAAGAACAACTAATAGTGATTTGACTACTCATAGATGTGCATCCAATGAGACCGAAAATGATCAATTCCAATATCAAATGGAGGAATGGGATCCATATCTACCCAAGTGATTAAAGGAGCTCTCCCAATAAATTATTGTACAATGTAAGAGAATAAGGAAAAAATTAGGTTGAGATAATATTTTAATTTGGGAAAATTTTAAATTTCACTACAATCGATGGGTCACATGTTTTGGTTTCCTCGTTGCACAAACTATTTTCCAACCACAAGCCCTCTAAAATATGAAGGGGAACATCGCATGGTTAGTATGCATGGTTAGACTAACCATGTGAAAACTGTGTGAAACTCCTCAGTCAAAATCACTAAACTTCTTTCATGACTGTTCACCCCAAATTACAGTGTTTGTCAAACCATGACACCTATTGAAATCCACTTTCCAACATTTCACGGTTATAAGTAACAAAGAGGCTTAATCCATATATTTTCCACTAACCATGTAAATAGCCTATTTCACTACAGAAGTTGGGTTATGGGCTACGAACAAGACCCATACACCTATGATACACCCATGATCTCAAATGGTATTCATATCAAGACATAATTAAAAATCTAAACCAAAAACAAAAATGTATTTACCTCATATTAAAATATGGGTTCTTACAGTCTTCCCCTTTAAAAAAATTTGTCCCCAAATTTTCATCTCATGGGTGGTCAAGATTTTTATGAGAATAACATTGTCCACTATGAACATATGCTGACCTACTACTCACAAGCCTAATCCTATAAATTGTCATAGATTCATAGAACCAGTACTAGAGGAACTGGCCGTCCATAGAGAACCTTCATGCTATTGTAAAAAATACAAATCCAGTGATCCTCAAAGACATATCTACTTATAACTCAAACTCATGTGGATGAAAATAATAATATGGGTCTGAATAATAACAAAAAAATCTGAGATATATAGAAGATGTCATTCATGGATCAGTACCTATGATGTAATTATAACCAACAGGCTTCCAGACCAACTCTTTCCAGAATCTTGAATATCCCGACATATTGAGGAAAAATAATACCATGTCTCATGATATGTCTGTGTCCAATCCTCCATGAAACAAGTAGAAATACCTGATCCTTGACCATGAAATATATAGGTTATCTTTGGCGATTGACATATGATTTCTGTCAAGATTATAAAGTATCCATATGCTTCTAAATCAACTACACCTGCAAAAATATCTCGTACATGATATGTGGCCCCAGTGAGGGTGCCTCAATTTCCTATAAATATCCTTGGGGTGACTGGCATGTCCTATCATAAAAAATCGTCCGAAGTTTCTATTTCTACAGTCACTTGATAACTAATATTATAGTAGAAATAAACATATGGTATATTCCTCTCTAAAGAGCCCCAAAAATCATGGGCAGATTATTAAATCATATACTCTTGCACCTTTATTGTATACTCTAACTAGATATCATTCTAAGGGTGCTATATTTTTCTTAAAGTCACCTATGTACTCAGTCCCCCCTACAAGATCTTTAAGAAATGAGATGTAAATCAAACATACCTATCTAAAATTATAGTGCATGGGACCCCATATAGTCATATTATCTCATAGATATACACCCTCATAATCCCATGAAAACTGAAGGACTCTTTGATTCATAGGAAATGAGATACCTTTGGGAGCCTGTCAAGAACAACCCAAACATAATCATTACAATGAGATGACCTCAGAAAACTAGTCACTAAATACATTATGACATCATCCCATTCCCACTCAAGAATAGTTAAATTCTGTATAGGTAAATCTATTCATTGATGTTCCACCTTCACCTAAAGACAGGTGGAACACTTCATAAAAAAACCGTCTACCTTTATTTTCATAAATGGCCACCAATAATGACATCGAAAGTCATAATACATCTTGGAAATTATAGGATTCAATGCCCAAAATGTTGTGTAAAACTCTCATATAACCTCCTCACATATATCTACTGGATCCCTCACATGACCATTGATATGAAAAACCTCATCCTTTTATATGGTCCAAATAAAAGTTGGATCTTCTACTCCCACACCCTCCCGTAGAATTTGGACCTTAGAATCTGATAGCTACCTTGTCCTCACTCTATCCAATAGGGTAAAGATAACAACTAAGGATGAAATATGTTTCTTACAATGACTATAATGAACCTACAAGGAAATATTATAGAAAAAATCCTTAATCTTACATTCCCTATCTCCTTATTGAAATGCATGTATCGAAGTCATCATGCTCAATTCATCACCCACTGAAATTCCCTTCCCATGAATGTAGGCAAGGTGAATGTCAATGGACAGAAAGTATTAAATGATCCCTCACTGCCATGGATTTAGATCATAGTATGTAAATATTTAACTGGGGATTTTTTGGTGTGTGTATACTACAAAACACTCCCCACTAAATAATGTATCCAATAATTCGAAGTATGAATGACTAAAACAAACTCAATATCATGCATCGGGTAATTCCTCTCATGTGGCCTTAACTATTGAGACTCATGCACAATGACTATATCACCCAACATTTTCAATTACCCAATATTTTTGCCTAATGCATCTCAATGCACGTTGTATCTCCTTCCCTTCTATAGAAGTATCAGGACCTGTGCTAAATTCAATCTCTATTTCAGCTACTGAAAGTTTGTCTCATAGAAATTAGACAATAAAAACATTACACCCTTCTTAGTAAATATCATTAATAGTGATTCTAAGTGTGAAATTTCTTATATGAAATTATTATAATATCCAAACATCCACAAGAAACTCTATATGTCAACGATGTTCTTCGACTACTCCTAGGAAACTACTACTCTTAATTTCTCTGGGTATAATAATACCTATTTCATTGGAATAATATGACCCAGAAAGTGAATATGATATATCCAGAAGTGAAACATTGTGAGAATAGAATATAACTGATTCTTAAACAATCTAATGATGTTTGGAATGGTTGTGTTTATTATGAGAACAGACCAATATATCATCCGAAAAAACATCCACAAACTAATCATGATAAGGATGGAATATTATGGTCATCAATTCCATGAAAACTGCTAACATATTTATGAGACTAAACGAAATTACCAGATACTGTTATGGATGATACCTGCAATGAAATATTGTATGAGGTATGTCTGTAGGTTGAACACATACTTAGTGATATCCAAAACTCAAATAATTTTTTTATAACACTTGATCTCTACAATATTGATCAAACAAACCATCTATCCATGGTAGAGGATACCATTTTTAAACATTAGTTGGTTCAATTTCTAGTAATCCACACATAGTCTATGCGTACAATTTTCTTCTTCTCAAAAATGAATTAAAAAACCAACAATGACATACTAGGTCAAAATACTACACTATTTTGCTTTGCACCCCAAGATTCACATATGTTTCACTCAGAAATTATTTCTTGATTATAAATTTCAGTAATAGTGGTGAGTCTGACCAAATTTACCAAGGATCAAAAGGCATGTTAGAATCATTCCTTAAATATTCTCAACCTCAATAACTCATCGGAAATGAATGAAAATTTATAGGGTCGAAGCTCTATAAATCACATCGAGTACTCTTTAATAGCCATCATGAATTGCTCTAGACCTAGGAACTTAATATACCTCTCTACTATCCGAGTCTCAGGGAAAATGTAGTCATAAAATACTATCTATAAATCCTATCAAAACATATCATGTAGTGCATCAATCATGTTTAGAAATTCCACTACCACAAAATAGGACTTTAACAGTACTAAAAATGGCCGTTATCAATGCTATAGAAAACACTGACTATTGGAGAGATATTAAAAGCTATTATATTTTATCAGTGATTATAGAAGAACCATTAAATTAAACTTTTATACATTATTATTATGCTCTAATAATGGGTCATACTATAGTGTGTTGTAACAGCACTCTACATCACCAGTGTAGTGAGATGTAACATCCAACCATATCACCAAAAACTACACAAAATCTACAAAATCAAGTAAAAATATAGAATTTAAAAGAAATAAAATTTACAACTCAAATACAAAATACAATATATTATATTAATTTCAAATATTGGATTATAAAATTACATAAATAAAATTTATTACATACATTATGAAATAGTAGTATTCATTTTTCTTTTAATCATAACTCCAGCTCAAGTAAAAAAATTAACCTCTATAAGAAAAAAATTATTATGTTAATAATAAATTAAAGAAATAAATTAAAAAATAGTTAATTATAAACGAAACATTGAGTCATTAAAGGAACTCGGTGTATCAGATTGAGTTGTGGTTGATTCTTTCAATTCATACAATTTCTTGTTCATCTTCAAGGATTAACTTTGTTAAAATTAACTAAATAATTTTATGATAAAAATGATAATGGATTTAATTAATTAATGGATGCTATAATAATGAGAAATAAATCAAGTATAGTTTTCTCAATTTTGGAGACATGATGCATATTTTGAACTAAAATGATACTTACATATCCAAATGACACAGTTAGATTCATACCAGTCACCCCATGCAGCAGATTGAGGTACAAGTTATTCTTTCACATCTTAAATGACTTACGAATCATTTTTAAACTTTATCAAAACAATATGAATGTGTTTTCTTGGTTTTTATAATGTATATTTTCTTTTTTACTAAAATGTCTTTTTAAACTGGAAATGCACACATTGGATCATACAACTCACATCATGTGTCAGTTTGATGTGATACATATTCTTACACATCACCAAAGTATTATGAATTTTGTTACTAAATTATCATGTCAATCTGAGTTTAGTTTTATTGGTTTTTAGTGAGTGACACTTTTTAAACTAAAATGTTGATTTTGAACTGATATTGAACACATTGAGATATATTAGAAATATATTGTATAAGATTGAGGTGAGGATGATTCCTACACATAAAACATGACTTATGGATCTTTTTCTAAAAGTATGAAAATAATCTTAATGTGTTTTATTAATTTTGTGTATGTCAGTTTTAAATTTACTAAAATTGACCTCAATTTAAATATAAGAACACACATGATTTAATATTGGTCACACTGTGTGTTAGAATGAGGTTTTTGTAATTATTAAATGTCATAAATGTATTATGTATTATTTTAATAAAAATATTAATAGAATATGAATTCATTTTCTTATTTTTGAGTACATCACTTGTGTTTTGAGCATGTTTGATCATTTTTTAGCATGTGGTATTTTTTAAATTGAATTGTTGATTTTAAAATGACAACAGACACATTGAGTCATACCAGGCACATCGTATATCAGATTGAGGAGAAACTAATTTCTATATGTCCCAAAAGACATGTAATTCATTTTACCTATTGTATCAAATAAATAAGAATGCATATTTATATTTCTTTAGTGTAGTTTTCCTTTTTATTAAAATTGATGTAAATTTAATAAAAGTAGACACACATGGATCCAAACCGGTCACACCGTGTATCAGATTGAGGTGCGATAGATTCATACAATTTTAAAATGACCTATAGATCATTTTTTTGAAAGTATAAAAACAATATAAATTTTTTTCCCTAGTTTTGAGAAGGCCATTTTTTCTTTTAACTAAAATTGATGTGTATTTTAAATAAAAAGATGTACTTTGAGTAATATCAGTCACCCCAAGAATTAGATTGAGGTGAGGGTAATTTATAAATGTCCCAAATAAATAATGGGAAATTAAAAAAAGTATCAAAACAATACTAATGTGTTTACATTGTTTTTACTATGTATCTTTTTTTACTAAAATTTCATTTTAACTAAGAAGCAGGAACATTGGCTCATACTGATCACATAATGAATAATTTTATTATGAGACAATTTCTGAAACATCAAAAATGACTGAATAATCAATTTCATAAATTTTCAACAAAATCTGAGTGTGTTTTCTTAGTTTTTATTGAGTGAAATTTTTTGAATTAAATTTTCTATTTTAAACTAATAACAGACACATCATGTCATACCAGGTACATCAGGTATCAGATTGAGGTGCAGATAATTCATACACATAAAAAATGGGTTATAGATCATTTCCCTAAATTATAGTAACAATATTTATTTTTTTCTCAGTTTTGAGTAGGTCAGTTGTCCTTTTTACTAAATTTGATGTCATTTTTAAATAAAAATACGCACTTAGAGTCATACCAATGACACCATGCATCGGATTGAGGATCGAATGATTCCTATACATATAAAATTAAATATGGATTTATTTAAAAAATTATCAAAAACAATATAAGTGTATTTTCAATGATTATAGTACATCAATTTTTTTTACTAAAATGTCATTTTACACAGAAATCATGCACTTTGACCAGTACCAATCACATCATGTATCCATCTAATATGAAACTAATTTCGACCCATATAAGATGAATTAATAATTGATTCCCTAAATTATCTAAAAAAATCGAACCGTGTATGATTTTTTTCAGTGAGTATTATTTTTTGAACTAAATTGTCACTTTTAGACTGATAATGAACACATTGAGTCATAACGGTGACACCACACGGCCAATGGAGATGAAGCTAATTTCTAAAAATTCCAAATGAATTAGGAATTTTTCCTAAATTATCCAAATAATTAGAATAATTCTTCTCAGTTTTCACTATGTAAAATGTCATTTTTACTAAAATTAATGTCAATTTTAAATGAAAAGAAGCACTTTTAGTCATACCGGTAACACCATATGTCAGATTGAGGTATGGTTGAATCCAACATTTCCAAAACTCTCAAAAACCATGAAATACCAGTGTAACCACGTTTCTATTTTTTTTCAATTCCCAACATCGAAAAATTCATATTAACTAAATTTTATCAAATGAAAAACCATTCTAATTAGTGATAGTTTGATGAGAAGATGAATCTCATGTGCCCATTATATCATGATAATTCACTAAAATTGGCACATGATTTTCCTCTACTCTTTTGGATTTCAACAATGATAATGGTTTTTCACCTAACAACATCGAATCAATATGCAGTGTTGGTAGTTTGAAAAATAAAGGAAATGAAAATAGAAAATGTGGTTACATTGGCTGAAAGAATCATTTTATCTCTTTTATGGATTTTTTTAGATATTTGAATGAAAAATATGACTTCTCAAAAGATCTATGAAAAAACTAAATATGTATTAGATACTAATTATAAGGAAATTAACATACAATTGGTATATAAAATGATGAAATAATTAATTAAATAAGTAGTATGAATTCACCTTTTCCTGATGGTTATATACAATCTTGATTCATTTCCTTTTCGTTATTATCTATATTGTAGGATTGAAGTCCAATCACCCATGATCATGAGTAGCTTCGAACAAACCACCCCATCTCAAAAAAAAGAATCAACTGGTACAAGAAATAATTATTATACTAGTAAAACTAAATATAAATAAATTAATCATAACTATGAAAAAAACATTAATTTTATGGATATTTATTTTACTGTGAATAAATTATTGACCACAGGGATATGTCGATAGTAAATAAATATTGATGATAAAAATTCGTAAATAGATCTCGCCATACGATCAATCAACGAGTGAGGAGGACGAGGGGAAAAAAGATACATTATATTGAAGCTTTAAATCGTTTGAGATAAAGTAAATATATCTTACTGGGTTCATATAATATTAATTTTCTAGAATAATTAAATAAATACACAAAATATACTCATTATCAATGGTGAAAGTTATAGATAATTCTAATAAATGAAACTCAAAATTTAATTTTTTTCAAATAATTTCAATATACTTTGAAGAAAATGGGTAATTCAATTTAATAAAATAATTAATTCATTATGGTACATGTTATCCTCTAAATTCATCCAAAGGTTAAAGTTATAGAAAATTTACATCCACCTCATATCATCTTACAAACAATTATCATTTAGTTTGTTTTTTGGCACTCATCCTCCATATCTTGTGGACATAAACCTATGTTTATTGAAATAATCAATGAAGTAATCATCCATTTGATATGTAATACTTATTGTAGTACAACTAATATAAAAGATATGGGGTTTTTATTCCCAGGAAAAAATTTATAATTATAACTATTTAAGAGATGAAACTAGTGGGGATGACATTTGTACTCCATTTTACTCTCTAAAATAGGTAATGTCTCCCAATTGTAAGGATTAAAGGGGAGATAATTAGAGATTACTAATGGTCGAACCAAAAGGAAATGTCAGAGAACGATCTTTTTTTAGATAGATTACTGCAAAAATACATAGTGTTTATTAGATGTGTGATTAAATGACTGATGTTATTTTTAATAATTATTAATTAGTGGTTTATCATTTCAATGATGGATATATTTTATCAGCTGCAAGAAATAGAAGAAATGATTAAATCCATGAATATAATTTCATTTGTTATTGTAATGTTTTGTTGAAAACTCTATGTTGCAAGACTCTATAAAAACCATCATTTTTTCCCAAGTAGAACTGAAATCATTTTGGGAGGCTGATAAGGATGATAATTGGATCAAATCTATACCTGAAGATCTTGATCTGAAGAAGAACAATGTGACATGATAAATTATTCCAAGGATGGAATATAGAAATTTTATTAGAACCAAGGGGGTGTTCAGTAATAAATTCAATGACTATGTAGAAGTGTCTCAAAATAAATAAATGATATTGTGTAAGGGGAATCCTAGATAAAATAAATTTATATTTATGATTAATTTACTCCAATATCCTCATTGGGAACTATTTTTTGGATATTTCATTAAAAATGTAGTTTAATGTATACCCAATGGATGCCAAATATATGTTCTTTAATGGAGTTATTAAGTGGGGATACATTGAAAAATCAGATAGGATTATTGTGGATGAAAATGAGAGAATGGTTTTCTAATTAAAGAATTATTTGTATAAAATAATGAAATCAGTGAGGACCTAGTATTTAAGGTAGGATCAATACCTAAGATATCTTGTTTTTTTTCGAATTAGATATGATCATACCCTATACATCAATAAGGTGAATAAACAAAGAATTTTGGAACTCATATATGTCAAAGACATAACATTTAAGGATTGGAAAAATTAGAATTATGTTTTTGTAGATCATAGGAGGTACGATATTGAGATTTCTATGGTTGGTGAAATATTTTTCATCAATTATAGGGAAATGAAGCAAATCATATCACATTTATTTCTCAATCAAAAAATGAAAAATAGGTTCCCTACCAATTTTCAATGGAATATTCCAAACCAATAACAATACTAACCACTGTATTGATGAATTTTTCAAAATTTGACTACAACATAAATGTAGATGTCAAAGGATATAGGAATTGGGAGCCAATTGTACTGACAATAACATGAACCAACATTGGGTTTTATATATTACAAGTCACACAGAACCAATGTTATCCCAAGGATATTCACATGCTATAGGGGAAGAAGATACTATAGTATATCTAAAAAACAGTGAATCATTGGATGTTTTAATATAATATAGTTCAACTGGACTTGTTGGGATACAAAGATGTGGGATAAGAAGGATTAATATATTATTGAGGGAATATAGAAATATAAAAAACAAAGAGTTCACTCAAGACTTTATTTTGTTCAAACCATGAATCTCTAGAGCCTTATATTCGAGCTTTTTAATAATTGGAACCTTGATTCTGGCCTAGAACCAATATTTGTTTAGACAACGAGGAGCACCGACATCAGGTCACTTCGGTGGAGAGCATCAAGTTTTTTGAACTACTTCACAATGATTAGGGTTCTTAAAATAGATTTTGGTGCTTTTATCAGTATTTCCAAAAAATTTCTCGTGAAGATACCTTTTATCAGATCTATGTTAATAATCACTGATAAAATGAATCTTTATCTGCAGTTTTTTGGAACTGATAAATCTCTATTTTTATCAGTTGCAAAAAACTGGTGATAAATACTTATAATACATTTAAAACAATTACTTTTTAAAAAAAATATAATTATAATACTTATAATTACAATTTTTATAAAATAATAATATTATAATTCTTTGAATATATAATTATTTATTTATAATTGTGAAAATAATTTTATAAAAATTAAAATTTATATCATTATATATATATATATATAATTATATGTAGAGAGTAAATATAATCATTTTTTAAATAACTTTATTATAATTTTATATTTATTTATTTAAAATTATATAAATAATTTTCAAACAAATATTTTGTTTTTATTTATAATGTTAAATTTATATAAATATTAAATAAAAATTTGTTAATATATTTAAATATAAATATTTTTTTCAAATGTGTTTTAAAATTACTAATGAATATTTATTCTTAAGTGAAATTGGATGATAGAGCTGGTAATCTCCACCGTGCATGACTTTTCAGATTTGGTGGATTGAGAGGGTATGACTTAGACATCAGTATCGGGCTCGTGCATTCTTGCACGAGACAGTTTTCTGAACAGCCATGCTTTGGTGGAGTCGTGCCTTAATGTTGTTGATGATGGGTTGACGTACTTCTTCATAGTTTTTTTGGGTTGCAACCTCATATTTTCTCAAACTTTGTTAATGTCATGAGGCCTTTTAAGTCTTGGTTTCCACGCCTTTACCCGTAAAATAGGGCTTATCCAAAATCAATAAACATTTCATCCTTCGAGCGATTGAGTCAATATTAAATGCATGCATGATAAAAATGAGTAAAATTGAATAACTATAAATGGGTAATATATTGAAAATTTAGATAATTTTAATTAGTATAAATCATAAAAAATGGATATGTATTGAAATAAAGATGAATAATAATTAAAAATATTAATACATAGTAAATAAATATATATCAAATAAATAATATAAATTGATTAAATTCCCAGAAAATATTTTTATGTGAGAATATTCATATAAAAATGTATTAATTACATATATGTGAAATAAATATAATATATTTGATCAATGAAAAATTAAAATATTAAAAAATATTTAATTATCTCCATTACTCGATGCAACTAGTCAGCATTTTTAATTCATATAATTTTTTAATCATAAACCATTATTCACTTAATATATTACTATTTAATGAAAAGCATAAATAATATTTTGTATTATATAAATAATTATTATATAAATTCATATATATATATATATATATATATATATATTTAACATATACAATTTATTAAAATTATCAATAATTATTTATTTACTAAAAATTTTATTATATTTCTCAATTTTATTATATTTAATTTTTATTTGTTTTATTTTTTACTTTACATATATCTTTATATTTAGTATATAATATTAAATATTCACATATATTATAACCAATTTATTAATATTTATCAAAAATTATTTAATTAGTAAAAATTTTAATAATATTTTAATCAAATCAACTTTTTATTTATTTCATTTTTTAATTGTATTAACACTTTTGATGATGCTAAAAATTTAGGGATAAAGGATTCCTTTATGGGCGTTAAAAATAAAGAACTAAAAAATTTCATTCTATATCGATGCTAAACATAAAACACTGATAAAGGAAAACCTTTATCAGTACTAAAAAATATACTGATAAAGGGTACCTTTTATCAGAACTAGAAAAAAAGTGCAGATAAAAGTTACCCTTTATCATTTACTATTTTAGCACTGATAAATTCTACCACTATCCTCATTTTTTAGCAATGATAAAGTTCATCACTATTAAAGAACTATTTTGTAGTAGTGATCTGACTAAATATTTGATGTTCACTGAAGCATGTAAGTCACGGTCTTTAATAATCTATCAATAGGTGCCTCCAGATTCATAAAGATTGATAGCATTGTCTCAAGCCCCATCTCAGTAGCCTGTGAACTACCGTCCCCAAAAAACGTGGGAGGATACTACTACTGGAACACATGCTCCTGCTCATCCATAAATGAGGATGACTATGGTGAACCCTTAAAATATTTTTATTAATAAATAAACCCCCTTTATGGAACTATACCTTAGAACCTGTGTCTAGAAAAATATCCAGTTATGCAGATGGAACAAAAGTAGGATCCACCGGTAGCCAATGGCCCACCACCTTCAAAGCACAGTTTTTTCCTCCCTCCATGTTTATGAATGGAGGCCTTTATGGTGGCATGACTATATAATTATAAACAAAATTCTCATAATGATTTGATATCAATGTTTTCAGATGAAAAACATTAGAAAATGTCAAAACTATCATATAAATAGGTTATATCACACATCCTTCTCTTAAATCCTAGTCTGTAAAAAATAGTAAAAAAAGTAATGAGAGACACTACCTACTACCCACTCAAATTTCGAGTCGAGTACATATTATCTATTTAATATTTCAATTTATATTTTAATTTCATATTCATTTAATATTTTATTTTTAATTGTTGAACCACATTTTTTTCCAAATTATAATCTACAAGGGGCCATTCACATCATGAATTGAAATATGTTGTCCACCAAATCTTCATCATAACATATTATAATCCATTCAATTCTTGGTTTATGACTCAACCTACAACAATTTGGTGTTTTGGGTTTCAATTGTGACCTAATTAGGAAAAAAAATCTTACTTTATGGAAGGCACTCTATATAACAACTATGTTTTCCAATCCACCACACAAAATTATACCACAATATTAGGTATATCTATCATGACAGCAATAACAACATCATGAATGCAGGTAATGTATACTATATGGAAGGCAATAATGCATGGCATGTGATTCCTATAATGTTCCTAAAATGATTCAATACCTTCATTAACCTCATCTCAATGGGTTGTGAGAAAATATAACACATATTCATATAAATAATAACATCACAATTAAAAATCATCACCCAATGGTGGAATCAAATAAACAATAATAATCAAAATCTAGATAATTTCAATTTACATTCAACAAAATTTGGATTTTCCCCTATGTGGGCTATCTATGGCCAAGAACATCTCATTAAAAAATTCATGTACCTTCCTATCCCTATCTATGGTCATTAAATAATAAACTATATTTTTTTTTCTAATGACACTTTTTAACATCCTAGACCCAGATGCCACTCAACAGTGCCCTAAGCTCGGTTCGATACATGCCTCTTGCACATATCCCCCAAATAAAGTGGATGGTTGGAAGAAACGAGGACCTATGGTTTCTGTGTGGAGACTATTACCTCTTACCATAGTGTAACATAATAGAATATCAATAGTAGTTAAAGGTAGAAGTAGTGTAACAATCAGACAAAAGATAAGGAAATAGGAAAAGAATATACAAACTCTGCAAGAAGGAATATCATATAAAAAAGATGATGATACAAACCATGATTCTACATAGCAACCAAAATAGGTATGTTGAAATACAATTCAATATATGTTTCAATATTCCATAAAAAACCAAAAATGTACCATCTCCATTTAGCATCAATAGTCTCAGCTCGATCTCATGCTCCCCAACTTCCAGGAATGGAATAAAATAAATATTCAAATAAAAATCTCTTTCTTATTGATTCCTACATGTGTCCTTGTAGTCCATTCAGGTACTAAATGGTGTAATGCATAAGGTGTGAGATACAATCTTAGTACGTTGTCGACAAAAGATCTATAACAATCCAAGAAACGCTATATAAGCTAAATAGTGTGTAAGTAATGTAGGTAAATAGTATGAGGGTAAGGTATGCATGGAATATATATAATAAAAAAGTGAAACTATATATCCATACATGGATCCCTATAGAGAAGGTGTCAGACTCCTATCATAAGGAAGTTGTAATAAAAAATTAACCACTACAGCCTCAACGTACATCTAGACATAGCATGTCTACCATGACCTTGTCATGTAGTGATAAGAGTCATAACAACCATGACAGAGCTGTATAATCACACATATCACATTACCCATGGCTATTTCATATATTTTTATGTTAAATATCTTCAGGTAGGATCCATGCTATATAAGACCAAGGCATCCTCATTGAGTTTAAAGATCATCTTGATGGAATGTTTGCAATATCACTGGTGGAGTTGAAGGATCATCTTAATAGAGCGTGTCCATTGTGAGTCCACTAATATAGATCCAAGGGGTAAGAACACCATTGGAATTAAGAAAAAAAAGTGATCAAAGTATCATATAGGTCCATGATATCTTCTACTATAACAAAATATCCCTAGGTGAAGCGACCATGGAATCTAAATGGAATCAAGACCCTTTGTATACAAACCAAGGAATCCACTACCGGTTCAATTCACATCCCATTACATTAAACAATTCACAATACATACAAAAAATGATTATACACACTCATTAAACTATATATATTCCCAAGTAACCAATGAGAATACCCACTCATACAATATTTTCATATAATCTATTTAATCAACTCAACAAGGAATAACATGTCAACACATGGTAAAGGAGTAATATTCATCTCCAAACAAGTTAAATACAATTCATTTATTACTAGGCCTCCTCAAACTAGGACATCATGAAGAACACCCATTTATTAGTCTAAAAAGTGTGAATGGAAAAGGTAACACCCATGGGTGGCCTTGGTTAGGGAAATAACTTCCTTATAATCTCAAAGAAACTAAATGAAATCCCTAACAAGTTCCATTTAATTTTATTCAATTTTTTGACTCAATTTCGAGGTCGTGTTGGAATGTTCAGTGGGAACCTCAAAGGAATATATCTCTATAAAGAACAAACCAAATGTGAAAATTATACACCACCTACCATTGGTAAGTAGTAGAGTTCTCTTCGGGTATCTGGTTCTTATTTAACTCAGATCAGAAGAAAAATGAACAATGGATGAGAACCTAAAATATGAAAACATAGATTTCATGTAAAAAATATTTATGATACCCAGAATAATGAATAATAGATAAAAATGAATGGATTACACACTAATTTGGATCCAACGAGACCATAACTAGTTGTTTCTGAGATCATATATAAGAACGAGACCAAAATCTACCCAAAGGCTTAAAGGATCTCTCCAAAGTGGTTATTGTACAATGTAGGATAAGAAGAAATAAATTGTGTTAAAATAATATATTTATTAGGAGGAAATGCAAATTTCACAAAAAAAACATTAATTCTCCTAGTTTTTCCCCATGGTTGGCCAAACCATTTGACAACCATGTGCCCTTTGATATAGGAAGGGGAACATCACACAATTAGTCTACATGATTTTACTAACCATTCAAAGACCATGAAAAACTCTTCTGTCAAAAAATCTATAGTTTTTCATATCCGTGCACCAAAAATCACTCTTTTTGTCTAACTATATGGATTTTATGACTACACTATCCATCCTCACATGGTAGGATTTAACTATAGGCCTTTACCTGAATGGTTTATGCTAAATGTTTATTAGGTTTGTTTCACGTGAAATGTTGGCTTCTGGGTTATGAATAATCCTTGAACACATGTGATACACCAATGAACTCATATGGTATTCACACTTGACCGTAATTATGGATTTAAACCAATAAAAGACTTATACTTTATTCAAAAATCTGGTTTCTTACCCTTTCATTGTGAACAACGCTGTTTGGGTTTGGGAATGTCGTAATTAGGTTTAAATTGATGTATGGTTATGGAACAAATAATTACACATGAACACTTATCATTATATTAATCATCAATCATACCTATAAATAAATAATATTATTATTATTTACATGGCAGGCTATAGACCCTAGGATAAATAAACTAACATTTATTCTAATAATATTCAATATATTATTTATAATCCCACTATTAATGTAGGTATTACAATCCTCCTAAATATTTAACTAATATTAAATATTGAAAATATATTTAAGCATATATATATAAATACACTATTTTGTGGTAACTAAATAAATGTTATATTCACTAATGTACTGAACTAATATTTATTAAATATTCAACTCACATTAGTGACTAAATATTTCGTAATAATCTAACAATGATAAATTATTAAAAAAATGTATGTGAATATCATTTCTTCTTCAAGTAAAATTATTATAAAATATAAATATGTTTTGGGATACACTTATTTTTCATCCCTCTGGGACACTTTCTCAGCAGCATTAGTCATAACCGCCAAATGAAAAAGGTTTGTATCTTGTACCATACCAAGGAATAAGTAGAGAAAGATATTAATATTTAAATAACATACAAAATATTATGACTTTAAACTATATAATATAATCTCTTTATTTTGATATCTTAAATCAATATGATTTCATACTGATGTCATCAACCTATGTTCTTGATGTATTTTTATTTTACTCTCCATAATATAACTTTTCAACCAAATTCCATGGCCATAAAATTAATCATGTAGTTTCATTTCCACCAAAAGGCCTTTCATGTCAACATGTGTTTAAGAACAGAAGGGAAACACCCTTTATCGCATTATTTATTATTGCAATGTCACTTGGGATGCACCAAATGTATCCTATATTTTCACGATCATATTTCATCCAATTTTTTTTCAATGCATTAAAGTGAATGAATCATGATATGAATTAATAATATAATAAATTATAAGAAAAAATACACATATTTATAGACATTAATATCAAATAGAACATATAAAGTAGGATTTTTATTGTTGATTCAAGTTCTCATACAATCCTTTATTGAGATTACCAAGGATTAAATTTGTGAGAATAAGTCTCAATGTAGCGTGATACCTCTATTTTTTATATCTTGTATCTTTTTTATCTCATAAAATTACATAATCTTACTACCAAACATATGTTTCAGAATACTTCCATTTCATTTATAGGTTCTCATCATAGTGGGGAACTTTTATGACCTTTTTTTATATCCACCCTTAATAAATTATCATAATTAATGTCACACATAAGACCATTCATTATGTTATAATAACATTATTAACATTCAAAAATTGTAAATACAGGTACTCGTAATGAACATAGGAGTTTTTTTACAAAACAAATTCCAATAGTTCATCTGGACAATGAAAAACACTATCCTCAAAATATTTATCCAACACATTTTCATTTTTGAATAATGATAATGTGTTCCCCTTATAATCAGTATTCCATTATCTTTCACTTTTAAAAGTGTAATTCTATTTAAAAACCCATGTGTATTCCCTATGTTTTATCCTTTTGTTTTGTGAACAATGTTATGTATTAGTTTTCAATCATTATTTATAATGTTATGACATTGATATTATATTGAAATATAGAATGAAATAGTGTTTCTATAGAGTAGTAGTATATATCCCTCATATTATGACAATTTGATGTGTTCAAAAAAGATTATTGAATATTTACATTTTTTTAAACATAGTCTGTTTTTAATGGAAACTGTTCTTGTAATATTGGTGAAAATTTATTTCATAGTGATATGGTTACTAGTTTATATGGTTTTATAAAAAAAATGTTAAATCTAAAATATTAAAATAAAATTTTAGAGTTTTTGTTAATAAATAATTTAATGAATGGTTTATGAAGTTAATAAACTAATGTTTTTTGTTTCCTATAATTGTTTTAATAAATGGGACTCAAGGAAGAATTTTCATATTTTTAAATTTTATGTTTTGATTGAGTACCTTTGAAGCATACTCTAATAGATTTGAATTTTGAAGGGTTTCTGGGCCACTGTCAAATATACGTTTAGAATTTTTTTCGGGAGTATATTTATAGTGTTTACTTGAGTTATAGTGTATTAATATGCTAATTTTTGTATTGTTAAACTGAATCCCTTTTAAATTGATACATATTATTTAAAACATTCTTTAGTATTAGTTATGAGATGATGAGTTTCTTATTCTATTTGATATTATTCCATGGTAATTTTAAATTTTTATTGAAGACTTGTGAGAGAATATTGGGAATTCGAATTAATATTTCAAACATAAATAAGTATTATTTTAATGTGTCATTAATTATGATTCATGTCTAGAATATTTTAAGTATGTTTTAGAACATTTAAAAATCTTTTCTTAACTAAAAAATATATTAATAGAAAATATTTTATTCTTGAAGGGAATGATTAAAAAAACTATTTAGATTTTTAAATTATTTAACATTTACTTTTATTCCCTATTACAAGATAAATTTTATAGAATTAATACATATTTTAATTTTAATTAATTTAATAAAAATGAATCCTATGGTTTTTGGTTTCTTGTTTAATATTTTGTGAGACATAAAAAATATTTTTGGTTTATGTAAATTATAAAGGATTTCATAATAGTATTCAAAAACTGTTCATGATGAGTTCCATTTCATTTTGTTTTAAAATATAAATACAATAAACCTCTAAATATTCTACCACATAGGTGACATGATTTCATATTATCAAAATAAAATATAACATTAATTAATTTAATTATTCATGTTTTCCATGAGAAATTATTAGGGTAAGAATGATGAAAAATTGGTGGTCTAGTGTTCTATTCAGTTATAGTAAATTCTAGTTTGTTGTACTTCCCTCACTGTGACATTTTTTCCCACTAAAAATATGAATTTATTTGTTGAGATAAAATAATGGAATAACTTTTCATGAATATATTAAAATTAAAAGTCATTAATTAAGTGGGATAAAGAATAATGATTACTTCAATATAACTAATTCTTTAAAATTAACTGTATAAATATTGAAAGATACATGATTCTTGTGATTCTATGGATATGAATTTGAAATACTATTGGATTGAAACTTAATATGATTCCATGGTTTAATGAACCAATTAATTCCTAAATGTAAATTTTTTGGTAGGTTTGTGTTGTTGTGTGTGATGAGTTGTTGGTATTGTTATTGCTTTCCATGGTAGGAAATGGAATTTCTAATCAGTACCATGTATGTTGTGGAAGAGTGAAATTGGTTCATTATATAAAACTATATCATTGGAAAGATTCTAAAAAAATTCTTCTATGATGTGCATCCCAGTTATCTATCTGACGATCCTATGTGTAAGGGTTTATGAACAAAAAATATATGAAATTGTTACCACACTGTATTTGATAATGTGATTATATTATACACATTTCATTAAATCAATTACTAAATGAAGTGACATAATATACCTCTAGAACATCTATATGTGCTTCAAGTTTTTATTGGATTATCAATCGTTACATTTAAAATAATTAAAAAAAATATTGGATAATCGATCAATTTCTTCAAATGAATACATATCTCACAAGGTTGAGAGATAAAAAAGATATATACTCTAAAATTTGTATGAATGAATAGTGTAACAAATGTTATTTTTATTCATATTAAATATTTTAGTTAAACATGTAAAAATTTCACCTTTTCCTCCAATATATATTATGTAGTGAATGAGCCATGAACAATATCTTATAACCTATTAAATATTTTATAAACATAATTTATATTTTTATCATAGAATAATAATATGATAAATATATTAAATGATAAATATGAGTCATTTACCTGACTCTTTATCAAAATAAATATTCAAAATAACCCTACAATATTAAAATAATATTCATTCATTACATATATTTCTATGTATTAAATTAAAACTTGTGAATTACTTGAGTAAATAAATTCTATTTCAATTTTTTTATTCTCAAATAGTATTGAAATTAATTAATTAATTGTTATCATTCAATCTCATACATTGGTCAGACCCACATGGTGGGGCCCACTATGTCCAAAACTCATATTCATAAGAATATTCCAGCTTTTTGAATGTGCAAAGTGTATAAACATATAGGCCCTTATCTTGATCGCAATGAGTACTACTCACTGAATATGAGTGGATTCTAAAAACTCAATAAGGCCCATAGTAGATTAGGTGCATTCATAACAATGAAAACCTCCTACAAACACACATACTTTAATATAATATATTTTTCATGGGATATCTCACAAGTAAGATTCATGACTCATATCAAAACCCATTTCATATATTATTTATTAATTTATAGACCTTACAAGATAGATTTATTACATTTTTCGACCTTAAAATATTGATTTATATCCATCTATGACAACCATGGATTTATTGAAGTTACTACTCTTCTACTCGAATAGGATTAGGATATATTTTACTTAACATGGATGTGATAAACTTTTCTTTATCATTCAATAAATATCAAACCAAAAACAACACACCCAACTCCATATATCTCACCATAACATCAACTACACGGTTCATCTTTCATCTAAGTATGTGATAAAATTGAACACATGGATATTTAAATCAATTCAAGAAACTAATAAATATTATCACAAATGAAAACAACTCATGAAACCTAAAAAATGAGGGGATCATATTGGTAGGTCAGTCTTCATAATCACATCAACTAGATATCACCTAGTGAGAACATCATGAGAATAAATATCAATGATTATAAGACCCCATCACCATATAGTCATACTTCATATGTGTCCCATAAACATGATGTATATAGAATATAGAACATATATTTAATATTAAATTCATGGTATCTCAAGTTTCTCATTAGATTTGAGAAATTATATAACCATTTCAAATGATATGTAATCCAAGTGAATTAATGTGAAAATAGTGAATGAAAAAGTATCAGGAAAATTATGGTAAGATTAACATGTGTATATATCAAGTTGTTAACATGTAATGGTAATAAAAGTATATTAAGGAGTTCGTTCTAGGGAACCCACTCACAACACTCCCACTTACGTTAGAGACAAGTACTAACCACTCAAAACCATCTCTAACTCACATGAGAATAATGCTACTACTGAGATAGGGATTTTTCCATCAGTTATATAATATAATCCTCTAGGAATACAATACTAACTACTAATTCACCTATATATGTAAAATACTATATTATATGAAAGTTTGAAATTATATTGTTTTCTTCTAGAATGACCTATGATCCTCAAAATATACCACTATAGAAGTATTATCCCAATAATCTGAAATATGATCTGCATTACATGGTACACCACCAATATTTGAGATAATGTTGGATATCTTGATTGCATCCTTATCTATATATAAAGATGTTATATACTCAAATTATTCTATATAATTTCGAACCATGGATTACATTTTTGTTCTCTAGCTCACTACACCACTATTTAGAAAAGAACTAACCTGGTAGTGATTTTATATCATCATGACCATTCTAGAATCAAGAATCATTTTATCCTCTCTATAAAAACTCCTCATCACATCCATGAAGTAGGAACATATCCCTCATATGTTTCAATTTCTATATGATATTTTTTATAATTTCATAATTTAGCTCTCCAGGTTTCCTTGATATCTACCCACCATGCTCAATTCAAAGGCAATATCAAACCCATTACATATTATTCCATATAAGATAGATCCGGCTACCTAATAATGATTTATTCCATTCATCATATCAATATCTTCCAAAATTTTGGATGCATTTTCTTAGAGATATTGACAAGATGTTACATTAGTAAAAACCCTATCATTTTTTATTCCATATTAAACCTTGTGAGAAATTGTTCAATATATATACATTGACTTAGTCCATGAAACCTCTAATATCAATATATATTGATCTTTATCCCTATAATATATATTTATTCACCCATTTAATTCATGTATAATAATTTATATAACCATGTATTCACTGACTATAAGACTTATACATTATTTTTCATAACTAATATGTCATTATCAAATAATATAAGTAAAATGATGACAGTTCCATTAATCTTCTGATACACACATGGGTCACTTTAAATTTTGATTAAACCAATTTCAATTATATCCATATAAAATCATACATTTCATGATCATGATGACTACTTTAATCCATAAATTGATCTCTACATCTTGCACACTTTATTAGCACCAGTTGACATAATAAACCCATTATTTTCTGTCATATAGATTTAATTGACCAACATTCCATTTAGAAAAATAGTTTTTGAATCCATTCTCCAAAACTGATATTAATGGAAGTAAAATATTGTTAGAAATATTCTGATTTATTTTAGCGTCATAACTAGTGAAAATGATGCATTGTATTCAATACCGTGACATTTCATAAAACCCCTCACTACCAGTCATGAATTATAGGTAATTATTTTACCTCTGATGTCTACATTTTTCATGAATACCAATTTATATACAGTATGTATTAAATCATCAAGAGTGTTTTAAAAAATCAATTAATTATTTTAATATATGGACTCTATCTAAGAATTCGATTCATATTTCAATTAAACAGATTCCATGCCATATACTTCCTGTTTGTAAGTAATCGGTTCGTTATTATCAAGGGATAATGATTCACTTGACTCAGTGATAAGAAAACTATATATATTTGGTTATATAACCAATATATTATTACTACTTAGTAATAATATATTTGTAACATCTATATCATTTACTATCAGTAGCAGTGGTTCTTCCCATACTGACTCTTGTGCTCCAGGAGCATCAACTTCATCGAAATCGATCTTTAACCCCCTATATCAAGTGGAAACGTATTCCATTTATTTGAAATATATATTACCAATGAATTTTAGACTTTATATAATAAGGGTTTTAAAGGGAATATTCCTTTATTACCTTGGGATACGTCTAAATATGGACTTCATGCTTTGGGATGTTAGTTATTAATTTGGTGTGGTGTTGAAAGATGTATCACGTACCCAAATGTGCAGATATTATAGAGTGGGTTTTTTTCCGGATCATAAATCATATGGAATCTCATCTAAATCCTTATATTATTCCCAGTTATGTGTTTACTACGCTGACTATAATTCATATCCCAAAATAATATTGGATGATATGTATAATTATTCATTTATATAATCATGTCATGTAAGGAGTGATTCCTCATCATAGTTACACCATTCCACTAAGGTGTATAGGGAAAATTAAGATAGGATATTATCCAACACCTGCTCAATTTATAGAATAAAACTCGTTTAAGATAGTATTTACCTTCTTCTAAGTTGGGTGCCTTAATATTCCTACCAATTTAGTTTTATAATTCATGATGGTATTCCTTAATAATCTAAAAGGAATCTGACTAATACTTCCTTAATTAGATATAAAAATACTAAATATACTCATTGGTTAAAGTAATTAAGTACTGAAATCCACTCCTTTATTCTATTTAAATGGACCATATAAATTAGAATTAATCTATTCAATTACCTCTATGTCTCATACTCCTTTACCAGTGAAGGGTGCTTTGGTCATTTTACCTTGCAGAAAACTATGATGAAAATCCAATGATTTTAACACATTATAGTCAAAATACCCTTATTTTTGTAACATATATAAACACTTCTAAATTACAGGTAAAATCCTATTATTTCATGTGAGAGAATAATACAAGTAATTCTCACAGTATTTTTCATTGATGTAAAATATACTTTTTTTGTCTTCAATTATATAAAATCCATTATTGACATGTTTCATTACATATAATATGATACTGTTATAAAATAGATAAAATTTAATTCCAATATTTGTATAAAAATCCAATGTTTTTATTCTTGAATCTAAGATTTTGATTCATGTAATGGAAGGTGGATAAAAAAATTATTTAATAAAAGAACCAAACCACTAGGAAATGTGAGATTATATCATCCCAATACTAATACTGAAATTATTGTACTATTTTATACTAATAGATCTATAGTATCCTTTGAAATGTTATTGAATCTACATGGTTCATATATAAGAATATAAATTTTAGAGACCCATTTTGTATTCAATTCCCAACATATAGAAATATCCATATTGCATTCAATAAGAAAATTTACATAAAGCATAAACATCACCATGCATCTATTTATAGGAATTGAAATTCTTCTTCTAGTGACCTTTTTCTATATAAAACATATACTGAATCATTCTCATTACTCTCCATTGGAAACATGGGAATTATGTAGAGGTGGTGTATCAATTAATTTGGATTATGTTTAACCTTTGACACCTTAGACATAACCATCCTACCATTTTTAACCATAATAAATAAAGAGTTTGTATTTTTAATATCCTTTTCATCTTGGAATAAAAAGTCAAATAGATCTGGGACTAATTTTTTCATGTTATTCATGTTATAATTATGAATAAAATTAGAAAATATTATTAGTAAAGGCGAATGAATGGGATTAGTCGTGTGCTATTTGTTCATCTTCAATCAAACTGGTACATGTATCCCAATATACCTAATCATCTTGAGTTCATGAGTGACTTCATCAATCCCTGCTTCAAGTCTATACCTTTACTGTGAAATATAAATCTTATATATTTATTTTTGGGATTTATCTTAATAATTATATTAGAGATGAGATATTATTTTATAATCATATTCATCCTCGTGAGTTTTCTGTTGTTCATTGGATATAGATGATAAAATAATACATTTAACATATAGTGAATAATCAAAATGTCTTTTTGTAATTGCCTTTATCCAACTATATTTCTTCTTTGGGGGATCATCAAGAATTTTAGATTCCAACACATCGATATTTTCCTTCTTGGAGTAATATTTTTCATAATCACACATACCATTTTTGGATGTTATGGTCAATTTAGATATTCTCTTTATAAACTATGTTCATATTGATATATAACTAGTGAGGTTGATTTAAATTTTACCCAAAAAAATTATCATATTAATACTTCATCTTTATTACCAATCATACATTACCGATTGGGTAAATCATGAAATGTATCCCACTATTATCAAATCATAATAGCACTCAACTACTAGATATGGATAAATATATCTATTGAGTATTCATTTATAAATGATCAAAAAATACTCTCCTTATACTCAAATTTATATACATTCTCCTACTCAAAGATTTTCAAGGTAGGATTTTGACAAGATGTCCACATTGATTCACAACACTTTAAACTATTGAGTGAACTTACATCTTTTTTAAATCATAACCTTTATTTAATAAACACTTTTCCTATACATTTTTAAAAAATCCATATAAGGATATTTATTTTCCTCCAAAATTTTTAATGTAAAATCATCACTCTCATATGAATTCTCCATTAGTATGAGGAACCCTCAACTAGGACTAGAGAGCACCTCAGACACCTGGTTTTATCCAAATTAAAGAAAAAACGTTATTTTCACTAATATATAATTGAGTAATATTTTATTTCACAAAAAATGAAATTATACTCTATTTTACATAATTATAATATGTGATCATTCTCATAACTCAATAATTTATTATATACAAAGACACTCTTCTCATATTGTTTCTTTTATATATGGATGATCATTTATTTTTCTGTGCGATCATATAAAATATACCTGCATAAAATAATATTTAATGATGTATGAATGAATATAAATGAAATTAGTGGTCATGAGGGTCAAAAAATTGGTTGATCCATTGAATCGAAAATGGATCAACCGAGACTCCTTGTGTTAACTACCTATGTCACATCTGACCTGAGTTGCAGTTCCCACTATATTATAGTGTATACATGTCTCATCTAGTATATCAACATTTCAAGGAATTGTTCATGTATTATTTAATCCTCAAAATTATATATAAAAGTATTTGAATTCAAAATATAGCTGTAAAATATTAATCAAAGACACACAAGACCTTACACATATAATGTGGAATAAGGGATATGTGTAGTCCATCATTTTCTAATATATTATTTCAGACATTGAACATAGTTATAATAAGTAGCTAGATAAATTAAATTCTAGACATATATTGGTAACTACCCTCTCATGATCTGTAAAAACAAAGTATAAGTGCGTAATAAAATTAAAAAACAGAAGGAAATTAAATCATAATGAAATTAGAATAATCTAAATTCAATTCGAATAATATAAGTGAAAATTTCCTCAAATATTTTTTATTAAAATGTAAAAATTATAATAGTTTTCTGAAAAAAAATAAATATTTCACCTCTCAACAATTCTAGAATCACCAAAATAGGATTTCAGGACATTTCTAGTACGGATGTGGATGGGCGGATTAGGAAATTCTCAAACTAGTCCAGTCCAAGTTGGTGAGTGGAAAGCCCCCAACATGGAAGGTCAAAAGTGGGTAAAAGTTGATTTGGTTTCTTCCTTTTAAAATAAGTTCCACCTTTAATAAGTCTTAAATAAAATCATCCGACAATAACATTTGGGGGGGAGAGACTAAGATAAACTGAGGGTTATAATCTGTGGTTATATTTTTTTCTTAGTTTTTTTATTAATTGCATCCCCTTCAATTTAAAATATATCTATTAATAGACTTTTCTTTCAATTACATTTGTATGTATAGTTTTATTTATAAATTCCATAAATATATGGAACTAATCAACCCCTCCCAAAATATCTTTTCCAACCATGGGAATCATACAGAACTCAAAAAAATAATCACCACTAAAGTGATCATATTATAACATATATAGTAACATGGACATTATTTATATATATGTGTGTGTGTTATCTATGATTTTTTATCTTCAGACACTTATTTTGATACAATTTTAAACATTTAACTTCCATGAAATGGACATCAGATCTTAGATCAAAACACGATTCATTACATTAAGAATTTTATGGAACCCTCTAATTTTATTCAGGAAAACTTAATTTCAATGTGTCTTAAACAATAATGTGTTTCCCTTGACACCACTTGTTGGTACTAGGAGAAAATTGGAAGCAGGAAGCATGGATATTTTAAAAAATAGGTCATTGAACAGATGTTATAACTTCATCTTAGATGATGTTTACCATAGTTTTCAACCCAAAAATGCCTTGTGGTAGGATCTAAGAACAAAAATTATCTTGAATTGCTACCTCTTTCAATTTGAAGATTCAGTCATTTTCCACTTATTTATGGAAATCGCTACTCAAATGAAATGATGTTAGATCCCTTTGTTTAGCCTTCTGACCTCCCAATGAGAAATGCTACATCATTCTCGTGATCTTTGAAGGTGAACATTGATTGATTACATGGAATTACAACTTCATAGTCTGGGATATAGATGGTATGGGAAAGGGTCTCTCAAATTTGGGTAGATGAATAATTTATCTAATTTGAGTATGATCTATCTTAATTAGATAGTTTGATCATGTAGAAATTCAACTATGGACCATGTATATATATTAAATACTAAGTAAGACATAATGAAATATTATGATCTATTAACTATGTCTCAAATTCCATTTATATTTTTATCCTACTGATAATATAGTAAATATATTATGTGATCAATAAAAGTCATTAACATTAATTTTTATTCAAGAAATTTTTTTATAAAACATTGATATTTAAAAAATATTTGTTAATTAAAATTTTTTCCATGTATTCACTTAAATGTTCTAGATACATTTCATAAAGAAATTGTTTTCTAATTATTATGTAATTGAATAAAAATAAATTTTATTCTTTCTTAGTGATCATTCAAATTCAGACACTTCATGGACCCTCATGGTGGGTCCCAAAATATTATAAACTCATATTCATAATAATAGGATTGTTTTTTGAATACACTACGTGTGTAAACATCTACACCCTTATCTCTATAGCATTGAGTAATACTCACAAACAATGAGTAGAGACTAGGAACATATCGAGGACCATAAGGAGATAAAGTGTTGTCATAGAAATGAAATCCCCTGTGAAATCACAATGTGTAATACAATATATTTTCATGTGATATATCATGAAAGAGTTTGTATAACATGTGTCACTATGCATTTATTTCATTATTTAATGTTGGTTTGAACTTATTAAGTAGAGAAACCTTCTTATATTATGGATATGGATTTAATGAATCTACTACCATGCCATTCAACTAGCATTGAGTTATGTCTTACTTAAATGGGATTTGAAAAATATGGACTTTTCCATTCAATAAATGTTATACCACGAACCACACACCGAACTCAATATAGTTGAGAAAAACAAATACCACAAAATTTTTATTTCATCAAATTATATGATCAAATGGAACACATAAAAAATGACCTCATGTTAAGAGACAAATACACATACTCTTAAATAAGAACACATAATTAATCCTGAAACATGTTTTCTTTATATGTATGGGTAATTTATGATGATCTCATAAACACGCTATTAGAAAGGATGAACATTAAGAGAATAGGGATTAATTATTATGAGGCCCCAACACCTAATAGTAAGACATAATATATTTCCTGCCATCATGATGTATCTACACCATAAAAATATATTTTAAATTTTTTCATGGTATCTCATGGTTCTCATTATAGTTGTAAACTATTATAACTTTTTTTATAGGACATGTATTCACAAGAGGATAGTTTGAAAAAAATAGATGTAAAGGTATCAAAACTATTATTTTAATATTAAAATATCTATATATCAAATATTATACATGTAATTATAATAAAATTATACAATTTATTTGGATATTGGGTATTCACTCACAATATATTTGAATATAGTGTGGAAACATTGTTTTCATTGGTTGTGTGTGACAAAATCTATTTTTGTTGCTGTTGTGCAGGCAAACTGGATAAGGAGAATAACATATGGGTGAAATATTTTCTTTCTCTATGATGTTGAGGGGGTTTTCAGGTCAATCCAATTTTTTATTTATTTGGTTGATACCTCATTAATTAATTCTTGGTTTGATAGCTATCACTCTTATTTTCTATTTTTTAGGTGTTTTCTTTGTTGGTTTGGGAAAGAAATGTGATTCGATACCTAAATCAAAAGTGGGGAGTGTGGAATAAATATTCCCCTATATTAGTTTATCCTTTATGAAATTTGAGAGTGTGTTTCAATAGTAAGGATAATATAGATAAATATATCTCAACCTAAGTAGTTATATTTCTTTTTTATTGAAAGAAATAACTTGGGAGAGGGAGTCAAAGATACACACTCAACACCCTAAGTTGTTTTTATGCCTTTTTTATTTCCCTTATGTTGAGATGATATTTGTTTATCTTGACTTTATGTGAGTATTACTATATTACATAATGAAGAAATTGGTAGGTTAGACATTTTTTCCACTGATGTCGGGTCGTGTTCTTTTAATAGAGAGTTTCTTTGGAGGTATCTTGTGGGTAATTATAAAAACCATTTTCCCCTTTACCGTAGGTTCAGTTTTGATTTTCCTAAGTGAAAATTATTTGAGAGATATATGATTTTAATCTTTGGGAAACTAAAACCATTCCATTGTGATTTCCTAAGTTCTTTATGTTTATAGAGGGAGTTTGGGGCCATTTATTCGAAATTTCTATTTTTTCTATCACGATCACTTAAATAACGATGAGGTTGCATGTCCCTTCAAGAAATCAATTTGTTCCTTAATGTTGTCTATTGGTTACTTCATTTGGTATGTGGGTTTTTTATACATTCAGTTGTGCCCTTCATGTGGTTAGTTAATTCTTTCATCTTGTATGTTAGTTCCTTCATATGGTTGTTCGGTTCCTCCATATGGTTCGTTGGCTCTTCATGTTATCAGTTGGTTCCATTATGCTGTCATCTTATTCTTTTATATAGCTAGTTGGTTCATTTTTTTTGATTATTTGGTTATTTCATAGTGTTTAGTTGGTTATTCTATGCGGTAAATTGGTTCATTCATGTGGTCAGTTGTTTCCTTCGTTCGTTCAGTTGGTAACTTATTACTGTCATTTGGTTTCTTCATGTAGTCAATTGGTTCCTTTTTGTAGTAAATTAGTACCCTCATTTAGTTAATTGGTTCTTTCTTATAGTCCGTTGGTTCTTCTCCTTGGTCAATTTCCTAGCTCTGGGTGGTTGATCCCTTCTCACGGCCGATTCAAATGTTTAAAAAATTTACTTATTTTTTAAAATACCCCAATTTTTTTTTGAATGACATGAAAATAATTTTAATATTAAAAATGGAGTTGAAATTTTATATGTATTTAAAAATATATTTTTTTGGTATTAAATATATTTTTTAAATTCTATAAAAACCATGGTTTTAAATGGGTTATTAAATATGTTTTAAATGAAACTAAATTAAAATGAATTTAAAATGATGGTTTCCAATGTTAATATTTGGATCTATTATAGGATCCTTATCTAGAATATTAAAGAATATAATTTCAATTTGATTAGAAACCTTCTCACTCTTATTATAGGTGTGTTCGATATCATGGTTCCCTCTCTTTTTTCTGACATTGTGTGTTAGATTCGTGGTATGATTTTATTTATATTTCATCTTCCTTATATATCTATATATGTTATATGATTGATCAAGAACTTACCTATGTGATATATATGAAAAGAAATCATTTCCATTTTTCCTGAATTTTCAGTACATGGTTTTTTGGAACTACTTTTCTAGGTTAGGGATTCTTATTCTCCCTTTTCCTATTTCTATGAAACTAAATGATATTTTTCAATTATTTGGGTAGTATAGATTAGTTAATGAATGTAATGAACTATATTATATTAAATTGAATGTGATGAGGTGTATTCACATGTTTTACCAGATTTATTATTATTATTAAATATTTATTATTATCCCTGAATATAATTTGTTTCTATTTTCATGTTGTGGATGTTCTGAAGCTATTAACCCCTGTTGTGGGATACGAACTATTGTTGTGAATTCTCTTTTAACCCCACTATTCATAAATTAATTAATATTTATATTCAATTATTCTGTTTTTTCATAGTATTTTTACAGTTTCTGTGGGGTTTGTATGATGATGGTGGTAACTGGCACAAATGTGGGATGTGTAATGGGAATTATAAGTATATGTTTATAGATATATGGTTATTGTGATGAGATTATTGGGTCGTAGTGTTGGATTTAACTTGGGATGTGATGCTTCATTGAGTGTGGGACTTTTGAAATAACATTTTATCGTTGAAATATAAGTTTGGTGAAGCTGAAATGAGAATGTTGTGGGAGGTAATTTGATAAAAGTGGATGGGGATTTACATTTGGAAACTAGTTTAATTGATTGAAGAAATATAAACATACTATACTAAATGGAAATTACAGGCAGATGTTGGTTAGAGTGACTTTTCCTAAAATTATAAGTAAAATTTCATAAACAATGAATGGTATTTTAAATCAAATAATCCAAAAATTTCGAAGAACTATAATTATAATAAAGGGAGGTGGGTTGTTTGTGTGGTTCTTTGGTGTGGTGGAGTTTCATTTAAGTTGTTGGATCATGTCATAACAATATTTTGGTGTTGTTGATAAATGTAGATGATTATGTATTGATTTAAAATAATTTTCTCGAATTGTGTGTGGTTTGGGTATATATACATATATTTAATTATACTTTCTTGTTACATTTATATAGACCCCACGAACCTCATGTTCTATGTAATACCACACAAATGTTTTTGGGAGTGTTTTCTCTAACATTAGGATGGTGAAATGTGGATATCTTATTATTGCCTCTTCTATTATCTCCCTTCAACTATACTGTGTGGAATTTTTACCAAGTTGGGGGTGAGTATAGACCGATGATTTCATAGCTGGTGATAATGCATAATAACTAGAGAATGTGATATATAGTATAAAATATGTGTAGTGTGAGGAGGGAATGAGGTTGTTGTCCTTAAAATTCATGATACCCTCTTTAAATGGATATTTCATTATGGAACTATTTTTTATGATGTGGATGGTGATTATATTGTACCATGATATATGTTTATGATGAAAATGATGTTAATAATAGATGGTAGGTCCTATCAGAGTCTAGTGTTGGCTGGTAAGTAACCCCAAAAACATCATAAAGGTCATTATATGTTCAGATGATATGACATGGAACAGTTGGGATCATAGGATATCTGATATTTGAACATGAGAGTGGTAAATTGGTGTGTAAAGTAAAAATGAGGCACCTTTATCGACAGTGTTATGACACTATCTTACCAATTGCAATATTTATTGAGTGAGCCTTAGTGAGGATGGGATGGATATATGAAATGTTTAGGTTCATGTTTGATATTTTTTTCTCAAAAGACAATATGTATTATATTTTGATAGTTTTATGAGATACCTTAGATATGATTATAATAACAAAAAAATTTCATTCCTGAATATCACATATTTTTTGATGAATGTTCCATAAATTTCAAAAATACACACTCGAGGACGATAATGGTTTAATGGATTTGGTGGCTAGGTACACAATATTCTTATTTAATGATTTCTCTTAAACATATAACATAAATATATTATCTTTTATAACTCTTTACAAACATACCCTACCTAAAAACATTCTTCTCATCCTGGGTAAAGGATATATAGGAAAGGGTGGTATCAGTTTCTCAATAAAGGTAATCCTGGGAGATATCATTCTTTAATCATATGAAATCATAAGATATGCATAAGGGTATGATATAATGAACTAAACATAAAAATTTCATTCCAAAACTATGATAGAGGATAAAAATGAGTCCTAGTATATAGAATTATCACTCTAAAAGACATTACTCATACGAGTTTTAAGTCATCATAATTCATGAACCACGTGCTCATGTCATAAAAGTGTGGAACCATCTTATGTATAGAAACCATTTAATTATTCATAGTTATATAACAATAACATAAATATTAGTGGATCATAAATCATCACTAATTTCCCATTGTTGTTAAATCCCATCTTCTTGTTTCACATTGTGGATCAGGACTATCAGCCTATTTATCATTGTGGAGTAAGATCTTTGACTTGTTTCCCATTGTTATCTCATATGACATAAAGTACTAAACAATGCCATAGAGGGATTTATATTTCCCACACTTAAAACAAGGAAAATCATACATAAGTGTGTTATAAGATAAAAAAATACATTATATCGTAACCAATGATGATAAGTGGGTTTCATAAACATTTAATCATATCAAAACTCATAAAAAGTAATGGGATTAATTAATATTTTTCATTATAATAATAAACCACTATAGGAAGTAATTATAATTATATCCTTGATCATATCCCAGATGAATCATTATTAAAATCGAAGTATGTTAACTTAGATGAAAAATGATCATGAAATATCCCTTGGAATGTTTCTTGAGGAAAATATCCTTTCTAGTTAGAAAGTAACATTTCAAAACATAAAGTATATAAAATAATTCGAATTTAATTTCATTGAAAATGACATTTGGAACTTAAAATTTATTAATTAAGACACCAATCAATTATGAATGTGGAAAATTTAATTTATGATGTGTATGTTTTGAAACCAAGAATGCATTCACATTTATGATAAAAATTTCAAAAACACCTCGTTAAAAAAGGGAATGTAGATTCATTTTAAACCATTTTTTATAAAACCAGAAATGGGTAAAAATTAAATCTCAAAATATTTGGATGATTGTTTGAACTTTGTTTAATACATTTTTATATTACATGGACATTTAAGAAAAATCCTTTTAGACCAAATAGATAAAAAAATGTCAATTTTTTAATAGAAACATAAATCAAATCTCATGATAACATCAGGGGAAAAAAATTATAAAATGTATTCTCAATAAATAACTATAATAAAAGAAATATAATGATATTATTGAGAGATGTATTATAATATTTCATAATAAAAACATAATCATAAACAATCCTCAAAAACAATGAGATTATAGAATAAAGTCACTACCACTCTATAAACATTTGAATCATAAGCACCATGATATAATAACATTATAAAAAACATTATATGTCTTCAAAAAAATATAGATATAATATTTAAAGTAGGTAGAATATAATCTTTATAAAATAATATAGATGCATAACGTAACATATTTCCAAAATAAGGCAATTTGAGGCAAAACCCCATACCACTTTGTTAACTATTAAATTCATAACCACCATAAAATAACAAAAAATATTTATAAAATTTAAAAACATAAAATTAAAAACAATAATCATAATATAAATTCATGGTATGTATATACACCCAAAAAATGAAATAATTGGTGAATATGTCTTGTTTCTCATTGAAATAAATGTTAGACAAAGACCCCTTACCTTCTGTATTGAATCCATTCATACATGTTCTAACATCCTAAATAATAAATATAAATTTTTCATAAATATATTAAAGAACTGTAATAATTTATATCATATATATATATATATATATATATTACTTATTACCTTTTAATACCCCTTTATTAACAATTTCTATGTTAAAATCATGTTTCGCCTAATAATGGCTTCATATCCACATATGTTTTGGTTTGATATTTTCAATCCATTTATGTTGATAATGGTTCTATAATCTGTAGAATTATATCCTTGATATAAATATCATATACATTCATTATATATTTTTCACAAACAAACCTAGGTCAACCCTCAACAGGTTACCCGTACCTATCTGTGCCAAGGCCCGAAAGGCATTATCAATCATCCTGGGTTGGAAACAAGCACTAAAGGAATCGATTGAATGATAATGGGAATAATTTTTTCCAATAAATTTATAAAAAGGAAGAGGAATAAACATAAAAGAAAAACAAATCATGTTGATTTCCAAATATTACATCATTTACATTATCTATTAAATAGACAACCTAACTACAAAATAAACAAAAACCGGAACATCCACAATAAATCAAATACCAAAAAACACCTCTTTATGACCCTAAGATCCCCTCCCCATCCAAAAACCAACCATCACCTACGGTGAATGAACCAAATCGAGAACCTTCAGAAAGACTAACAAAATAAAAAACAAAAGTTAAGAGTATTAAAACATAGTAGGTGGGCCCGATATTGTTCTATTCCCAATGCATATCTTTTATATAAAGCCACATTGATTTTCATGTTTTAAATACATACAATAAACATTGGTTTTTCCATAATCTACATTTAAAAATAAAAAAAAACATGACCCACTTCCATCATGGTTAAAAACAACACTCATTCATGGTGATAATATAAGTTTTTAGGGGAGAAGGATAAAGGTAAAAAAATAGAAAACATTCATCTTTAATTATAAAGAGAAGCATTTAAACCACTTTTTCACTCACATTTTTTTTCTTAAAACCTTCTCATCAAAACTCCACTTTCACAATTTTCCAAAAGAACATTTAAAATTTAGAACATGGGAGAATTGTCAAACAATGATGACAATGGATAATCGTAAAAAAGTGGGAGAAATATGGGGACACCTTGGAACATAGAGGATAACCAAAAATATTATTCATGCGACTCATCCTGAAGGAATTCTCTACTCGAGGACATTATAACACCCTAACTCATAATCGTCTCCCTACCTAGATTATTTTAGGGGAATGATCCCATAGAAATAAACCCAAGTATCCACATAATATGGGAAACTATCTTGTAAAATAACCTAGACAAGTTCAAATAAAAATTCTCTGAAATCATTTTTTATGCTTGGTTTCCATGCTATGTTCATAAGGGAGTGTTCCAAACAATGCAGGAAATGAGTCCCACAAATATACAAACATATAATCCTAAAAACAGAACCAACCTTACCTCATCAAGTAGAATCTCTTGTTTTAAACTAGAATCATATGGGTGGAGTCCCAAGATGAGGACTTTCCCACACATTTTCAATCAACTTGAAAACAACATCCCCCTATAGGGTTTTTTCAATGAACCAATTTAAGATGAAAAATTGGCCTTATAATGTTTTCAAAGAAACAATTAATTTCATAAATATCCATAAAAACCCCATTTTATAATCCAAATGAACATTCAATACCAAAATTTATTTACAATGGAAATTGGGCATATCAATAATCACTTAATGTAAACAAATCCATTTAAAATTCCAATCACCATTTTAAACATCACCAAAACATTTATAAAAATAAAATCATGTCTTTAAAATCCTTTAATCACTTAAATGTTCCAACTGATCCATTTATCAACCACATGAGGTGAAAAATCCTTTCCAACCATTCCAAAATATCACAAAAAATGGGGAGAAACTAATTCCACATGGTATAATTATTATAATTATAATAGATTTCAAGTTAGCAATTAACAGATGTGAAACCAAATCAAGAAATAATTGTAAAGATAACATTAAAAGAAAATATGCAATGGGGTCATAACTAAATGATGATGATGCTTTCAGAATATAGTGTGAAATCTCTATCTCACCACCACTACACCCAAATAAGACTCAACCCAACATAAATATCAAGATTGAACCCAAAATTTTAGGATTTAACCCTAAAAATCAGATCCCAACCACTGGAGAAAAGTAATCCCAAGAAAGTAGATGAAAAACCTATAAGAAATGAGAGAAATAAAGGAAAAAATAACTTAAAATTAATTTCCTGGAATAATCCAAACAAAAACCACTGAAATAGGGGAGATCTGGATGAGCTAAAGAAGGGGGAGGAGCCTCTTAGTGCGAAAGAGGTTGAGGGGGCCAAGAAAGAGATGTGAGAGATTTTCAAAACTAGTGGAAAAGAAACTCAGTTCATTAGTTTTTAATAACTTGGAAGGAAACATGGTTAGTACTCATAGTTTTTTAAACTGTGTCGAAACTGTTTGAACACTATTTTTGAGGAACAATGGTATTGCATGGTTAATTGGAACCTACTGCACTGTAGGTTCTGTAACCTACCACACAGTTACCTGGGTGGTGCCGCACTGTTTGAAACACCATGTGGATACTTTTTTAAGGTTACTATCCACTTGAAAAACCTCTAATTTTACCCAAAACATAATGAATACCCCAAGGAGGATAAATAGTCCATGGATATAAGAGAAACAAATTCCAAAAACTCAAACTCTTCACACCCGATTATTGATAAAAGAACTTAAAACTGAACCAAACCAGGACCATAGATGAATTTCAAAACCCATGTGTGACACTTTTCTACCCCCCCCCCATAACACTTTCCACCGCCATAAATCTGACCCATGTCTTAATAAAGAATTAGAACCACTAATCCTTTATATAACAAGGATATTTCCAAATAATGAAATCCATGTAGGCTATCCAAACTTCCACAACATTAATAAAAGCAAACAAGAAGAACTCGAGAGACTAAAATTGGATCCCCACTAATTTCATCCCACCTAAGGAGTTTAGACACATGTATTTGATCAGTTCAAGGACATAAAATTTTCACTACCCTCAATTATTATTTAAAACACGACATCCTGAATGAGACCAAAGGAAACACAACCATCCACTCAAAACAACAAAAGATATTAAACCACATCCAATGAGTACCTATTATTACCATAGCCCAACCAAATGATAGATTAATCCCATCCCAAACATTTACTCAAAAAAAGAATAAAGGATTAGGTGGTTCCTTACAAGGCCTCCCACAACCAACCAATATTAGGAATGGAAACAAAGAACTTACATAGGGATTCCTGAATGGAATACCCACTATAAAAGACTATATTACTCTACTTCCCATCATGATATTGTTTTAAAAATACCCAATATGTGTCTCCATACCATAATAACTGATGAGATCTAGATAACTAGAGAATTACCCCCCCCCCCCCCATGAACCAAGTAATCCTGCCATAAGGGGAGGGGAGGTAGGGCCTTTCCACTCGACTGACAAAACAACCAAAGATATACACTAACCACTCAACATTCCCCTGCTAACCATTGAAAAACAAACTTAACAAGTAGAATCATGATACAAGGGACAAAAAAGGGAAACCCGTATTTGATGAAAAAAAGATACTAAGATATTAGGAAAATGAGATGATGATGCCTCCTTATAATGAAGAAGAAAACACTTACACCTAGATGGGTCACAACATAGAAATAGGCTTCCCATGACTCCTTCCACAAAATGAATCAACTGAAAACAAGAAAAATTTTCATGATGCTTAAATTACCAACACTTCCCATGTAGAGAAAAAGTTTAATCTTAAGCCTTTCTGCACCGCTGGGGTTCCCCGGACTATGCACTAGCTTCACCTGGAGACTTTGGCTAGAGTTCTGATGATTGAATCATCTATTTCCTCATAGTCAGGCTTCAAGAACCCATGAACCGAACACAGAGGTCAAATCATTGAGAAATAAACATCTATTGAAAACAGTGTTCATAAGGGTTTGGTAAAACCACAACAACCAAAGAAAGAGAAATAACCACCACAAAATATCACCAAACATAGCTATTATATCCAAAGATCATTATAGAGAAAGAGACACAAAACTAACCCCAACCAGTGCTCTACTATTACAAATGGCCTGGGGTGTCATTAGAAGAGTTAGGCCTGCCTTCACTATGCTTCTTGGAAACAACATACTAGAACCACTTCAAGTGACCAAATATTCCACATGTGTAAAGGGTTATTGGATCACTTGGGAATGAGGGTCTCTTATGAACGAGCTTTTTCCACTAATGGTATGTCACAACATTGCACCTTGAAGTGGTTGAAAATATGTCTGAACGTATCTTAATACCTCTACTTGCACTTCTAGAATCTGGTATCTTACCATTATTTTCATTTGAATCCTATTTTACACTTTCTCATAAAAGAGGAAGACCTTCCATCTAAATCCCTCCAACTATCCCATCTTCAGCACAAAATGTCTGGTCTCACCACGTTGGGGAAGGTGGTTACGTTGATTTTATCCACATTCGACTATAATTTAGGATGTATCCCCAAATCAATATGGAGATCCCTCATGATATTTCAAATAAAATAACTTGGTACATACGGTGGAGAGTCTAAGAAGTGACGAAATAATTCCAACACTGATTCAACACCCTATTGAAGACCGCACAACTTCGTCCTTTTACACACCATCGTCATCTGAAGAAAGTACTATTGGAAAAATAAAGACATGATGAAAATTTAGGTAATATATTTACATTAATTTCTTCAAGAAGAAGACTTCCACCATTTCTCGGTTTGAACTTCAAGCATAAAGGTGGAAAACATTACCTTAAATGTCTAGTGAAGAACAAGGAAACGAAATTATCTATCAATTCTCTATAGCCACCCCTCTGACTCAAGAGGATATACATGAACATATAAAAGAGTATGATTTAAGTTCCAGAACCAGATAATATAGTCAATGGGTTGATAAAATAGAGCATTCACTAGAGATATATCACCTGAAGCTGTATCTTAAGTATCCATCCGAACTCATCAGGGGTGTAAAGTAAGAGACAAAGGAAATAATGGACTCAATAAAAAACAATCCAACAACATGGATCCTTCACATGATACATAACAAGATAAACATCACTTCCAAAAATAAAAGGGACATGACACACCACCACAATCTATCAAAACATCAATTCATCCCCCTTAGAACTTTTTTGAAAATAAAACATTCATGAAAGGGTTCCTCACCAACCAATGGCATCCTATGGGTCTCACCGAAGGATGCCTTTATACCATAACAGGAAACTGAATTTTTTCATAAATATATATGCAAGTGGTCTCTTATAGAAACACCCAAATTAAAACATTTAACTCGGCATTACTTTTCAAATCCCACAATGCTCTTTTAAAAAACCAGTACCTGCAAAAATCTATAATCCCATACAAATATCACAAAATCATTTTAAATTTAATTCTAAACAATCAATAAAAGATAGTTTTTTTTCTTTTCAAATAAATTCTATATATTTTCATTTCATTTAAAAAATGTTAGATTACCACCCATAAATTGACAACAAACAAATAGAAACTATTTTCATTTAACCTCAAAAATTCATTTTACAAAAATAAAAATATCCACTTACCAAGACAATGTCATTTCAATTTTAAATTCATGTTTTCACAATTCAAAATAAATACCTTTCAAAAAAATCATAATTAAAGAAGTCCCAAATGATTCACCAGTGGTAAACTACCATTGATTGATGACTCGGTCATATGGTTGGTGGCCATACTCCAGTCATTCCACCATCACAGAGAGAATTCCACAGTAAGGTTCCCATCTCCAAATGAATTCCTAGGAATTGAGAGCTCATTGAGGCTACTACCCAACTCCCTTTTCATTTCCCATTACCAAAAATTCCACAATAACCAAAAAAACCCACTAACCAAGACATCCCATGGTAACACCAATTTCAGAATGAGCAGGAGTTTTCAATGCTCTCCATGAACCTACATCTAAATATCGATAATCCTACTCAGTCTACATTAAAATTCCTATGTAATGATGGGTACTCTAATTACTAAGGTCCAAAAAAATTCATACCTACCATGATACCATTTTATCACAAACCAACCCGGGTTGACACTGAACCTGTCACCCAAGATGATCTGTGCTAAGGCCCGAGAGGTGTTCTCTATCCTCCTCGGTTAGCGATAAGAGCCAAGGGCATCAATTGAGTGACTATGTGAATGATTTATTCTAACAAAATTATTTAAATATAGTGTAATAAACATATAATAAAACAACTCAGATGGATTTACATATTGTATATCATATACATTAACAAATAAAGATACAACCAAACTGAGAAATAAACAAAAAACGAAAAAACCAAGATAAACCCAGCACTGAACATCTCCTCCATGTGAGCCCAAGGGTCACTCTCTAACCAAACACCAACCATCTCTTGACGGGACTGAACTAAATTTTCAACCTGTAGGAGAACTAAAAAAAATAAAACACTATATTCATGAGTATTAAAACATAGTAGGTTGTCTCAAGATAGTTTTCTTCCCAATTAATATCATTAAAATAATGAAAAATTAATTTTAAGAATTGAAATACAAACTATAAAGATTGGTTTTTTCAAAAATTTTATTTCAAAATAAAATAAACATGACCAATTTCCATTACATTTAAATACAAGGATCACTCAAGGATATAAGTTAAGTTCATACGGGATAAGGATAAATTGAATCGAATAAGAAAAAAATTAAGTTTTCATTATAAATAAAAGTAGGTAAAACAATTGTTCATTCACAATGTTTTTCTGAAAACCTTTCTAGAAAAACCCCACTCTGATAATTTTCCAAAAGAGCACCTGAAACTAAGAACAAGGTAGAACAATCACATAATAAGGAAAATTGCTAATGCTACTAGAGTGAGAGTAACACGAGAACACATAGGAACTCAGAGGAGAATCAAAACACACTCTATATGTAACCCATCCTAGAAGAATTCAATACTCGATGACATCATAACACCCTAAAACCCGAACATCCCCCTACCTAGCCTAGTCGAGGGGAGTGAAACCACAACAATAAAACCAAGTATCCACCTACTATGGGAAACTATCAAGTACAATTATCTAGACTACTGCATTAATCATTCACATAAATCCTTGTTTTTATGTTAGGTTACCATGTTATGTTCGTAAGGGGGTGTTCCAAACAATGCAATCAACAAGTCTCACATATATACTATCATATACTCCCAAAACCATCACCACCCCAACCATCTCAAGGAAAATCCCCCGCCTTAAACAAGAATCACATGGGTGGAGTCCCAAGCTAATGACATTCCCATCCATTTTTCAATCAACTAGGAAACAAATTCCTTTTAAAGGGGTTTTCCTTAGAACTAATTCAATATGCCCAAAAGGCCTTATAAATTTTTTTATAAAAACAATTAATTTCATAAATATACAAAAAAACCCTGTTTCATAATCCAAACCACCTTCAAAACCAATGTGCACTTACAATTTCCAAAGGGGCCTATCAACTAGCACATAATATGTAAAAATACATTTAATACTAAAATAACCCTTTTGAACATCACCAATAAATTTATAAAAAACAAACCATGTCTTTAAATACCATTAATAACATAAAAGTTCCAACTAAGCCATTTGACAACCAATTGAGGAGAAAAATCCGTTCCAACCATTCTAACAAATAAAAAACAAGTGGGGAAACCAACTATTTTCACATGGTATAATTATTCTGATAATAATAGAAGTAAAATTAGAAATTAAAGGAGGAGTAAGAAAATCATGAAACCAATGTAATCATAACTTTAAAAGTAATATAAAATGGGTCCCCACCTCAAGGATGAATAATATTATATAATCTACTGTAAAACAACAATCGCACCGCCACTACATCCAACGGAGACCCAAACTAACCAAAAATAACAATATTTAACCCAAAAATTATATATCTGACCCTAAAAATATGATCCCAATCGTTGGAGAAAAACAAACCCAATGAAAAGAAATAAACCCCCTAGCGAAATTAGAGAAAGAAAGGGAAACATAACATATAAATATTTTCCTTAAATAAACATGAAAACACACAAAAATAGGTGAGATATAGAGGATCCTAGGAAAGGGTAAGATCCTCCTAGGGTGGACGTGTTTAAGGGGTATGATAAAGAGTAATGTGAGGGTTTAAAATTTGGTGGAAAAGAAACCTAAAACCATAATTTTTAATTACCTGAGACGCTACATGGTTAGTCCGCATAGTTTTTCAAAATATTCAGAAACCATTCAGTCACTAATATTGAGAAAATGAGGTACTGCATAGTTACCCGGAACCAACCGCTGGGTTGGTTCTATAACCAATCACAAATTTACTTGGTCCATGATGTACAGTTTGAAAGAATGTATGATAACAGTGCTTATGGTACTTTATATCCTAGAAACCACCAATTTAACTAAAAACTCAAGGAATAACCCAAGGAGGAGAGTTAGGACAATGGTAGAAGAGAAGAACCATCCAAATACTTAGACCCATCACACCAACTTCCTGATGAGAGCTAGGCTAAGCGTAGAAGAAAAACAACTCAAGTTGATGCCATTGGCACATTTCGTCGGCCTGGGAGGATTGGGAACACCTATCGAGCCATGTCAAATATTAGATTGGGTGACAGTTTTAGGGTCAACCTGGGTTGGTTTCTGAAAATATGTGTTTTTATTAATCCATAAATAATATATGTAGAAAATGAATTACACCATTCATGAAGATGGAAGACCGTATGTATGCATGAATGATGTTTCTGTTTTCTCGATAGATGGAATGCACTGAAGGTATATAATATATCACTTCTATAGTGTAAATATTATGTCATATATATCACATATATTTATCAAATTTTTCCATATTACATTTCTCGTATATCATAAGTTAAAAATAAATCACATCGCTTTGTAAGGTGGTAGTCTTCCATACACATTAACGACATTATCTTATTCCCTGTGGAATAGAAAGTAATAGGGTATATGTGATTTTATAATTAAATAGTCATAATAATTTCGTAAATATTATTTAAGTAAGCTAAATACATCTTTATATCATGCCTTGAGAGGTGGTGATGGTAAACAAATTATATTGGTTTACGAGGCGGTAGTCCTCCATACACATGATCGAAAATTTCATTTACCACTTGATAGAGTATGTGATATATATATATCGTTAAATTAAATAAATGACATCTATTTATATGGTATAAAATTATTTTATTATATTATAATGTCTAAATAATATTTTAGGGGGTTATATAAAGAAATAAAATGAAAATTCATAGTTAAGTACTATACATATTCTTTAGAGAACATATTTAGGATTATACTTAAAGGATTATTAGGATAGATTACTAATATAATAAGTCCTATTGGATTTTATAAGGTAATTATGGAATTTATTTTGGTATGTACTGGTCTAAAAAGGTTTTTATATGTGTGAAGAGGCGAGGAGAAGGGATACCCAATTATATGTTGGTAGAGGACATACTTTGATGTTATGAAAAGAAAAAAGTGTACCCTCATCTTCAACATAACAAAAGGATTAAAAATAAAAAATTATAAAACCATAGAAGTTATAATTTATTAATATTTCCCTAAAAATGGATTTGGTTATGTTTTCAGGTCATTTTACTATATATTTTTTTTAAACACCCTGATAAACCTGTTTAAACCTAAATCGTGGTAATTAATTTTTACTTTTTTTAAAATTTATTTTCAAAAAATTATAATTCTACCATTTTATATAATAATAATTATTCCAATATAGAATATGGAATCTATTTTTTCAAATTCCATCCAGAAATGTGGAAAATTTTAATTTTAAATAAAACCTACATATGTGATGAAAAGAGGATTTCTGATGAGAAAACATTCTTAATTATATAATATTTTAATATCAAAATACAATATTAATGTGATTCCAATGACCTAAATTGGTTTAATAATTATATAATTAATTTAATTTTTCCATTATTCCATTTCTAAAAATTATTATCTTTGTCAATTCTCCAAAATAAAAAGTATTTTTTTTATAAAATTCAATCGTTTAAACAATCCACTAAAAATATAAAATTTCAGAAAATTTTATATAATAAACCCTAAGATATTATTAACATGTTTATTCAAAAAAATAACAATTTCATAAAATAAAATTTTTTATATCTTCTGAAATTTATTCTATTATTTTTTCTAAACAAAATAAAAATATTTTTTAAGAAACATTTATTCTTAAAAAAATAGAGATTTCACTTATAATTAAGTACTTATCTATAAATATTTTTTTTTTAATCTAAAAAAATTATAATTAATTTATAAAATATGGTTATTCATATTCATAACACCTTTTTTTAACATAAATATGATAATAGTCATGTTTAAATAATAATATTTTTAATAGTATATCGTTGTTTTTAAAAACTCGGTGTTTCCTGTAATTAAAAAAATGAATGAAATTACTTTGATTTAAGAAAATTTATTTCATAAAATGATATGGTTTTTCATTCTACCCACATAAAATGATTTTATCCTTCAAAATTCTATCAATGTTTTTATAAAACAGATGATACTTATACCTTATTATTCTTTAGGTTCCCACATAGCTTCCAAAAACTAGTTGTCTCTCTAGAAAACATCCACTGGATGAGGGTTCTTGTTTAATAGCACATTATATGTATGATCCAAAATATACATCAGTTGTTCCTCATAAGAGATATCATGATGCAGTGGTAAAACATATTAGTTCAATACTTTTTAAGGAAAAGGTATGTACTTCCTCAAGAGAGATATATGGAGCACATCATGGACTTAGGACTGGAATGGTATAAGCACCAAGAAATAACCTATCATCCCTAGTAGATAAATAAAATTGCAATTTACAATATAATAAGGAAATATATTTCCTTTATTCACAAGTATTATAACCTTTTTTAATGGATAAATTTCTATAAACCCCTTCTCACCAACTTTGAATTCCATATCACATAGATGATTTTCATAAAAAAAGTTTATGTCAACATTGTGTTACCCTTATATTATGTTGAATGTATTGAACCATATCTACCATTTAATCAACTATACCAAGTCCCATTATATTTCATTCTCCAACTTCATTCAAACATGTTGGATCGCTACACATAATTCCATGTAGTTCTTAATAACGAGTCATATGAATTTTCAAGAGAATGTAATTTTGTAAGATAACTCAACTAGATAAAGGTGTTGAACTCAATCACATTTGATATACATATAATAATATCTTAAAATATAATATATAGTTTTAATTTTTCTCTTAGATTTACCATTTTTTTTGGATTATACATTTTTCTGAAACTCAATTCTCTATCAAGGGCTTACTAAATACATTTCCATAACATAAAGGTGGACCTTAGATATTGATAACATACAACAGAACATGGTAACCTATGAATCCTTAATTATTCCTTCATTTATATCATCAATATTTCATACAAAGATAAATATTCACAGATAATAATGAATTATTATAAATTTATATGGTAATCAACTACAACCCATATAACATTATTCCCTTTAAATGTTTTGGAGTGTTTGATGAAAAAATACATATTAATATTTTCCCATTTCCATTTAGGTATGGATAATGTGGTAACATACCCTTATATTTTTGTCTCTCATCCTTATCTTTATGATATACTAACCACTAAGATTCATATTCTGCAATATCTCCCTTCATGTTGAATACCCTTTCAAATCATTACACATCATTACACTTCTATATGGAATAGATAATTATGAACTATGAAAATTTTATATTGTAAAGTTTTTATAATTTGTAATTGATAGAAAACAAACACATTTCTTAAACATTATCTTTTCCTTAAAATCAATGTTGAACTCAAGAAGATTTCTCACCTTTTTTGTAGCACTACATCCTCTTTCTATACCTCTTCAATCATAACTTGGATAGATCGATGAGCATTTATCAGAGTAAGACAATATTTCTACAATTCCATAAACATATTAATATCTACCCCGTGATAATCAATAAATATTGTATATTTTGTGATCATCATTATGGATAAGTTAGAAACATATTTTTGACTCAAGGAATCAGCCACGTTTTTTTTATTTACTTGGGTGGTAATGAATTAACCAGTCATAATATTAAATCAGATCTAACCATTTTTTATGGAACATATTTAACTATTTATGCAAGAATATATACTTAAAAATTATATGGTCAATATATATAAATAACACATTCTTCTATATAAATATAATGACACCAAATATTTAATGAAAATTATGCCAAAGCTAACTCTAGTACTTGAGTTGCGTAATTCTACTGATGAGAAATCAATTTTTTAGGCATAATATATTTAAATATAATTATATATGAGAATGGGGCCTTATAAATTCCTTAATGCATCATTGTAGATTATATACCCATCTCCATTGAAGAGTATTGTAAGAATTAGTGAACTGACTAATCTTCTCTTTAGTTTCTTATAATTTTCATCACGTTCATAATTCCAAAATATATTGGATCCCATTATAGTTAAATATTTTATTGGATTGTACATGCACGAAAAATTTTCCACAATGAATTTATAATACCCATCAAAACCATGAAAACATAGAATCTTAGTCATAGTGATTGGTCTGGGCCAATATTTAATAACATCTTATTTGATGGATCCACTGATATACACTCGCTTGAGATTATATGACTCATAAATGAAACATTTAATATCCAAAATTAACATAATGTAAATTTCATAAAAAAATTATCCTTCCCTATAGTCTTTGGAAAATTTCAAAAGTTATCATTATTCTCTTCCTTCCACTTTTAATATATAATAATGTCATTTATAATGACAACCACAAATTGATCAAGGTAATCTCTTAAGACTCTATTCATTAAATCCATGAAGATAATATGGGAATTTTTTAGACCAAATGGAATCATTATATACTCATAGTTTCCATACCTTATATAGAACATTGTCTTGGGTAAAGGATACATATTCCTGATATTGATCTTCTTAAGTTCACGATAATCAATGAAATGGGAAGTTGACCCATCATTTTTTTAATAAGGAGAAAAGGATCATCCAACAATGATTCACTAGTGTGTATAAATCTTTTATAAATATTTTCATTGAATTTATTACTGAATTATTTAAAATAAGTCAATTTCCTTGCATATGTGGTCATTGAAATGGGTGCAACACTATGTATGGGTTCTTATGAGAACTCAACTTCATAATTTGGAGGAAGACTAAGAAACTCTTTCGAAAATATACCAAAAAACTCTAGAACAGTAAACATGTATTTTATATTGAATTTATCCCCAACCATTTGAAATAAATATCCTATTGGATAGTAAATAATACGCACCGGTTAAATGTGATTCCCATTGATTGTTTTTATTCATCCTCACACTGATAAATGATTATTAGTACATTTATAATTTCAAATGTGACATCCCTTCTTCAGAAATTGATATGGGCTTGATACAATGATATCTAGTTGATTTCTAGAATCATGTAAAATTAAACTAAAGAAAAAATAAAAATATTTACAGGAAGAACATTCCCACAAACCTCAATCGGCGAGGAACTACAGAGTTGTGATGAGACCATCATACCATTAAAAAAATTTAGTGCTAACTCAACATCTATTAATTGAGTTATTAATTCAGTATCCTTTGAAAATTATTTTGAAATGAAATAGTTTGTGGAGTGAGAGAAAAGTTAAACATTATTCATTCTATAGTGAATTATAACTATACCTTTCACCACATTATTCTTGTAACCCACTTTGTTTATTAGTATCGTATAAGGAACCCCTTTATATTTTGTTTTAGGATTATATTAATGATGAACATAAAAAACTTTCAGATTCATGCACTGGTTATAATTATTCATATACTCCTTATATTTGAAGCATTGTATAGTGTTTGGTGAATTAGTTTTCATCCCCTTCTCCCCAAGGACATTAACTAGCCTATTTACTTCTTTTAATCTTTCATGATATTTATGGTTCACTTTTCAAAATTTAACGAACCTCCCAATTAAATTCATAAATTACCTTGATATTTCATCCTACATATCTTATATATAGATGGTTGTAATATATATCCATCATGTGATTTATTTCAGGATCCACGAGACAATATCTCATTTCTTCTTACCAAAACCCTCGGAATGGTGGAAATCTCCAATTTCAATTTATATCTTGAGTTCACATTGGAAATTTTGTTCTTAGATACTAAATTATCTTATTGTTAATGCCTTACGAATACTAGGTTTTAAGAAACCAAATAATCCATCAAATTTTCTATCAAATTTGATGTGAAACATAATTTACTCCGTGAAATCAAAGTAAAACTAGCCTCATATGTATGAATAGATTCGTCATACTATATTTTATACTCATGGAATTACTTCTCCCTATTTTTACATAAAATATGAAGGAATTACTCAATGATAAATATCTTCCTAAACTCATCTCAGTATATAGATTAAATGTTTAATATCTCCTTATATTCCTAATAAGATAATACCATTGGTCTTATTCACCTTACCAATGACAAATATCTTGGATGGAAATTTCATATTCGAAGAACAAGAGAATATAAAATATCTTATCAATGGTTCTAATCCATCAATAATTCACTAGTGTGTTAGAATACTTACTAAAAGAGAATAGATTTTTTTCTCATGAAGGATTCAACCGAATGTTGTTCCCTCCATTAATCATCTTGAATCTTTGTATGATTCATGAATTGAGAAAGTTGTGTGAATATAAAAACGTTGTTTTTACCCATCTCTGATATAATTTGGTTGATCAAGTGGATAATCATTTCATTTTCCATCAAATTCAAAATTTTCTTTGTTCCTTTGGTTTCCACACATTGACTGAAACCAAAAAATATAATGTGTGAAATAGTAATCATAGAGGTAAAAAACACACACATGAAGAAATACTTATTGGTATTCAAAAGTAAGATTCTTTCATTTAAATCAATATTTCCATAGGTTTAACCTACTTCACCCATGATCATAATTTATTCAAATCCTTCACAATGGTTCATAAATAATAAATGAATTAACACAATAATGTCTCCCTAGAGATTCAAAATAGGTGTTCAATAAGTTACAATTTCATGTACCATATAATACCTGACTCAAGCCCAATGAACCTTTTTGGAGTTACTAATACAAAGTATATCATTTTTAGAATGACTTGTAAATGTAGTATCAAGACAATTATGTATTTCTAGGTAAACTATATAAGTTCTCTATTAATTTTTTTAGAATTATATCCTATAATTAGTCTCATACAATGGGTTGTCAAAAAAGTTTTATAATTATGATTTCCAAATGTCAACTGACCCTTCCTCAGATACCAACTATGACAACCCATGTTTTTTCATACATTAATATCACATGTTTTTAGATGAATGTACAATACATTTCAAAAATACATGCCGGATTACCATAATTATTTAGTGTCTTTGGAGAGTAGGTTCACTATATTATTACTTAGTATATTCTATTAGATATCTCACATATAGATCTTCCACTTTTTAATCATTGAAAACATATCCTATATAAAATATTTCTTCATATTTTGGGGAAAGGAAACATAATAAAGGATAGTATCAGATGCTTAGTAAGGGTAAACATGGGATAGGTACATATATAATCATATTAAAGAATAATTTAATAATAAAGTTATGAGAACATGAACAAAACATACACCATTAAAACCCAACCCATAATAGATTATAATTATGAGTAATGGAAAAATACATTATCATTCCAAAACACATGATTCATAAGAGTGTGAAATCGCCCTAATTCACAAGCCATAATCTCAAGCCATAAAATATTTTCACCATAATTGGTATAGAAACAATCTCATTTTTAAAGGTTAACTACCAAGTCCATAAAACATAGTGGATCAAGACTCATAAACTATTTTTCATTGTTGATCAATCTCATCGGTCTATTTCCTTTTGTAGATCAATCTCATAGGCATATTTTTCGATTAGGATCATACCCTTGGACCTTTTCCCTTTGTTATGACGTGATATATAAATCATTAACCAATGAATTAAAGGGAGATATAGGTTCTACCCATAAAATAATGGAAATCAAATATATGTGTTCCATATGACAATAAAGCATTCATCATATCATAAAACATGAAAATAAATGGATTTTATAAACATTTCATCATATCATTATCAATTGAAATGGAATGGGTTTCGTAAAAATTTCATAATAATAATCACAAATAATTTTTTATAAAGAACAAAAATGGTATAATTAGATCATAAACCTGGTAAAGAATTAGTATCAATGAAGGATTTAATCTTGGATGAAAAATGATTTTTAAATATCACAATAAACATTTCTTGAGGAAAATAGTACTTTCAATTTGAAAATAATAATTTAAATACAAAATATTTTTGGAATAATTTCAAAATAATTTTATTTGAATATATCCTTGGGAACATATAAATGATTCTTTAAATCATTTTTCAGTCATGGTGGAACAAAATTATGTTCTTGTCGTATACATTTAAAACAAATATTCTTTTCCCATTTTTTATAAAAATTAAAAAGAACCTCATTCAAAAAATTAAAGGATTAATCTTAAAATATATTTAATATTATTTATCATAGGAATTTTTTTTAAAAAAAAATTAGATTATATAAAAAACATTTAAATTGGTTTTATAAAACATAGATATGTAAGAAACTGTCATTCTGATTAAAGAGACAAATAATGTCGATTTTTTGATAAGCACGTATTTTGGATTTATTGAGTACATAAATTGAGTAAAATGGAATGAAATAGTTTATTATCAATAAATAAAAAGATGATATGAAATTTTGTTTTTTTTTAAAATATATATCAAAAGATATCATGGTTGTAAACTTAATCATAAATAATCTGGATAAACAATGAGATTGTAATATAAAATCTCTGTCACTATAGTAACATTTTAATAATAAACCACATAAAAGAATAACGTCAAAAATAATTATATATAACTAAAATAAATAAATTCCTGATATAAAATTTCAGAAGTTCAATATATACACCTAATAAAGTAATACAGGTGCATAACATTACTTATATCCCAAAGATGACAATTTGAGAAAAAAACAATCCCTTCCTACTTTGTTAACAATTTAATTAATAATTACAATGAAATAAAGAAACATATATAGAAATTTAAATCACCATAAATTTACTAGTAACAATAATAAAATACATTCATGGTTTTTATATAGACCACATAAAACAAAAAAGTTGTGAATATGACTGGCATCTCACTGAAATAAATGTGACATGAAGATCCGTTACAAGAAGTTTTGACTTCATACACACATGTTATATCCCCATTTATAATAAATAAAGGTTAATTTTACGAATATTATATATCCATAAAAATATATATTATACAATATATGATTTACTTACAAAATGATATTACATATTTATTAACAATTTCATTATTTAAATCACTTTTCAAGTAATAAATACTTCATTTTCCACGTATGTTTATGGTTTTTTTGGTCCATTATCTTTTATAATTGTTAAATAATCAACATAATGTTAATCATGGTGGTAATATCATATATATTTATTATATATGTATTTAAATTAATCCATAAAATTAATATATTGAAAATTAATTACACAGTTCATGGAGATAGTAGGCCTTATGTATGCATGAACGTTGTCTATATTTTCTCGATGGAAAAAAGGAATTTGAATAACATATAACATTCCTATATGAAATATTATTTCATATATATCACATATATTTATTAAATCTATCATTAATACCATTTATGTAAGTGTTATGTGAAAAAAATCACATCGCTTCGTGAGACGGTATCCCACCGTACAGAACAATGATGTTATTGTATTCACAATGAAATGGAAAGTAAGCGGTTATATATTATATTATAATTATATAAGTAAAATAATTTCCTAAATATCATATAAATATTTTAAGTATATATTAATACCCATAAATGGAAGGTGATGAGGGAAAATGAATAACATCGGTTCATGAGGTAGTAGTCCACTGCACACATTATAGATGATTTTGTTTCCCACTTGATGGAAGAGGACATTGATATATATAAATAAATTCAAATAATAACATATAATTATATGTTATATCATAATTATATTATATCATAATTATATTATATCATAAAGGTTAAATATTATTTTAATGTGTAATAGAAAAAAATAAAATTAAAATGAATAGTTAAGGACTATACCACTTCTTCATAGAACCTTTATAGGATTATACATAAATCCTTATTTTTAGGATTTCCTCATAAGAAATATGTCCTCTAGGATTTAAGGATGTAATTATAGAATATATTTTTGTAGTTATTATCCAATATGATTGGTTTATGATGTTTGATTAGGAGAGAATATTGGGTGCCCTATTATAGGTGGGGAAGAGGACATCCTTGGAGTTTTTGAAAGGAATAAAGGTGAGACCATGTTTTAAACGTGATAAAAGGATAAAAAAGGATAATTTTTTAAATATGGAGGTTTTAAGGTTGAAATATTTCCTGAAAATTGTATTTTTCATTTTTATTTCATTTTAAACCTTATCCTTTTTTATTAACCCCTGGTAAACCAGTTTAACCATAAATATAGTGATTAATTTTTACACTTTTTAACATTAATTATGAACAAAAAATAGATAGAACGATTATATATTATTAATTATTATTATTTCAAATTAAATGTCCATTTTTCCATTTTTTATTTATAGAATTTGAAAATTTTAATTTAAAATTAATCCAACAGACATGAAGAAAAAGTAGTTTTCCCTTGGGCACATTTCTATATGTATATATTTTTTTAACATAAGAATTCAATATTAATTAGATAAAAATGAAGTAAATTTGTTTAATAATTATATTATATAACTATTTATTTTATCACCTTTTTAAAAAACATGGAACCTTGTAAATGCTTTAAACAAAAATGCAGTTTTATTAAAAATTGTAATGTTTTCACTATTCACAAAATAAATAATTCTATTTTAAAAATTATAAACAATTAGGCCAAAAATAATTTTGAAATTAATATTCAAAAAAAATTAATAAATTAAATTTTAAAAAATAATCAAAAAAATTCCACTGTTTTTTCACAATATTCAGTAAAAAGATTTTTTTTGAGAAAAAACATATTTTGAAACAAAAGAAATACCTGCATAAAAATTATGTACTTATTTATAAATATATCTTCTTCAACAAAAAAATTTATTGTTAATTATAAATATATTTTCATTCCTATTCATATCTCCAAGTTTAAAGGTTAGGCTACAATAATCAAGTCAATGTAGTAATATATTTAATAATATATCGTGGTTCATTAAAACTCAGTGTTGCGTGTAAAGAAAGATATAGAGGAATTTAAATTTATTTGAAAAAATAGTATCTTAAAATATTAGTGTGTTATAATTATCATACAAATTGTACTTTTTTATCCTCACCCTATGTATACCTTACCTTGTTTTTTAGATTCCAAGAGTGTTGTAGGGACCGAGATGTGCATTACTGGCATGGAGATCAGAGCTGTTGTGGAGTTTATAACATAGTTTATTTCTTGGGTATTTATAATATACTTTATATATTTGTTTACTTAAACATATTAGATGTTTTATTTTTTTTTACATTGTTTGATTTAGTTATTCGGTGGTTCATATTTTCTCTTGATTTTTATATATATATTAAGGGTAATGCCTCCCAATTGAGCATTCTACACCCTCAATTCTAGTTGGTAACCTTTAGGCTAGAGAAGGTACGACTTGGGAGTCTTTTATTCTCTTTACTACCAACCCAGGGGGGTGCTTGTTGTGTGGGGCCATGAGACATATATATTCAACAATAATAAATAATATGAATACATAATTTTATTAAATAATTAAACACTCACATGTAATTTATTATACAATTATATATATATTAATATATACAAACATATATATTTAGAACTAAAAAATAAAAATAAACATGACTATATGATTTTATGAATTATTTAAAAAACATAATTTTTTTAAATAATATATATTTGTTATATATTACAAGGATATATTAACTGTATAATAGAATTAAATACAGAAATAATTTAATATTAAATTAAATAAAACATGATCCTATTGTTTAATATTATAAAATTATATTAAATAAGTTATACATTGTTATTTAAAGTGGTATATATTTCAAAATGAATAATATTATAATAGATATTCAATAAAACTAACATAAATAAAAATGTTATAAAAAATAAGCTAAATAATTTTAATTTTTTATATATTAAAATATAAAAAATTAATTGTGCAGTTGAATATAAAAAATTAATAATTACAATGATATTTAAACTTATTTTTATTTCTTTTAGTTTATATTATTACTATGTATCATTAATTTTCATTAAGTGAATTACATAATTTATACTATATGTATTTCTCATTAATTAAATGATTATTATCATTTTGATTTATATATATATATATATATACACTAAAAACAAATTAAATAGAATATTTTTGAACACATAAATTATTTATATATTTAAAAATTATAAAAAAATAAGTTAAAGAGTAATTATTTTTAATAGACATTATTATTTGAATGGATTAATATAACAAATAAATAAATATAATGGTTTATAAAATGATGAATGGAATATATTCTATTTTTTACATTTTTAGTGAAAATGGGGTTGGTTGTAGATGGTATAATATACAAAATATCATAAAAAATTATAATCTATTATAAATCGATAGAGGCTTACTTCCCACCCAAACCTCCACCTTCACTACTATAGCATTAAAAGTGTAGTTATGCTATATTGAATTCAGGGGTGACTAGTTAGAGATATTACAAACTATGGAATTTATCTCATGAAATTTTGTCCTCTTTCAATTTATTCTCCTTCTCTAATACTCAAGATTTCAATTTTTTTTTGTTTTTATAAAAAATTATCAGAACAAATCCCCAAAAATCCAAAAAGGTATATTTAATTTTATGTTTTATTTTCACTACCTGGAAGGATGATTCTGACTATTTAAACGATTTCATTTATTTTATAGACCAATCAGTTGGTTTATATAATCTATTTAATGACCTCCATAAAGGTAATATTTCCAACTGTGTAGATAGATGATATCGACATTACCATAACTAATTAAATTTCTTGGATAATGGATACAAAAATGCATCTTGAATTATGGGTTATCACAAAAATAAATAATGAAAATAATTCAAAAACCCTTCAAAAATATGAAAAGGCATTGATATTCATCAGGAGACATATTATTATGGGGTTTTAATGCGTATACCTCATATAAAAAGATCAATAAAACCTCTAGAAGCATTTTTTAAAAATGTTTGATCAAAAAAAGAGGATGTTATTCCCGTTAACCATAATGAATGGAATGAATAATAATTCCAAGACTATAAAATGGATAGGGAACCTAATTATACTATTTAGATAATTTTATCACAATAAAAGTATTTTGGTATTAGGATTATAGATGGGAATATGATTGAAAATACATATATGATATTTCATAAATCACACATAACCCGAGAACAGTAATATCAAATTTGAGGGTATAAAAATATTATGATATCATATCATCATTTATTGTAGAAGATTATAACGCTGATCTTTTAATTAAAAAACACCAGTCTTTTCCGACTATTTCCCCTGTAGAATTTCTGAAATAAAAATATATATTTAATGAAAACTATCAAGAAAGAGAATGAATGTGATTATGTGATTATTGTAGTGGATTTGGTTTTGTGGTTGGCATGCATGGGGATGTGTTCATTGTAATAGGAATTGTATAAATGAATATGAGACTCAAATAAATATCAACTCAAGCACACTGAGAAATACTAAATATTTCTTCAATGGGTTTGTCTCTATGGGGCATTGTTCTGAGTTTGCTAAACCCAATTCAATATTTATAAGATTTATAAAGAATTTATTTAATGAAGTAACAAAAAAAATTAAACATCACATATACATCCTATAAAGGGAAATAAATTAGGGAGTCTTTTTTTAGAATTACTAGATTTAAAATGATGATTTATCTTATCTTAAAGTTGGTGGTTTTACATGTGAATTTAATGAGATGTTAAATAGAAATAGTTCATAAAAATAAAATAGTTATCATATGGGATATAGTGATTTGATCTGTATGAATTTTATTTATTATATCTTTTTTATTTATAGTTCATAAATTATTCTTTTTAAATTTATTGACTTTGAATTAAAGCATTAAAATTAACTGCATGAACATGTTAGATATTTAAATTTTGAATAGTATAAGAACACTAAAAAAATTTAAAAATAAGAAAATTATAATATTAAACCAAACTAATTTTTTTGAATACTATATAAAGTCCTTCATATCTAATATAATTGACTGGAGAAGTGAGTTTTTTACCATGTGGGAATATTTTATTCCTAAGAGACGTGTTATTTTCTACAATGTCAAAATTAATATTGTTTAGTTTAAATGATATATACTGTCATGGGTATGATATCTAAAATGTTGTTATGAGAAATGAAAATAAAATATTAATTACCATTAGTTTTTTGGTAAGTGTAATGTTCTTAAAATCTAAAATAAATGTAATCTATATTGAATTACATATATATAAGTGAATTCCAATTGAATATGTTAGTAAATAATGCACCACAAAATGTTAATCTGTGGAATGGTAGATTAGAACATTGTAACACTCGAGACTTTTATGTTATATAAATCATAAAAGGAATATTTTTCTACACAACACTTTATTGGCTTTCTTTACACGAAATCGCGACCTTCATCGATAGCTTGCGTCGTACGCAATACCGAGTTTCACTAACAACGATATGCTATTAAAATATTATTAAAACTAGCAATTATGAATACTAATAACCAATTTTTCAAATTTTATAAATTTTATTTTTCAAAATGGACTTCATTTTTGGATTCGGAATATCAAAATTAGCCTAGGATGAAATTTTGGTATTTTTCTGAAAACATTCAATTTTTGATGAATAGTGAAACCACTAAGTGGTAGTTAAAAAACTGATTTTTTCATAAAACTTAATTTTACCGCATCTGTGAGTGGAATATTGAAAATCCGAGAGACACGGTTAATATCAAGGACTAAAATTTGGTTCAATGAGATGAAAATAATTTTTGGTGAATAGTAACTTTTAACTTTTTTTACCACGGTTAAAAGTAAATAGGGTAATTAAGGGTAAAGATGATATTATTATTACCCTAACACATGTCCTAATTCTATTGGATAAGTGTAATTCGACCAAAAAAAACCTTAGGAATAAAATATGACCATTTAGTCCCACTTGGATTAGATTAGGACATTTATTATTAATTTATTTAAAGAAGGGTTAAAATAGTAAAAATCAATGTTTAATAAGTACATAATTTTTAATATGGGGTTATACATAAGATAAATTAGACTATAAAAATTCATTAGAAATCTACAAAGATTTCCTACATAATGGTATTTTATTTTTAATTTTTATACATTAAATAATTTAATTTATTTATGACACAAAGATGATGCAGTAATTATCTTATTAATGAAATATTGACATAATTAATGTTATAAACACCAAAATAAATGTAATTTGAGACTTTTTATGAATTACACTAATTTTCTAGGTTACTATGACATGTTATTATTGTTTTAATTAACTGTTTTCGAACTAATAATTCTGTTATGATTTTCACAAAAATCAATTACTAAATAGTGTCAAAATTGACATAAAATAGTTTTTAAAACAAATATTATATTAGTAATTGATATTTTATTCTTAAAAATATAAGGTTAGGCAAAATGACTTAGATAAGGTTATATATATTAATAATAAACATCTTGGGGTTCGTTTGGCTGCTTATAGTAAGTTTATTAACCTTATAGTATAAGAACACAAGTAGACACGGTAAAAGTAAAATTATTTAACTTAATGTTAAATCTAAATGATAAGGTTAAAATAGGAACTTAAACTTGTCGAAATTCTATTGGATGAGATTATTTCGACCCATCCCCACCTTATCTTCGAAATATATCAATTTGGAGCTATTTAAAACCGAACTTGACTTTATAATAAAATAATATTTTTAGTTTTCCCAAAGGTGCCCCTCTCCTCCCTTATAAAAGGGCACCTCCTCCCCTCTTCCTCACACCACTTTGAGCCTTCAAGCATGGACAACCCCTGCCAATTCCTCCTCTCCACTTCCCTAGAGACATCCTAGAGGTCCTGGTATTCTTCAAAGACCAATTTTTGTTCCCTAAAAGAAGGTCTCAAAGAAGCACTTCAAAGAAGAGGTAATGTCCGTTACCGATTCTTTCATCTTTATTTCTTCTTCCACTTCTTCTTCTTTAATTGTTTCATTATGAAGTAATAACATCAGTATCAATCATATACTGATATGTTATTATAAGTATTAAACAATCCTATTTCACCATCTATCCATCCTATGGAAAAAGAAATCACCGCGCGTGCGTACGTACGGAATACGGTCTCCACGCCGTGGTGTAATCTATTTTCCACCACCACCTTACTTGGATGGGTATAATGGTGTAAATAATGACTATATATGACTATTATAAAGTGATATGGATTCTGAAATATTATACATACACTACAATACAATTCCATGATCATAGGAATGATATCATCACTCGTGCGTACATACGGAATACCGTCTCCACGATGTGATGCGACTCGTTCTACATGATCTTCATTTCATAATGATTATATAAATGAATTGATTGAATGAATATGATATATATTACAGTAATACGAATCTGTAAATGAGTTATCTATAACCTAAATATAAGAATAATAATTTATTCGACAAAACACGCATAAGAACAAAAAGTTATAAACACCCGAATAACAAGTAGCAATGAAATATTACTACTAAGAAGCTAAGAAAATGACCATATATGATATCATAAATATAAGTATGATTCTGGAATAAGTCAATAACATTATTTAAATCATTATATAGGAGGTTCGGACACTTACCAAGCAAAACGGACCTAAGGTAAGGGAAAATATCACAATCTCATTTTTATCCAAGATTGTTTATACTTTGGTATTTACTGGGGTGTATTTTATTATCCACATCCATGTTTCCTCAATATGTGATATTATTTCCATCCACATACAATTTTTTTAATCCATTTTTACCCTTTGGTGAGTTTTAGTAAAAGATATGAAAGGAATCTTTTGTCGTTTTTTGTACGAAGTACTTTTTGACTTTTCCGACAAAAGTACGAAGAATGTTTTTTTTAACTTATACGGCATGAATGGATTTTTAAAACATTATTTCCAAGAATCTTCCTTTACATGTTTTCAAGTTTATTTTTAATCAACTTATTTTAGTTTAAAATTGTATGACATGTTAAGAAAGGAAAATGTTTTTGAAGTAGAAAGGATATTTTCCTCAAGAATGGAGTTCAAGTGTTTTATCAAAATTATTTTCAATCTAAGATAATATAGGGTTCTGTTTCTATCCCTATTATTACATTTACTTGATTATGTTGTGATGGAAATATTTTTATGAATTCCTTTATCTTATATGAATTGTTTTATGATGTCATTATGTTTATGATTTCCATTTTTATTACATGGGTTATGCAATGATGTATGATTTATGATTTTGTGGCACACATAAGAATGGTATCATTATGATATGGGTGGGACCTATATCTCCCTCCAATGCATTGGGTAAAGATTTTATATCTCATGAGATAGACATGGCTGGAACGGTAGGTTATTCCGGTTCAGTGAAACAGGACTGAAACAAGGGTGACTCAGTTCAGAAAGGGACTTTGTCCACTAAGATAGTCTTGGAAATGAGTCTTGACTAACAAGAAATGATTCTCTATGATTATGTGTGTATTCCACAAAGTTTCATGTTTTAAGTTATGATTATTGGGATTACATTTCACTACTATGATTTATCCCATGTTATGAAATTATGATCTCTTTTGCAGGTTAAGATTTCCAAAAGATATGTTCTTATGAATATGACGCGATTGATATTTCTTTTATTTACCCTTACTGAGCATTTGAGCCACCCTTTTGTATGTTTTATTTCCCCAGGTCAGGAAGAAGGTTATAAAGTAGAATATGCCAAAAAGGGACTCTAGATATGATGAAATAAATGGGAGGCAAAGTAGATGCTTTAGGAACCAGTTGTTTATGTTTCCCAGTTTCTAAAGACACTATACCTATACGGCCCTTTTGTGGTTTTGTTATTTGTTGTAATAAGTATGCTTCAATTTTGAAGTATTAACAATGTATGTAAAGTATGGGTCGTTATAGTTGGTATTAGAGGAAAGGTATAGTCAACCTTTGGAAACTAGGATGTGAAAGCCTTAGTAAGAACCCTAAGGATAAGTCTAAGAATAGAACACAATCTTAGTGTTTTAGAAATGGACATGAATAACATAGGATAAGACCTTAAGTGTGAAATTTTATTCTTGATTATGTGGGTTTCCTCTTATAATTAGTGTTGCTCACGCTATTCTTCTTGTTTTTAATCAATGGCTAGAACCCGAAGGAACCATGTTAATGCGGAATGCGACGGGCAATGCAATGATTGTCCCCCTGAGCAACCAAACGTTATGGGAGCTGGAATGAAAAATCTTGTAGCCATGCTCACACAACTTTCTCAAGCTATGAATCATGCAGGACTTCCAAACGATCAAAGGAAGGAGAAACATTCTATTGAATCCTTCATGAGACAGCGTCCACCTTCATTCAGCGGGTCTAATGATCCATTAGTTGCTGAACAATGGATTAGTACTACTAAAAATATATTTTCAGTTCTTCAATGTTCTGAACATGATAAAGTCATCCTATTAGTGTATCGTTTGGAAGGAGATGATGATCAATGTTGGAATCTTATTAAGAATACGAGGCAAAGGGATGAAATTGAGTCCATGGAATGGGATGAGTTTAAGAAATTATTTTTCAATAAGTACATCCCTCGTATTCTCCGAACAAAGATGGAGAAAGAGTTTCTTGAACTGAAGAAAAAGGATGATGAATCTGTTGGTACCTATGAAGCAAATTTTACAAGACATGCAAGGTACGCTTCTGGTATTATTATCCAACCTGAGAGTAAGATCGATCGATTCTTTAGTGACTTAAAACCAAGTCTTCGAAGGGCGTTAGAAATAAGGGACTTCAATAGCTACGAGGAAATCGTTCGATGTGCTCTCAAAGTCGAGATGGAGATTGGAGTAACCCATTAGTCATATGGGTTTGATAAGAATAGGAAAATAGAATTCGAAGGAAAATCTAAAGAGCACACTGAAAAGAAGATGAGCTTTCCCTTATGCTCAAAGTGTGGAAAGAAACATGGAGGGAGTTGTCTTAAAGGGACAAGTAAATGTTTCAAATGTGGAAAGGAAGGTCATCTGGCATTTGAATGTCACGGTGATGAGAAGAAGATGTCTAATGATGCAAACAAAGGAAGGGATACACAGAATGAACCTACTACACTTCAATGTTTCAAGTTCAAGGAGATTGGACATTATGCCAATAAATTCCCTAATCCAAGGGTTGATGATGATGGTCAACGCAAACAAACTCTTAAGGCTAAAGACAAAGGAAAGTCACATGCAATTTATATCAGCGATGTGGAGTACGATAACGACTTGGTGAAAGGTACACTTTCCATCCACTCTAAAGTAGCAAATGTTTTATTTGATTCTGGATCCACCCACTCTTTTATTTATGAAGAATTTTCAAAGGGTATCACCGTATTACCTCAACAATTAGATGTTGAGTTAGCTGTGACAACACCTAATGGCACAACAGTCGCATCAAAAGTTTATAATTCTTCTCCGATCGAAGTTTGTGGGAAATTGCTTCCTGAAAATCTTGTGATCCTTCCTATAGTAGAATTTGATGTGATTCTTGGCATGGATTGGCTCTCTTTATATGGAGCTCATATCAATTTCCAAAGAAGGGAAGTCACATTTCATATTCCAGATCAATCTATGATCGTCTATCAATGCAAGGATGAACATAACCTTCCAGTGGAAGTTTCTTCCATCTTATGGGTCTTGATTCCACTAAATGAAGGTTATTTATCTCAAATGGTTGGTGAGAAACTCACGATTAAGAATATGCCCATTGTACGGGAGTTTTATGATTTCTTTCCAGAGGAATTACCGGGACTTCCACCAATTCATGAAGTTGAGTTCTCAATAGAACTCATACCGTGTGCTTTGCCTATTTCAAAGACACCTTATAGAATGGCCCCAATTGAGTTGCAAGAATTGAAGAAGCAACTCCAAGAGAATCTTGATAAGGGATTCATATGCCCTAGTGCGTCACCTTAGAGAGCACCTGTTCTATTTGTTAAGAAGAAAGATGGATCAATGAGACTCTGCATTGATTATCGAGAACTTAACAAGATCACTATCAAGAACAAATATCCTCTCCCACACATTGATGACTTATTTGACCAACTACGAGGAGCTCAATACTTTTCCAAGATTGATCTTCGTTCAAGGTATCATCAATTAAGGGTCAAAAGGGAGGATATACCAAAGATGGCTTTCCGTACAAGGTATGGACACTATAAATTTACAGTAATGCCATTTGGTCTTACTAATTCCCCTGCTATCTTCATGGATCTGATGAATAGAGTCTTTAGAGACTATCTTGATCAATTTGTGGTAGTCTTTATAGACGATATTCTTGTCTATTCAAAGAGCAAGGAAGAACATGAAGATCACTTGAGAATTATATTGAAGACCCTGAGAAAGGAGAAGCTTTATACAAAATTTACCAAGTGTGAATTTTGGCTTCAAAAAGTTGCATTTCTGGGTCACATAATCTCAAAAGAGGGGATATCTGTGGATCCAACAAAAACAGAGTTTATCGAAAGATGGTCGAGACCAACAACGGTAACTGAGATCTGATGTTTTCTTGGTTTGGATGGATATTATCGACGTTTTGTGAAAGATTTTTTATGATTATCTAATCCACTAACCAAGTTGACTCGGAAAGGAGTTATGTTTGTCTGCACGGAAGAATGTGAAGTTAATTTCAAGGAGTTTAAAAGAAGGTTATCCAGTGCACCTGTGCTCACACTGCCTTGTAGTGGAGAAAGGTTTGTGATCTATAGTGATGCATCCAAGAAGGGATTGGGGTGTGTTCTTATGCAAAATGATATGGTGATAGCTTATGCCTCACGACAGTTAAAAATCCATGAGCAAAATTACCCAACACATTATTTGGAGTTAGCTGCGGAAATCTTTGCATTAAATATTTGGAGGAATTACCTTTATGGTGAAAGGTGTGATATTTATACTGATCATAAAAGTTTAAAGTATATTTTCACACAAAAAGAGCTGAATATGCGCCAAAGAAGATTGTTGGATCTGATTAAGGATTACGACTGCTCAATCCATTACCACCCTGGGAAAGCAAACAAGGTGGAAGATGCATTAAGTCGACAAGACCATGCTAGTTTATCCATGATGAGGATCAAAAAAGATCCAATATTTATGGATTTACAAAGGATGGATCTTGGAATTATAATGGAAGGGGAAAAATCTTATCTTTCTCATATGAATGTTCAACCATCTATACATGTGAATATTAAAGAGGCATAGAAAGAAGATGTCGAGTTACAAAAGAAGGTGAGAAATGTTCCTGAATTCAACCTTGATTGTGATGGGATAATAATGTTCAAGAATTGGGTTTGTGTTCCTCCCATCCCCGAATTAAAGAAGGAGATGATGGATGTGGCTCATAGTTATTCATTCTATATTCATCCTGGAAGCACGAAGATGTATAGGGACCTGAAAGAGTACTTCTGGTGGGATGGCATGTAAAGAGATGTTGCTGAATTTGTCTCTCGATGCTTGGTTTGTCAACAAGTTAAAGCTGAGAGACAGAAGTCTAAGGGGATGTTACAACCATTACCCATACCCGAATGGAAATGGGAAAACATCACTATGGACTTTGTCACAGGACTTCCTAAAACATCCAAAGGCAATAATGCTATCTGGGTCATAGTTAATCGTCTTACAAAGTCTGCACACTTCATTTCTATTAGAGAGGATTTCTCTCTGGATCAGCTTGCCATGATATATGTAAAGGAAGTGGTAAGATTGCATGGAGTGCCACTTTCTATTATATCTGATTGGGATCCGAGATTTACCTCGAAGTTCTGGCGAAGTCTTCAGCATACTCTGGATACAGAGTTGAGTTTCAGCACTGCTTATCATCCTCAGACAGATGGTCAGTCTGAGAGAACAATTCAAACTCTAGAAGATATGTTGAGAGCTTGCTCTATGGATTTCAAAGGTGGTTGGGATCAACACCTACCTTTGGTGGATTTTTTTTTATAATAATAGCTTTCACTCCAGTATTTAGATTGATCCTTATGAAGCACTCTATGGAAAGAAATGCAGGACTCCAACTTTCTAGGATGAAGTTGGGGAAAAGAAAGCTATTAGGACCTGATCTCATTGATGAAATGGAAGAAAAGGTCAGATCTATTCAACAACACATAAGAGAAGCTCAGAGTCGACAGAAAAGTTATGCCGAAAACCGATGAAAAGACCTAGAGTTTGAAGTGGGTGATAAAGTGTTCTTACGAATATCTCCCTGGAAGAGGGTTATGAGATTTGGAAAGAAGGGGAAGTTGAGCCCTAGATATATCGATCCTTTCGAAATACTGGATCGTGTTGGGAAGGTAGATTACCGATTGGCGCTTCCACTGAATCTATCTCAAGTTCACGATGTGTTCCATGTTTCTCTCCTGAGAAAGTACATACCTGATCATTCACATGTACTCAGCTGAGAAGTTGTACCGCTGGAGCAAGATCTATCTTATGAAGAACAACCGATAGAGATTCTGGATCGTAGCGAAAAAGTCCTACAAAACAAGACCAATCGATTGGTGAAAGTTTTATGGAGGAACCACCAATTAGAAGAAGCTACATGGGAGATTGAGGATATGATGAGAGAGAGGTATCCTCATCTATTTGTTACAAAGTGACGAATTTCGAGGGCAAAATTCATTTAAGGGGGGGTAGAATGTAATACCCGAGACTTTTATGTTATATAAATCATAAAAGGAATCTCTTTCTACACAACACTTTCTTAGATTTATTTACACGAAATCGCGACCTTCCTCGATAGCTTGCGTCGTACGCAATACCGAGTTCACTAAACAATGATATGCTATTAAAATATTATTAAAACTAGCCATTATATATAGTAATAACAACTTTTTGAAATTTTATAAATTTTATTTTTCAAAATGGACTTCATTTTTGGATTTTTAATATCAAAATTATCCTAGGGTGAAATTTTGGTATTTTTCTGAAAACATTCAATTTTTCATGAATAGTGAAACCACTAAGTGGTAGTTAAAAAACTGAATTTTTCATAAAACTTAATTTTACCGCTTCTGTGAGTGGAATTTCGAAAATCCTAGAGACAAGGTTAATATCAAGGACTAAAATGTGGTTCAATGAGATGAAAATAATTTTTGGTGAATAGTAACTTTTTACTTTTTTTACCACGGTTAAAAGTAAATAGGGCAATTAAGGGTAAAGATGATATTATTATTACCCTAACACATGTCCTAATTCTATTGGTAAGTGTAATTCGACCAAAAACAACCTTAGGAATAAAATATTACCATTTAGTCCCACTTGGATTAGATTGGGACATTTATTATTAATTTATTTAAAGAAGGGTTAAAATAGTTAAAATCAAAGTTTAATAAGTAAATAATTTTTAATATGGGGTTATACATAAGATAAATTAGACTATAAATATTAATTAGAAAGATAAAAATATTTCCTACAAAATGGTATTTTATTTGTAATTTTTAGACATTAAATAATTTAATTTATTTATGACACAAAGATGATGCAGTAATTATCTTATTAATGAAATATTGACATAATTAATGTTATAAACACAAAAATAAATGTAATTTGATACTTTTTATGAATTCCACTAATTTTATAGGTTAATATGACATGTTAGTATTTATTTAATTATCTTGGTTAGAACTAATAATTCTGTTATGATTTTCACAAAAATCAATTACTAAATACTGTCAAAATTGACATAAAATAGTTTTTAAAACAAATATTATATTAGTAATTATTATTTTATTCCTAAAATCTAAGGTTCGGCCAAATGACTTAGATAAGGTTATATATATTAATAATAAACAACTTGGGGTTCGTTTGGCTGCTTATAGTAAGTTCATTAACCTTATAGTATAAGAACACAAGAAGACACGGTAAAATTAAAATTATTTAACTTAATGTTAAATCTAAATGATAAGGTTACAATAGGAACCTAAACTTGTCTAAATTCTATTAGATGAGATAATTTCGACCCATACCCACCTTAGATTCGAAATATATCAATTTGGAGCTATTTAAAACCGAACTTGACTTTTAATAAAATAATATTTTTAGTTTTCCCAAAGGTGCCCCTCTCCTCCCTTATAAAAGGGCACCTCCTCCCCCTCTTCCTCACACCACTTTGAGCCTTCAAGCTCGGAAAAACCCTGCCAATTCCTCCTCTACACATCCTTAGAGACATCCTAGAGGTCCTGGTCTTATTCAAAGACCAATTTTAGTTCCTTAAAAGAAGGTCTCAAAGAAGCACTTCAAAGAAGAGGTAATGTCCGTTACCAATTCTCTCATCTTTATTTCTTCTTCAACTTCTTCTTCTTTAGTTGTTTCATTATGAAGTAATAACATCAGTATCACTCATATACTGATATGTTATTATAAGTATGAAACAACCCTATTTCACCATCTATCCATCCTACGGAAAAAGAAATCACCGCGCGTGCGTACGTACGGAATACCGTCTCCACGCCGTGGTGTAATCTATTTTCCACCACCACCTTACTTGGATGGTTATAATGGTGTAAATAATGACTATATATGACTATTATAAAGTGATACTGATTCTTAAATAGTATACATACACTTCAATACAATTCCACGATCATAGGAATGATATCATCACTCATGCGTACGTACGGAATACCGTCTCCACGATGTGATGCGACTCGTTCTACATGATCTTCATTTCATAATGATTATATAAATGAATTGAATGAATGAATATGACATATATTACAATAATACCATTCTTGAAATGAGGTATCTATAACCTAAATATAAGAATAAGAATTTATTCGACAAAACACGAATAAGAACAAAAAGTTATAAACACCCGAATAACAAGTAGCAAGGAAATATTACAACTAAGAAGCTAAGAAAATGACCATATATGATATCATAAAAATATGTATGATTCTGGAATAAGTAAATAACAATATTTAAATCATTATACAGGAGGTTTGTACACATAAGAAGCAAAACGGACCTAAGGTAAGGGAAAATATCACAATCTCATTTTTATCCGAGATTGTTTATACTTTGGTATTTACTGGGGTGTATTTTATCATCCACATCCATGTTTCCTCAATATGTAATATTATTTCCATCCACCTACAATTGTTTAAATCCATTTTTACCCTTTGGTGAGTTTTAGTAAAAGATATGAAAGGAATATTTTGTCGTTTTTTGTACTAAGTACTTTTTGACTTTTCCGACAAAAGTACGAAGAATTTTTTTTTAACTTATATGGCATGAATGGATTTTTAAAACATTATTTACAAGAATCTTCCTTTACAAGTTTTCAAGTTTATTTTTAATCAACTTATTTTAGTTTAAAATTGTATGACATGTTAAGAAAGGAAAATGTTTTTGAAGTAGAAAGGATATTTTCCTCAAGAATGGAGTTCAAGTGTTTTATCAAAATTATTTTCCATCTAAGATAATATAGGGTTCTGTTTCTATCCCTATTATTACATTTACTTGATTATGTTGTGATGGAAATATTTTTATGAATTCCTTTTTCTTATATGAATTGTTTTATGATGTCATGATGTTTAAGATTCCCATTTTTATTACATGGGTTATGCAATGATGTATGATTTATGATTTTGTGGCACACATAAGAATGGTATCATTATGAGATGGGTGGGACCTATATCTCCCTCCAATGCATTGGGTAAATATTTTATATCTCATGAGATAGACATGGATGGAACGGTAGGTTATACCGGTTCAGTGAAATAGGACTGAAACGAGGGTGACTCGGTTCAGAAAGGGACTTTGTCCACTAAGATAGTCTTGGCAATGAGTCTTGATTAACAAGAAATGATTCTCTATGATTATGTGTGTATGCCACAATGTTTCATGTTTTATGTTATGACTATTGGGATTACATTTCACTACTATGATTTATCCCATGTTATGAAATTATGATCTCTTTTGCATGTTAATATTTCTAAAAGATATGTTCTTTTGAATATGACATGGTTGATATTTCTTTTATTTACCCTTACTGAGCATTTGAGCTCACCCTTTTTTATGTTTTATTTTCCCAGGTCAGGAAGAAGGTTATTAAGTAGAATATGCCAAAAAGGGACTCTAGATATGATGAAATAAATGAGAGGAAAAGTAGATGCTTTATGAACCAGTTGTTTATGTTTCCCAGTTTCTAAAGACACTATACCTATACGGTCCTTTTGTGGTTTTGTTATATGTTGTAATAAGTATGCTTCAATTTTTAAGTATTAACAATGTATGTAAAGTATGGATCGTTATAACCATCGTGGTTAAATATATATATAAAAAATAATTTTATTTTCCAATAAAAATTTCATATAGGTTTATATAATAAATCCATGAAGATAAATTCTATGTAAGAGTTATTATATTAGAAAGATGATTGTGAGACCACCTCTTGCTAAAATTAATGTTAGAATTACAACAGTTATTTATTTAATTCAAGGGGATATATGGGTAAACATTAATATAAAATGTGGACCATTTAAATATTTTATTATATTAATTTATGCATTTAAAAAATGGCCACATGGATATTTTCTTTCAACAAGAAATGTTTCATTTTCATGACTACTTGCTTATATATTTAAATTGGGAGATCAATTATCTGATTATGTCCTAAAGTAATAAAGGATGTATACTGATAAGAATTTACCTATAAATATTTAAATTATTATTATAAGGAAGTGGGGATTCATATGGAGAATAATGTTTCTCATGAACATACACAAAATATTTTAGTTAAATCACAAGTAAAATGTCTTCGACATATCACTAGACCATTAATAATGGGAACAAATATTTTGATCTTCATATGAGATCGTACAATATTACACTCTTCGATATTAATTCACATGAGACCAAGTGCATATATTAATAAATATCCACTGTAATTTTAATTTAGATATGACCCTAACATATCCCACATTAAAATTTTCTGTTGTGTGGTATGTGTACATATTTCACCCTAATAACGTACAAAAATAGGACCTCAATAGAGGCTGTTAATATATATGGGATAGAAATCCCCATCCGTCATCAAATATCTTAAACCACATTCTTCTGATTTAGTTACAACATTTTATGATGATTGTCACTTCAATGAAGAAGTATTATCAACAATAGGGGGAGAAAAGAAACAAAGTTTTTACATTTCTTAAATTGTGTAGTTATTTTATTTTTTTGATATTTTGTCCTTGAAGTGTGAGAGATAAGTGAAAAAGATTTTATATATTCAATAAAGGGAAAAACAATTTCATGATGAATTTACTGATATAATGGGAGTGAATAAATCACATGTACCTACTATAAATTTAATATCTAAAATTGATTTCTCAAAGACACAATTAAATATTGATTATAGAGAAATTCAAAAAACATGCCTGAAGCCTCGAATATCAGTTGTATTTAAGGATATAAATCCTCAAAACAAGAAAAATATTGCATGTAATTGAAATCCTCGTTATTGAAGAATATTTTCTTGAAGAACCAGGTTATATGTCTTCTTATATAAATACATAATTAGAATCATAAAAATATTTCAGAAGATATAAAAAACACTAAATTTCTAGGAAATAATGAAATCAATTTTAATTATTCCACTACATTTGACATATGGAATCAAAGTAAATAATAAAATATTGATCAAATATTTTGTAATTTTGGGGAACATGATATAGAAAATGAAGATCCTAAACTGAATACTATTAAGGAATGTAAAAAATGACCTGATTAGGAAAAAAGGAAATATACAATGAAAGTAAAATTATGTTCACATAATAGGTAAAGGTTCATCAGATATATCATATTCACTCTAGAAGTTTTTAATAATTTTTCATATAAATTTGTTTTTTATATAAACATAATGAAAAAAATAATATTTTCTGATCCAATGCTTATCCTAGTATGCATGTATTTTCCCAGAGACCCAAAATTGATTATTAGGATATATACTCTCTTTTTCTAGAAGCTATAACTTTCATATATCTAATCATCCTTGTGGTAGCTAAAATGGGTAAAATATATATTATGGGTTCTGTTTAATATTTATATATGGGTCACTTGATAGTATTATATATATGAGAATCCCAAAAGGATTCAAAATACCCAAATAATTGAAATCAAAACATAAATACATATATTCAATTAAATTATATAAATACTTGTATTTATTAATGAAATACGGTCATTTGTGGTATAAACATTTGAGAAAATATTTATTAAAAAAAGATATACAAATGAACCCATATGCCCATGTTTTTTTAACAAGAAAACAACATCTAGGTATGAAATCGATGTTTTTATATCGATGATTTAAATGTAATAAAGATTATAAAAGATATAAATGAAGAAATTAGAAAAATAAAGGAGGGATTAACAACACAATAGAAACCATGTATTGTCTTGGTTTACAAATTGAGATTATTCCATGTGATATATTTTTAGATCCCTTAAATTAATTTGAAGATGTCCAAAATGGATTTAAATCGTTTAGAATAATCCTTTATCAACTTCAATGAGTGTTCGGTCATTAATAATTTGGAAAGATCAATTTTGACCTTGTAAAACAAATGAATGTGGGTTGGTCCAGAATTGCAATACCTCAATTACATTAGAGCACTTATGTGTCTCTCTAATTATACCTATTTTGATATTTATTTTTTACCAATGTATTGGAATGATTTAGTTTAAATTGAACAAAGGAACTTGAATTAAATTAAAAAAAATCACTATCTTTTTTGAATGATTAATTTCTGTTTATTCTATTCGAAAAAAATAAATAATGGGATGTGAGGTTTATTATATTCTGTTAATTCATCAAATTCGAATAATGCTTGAAAATAGTCAATTTATTTTTTTAAAGTCAAGTTTACATCCATATTATGGAGATAAAAAATAGAAACTCATTTAAATATCTTCTAATTTTTCATAAGTGATAGCATTTCATGAGGCATGTTGAGAATGTGTTTAGTTAGAATCTTTGGCTAAACACATTCACGTACTAAGTGTATTACATATAGATAGTAGTTTCACTAACTTATTTTGGCATAATTTTGTTTTAATTTCATAATTAATGGAATGATTTATCAAAAATAAAAAAACAAAACACATACCACTAATATTCTTATCCTTCATAAAAGTGTTAATAAAGAAAGGAGATATCGACCTGCGATATGTTAAATCCTATAACAACATTTCTGATCTATTACAAAGTAAATACTGATCATTATCATTATAAAACATCAATATGGTGATCCATAATTTTAATACATTAATTTTAACAGAATTATTTATAAAAGTATTATATTACTTACTTCAAAGAACCTTTTTAGGTTTTGTACCTTGGAATCTAGGTACATAATGAATGAAGTATATAATGAAAACCTAAATAAAACATTTATTTGATCACGTTAAAGGACTAATTTATTATTTTATCCTAGTTTACCATACACATATTTATTTCTTAGGGATAAACATCAATGTATAAGGGTGATTATAAATCCATCTATGGGATAAACAAAGGAAATTGAACATGAACGATCATCACGGAGAAAACATGAGAGAAAAATTAAGGTCATAATCATATGTACATTATAATAATCATTGAAATGTGGATAAAACATATAAATGATACATTCATAATAATATCACCAAGGCTTAATACCATTATGTAATAAAACATTTTCCCAATGTTATTCACCAAGGTATCAAAAAACATGTCCTCTCTAGAGTTTAATTTTTTACCCAACACATTGGAGTGCTATTAGGGAGAACCCTTCACTTGAATTAATTATTTTGAGTCACATCAATTATAGTAAATCATATCATCCATAACCTATGTATGATAAATAAAATTTTCTATATAAAATCCTTGAGTATAAATGTTCTGAAATACTAAAACATTTCTTCATTTTAAACATATGCGAAGGGACTATGGATTTCATATTTAGAAATCCCCAATAAATGAAGTATAATTAAACAAATACACACACATAGATATATATATATATGTGTGTGTGTGTGTGTGTGTGTGAATTAGATTGAATAAAAATATGGTTGAGTAATCATAACAGATGCACAAAGTGGTTTATAGAATGGTCTTAATGAGAGAGAATGAATTTCTATCATTGCTATCAAAACATTTGGATAGTTATTAAATTATCATAAGGGTGAGATAACATAATAACCATAAAATTTTATGACTCAATACAATGGAAATTTAGGGATTAAAATATGTGGAATATAATCCATTACCATGTGGGATAGATTTATATAGCTTCGTTAGAGTTCCTTTGAAACTTAAAAACTCCTTCGAAATGTTATAAAGAGGTAAAATGAGGTAAAATTCATGCTTAATGAATTATGAGTGAATGAAATAAGGAGGAGAGTGCGTATTTATAGAAATGTGGAAGGATTTTTTATTAGATTTTAAATATATGCCTTGGATTTATAGTAATGTTTTTTATTATTGTATATGAAATTTGAAATATGGTTTTCAAAGTATTTGTGTTTTTGAACTAAACTTCAATATTTTATATTAATTATGGTATAAAAAGATAATTTTTATAGAAAATAATGTCCATAAAACCTTAATTTTAATTTTTAATTTGTAAAAAAATTCATAGGTTTGAAAACAAAATATAATTCATCTAAACACATTAAATTAGTGAGATAAATTATTTTTTTATGGATTTAGTTTTCTTAATTATTACATCATTTTATATATTTATGAATTCATAAAACCTACCAAAAACAAAAAACTATATTTTTAATATTGTCTAAAAAATAAATTATTTTATAAAATTATCAATACATCATCGTAAACTAATTTAAACATTATAATTTACAATTTTTAAATTATTTTATAAAACTTATTTTATAAATAGCATATTTTTAAATTTTGAATAAAAATATTATGTATTGAAAAGAAAATAGTTTTTATGCTGTAGAAAACTTTTTGACCAAAATAAAAATTAACCGAGCCATTGTTAAATTATATTATAAATTATATAGTGTTTTATAAGACTATTTCGTAAAGATAACTCTTAATTCTAATACCTAAATTTATCATTAAAATTTATATATTTTCTCAAAATTTATTTTTTGTAACTAAAAAATAAGTATTTACTATATTAATAATATATTAATATCTATTTTTAAATAAAATAATAACACAAATGGAATTAAAGAAACTAATATTTATCTTCTAAAAAATGAAACCATTATAATACTAAGGTCTGGATATATAACCCCTTACCAAAATTTCATAAAACCTACGGGTAATGTGTGTGAGGATGGATTTTTCATACGGTGGCTCAACTAATGTTAACCTATTGATGATCTCATAAAACATAAACTTCTCCAGTAGACGATTCAACTTGAGCCATATTTGTTAAATAGTATATTTTGATTAGTCAAGGGAAACCCCATATGACCCTTCCTCTCTCCAAATTACAGATAAATGCACACAATTTTTTTTTATTTAATTGTTTTTAGGACATCTTTGATCCCTTATTCATTAACTATATTTTATAATTTTCAATTATTAACACTAATTTTAATGTTAAAATTATTACTGATAATGATAATACTTAACATCCATATTTAACAATGTTCATATTGACCAATGGTTGGGTAATGTTCAAATCTTAATGGTCACTTTTCCTTTTACAAACATTAAATACTCTCTCATTCTCATACCTAAACATTAATTACTTCTCATATAAACGTTATTCACTTACATTGGTAATGTATATCATAGTACGAACTCTTATGTTTCTTTTTATTGTTTTTATATTATGATAAATCTTCCATGTATAATTAAATCCCATAGAGTAACCTAAGTGTCTCCATTATTCTTTTTTTTTTGTTTTATCCTTGTATTATTTCTTACTATTATAGTCAATATTAATTAATGATATGTAATATTCTTATAAAATTTAATTTTCATTATATGTGCTCATAATAAAATGGTCATTTTAAAATAATATCTCTTGATAACATGAAGGAATATTTTTGTCCATTAAATACGCCCCCATAAGAATTTTTTCCCTCAAAATTTCTATCGTGCCTAAAAAAGTGTATTTATCTATCATAATTTCTTTATCCTCCCTTTTTACTTCTTAAAGCATTGGATTTCTCCATAAATATGTTCTGTATTCAGTTAATATTAGTCCTTAATATGTGTTCCCATCCATTATGAATTTGGATTGGTTTTTCCATATGATAGGTCAGGCTCTAATTCTATTCCATTTTTTTCTTGAATGTGTATTGGGTTTGACTTTTAATTTATATATAGGGACAGATGGATGGCATCCTGGAAATTAGAAATATTTGGAGGTAGTAAAAACTGATATTAATTTGATATAAAAACATCCATAATTACAAATGTTTGGACGTACCTTGGACCTAGTATTCCCTTAATTCCAAACCCCATAACCCCTTTATATGTTGATATTTTTACGAATACATGATCCTCAACATGAAACTCTATGTTCTTCCTTTAATTATCCAAATAACATTTTTTAAATAAAATAATCCTTGATATCTTTTAGGATCAATTATATCTTCTCTATAGTGTCATTATAAATTTCTATTCCCAAAAAATTTCCATCTTCAACTTCATCACGTTATGTTGGAGTTATACACCACTTTTCATAGAGTTCTTCATTAAGTTACATTTGAATTCTCAAGTGAAAACTATTTGTATAGTATAATACAACAGGTTGAAGATATTAATACAAAATCATTTGAAAATAAACTATGATATCCAATAAAATATCTTATAATGTTTGAATAATCCAATTAAGCATCCCATAATTTAAAGATGGTAGGCTGTGTAAATTTTTTTCCTTAGTATCTATAGCCTCTTGAAGGATGTGAGAGAAAATAGATTCAAATAATGGATCATGGTCTAAAACAACTAATAGTTCACCCTATAACATCTAAACACATACTAAATATACAAAAAATATCAAAGTTCCCAAGGGATAAATGTAACACCCCGTGATTTTATGAAAAATATTCTTTTTAAATTCATTAAAGTCTTGTGTTATACACTACACCAAAAGGAGCTTGCACAACACACATCCCTGACTTGCCTTGCATTACACTCAATCATGACCTTCCTCGATAGCGTGTGTAGTACGGAATACCGAGTTTCACTAAAACAGATATTTTTATAATATTATTATGAACTAGCCGTTATGAATAGTAATACCCAGTTTTTAAAATTTTATAAATTTTATCTTTCAAAATGGACTTCATTTTTGGATTCATAATATTGAAATTAGCCTATGGTGAATTTTTGGTATTTTTCTGAAAACAGTAAATTTTTGATGAATAGTGAAAACACTAGGTTACTATTCAAAAACCGACTTCTTATTTAATGAATTATTTATTTTATTTAAATTTATTTTTTGTCAAAATTGATACATAATACCTATATATGTTCAATTTATGTCATTGGAGTCATTTTATAATAATTTTAGATATATAAAAATTGTATTGAACTTTTCACCGTCTTTTACCCACCTCCTTGGAGAATTTTCAAATTCACATAAAACATAATATTACCGCTTCTCTGAGTGGAATTTAAAAAATCCGAGAGACGCAATTAATATCAAGGACTAAAATGTGGTTCAATTAGATGAAAATAATTTTTGGTGAATAGTAACTTTTTACTTTTTTCTACCACGGTTACAATTAAATAGGGTAATTAAGGGTAAAAATGATATTATTATTACCCTAACACATGTCATAATTCTATTGGATAAGTGTAATTCAACCAAAAAAAACCTTAGGAATAAAATATGACCATTTATTCCCACTTGGATTAGATTAGGACATTTATTATTAATTTATTTAAAGAAGGGTTAAAATAGTTAAAATCAAAGTTGAACAACTAAATAATTTTTAATATAGGGTTATATATAAGATAAATTAGACTATACATATTAATTATAAAGCTAAAAACATTTATTACATAATTGTATTTTATTTATAATTTTTAGACATTAAATAATTAAATTTATATATGACACAATGATGATGTAGTAATTATCTTATTAATGAAATATTGACATCATTGATGTTATAAATACCCAAATAAATGTGATTGGAGACTTTTTATGAATTCCACTAATTTTATGGGTTAATATGAAATGTTATTATTAATTTAGTTAACTTTTTTTGAACTAATAATTCTTTTATAATTTTCCCAAAAATCAATTACCAAATAGTTTCAAAATTGACATAAAATAGTTTTTAAAACAAATATTATATTATTAATTGTTATTTTATTCCTAAAAATCTAAGGTTAGGCTAAATGACTTAGATAAGGCTATAGATATTAATAATAAAGAACTTTGGGATCTTTTTTCTTGTTATAGTATGTTTATTAACCTTATAGTGTAAGAAAACAAGAAGACACTGTAAAAGAGAAATTATTTAACTTAAAGTTAAATCTAAATGATAAGGTTAAAATGGAAACCTAAACTTGTCTAAATTCTATTGGATGATATTATTTCGACCCATCCCCACCTTATCTTAGAAACAACTCAATTTGGTGCTATTAAAAACAAAATATGACTTTATAATAAAATAATAGTTTTGGTTATTCCAAAGGTGCCCCTCTCCTCCCTTATAAAAGGGCTCTTCCTCCCTCTCTTCCTCGCACCACTTTGAGCCTTCATGCTCGGCCAAACCCTGCCAATTTCTCTTCTCCACTTCCCTAGAAACATCCTAGAGGTTCTGGTCATCTTTGAAGACCAATCTTAGTGCCCTAAGAGGAGGTTTCAAAAAGGCGTGTCAAAAGAAGAGGTAATATCCGTTTCCAATTCTTTCAACATTATTTCCTCTTCTATGTCTTATTCTTTAGTTTTATAATTATGAAGTAATAAAATCAGTATCAATAATATACTTATGTGTTATTATAATTATGAAAAAAACCCTATTTCACCATCTATCCATCGTACGGAAAATGAAATCACCGCGCGTGCGTACGTACAGAATACCGTCTCCACACCGTTGTGTAATCTGTTTTCGACCAACACCTTACTTGGATGAGTATAATGGTGTAAATAAATAACTATATATGATTATTTAAAAGTGATATTGATTCTGAAATATTATACATACACTTCAACTTAATTCCACGATCATGGGAGTGATATCATCGCTCGTGCGTACGTACAGACAACTGTCTCCACGACACGATGAGATTCAATCTCCATGTTAACCATTCCTGAATGATTATAAAGTATATATAATAAGTAATCGTGAAATATATGACATAATAATGATACTGGATTTATGTGTATATATATGTATGTTATCTACTTAATTTCATTCAATTAAATAAGGAAATGAAAACAGCGTTCATGCGTACGTACGGCCTACCGTCTCCATGAACGTTTTATTTCATTCCATTTAATCGATATATAATATATATATATATATGTATATACTGAATATATATTATATATAAATCATGTTTTACATTCTGGAATTAAGTAAATCGGGATATTAGTAATAATATCAAGAATAACAAGTCCAAACACGTATGATAAATAAAACGATTTAACCCATAAGGGTGCTTTAACAAGGAACTTACAAAAGAACGGGTAATATAAAGTCATAAGTGAACCATATATGATATCATAAAAATGAATATTATTCTTTAATAAGTCAATCATTATAAAAGAGTTTTGGATACGTATGAAGCATATCGGACCTAAGGTAAGGGATAACTATACCAATCTCGTTCTTACCCGAGATTGTTATTTAGAAGTATTTACTGGGGTAATTTCTATCATCCATGTCCATGTTTTATAAAAGGGTTTTCATGTATTTTTAAAGTCCTTTTTAACCATTTTTTACTTTTACTGCATGGTATGTAAGGAATCTTTTTTTTACCATACGAGGTACTTTTTGACTTTTTCGACAAAAGTATGAGGAGAATGTTATTTTTAACTTATATGGTGTGAAATGATTTTTACGGTTTCATAATGCCTCATTTTCATGAAGCTTAATCAACATGATTTTATGACTATTTTTAACAAAATACTTTTATTTTAAAAGTGTGTGGAATTTTGTGAAAAGAAAATGATTTTGAAGAAGAAAGGATATTTTCCTCAAGAATTCATTTCAAATGTTTTATCAAAATCATTTTTCATCTAAGATGACATTATTTCATATGTGTATGTTTCAAGTTTAATGTCTCTATGATTTACATGGTTTCACTTTTCTTATTATGAAATGATATCCATATGATTTATATGGATTATGTTATGATGGAATTATGTTTATGGAACCCATTTTATTATTTGGGTTATTATGAATTATTTATGTTTATGTTGTGGCACAAGTAAGAATGATTTTATTATGAGATTTGTGGGACCTATATCTCCCTCCAATGCATTGGGTAAAGATTTATATCTCATGTGATATACATGGATGGAACGGTAAGTTAATCCAGTTCAGGGTTATAAGACTGAAATGAAAAGTGAACTCGATTCAGAAAGGGACTTTGTCCACTAAGATGGTATTGGCATCAATGCCTTGGATACTATGGAAATCATGACATGTGTTAAATGGTTTCCATAGTTACATGTTTTATTCCCATTATATTTTATCATTATTGATGTTACATTATGATATATTCCTTACGTACTTCCATGATATATGTCTTTGCTCAAGATTTCGATGTTTAAATTTCATGTTCATGTTTTTGTTTTCAAATGTTTATGGATTGTTTTATGTTCACTATGTTTTCCCTTACTGAGCATTTGATCTCACCCTTTTTATGTTTTCTTTTCCCAGGATATAAGGAAAGGATTTTGGTAAGAAAAAAAATGAAGATCGTTATGGGAGATGTTGAGGATCTTTCACCAAGATTAGAAGATTATGTTACATGTTTCCAAAGGCACTAAACTATTATAGTCCTTTGGTGTCTGTTTTTGTTATGTATTAAGTATTCCGCAAAAGTAATGTGATGTCCATATACGTCAATCTTTGGGTATCTATAGTTGGTATCAGAGGAAAGCTTTAGACAACCTTTGAAACTATGATGCGAAAATGTTAGTGAGATCCCTACAAATATTTTTAAGGTATGTCTAGGGATGTCCCTAAAGATAATAATACATATAAGATATAGTCCTAGAACTACGGTAATGATCATATAATTTAACCTAAGATGTTAGATATTGAGGGTACTCCCCCTTTACTATGTTGTTTTCCCCAGCATGATTTTTTCCTCTCACACTATTCTTTTTGGGTTTTAGAAAATGGCTGGAAATAGGAAGATTCACGATAATGGAGGATATGACAGACAATGGAATGATATTCTTCATGAGAAACCAAATGAAATGGGATTTGGAAGTCCAAACAACATTATTATTCCTAATCATCAATATCATAATATGATCAATAATCTCAACTTTGGTAAGTTTCCCGACTCAGATAATAAGAGAAAGATGGAGTTTCATGATGATTATAGACAAATGAAAGTTCAATTTCCCTCATGTAAATCATGTGGGAAGAGGCATCGGGGAGATTGTTTAAAAGGAACTGTAAGATGCTTAGGGTGTGGAAAAGAAGGACACAAAGCAAGTAAGTGCAAAGGAAAAGGTTCAGTCAACACCATGGACAAGGATAATGGTATTGATACGACATCAACAATGATTAGATGTTTTATATTTGGAATGTATGGGCATTATGCAAACCAATGCCCTGAGGGAAAATCTCATGAAGAGAATCAGAATGGTCATATGAGTAGTATTTAGGTGGATGATGATGAAGAGACTATAAACAAAATATTAGATGAATGAAATGATGAAGCTGAGTCAGTGGTTTAAGAAGTTAGTGGAATGATTGTATGTTTATAAAGAATAATGTATGGTACTATGGAATAAAGAATCATCTAAGGATTGTTGCACTATTGTTTTTCTTAAAGTATTTAGAAGTATATATTGAATGGTACTGGTAACCATGGAAGGTTATTCATATATTTATGGAAAGTAGATGATATGCGCATAATGAAGGGATAAGAAGATAATGAGATGTTTGATTGTATTCATGAGCTCAAGACTAATATAAGGACTAAGTGATATTATGGTTTGATTATATAGATTTTTGGGATTTTGGTATGAGGAAAGAGTTACCCTTTGAAAGTATTCATGTTTTCACTAAGGTTATATGGTAATTTATCTTCGAAAATAATATATGACTAAGGTATTCATGTTTTTTGAATGCAACCAAAAAGATATATCTTATGATATATGTGAGATAAATGCTTGTATTCACATTCTTGGTAGATAACCTTTCTAATAATTATTTTCTTTATACTATGAGCTTGGACCGAAGTATTTTAGATAAGCCTAAAGATTGGAATGAATTTTATAGGACATAAGTTATTATTTTTTAAGGATAGAAATTTTTTCGATATTATTGATGGGATGTTATAGTAATGTAGTTTTAGAAAAACGACAACCTGCAAGACAGGTGACAGCCCATCGCGTCGGACAAGGTTGTGGGAATCGAACCCACAACCGAAGTGCGACTGGCCTTTATCACCTACCACTGGCCTATAGGAAGTCCCTGGTTAGTAGAAACTAGTTTTATTTTATTATATAGGATGATAGATGATGTATAAGTCCATTTTGTAACCATATATGATTAATCTCACCATAGATGGAGTTATGTATATAACTTTTTCTAACTTATGTTTGAGACAGATGGAATGACCTGTCATTCTATCACATGATCTGCTAAAACATCGTGAAAGAAAAATTCAACTTCATTTCTTAAATAGATGAAGTGGAAATTGTACAAGGCTTGAACAACGGTGAGATTATACCAAAATAAAGTAAGTATTTATTCTAATTCAAATTCTTCAACTTTAGGGAAATGATCTTGAAAACCAAAAATGTTGTCCTGGTGCCCTTATATCTGATGAATCATATGGTACCCTAGATCATCACAAATTTACGGCTTTGTGATTGTTGGCTTTTTCATATCCATGTTCTCTACCACTCTCCATCAGAACATGACAGTTATATTTCTCTTCCATATCCATATTTTCACCTATGTTCTCCTATGTGGAAACCCCGTGATTAGTTAATTTGGGTAACCATTATATTTCATAATTTAGTTTTTAAATCCAAGTTTTGGTATTCCTTTTTACGATGTGGGTTTCTATTAATTAAAATTTGGAGTAGTAAACCATTTATAACCCCAACGAATTTCGAGGGTGAAATTCATTTAAAGGGGGGTAGAATGTAACACCCTGAGATTTTATGAAAAATATTCTTTTTAATTTCATTAATTTCTTGTGTTGTATGCTACACCAAAAGGAGTTTGCACAACATGCATCCCTGACTTGGCTTGCATTACACGCAATCGCGACCTTCCTCGATAGCGTGTGTAATACGCAATTCCGTGTTTCACTAAACGAGATATTATTATAATATTATTATGAACCAGCCGTTATGAATAGTAATACCCACTTTTTGAAATTTTATAAATTTTATCTTTTAAAATGGACTTCATTTTTTGATTCAGAATATCGAAATTAGCATAGGGTGAATTTTTTGTATTTTTCTGAAAACTTTCAATTTTTAATGAATAGTGAAAATACTGGGTTACTATTCAAAAACCGACTTTTTATATAAATAATTATTAATTTTATTTAAATTTATTTTAGGTATAAATTGATACATAATACCTATATAAGTTCAATTTAAGTTATTGGAGTCATTTTATAATAATTATATATATATATAAATTTTATTGATCTTTTCACCGTCTTTTACCCACCTCCTAGGAGAATTTGCAAATTCACATAAAACATAATTTGACCGCTTCTGTGAGTATAATTTCAAAAATCCAAGAGAAATGGTTAATATTAAGGACTAAAATTTGGTTCAATGAGATGAAAATATTTTTTGGTGAATAGTAACTTTTAACTTTTTTACCACGATTAAAAGTAAATAGGGTAATTAAGGGTAAAAATGATATTATTATTACCCTAACACATGTCCTAATTCTATTGGATAAGTTTAATTCGACAAAAAACAAACTAAGGAATAAAATATGACCATTTAGGCCAACTTGGATTAGATTAGAACATTTATTATTAATTTATTTAAAGAAGGGTTAAAATATTTAAAATTAAAGTTTAATAACTAAATAATTTTTAATATAGGGTTATCGATAAGTTAAATTAGACTATAAATATTCATTAGAAAGATACAAATATTTCCTACATAATGGTATTTTATTTATAATTTTCAGACATTAAATAATGTAATTTATTTATGACACAATGATGATGTAGTAATTATCTTAATAATGAAATATTGACATAATTGATGTTATAAATACCCAAATAAATGTAATTTGAGACTTTTTATGAATTCCAATAATTTTATAGGTTAATATGACATGTTAGTATTAATTTAGTTAACTTTTTTCGAACTAATTATTCTGTTAATATTTTCATAAAAATCAATTACCAAATAGTGTCAAAATTGACATAAAATAGTTTTTAAAACAAATATTATACTATTAATTGTTATTTTATTCATAAAAATCTACGGTTCAGAAAAATGACTTAGATAAGGGTATATATGTTAATACTAAACAACTTGGGGTTAGTTTGGATTTTTATAGTAAGTATATTAGCCTTATAGTGTAATAAAACAAGAATATACGGTAAAAGAAAAATTATATAACTTAAAGTTAAATCTAAATGATAAGGTTAAAATAGAAACCTAAACATGTCTAAATTATATTGGATAAGCGTATTTCGACCCATACACACCTTAGATTAGAAATATCTCAATTTGGAGCTATTAAAAACCGAATATGACTTTATAATAAAATAATATTTTATGTTATTCCAAAGATGCCCCTCTCCTCCCTTATAAAAGGGCACCTCCTCCCTCTCTTCCACACACCACATTGAGCCTTCAGGCTCGCCCAAATCCTACCAATTTATCTTCTCCACTTCTCTAGAAACATCCTAGACTCTCTTGTCTTCTTCAAAGACCAATATTAGTGCCCTAAGAGGAGGTTTCAAAAAGGCGTGTCGAAAGAAGAGGTAATATCCATTACTGATTCTTTCAACTTTATTTATTCTTCTACATCTTCTTCTTTAGTTGTTTCATTATGAAGTAATAAAATAAGTATCACTAATATAATGATATGTTATTATATGTATGACACAACCATATTTCACCATCTATCCATCGTACGGAAAACGAAATCACCGCGCGTGCATACGTACGGAATACCGTCTCCACACCGTGGTGTAATCTATTTTCGACCACCACCTTAATTGGATGGGTATAATGGTGTAAATAAATAACTATATATGATTATTTTAAAGTTATATTGATTCTGAAATATTATACATACACTTCAATGCAATTCCACGATCATGGGAATGATATCATCCCTCATGCGTACGTACGGACAACCGTCTCCACGACGCAATGAGATTCATTCTCCATGTTAACCATTCATGAATGATTATAAATTATATATATAAGTAATCATGAAATATATGACTTAATAATGATACTGGATTTATGTGCATATATATGTATGTTATCTACTTAATTTCATTCAATTCAATAAGGAAACGAAAACAGCATTCATGCATACGTATGACCTACTGTCTCCATGAACGGTGTATTTCATTCCATTTAACCGATATATCATATATATATATATGTATATACGGAATATATATTATATATAAATCATGTTTTACATTCTGGAATTAAGTAAATCAGGATATAAGTAATAATATCAATAACTACAAGTCCAAACACATACGATAAATAAAATGATTTAACCCAAAACGTTGCATTAACATGGAACATACAAAAGAACGGGTAATATAATGTCATAAGTGAATCATATATGATATAATAACAATGAATATTATTCTTTAATAAGTCAGTGACATTATTTAAATAATTATAAAGGAGGTTTGGATATATACGAAGCATATCAGACCTAAGGTAAGGGATAGCTATTCCAATCTTGTTCTTATCCGAGATTGTTATTTGTAAGTATTTACTGGGGTTATTTCTATCATCCATGTCCATGTTTTATAAAATTGTTTTCATGTATGTTTAAAGTCATTTTAACCATTTTTTACTTTTACTACATGGTATGTAAGGAATCTTTTTTACCATACGAGGTACTTTTTGACTTTTCTGAAAAAAGTACGAGGAGAATGTTATTTTTAACTTATATGGAATGAATGGATTTTTACGGTTTCATAATGCCTCATTTTCATGAAGCTTACTCTACCTGATTTTATGACTATTTTCAACAAAATAATTTTATTTTAAAAGTGCATGGCATTTTTTGAATAGAAAATCATTTTGAAGAAGAAAGGATATTTTCCTCAAGAATTCATTTCAAATGTTTTATCAAAACCATTTTCCATCTAAGATGACATTATTTCATATGTGTATGTTTCAGGTTTAATGTCTCTATGAATTAAATGGTTTCACTTTTCTTATGATGAAATGATATCCATATTTTTTATATGGATTTTTTTATGATGGAATGATGTTTATGGAACCCATTTTATTCTTTGGGTTATTATGAATGATTTATGTTTATTTTGTGGAACAAGTAAGAATGACTTCATTATGAGATGGGTGGGACATATATCTCCCTCCAATGCATTGGTTAAATATTTATATCTCATGAGATAGACATGGCTAGAATGGTATGTTAATCCGGTTCAGTGTTACAGTACTGAAATGAGGAGTGAACTCAATTCAGAAAGGGACTTTGTCCACTAAGATGGTCTTGGCAGCAATGCCTTGGCTACTATGGAAATCATGACATGTGCTGAATGGTTTCCACAATTACATGTTTTATTCCCATTAAATGTTTTCATTATTGATGTTCCATTATGATATATGCCTTACTTACTTCCACGATTTATGTCTTTGCTCAAGATTTTGATGTTTAAATTTCATGTTCAAGTTTTTGTTTTGAAATGTTTATGGATTGTTTTATGTTCACTATGTTTTCCCTTACTAAGCATTTGAGCTCACCATTTTTATGTTTTCCTTTCCCAGGATATAAGGAAAGGTTTTATGTAAGAAAAAAATGAAGATCTTTATGGGAGATGTTGAGGATCTTTCAACAAGATTAGAAGATTATGTTCCATGTTTCCAAAGGCACTAAACTATTAAGGTTATTTGGTGTATGTTTTTGTTATATATTAAGTATTCCACAAAAGTAATGTAATTTCCATGTGCGTCAAGCTTTGAGTCTCTACAATAAATCTTCTAATATGTCTATAGAATGGGTGGAATTTATTCCAATTTCAATTATTACCCATATAAATTTTTTTCACTTGGATGTATTTGGAAGTGCAATAACAAAGTCTATTGTGATGTTATCTCACATCTACACTAGTATGGGTAGTGGTTTCATCACTCCTTTGGGTTTTAATCACATATCATTCTCTTTCTAACATACCAATCACCTTTTTGTGTATTAATAAATACTTCTTTTCATGTTATCCCATCAAGAATATTCTCAAAGATCTATATGCTTTTCTATACATCATGGATGTATAAATAATGAATAGTTGGGATCCTAATCCATTAAATAATTTTTAAACTCTATATAATATGGGATTAAAATCACTGTGCAATACTTCATTACTATCTATTGATCTACATTCAACTAAGACATATTCTATTTTACACATCATATATCTTCTTTTGTAAATTAGGATCATCTATTTATTCTATCATGATGTTCTCTAGTAATGACTGTTGGGAAATCTTTTGGGATGGGTTAATGATATCCCTTCCCTAGGGACTTCTATTTCAATCTATATCAATAATTTAATCAATAGATCTGCTTCAATCAACATAATTTCGAAAACTATATCATCTTTTCTTCACAACACATCAATGATTTTTTTTTATTTTTCAGGATGCTAATGTATATAATTGTCATGGTAAATAAGAAGGTATAACCATCTTATTTGTCTCATTTTGAATTACATTTGTGTGAATATAAATTTAAAACTTTAGTGGTTTATGTATATATCATGTATTTACCTATAAAGATAGTGTTTCCATATATTTAATACCAATATAACTACTAAAAACTCTAAATAATGGGTATGTTAATTCTATTTATGAGGGTATAGATATCACGATGCATAGTCAATAACCATATCATTTTTCATGAGTACAAATCTAAGACATTACATGTCACGACCCGCCCTCGGGGCCCGTGCTGTGACTACCCCAAGCCCGCCTTCCATAGGCCAGGGGCTGGCGACTAGCACCAAGGCGTAAAATCCCAGTAAAAAGGGAAGGCATTGCCTTAATAAAGTAAACAAGCACCTCAGAGTAACAAGCGGAAGTAAAGCAATACACAAAACTAGAACAACTGTGCTGAAGTAAAGGGGCCGGAAATATAAGCCCAACTGTAAAGTAAAGTACAACTCGAAAGGGAAAACAGCAACTGAAGTACAAGCGGCTCCTGGGTCGTCCTCCTCGATTCCTACCTGAAGGGTAGGTACAGATGGCTCAGCTCCTGGATCGTCCACCACGGATCCTACCTGAAGGGTAGGTACAGATAGCTCCACAACTCCTCGGTCCAACTGTCCGCTCCGAGCATGACCCGCTCAGTGGTCCTCCTCCGGGTACCGACCTACTCCGTAAGCCTCAACCGCAGTCAGCGCTGTCCGTCGTCTGCAACCAACACAACGAAGTGCGGGCATAGCCCGTGCAGGGGTGAGTATAAGATACTCAGTAGGGACCCCGAGACCCCCCGAAGGTCTCCTAAAATCCACAAAGGATAAACCACAAGAAGATACAATCACAAAGTAACATCCAGTATTGATTAGGTATATGCCCATACATATACCTATGTCACCAATTTCCGTTCGGCTCCAACACCGAGCCCAAGAACAACCCAATCCACAAGAAGAGTAAACAGTAAATCCACACAGGATAACAGTACAAGTTCACACAGTTTATAACAAGTTTATGAAATCAACGGATAACTATTACCCAGGTATATGCCCATACATATACCTAAGTTATCAAGCGACCCATCTCAATCATGAGGAAACACAAAGATCATTGACTCAGCTCAAACCAGGATTTTCATTATCGAAACCGTAACTGCTGAAGAGCTCCGTCTCTAGAGTGTACAGTGGTCCTGTCACGACTCCGAGGCCGCCGCTCACTAACCTAAGACTGCTGAAGTACTCCTCCTGTCGAGTACCGCGGGTCTGCTGCCAACTACCGGGCGCTCCGTCCGCTGAGGGTCTGCTGCCAAATACCGGGCGCTCACCCAGATAGCCTACTGAGGTACTCCTCCTGTCGAGTACCGCGGGTTTGCTGCCAACTACCAGGCGCTCCGTCCGCCGTGGGTCTGCTGCCAACTACTGGGCGCTCCGTCCACTGGGCTAGTCGACTCACTCCAAGTCGAGTCGGTCAAGCAGTCATCAGGTCTCAGTCGGCTACACGGTCTCCGTACTCCGCACGCACGTCTCCACCGTCGCGGGTCTGTCGCTACAACCAAGAGCACACGCTCCGTAGAGTATCGCGGGTCCGCCGCTACAACCAAGCGCTCCACCGCCAAGGGTCTGCTGCTGCATCCAAGCGCACCACCACTGTCAAGTACCACGGGTCCGCCGCTACACCCAAGCGCTCCACCGCCCTAGGTAAACAGAAGATTCAGCTCACTCAGGTTCGGTAGCACTGTTCCACGTAGGATCACTGAGTGCTGTAGTCGTCGTCGTCGAAACCACACAGGATCTCTGTACTGTCGTCGTCGCAGTCACAGTAGCAGTAGTAGTAGTCGTCACAGTAACAGTCGCAGCCAGCACTAGGGTTCCCGCACACAGCAAGCTCGTTCGGAGGGTCCGCTCCACGAGCCGAGAGGCTGATACATCAACTGTCACAAAGACCCGAGTTGATGTATCCAAAAGTTCTGTATCGACAAAAGGAACTCAACGCAACAGACGGCGCGTCGATCGGACGCCCGGTCTGAGAGTTATTGGCATTTTCGTCTCCGGGGCCCGGTTGGTTTTTAAGGCAAAACCAACCCGACCGTACTCCACCTGCGTCCAAACCTCGGGCGGAGTATGCCAAAAGATCCGTATCACTTAGAGGATTCCATCAAAGTCGACGGCACGTCAATCGGACGTCCGGAACTCAAGATATGAGCGTTTCCGCTCCGAGGGCCCGGTTGGTTTCGTGAACGAACCAACCCGGCCGTACTCCACCTGCGTCCAAACCTCGGGCGGAGTATATCAAAAGATCCGTCTCCCTAAGAGGAACACAACGCGACTGACGGCGCGTCAATCGGACGTTCGTAGCTCAAGGTATGAGCGTTTCCGCTCCGAAGGCCCGGTTGGTTTCGTGAACGAACCAACCCGGCCGAACTCAAGTAATCCGAAACCTTGAGTGTGATATACCGAAACGACCGTCTCGATCCAAGGATCGCGTTGCCGCTGACGGTTCGTCGATCGGAGGTCCGAGGCTCAAGTTATGGGCCAAAAACCAAATCTGGTTCGAAACGGGGGGTCCGGGTCCGGGCCGACCCGGCCCGACCCCCCCCCCCCCCCTGGGCGGCGCGGTGGCCGGCGGCGGCGCGGCGGCCGGCGGGGGCACGGCGGCCGGCGGCGGCGCGCGGAGGCGGCGCGGCGGCGCGCGGAGGCGGCACGGCGGCGCGCGGAGGCGGCACGGCGGCGCGCTGGGGCGGCGCGGCGGCGCGCGGGGCGCGCAGGCGGTGCGCGGGTGAGACCCCCGCCTCCCCGATTTCCCCTGGCGGCGCGGCACGTGCCGCGCCGGTTTTAAGTAAAACCGCCCCCTCACATGAGGGGGCCTGCTTGTGCGGATCCGAGGGGGCCGGCTGCCCCCCTCCTTCAAAGAACCGCCCCCCTCTCTTAAAGAGGGGGGTTTTATTAATACGACCGGGGAATTAATTTCCCCGGTTTTAATGACTTCCGGCCGGCTAGCTGGCCGGCCGGTTTTCTCCAACGGGACCGGAAATTTCCGGTCCCCCCTTCGGCTTCCGACGCCGGCGGCCCGGCCGCCGGTCTTCTCTTCCGCCGCGGCCCGGAACCGGCCGCGGTCTCCTCGTCCCGCCGCGGCCCGGAACCGGCCGCGGTGTTCGTCGTCCGGCGCGGTGCGACGACACCGTGCCCCTTCGCCGTGTCTTGATTCCTTTCAACGCGGCGCGACGGCGTCGCGTTCTTGAAGATTCCTCGTCGTGGCGCGACGGCGTCATGTAAGATTAACATACAATTATCCGCGTGGTGCGACGGCACCACGCCACCTTGCTTCCGCCCGCAGATAAACAACATGAACGATGGAGGGGGTTCGGCCGTGTTCATGCGGTCCGGCCCCCCTCGCGTTAACAATAAAAACGCAACTTAAATAAAAATCATGCCACACGTTATACTTGCTATTCACGATCAAGAAATGGAATAATAAAGAATAAAACAACAACCCCTACCTCGAAGGAAGTTCGCGGAGCTCGTCAACGATCCGCGAAGGACGAGCGTCGCGGAGATCGGACATCACGGAGGTCGGTCGTCACGGAAGAAGACGTCGTCGGCATCGCGGTAGACGGACGCGGGTTCGCCGCGAGAGGCACGTCGCGGAAAGTGCGTTGCGGCGTCGGACGAAGGTTCGCCGCGGAAAGCACGTCACGGAAAGTGCGTTGCGGCGTCGAACGAAGGTTCGCCGCGGAAAGCACGTCGCGGAGAGGATGCGTTGCGGCGTCGTGGAGGAAAACCAACGCGTTGCAGTCCGACGTCGTGGAAGAAGGACGCCACGTTCTTCGTTGAGGTTTGAAGAAGAAGAGAAAGCTCTCAAATCCTCTCAAGATATAAAGGGACTAACCAAAAACAATAAATTAAGCTCACTTAATTTATTAACACAACACAAACCATTGAAATTCAAGAGTTTGAATTTCAAAACATTAATTAAACTCACTTATTAATGACGTAAGTTATAACCTAAGTTTACATCATTAATTGTGAGTTGGGGAGGGTTAGAGAATATGAAGGGTTGGGGTTCGTGTGGGCCCCACCACCCTCATAACCTCCCAAGGGAAGTTGGGTTGTCACCCAACTTCCACCCAAAGGATAAAAACACTTAAGGAAGATAAAAATAAAAATTGAAGTTAAATTTTTATTTTAACATTCACAATTTTATTTTTACAACTCCCCACGTCTAAACGCAACTTCGGGAAAGGTCTCCTTAAGCGAATATCGGCGCTGCGAGTTCATCGGTGCCCTCGGATTTCAATTCCGAGCACCGGATCAAAATTTAGGAATTCCCGCTTGTTCGTTCACTGAACGTACCCGAGCCAAACTTCGGAAATTAATTCCGGGCACTCCGGGCCTCGGAATCAGGTGCCGTCTGAAACCGCGCTCTTGTAAAATTCTAAAGAAATTTAAGAAAAAAAATTTCCCTTGAATTTTACGGGTCTTTACATTACTCCCACCTCAGGGATTTACGTCCCCGTAAAGCTTCAACTCACACTTAAGGGAAACAAGGTAGTACTGAGCACGCAACTGAGCTTTACGCTCCCATATGCTCACCTGAAGATCTCATGCTACCCGAGAAGCACCCCAGAGGAAGCAACCGTTCACGTAGAACCTGCTCCTGTCGATCCTCGATCTCTACTAGAACCTCTGTGCTTGTCGCCCTGTCATCGACGTCCAACTCCCCGGGGTCGATGACGTGTGAAGAAACATACACGTATCTCCACAGCTGAGACACGTGGTGGACATTATGCACCCGGTGCGACTGAGGTGGTAGGGTCAAGCGGTAAACCTCTTCGCCTACCCTGCTGAAGATCAAAAGGGTCCATCGAACTTCGGAGATAACATGCCGCCTCGGCCACATCTCCGAAACCTCATCGGGGTGAGACCGTATAAGAACGTGTTCGTCACCCTCGAACTCAAGAGGTTTCCCTTTTTAGGTTAGAACTGAAACTCAAAACTCCTGCTGCCATAAGGGTAGGGTTGACCAACTCAAGAGTGATCGGCCACACCCTCTTATGCCCGAGTTTAACATGTGCTGCCCAGGGTTTCCTTTTCGCTGACCAAGGAAAACCCATTCCGACGTTTGCCTAAAACAGTCAACCGGGGTATGATTTGTGAATCAAAACCATACCCAGATCAACGTCGTAAGGCCTCTACGCTGCCACCAAGAGATTCCAACCGAAACTCTCACCTCGAGGTCAAATCACACCGTCGGCGTAAGCGTGATTATCGAGTCTCCTCCAAAAGGTATCTCCAGACGTGAGGGTCAAGTCTACGGCTTACCCGGAACCTCTTGGTCTGGGACATGATTCGTGGAAGGGTAGAATGATTGGTTCTTATGTCTATAGATATGGCAGCTCGTAGTAGACATAATTCGTACCCCGAATCATTCTTACAGCTTCTGGGTCACACTCCTTGACCGCAATGCAGCTACTCTCCTCCCCAGCCCTCCTGCTCCCTGAGCCTGGCGGGGACTACTAAGTCGGGTGGTCGTAACATGTCGAAATGTACACCACCACATGCTGCTCTCCAAGCTCCGCTTCCACGTCTGCTACCCTGCAGATTCATCTGTCCTTAGCACTTCCTCCTCCTGAAACATTTTTACACGCCCGAGTCTCTGAGACTGGCGCTAGTTTCCTGCCTTTCACTGCTAACGTTCACAACCACAAAGGTTCTCTCTAGCATCCTAACATAGGTAGGAATGCATAGAGGAAAAGAATTGGTTCGGATGTCCTTTAGACACACTTCGCTCAGAAGTTCGAGTCTAAAGAACTGATCACAACGCAACCAACGAGTGCCAAGATTGATTGGTAAGCCACGTTGAGTGCTCTGCTTCCGACATGTCGTACTGTCGAAGCTGTATTAGCTCCAGAAAACTCACAACCACCTCCTCAAGCCAGTCCTCAGCCGCCTACGAGTCAGGCTCACCTCGAAACTTGAGGGATATCTGGTGCTAAAACATATGTAAGGCACTAAGCCTGTGAGTCTCTGCTACCGGTACCGCCGGTAGTGTTTGCTGACCAACAGGTAGTGACATAGCTGGCGCACTACCCGTAGGTACTATCCCAGGTATCGGTTCGCGTAACGAAGCCTCATTACTATAAGGACCAACCTCATGGTCACTCACTGGAAACAACAGGAGCTAAGATCATCATCCGCTCTACTAGTATCAAAGCTAGGCGTAGAACTCTAGCAATTGCCTCCATCCAGTCCACTGCTGCCTGGGAAATCTATCTCGCCTCGTATCCTCAGAGGCCTCTACTGCTGGAACTCGTGCATCGCGCTCTGCTAGCGTGCATCGTCAGCTAGTGGCATCTGCTGCCTAATGGGTGGTGGTGCTGCTGGTACACCACCCGAAGGTGCCAACACTGAAAAAGGGCCCTGCACTGGAGTCTCGCTGCTTGGTGGGCCATCATCGAGAACTCTCTCGGAACTCCAGCTAACTATCTGCATGGTGACATCCTGAACAGATGTGTCACGGTCAACGATTTATACCTGGTGAGCTGACCTGGTTTGAGCTGACTTAAACCTTTTGGGAAACACACACGCAATCAGTGTTTTCGTGCATTAAGTCGGAAATCAGAAGTCAGGGTCCTGGTGTACGGATACGTCGGCCGCCGCACCAACACTGGACTCCCTGGACTGATAACCACACTCAATATACTAAACACTATTGCTTCACATAGCAGAAAGATCAGAGTCTGCGGTAGAACCGACCGCCTTTGATACCAATTTGTCACGACCCGCCCTCGGGGCCCGTGCTGTGACTACCCCAAGCCCGCCTTCCATAGGCCAGGGGCTGGCGACTAGCACCAAGGCGTAAAATCCCAGTAAAAAGGGAAGGCATTGCCTTAATAAAGTAAACAAGCACCTCAGAGTAACAAGCGGAAGTAAAGCAATACACAAAACTAGAACAACTGTGCTGAAGTAAAGGGGCCGGAAATATAAGCCCAACTGTAAAGTAAAGTACAACTCGAAAGGGAAAACAGCAACTGAAGTACAAGCGGCTCCTGGGTCGTCCTCCTCGATTCCTACCTGAAGGGTAGGTACAGATGGCTCAGCTCCTGGATCGTCCACCACGGATCCTACCTGAAGGGTAGGTACAGATAGCTCCACAACTCCTCGGTCCAACTGTCCGCTCCGAGCATGACCCGCTCAGTGGTCCTCCTCCGGGTACCGACCTACTCCGTAAGCCTCAACCGCAGTCAGCGCTGTCCGTCGTCTGCAACCAACACAACGAAGTGCGGGCATAGCCCGTGCAGGGGTGAGTATAAGATACTCAGTAGGGACCCCGAGACCCCCCGAAGGTCTCCTAAAATCCACAAAGGATAAACCACAAGAAGATACAATCACAAAGTAACATCCAGTATTGATTAGGTATATGCCCATACATATACCTATGTCACCAATTTCCGTTCGGCTCCAACACCGAGCCCAAGAACAACCCAATCCACAAGAAGAGTAAACAGTAAATCCACACAGGATAACAGTACAAGTTCACACAGTTTATAACAAGTTTATGAAATCAACGGATAACTATTACCCAGGTATATGCCCATACATATACCTAAGTTATCAAGCGACCCATCTCAATCATGAGGAAACACAAAGATCATTGACTCAGCTCAAACCAGGATTTTCATTATCGAAACCGTAACTGCTGAAGAGCTCCGTCTCTAGAGTGTACAGTGGTCCTGTCACGACTCCGAGGCCGCCGCTCACTAACCTAAGACTGCTGAAGTACTCCTCCTGTCGAGTACCGCGGGTCTGCTGCCAACTACCGGGCGCTCCGTCCGCTGAGGGTCTGCTGCCAAATACCGGGCGCTCACCCAGATAGCCTACTGAGGTACTCCTCCTGTCGAGTACCGCGGGTTTGCTGCCAACTACCAGGCGCTCCGTCCGCCGTGGGTCTGCTGCCAACTACTGGGCGCTCCGTCCACTGGGCTAGTCGACTCACTCCAAGTCGAGTCGGTCAAGCAGTCATCAGGTCTCAGTCGGCTACACGGTCTCCGTACTCCGCACGCACGTCTCCACCGTCGCGGGTCTGTCGCTACAACCAAGAGCACACGCTCCGTAGAGTATCGCGGGTCCGCCGCTACAACCAAGCGCTCCACCGCCAAGGGTCTGCTGCTGCATCCAAGCGCACCACCACTGTCAAGTACCACGGGTCCGCCGCTACACCCAAGCGCTCCACCGCCCTAGGTAAACAGAAGATTCAGCTCACTCAGGTTCGGTAGCACTGTTCCACGTAGGATCACTGAGTGCTGTAGTCGTCGTCGTCGAAACCACACAGGATCTCTGTACTGTCGTCGTCGCAGTCACAGTAGCAGTAGTAGTAGTCGTCACAGTAACAGTCGCAGCCAGCACTAGGGTTCCCGCACACAGCAAGCTCGTTCGGAGGGTCCGCTCCACGAGCCGAGAGGCTGATACATCAACTGTCACAAAGACCCGAGTTGATGTATCCAAAAGTTCTGTATCGACAAAAGGAACTCAACGCAACAGACGGCGCGTCGATCGGACGCCCGGTCTGAGAGTTATTGGCATTTTCGTCTCCGGGGCCCGGTTGGTTTTTAAGGCAAAACCAACCCGACCGTACTCCACCTGCGTCCAAACCTCGGGCGGAGTATGCCAAAAGATCCGTATCACTTAGAGGATTCCATCAAAGTCGACGGCACGTCAATCGGACGTCCGGAACTCAAGATATGAGCGTTTCCGCTCCGAGGGCCCGGTTGGTTTCGTGAACGAACCAACCCGGCCGTACTCCACCTGCGTCCAAACCTCGGGCGGAGTATATCAAAAGATCCGTCTCCCTAAGAGGAACACAACGCGACTGACGGCGCGTCAATCGGACGTTCGTAGCTCAAGGTATGAGCGTTTCCGCTCCGAAGGCCCGGTTGGTTTCGTGAACGAACCAACCCGGCCGAACTCAAGTAATCCGAAACCTTGAGTGTGATATACCGAAACGACCGTCTCGATCCAAGGATCGCGTTGCCGCTGACGGTTCGTCGATCGGAGGTCCGAGGCTCAAGTTATGGGCCAAAAACCAAATCTGGTTCGAAACGGGGGGTCCGGGTCCGGGCCGACCCGGCCCGACCCCCCCCCCCCCCCTGGGCGGCGCGGTGGCCGGCGGCGGCGCGGCGGCCGGCGGGGGCACGGCGGCCGGCGGCGGCGCGCGGAGGCGGCGCGGCGGCGCGCGGAGGCGGCACGGCGGCGCGCGGAGGCGGCACGGCGGCGCGCTGGGGCGGCGCGGCGGCGCGCGGGGCGCGCAGGCGGTGCGCGGGTGAGACCCCCGCCTCCCCGATTTCCCCTGGCGGCGCGGCACGTGCCGCGCCGGTTTTAAGTAAAACCGCCCCCTCACATGAGGGGGCCTGCTTGTGCGGATCCGAGGGGGCCGGCTGCCCCCCTCCTTCAAAGAACCGCCCCCCTCTCTTAAAGAGGGGGGTTTTATTAATACGACCGGGGAATTAATTTCCCCGGTTTTAATGACTTCCGGCCGGCTAGCTGGCCGGCCGGTTTTCTCCAACGGGACCGGAAATTTCCGGTCCCCCCTTCGGCTTCCGACGCCGGCGGCCCGGCCGCCGGTCTTCTCTTCCGCCGCGGCCCGGAACCGGCCGCGGTCTCCTCGTCCCGCCGCGGCCCGGAACCGGCCGCGGTGTTCGTCGTCCGGCGCGGTGCGACGACACCGTGCCCCTTCGCCGTGTCTTGATTCCTTTCAACGCGGCGCGACGGCGTCGCGTTCTTGAAGATTCCTCGTCGTGGCGCGACGGCGTCATGTAAGATTAACATACAATTATCCGCGTGGTGCGACGGCACCACGCCACCTTGCTTCCGCCCGCAGATAAACAACATGAACGATGGAGGGGGTTCGGCCGTGTTCATGCGGTCCGGCCCCCCTCGCGTTAACAATAAAAACGCAACTTAAATAAAAATCATGCCACACGTTATACTTGCTATTCACGATCAAGAAATGGAATAATAAAGAATAAAACAACAACCCCTACCTCGAAGGAAGTTCGCGGAGCTCGTCAACGATCCGCGAAGGACGAGCGTCGCGGAGATCGGACATCACGGAGGTCGGTCGTCACGGAAGAAGACGTCGTCGGCATCGCGGTAGACGGACGCGGGTTCGCCGCGAGAGGCACGTCGCGGAAAGTGCGTTGCGGCGTCGGACGAAGGTTCGCCGCGGAAAGCACGTCACGGAAAGTGCGTTGCGGCGTCGAACGAAGGTTCGCCGCGGAAAGCACGTCGCGGAGAGGATGCGTTGCGGCGTCGTGGAGGAAAACCAACGCGTTGCAGTCCGACGTCGTGGAAGAAGGACGCCACGTTCTTCGTTGAGGTTTGAAGAAGAAGAGAAAGCTCTCAAATCCTCTCAAGATATAAAGGGACTAACCAAAAACAATAAATTAAGCTCACTTAATTTATTAACACAACACAAACCATTGAAATTCAAGAGTTTGAATTTCAAAACATTAATTAAACTCACTTATTAATGACGTAAGTTATAACCTAAGTTTACATCATTAATTGTGAGTTGGGGAGGGTTAGAGAATATGAAGGGTTGGGGTTCGTGTGGGCCCCACCACCCTCATAACCTCCCAAGGGAAGTTGGGTTGTCACCCAACTTCCACCCAAAGGATAAAAACACTTAAGGAAGATAAAAATAAAAATTGAAGTTAAATTTTTATTTTAACATTCACAATTTTATTTTTACAACTCCCCACGTCTAAACGCAACTTCGGGAAAGGTCTCCTTAAGCGAATATCGGCGCTGCGAGTTCATCGGTGCCCTCGGATTTCAATTCCGAGCACCGGATCAAAATTTAGGAATTCCCGCTTGTTCGTTCACTGAACGTACCCGAGCCAAACTTCGGAAATTAATTCCGGGCACTCCGGGCCTCGGAATCAGGTGCCGTCTGAAACCGCGCTCTTGTAAAATTCTAAAGAAATTTAAGAAAAAAAATTTCCCTTGAATTTTACGGGTCTTTACATTACAAGGATGCATCACTTAAAATAAAAGATAATTCCATATTAGAGGGTAATTTTATCCGAATTTCTCAAAATAATCTCGTCTTTGGTTTTTGGAAACATTCTTATCCCTATTTTTTCTGGATAAACATAAATCGCTTTAATGTTGACTTGATTAATGGATTTTAAATCAGTTAATATTTTTACACAAAACCCTAATATTATTCTACTAGACCAAAAAAATATAATTATTAGTTACTATTATAGGATGTGGCCACTCCACTACACCCTTTTTCTTTATCAGGTCCATTGACATTCCTTCACTAGTCACAATTTTTCCCAATAATGTGACTTGTTGTAACCAAAACTTACATTTGTGGAATTTACCAAAAATATTCACTTTTCGTAGAGTTTGAACTATAACAGAAATATGATCCTCATCATCTTCATGACATTTGTAATGTATAATAATATCAACAATAAATATGATGATAAATTTATCAAGGTAGTCTCCTAAAACCCTTTTAATCAAATCCATAAATATGGAAGGAGAATTGTCAAGCCAATAGGAATAAAAACAAACTCTTAATGTCCATATAGTTTTTTGCAAGGTGGACTTCATGATATATGCATTATTTTCCCTCACTTAATGATACCCCAAAAATATGTTAGTATTGGAGAAGAATTGAGACCCATGATGTTGGTTGAACAAATCATCAATATGTGGAAGATGGTATGTTTCTTCACTTTGATCTCATCATATTTTCTATAATTAATTCATATATTCATTGATCTATCATTCTTCTTTAAAAATAGAACATGTTCTCCACAAGGAGACAAACCTAGTTGAATAAAACCCATCTAATAAATATATTGAAGTTTCTTATTTAATTTCTCTAACTCTCTATATTCCAGTCTAAATGGGATATTTGATATTTTCATGGATACAAGTATGAGTTCAATTGAGAAATATACCTTTTATTTTTAGGTGAGGTATTGGTAAATCTTCAACAAATATATCGATTTATTCTGAATATTTGTGTTTATCTCCTATATTTATACTTTCTATTGATTCTTCTTCTTCTCTAATCATTTAAACAAATATATGAATTAGAGGTGGTTCTTGGGAAGACTCTGGTTGAGATATGTCTCCTCTTAAGATAATGAATTTTTTTCCCTTTAAGACAACTAAAATATCCTTTCTTCTATATTTTATCTTGTCATTATACTTTGAGAAATAATAAATCCTAATTATTATGTCAAATTCCCCAATTAGAACGACCATCGATATTTTTTGAGTGATTATAATAAAAAATTTAATAAATTAGTCCTTATATAGCATTTATTCTTGAATAGTTTCTCCAAATATTTCAACTGATAACTCTACCACAAGTGGTTCAGGGTTTAACATTATTTCATTTATAATCTTAAATAAAATTAAAAAGATTTTACAAGAAAAAGAAAATAGTATTATTTGATAACCGTGAGTGTATGATGAGTGTACCAACTACAATATCATTAGGGGCCTCAACTTCATCCATAATGATTACAAAAGCATGACCTTTATCTAATAGCCTCTGCTAGGGTTAATGGTGACTTCCAACCATAATATTATGATTTCAATATTTATTTGTGAAATGTAAATGCTTCCCACACATAGAGAATTATACTTGCACCGTATTCACCATTTCATTGGAATTATGATGTTGAGTCTTTACATATCCAAAAACAATTAAGCTATAATGCTATATCTTACACAATTATACCACATTTCACTTTCTTACAGACAATTCCAAGAATATATTTTCAATAAATTATTTCACACATGTAGTTTTTATTTATTTCTTTCTCTTAAATGGTTGAAATTGTTTCCCTAATTTTGATCTATCCTCATTTTCTTTTAAATATATCCATGAGACAATTTTTCATCTACAAACTCCATTTCATCTTTGAGAGTAAATCGTACTATCACTTTATACCTCCCAAAGTATTATATTTCCAATGCTTTTTTATATTTGGTTTCGGGTTTCAAAATAATAAAATGATATTCCTATCAAAATCAATGTAAAATGTTGAATCCTATCATGAAATCCTTATAAATCTCAGTTTATAATTCATGAATGATTCATTTTCAACTTTTTTCAACTCATGGAATTCCCTTTTAATCTATGATTGGAGGGTATGATGAAATTCATATTTAAATGAGATTTTTTAGCCTTATCACTCCATATCTTATACCTCATCCCATGGATTCATGTTCTTGATCAATGTCCACCACTGATCAAGTTCTCCCTCTGAGTGTTATATTACCAATAAAATGTTCACTATTTGGGATTAATTGAATATATAAAAACATTTCCATATATTAGATATATATTTTCTAGGATCAGTGGATCATAGGTTCCACTAAATATTGGTGGTCATTGACACATAAAGGATTCAATATATAGTTTTCCTTCCTATGTGATGATGGATGCTTCAGATTATTTAAGTAGTTAACTGATTCATTATCAGCGTGAATTTTTCAACTCCATCTTCTAACATATTAGGATAACTATCATAGAAATATACTTTACATCCACTATTTACATGATTAATTCTATTTTTTAACATTTTTTTAGAATTATAAAACCCATGTGAGAAATTTCTTACTATTGTTAATATTATAATATTAATTATATTGGAATGATTGGTCGTAAAATTTTCTAATATCATGCTTCTAGGATTATATACTTTTGTCTTTAAAAAATCATGAGTTATATATATATCCTTCATAATGGTTTGTAAAAATTATTTGACTAACCAAATCATATCCTTATGAAGTGTTCAATAAAGTGTGAAATAAGGTAACTTTTTTGTATACTATGGGATGATCGAGTCAATGCCTAGTTATGCCTTTTCATGTTTATTACCTCTTTGTGAAACTATGTCCGAGAGACATCCACTTTTAGTATCTAGATAGGTATTTCATTGCTTGGAAACCACTCACACTATACAAAAAGAAACATTCAGGAACTTTTACTATTATTAAACATACCTATAAGGATTTTACTAACGCTTTTCTATCATAATTTCCTAAAATTACTAAACATATTCTTTGACATCAATTGTGGAGAATCACCATGGTAATACTAGATTTCTAATAAAAATCATTAAAAAATATTATAAAGATACCATCTAAGGACCTTTTGAGGTTTACTGTCTTGGAAACTAGGTAAATAATATAAAAAAAGAAAAAAAATAATCCTCCTGAAAGAATAATTTATTATTTCAACCGAGATCACCTCACTTCAAGTGAATTCTTAGAGACATACATCAATATAAATGGGTGTGCATAAATATCGGTAAAGGATAAATAAAGGAAATAGGAAAAGAGAAATTATCATGGAGAAAACATGAGGAATAATATGTGAGTATAATAATATGTAAAAAATACATTGATTGTAATGGTGGCTATACCATAAAATTGATATATTTAAAACCATATCACCAAGGTTCAATACTGAGGATTCATAAAACCTGTTACTAAAGTTATTCACCAAATTATCACAACACATGCATTCAATATATATTGATTATTTAAATTTATTAGATCTCTGTTAGTGTAAACCCTTCATATGTCTTAATTTATGTCTCACAAAATGATTATAAAAAAATCATTTCATCAAGAACCCATGCATAAAAAATAATGATTTTCATATAAAATCATTGAGTACACAAATTCGTAAGGACTTGAACTTTTCATCATTTTAAACCCATAATAATGGAATGTTGGTTTCATACATAGAATTCATAAATTAATTAATATAATTACATATATATGAACACCCATGAAGAAAAATAGAATGTTAAATTTATAAAATAAAAAGGAAATGGAGGGAAAATCAAAGGCTGATTTTGGATGTATAATGAGTGTAAAAAGTGTTTTATGGAACATACTTAATGAGAGATGGTGGGAGGCATCCATTGATAAAAAAAATTTAATATTAATGGAATAATACTAATTTCATGAAAAAATAAAGACTTTGAAGTATTATAAGTAACTATAAAGGAATTAGTTGGATAAAGATAAAGGGAATAAAATCACTATCCTTGAAAGATTGTTTTTTAAAGATTAAGGGAACTACTTTAGAACCTTAAAAACTACTTGGAAGTTCCATAAAGAGTGAATATGAGGGAAATTTTTTTCATTGTGTCTTGAGAGTGTATAAAATGTGGTGACGATGTTCGGTATTTATAGGAAATGATGGGAGATTTATTTTACTAATTTCTAAATATATGTCATGGAATTATAGGTTGTGGGAAATGATGAACTATTTTCTTACCCACGTTATTAGATAATGGTTTATGAAATTAAGAAAGTGTTTTTCGTTATATTTATGTTTTAAAACCGAAATTGAATATTTTATATTACATCCATCATGGGAATATAATTTTTCAATAGAATAATGTTTTTAAATTTATAACATAAATTTTAGAATTTGGAGAGTCATTTATAGTTTTGGAAAACCATTTAATTTGTTAAAATATAATATATTTTCAAAATAACACATTTTCCATTATGGATTATATTTTATTAATTATTAAATAATTATTACGTATTTATAAAATCATAAAACATAATTAAAGCAATAAAAGTATATTTTTAATATTTATTGAAAAATAATGTATAATAGAAAATTCTCAAAATTCAACTATAACATTATTTTTTTGTTCTTATTTAAAATAAAATTTTTATTTTATCAATATAATTTTAAAATTTTGGTAATTTTAAATATTAAATAATAACAATTATTTAATAAAAAATTACCGTTTTTATTGAATAATCATCTTTATATTCCATATGAAAATTACCTAGGATATTATAAAATTATATTATAATTTCTATAATATATTATAAGTATATTTCATGAAAATGTTTTTTATTTAGGATAACTAAATTTATCATGAATGTTTATAAATTTTATAATAATAATATTTTATTTTATTTTTATCGAGGAAAATATATTTATTGTATTTTTATTATGTTATCTATATTTTGTTAAATAAACTAATTGTCATGAGCCCTTCCCTCTAAAGACACCGAAATTAAAGGAAACAGATAATTGCTCAGATTCCCACCCCATGTAGTAGTCATGTTAGAAACTAGCACCGAGGGTATAAAAATATTATAATGGGAGACATTACAATCTATAATAAAAATAGGATCATGAGATATTAGTAATCAACTATAAGAAACTCAATGAAATAATGTTAAAAGGAAAACATAACCATATCACAATGATTTTATAAAATCACCTAATAACGATAAGAATCTCCAATGTAAATACCCAAATGATAAGCTAAGACATCAACAAAAAAATTGTCCAGCGGTCCAAGATAGTAATGTCCAGCACAGTCTCTATTATCTTACATGAAAAATGAAAACTCAGTTTATATACATAGGTTGAGCATACAAGTATAATGAGTAGGGTAAACAATGTTTCTGATGAAAATGAGAAAAAAAGTAAACTAATACACCTATAAAAAAATAGTATAACCACTCAACAATAATATAGATCAACTATCTGATCCACCTTATCACCATAGAATTCTCCCTAAATAAAAATCCAAGTATAAGAAAATAATCATCATCATATTGATAAAGGTAACCCCGCACGACTTCGCCACTAATTTTTTTCCCTCACACCCCCAATGTTTTACATCCGGCCACATTTCACTCTTCTAAATAACATCACAGTTCACTACCCCAAAACACAGTTATCAAACCAAATCTAACCCAAACACACATGGGTCATCAAATAACATCTCCCCTAAATTCATTGGTCATAAAATTCCAACCATACCCAGAATAGTTTGGTGTTGTGAACATGATGGAAATAAACCTCATGACCACTACCTACCATGCACAACCACATCATAATCCATATAACCACCCTACACCTCACCCGCAAACACCTGGAACATCACCTCAAATTACATCAAGACAAGCACTTTTATCTCCTGGCCATCACAACCCATTCATTTCAACATCGCCTGGAAGAGAGAGATGGAAAGAATTAGTATCTAGTCATCCATCCTCATCATCGAGTTGTTGAGATAAATACACCTATATTAATATACAAATTTCTACACAGGGATCATGAAGAAGGTGGGGTAAATGTAGAAAATCCCAAGAATTAAATATAAAATGTATATATAGTCATACACAATCCCAACCTATGGGTTCACAATGAATCACTAAATAACTAAAACATCTCCACTAGACTCATAATGCCACCAATTTTCCGGTACCACTAAAATCACAACACCACATAATAAGCCTCAATATATATTACACTTTTAATTTTTTCACAATCCATTTCCTTGGTTTCCCATTTACTAACCATTTCCATTTAGACAACCTATTTATTACATAATTTCACACCCATTAATTCCTATATCAATATTAACCATCTAAACTACACACCCCACTCTAATTTAAGAGTATATTTGTTTCCCTCTGGAATGGGGGATGATCTCATTGATTTAAGATTCAAACATTCCAAGAGGTTTCTAATGGGTTTGTTCATAGAATGGGAAACATCCAATGATTCCATATCAATATGAACCTACTTTCCAAAGGTATTCGCTCATTAGTTGGGGACTGATGAGGCTTAGGAATTTGCATTGGTCGAGAGGATGGGAGGTCGGACTCATCACAACTTTTTTTAGGGGAATTATTGTCTACTCCGGGACTCTCTTTATAGATTTAAGTTATATTAATGAATCCTTATTACATTACCATGTATAAAATGATATTTCCTTTAGATCTGACAATAAATGATTCATATGTAGGAAATTTAGATAATATTTTATATGTATTCGAGGTTCTTCATCGATAGAGAATCATCTGTATTTGTTAGATATTCTTAGTCAATGGTATCCTTTAATACATGAAAGTCTCTTGGTAATTATGATGACCATTATGGTTTGAAAGTCACTCAGTGGGGCACTTGAAGTTTATTGTCATTCAGAAAGACATGGATTATTTCAATGTTGGGATCGTACCCGCAGATGGGCTACCTACATATCATTTGTTTTAGAAAAGGAATCAGAACCCACATAGTTCGAGTAAGGGAGTATGATGTTTATGAAAAATTGATGGCTCAAAGAAAGATTTCATGATTAATTTTACACTCAAAGATCATGTGAGTCATGCTCGGTGTGAGAAACAAGAGTTATTGGTGAAAACAGACAATCGTGCCATGAAAGATGCAATGATGTGGGGCTTATGTGTGTATGACTTCCCAAATAGATAAGGATTAAGATTTAATTCAGGGAAGAAATCCAAGAACATGGTCCATAACGGTATATGTGCTTAATGGATATTTGGATACTCTAATATTGGGGATTACTCCTTAGGAAGATACCCAATTTAGGAGGGAACTTATGATTGGGTTTTACTCCTGAGAAGGAATCCCGGATCAAAATGGAAATTTAGGCTGGTTAAGAGAAATTAAAACTGGGTCTTACTTTTGAGAAGAAGGCCCAGGTTAAGGGTTTTGAAAAATTAAGGGACTTGGGGCTTACTCCTAAAGAGGATGCCCATATTTGGGAACATTAAGACTCAGTTTTATTCCTAAAAAGGGAGCCCAGTGTAAATGAATTATGGTAGGGGTTTACTCTTGAGGAGGATGCCCATATTAAGAGGATTTGAAACTGGGGCTTACTCATGAAAAGGAGGCCCAGATTAATGAGGACTTGGGGCTTAATCCTAAGGAGGATGCCCAAGAATAGGGTTCTCTCATCTTAAAGGATGAGGTTGAATGAATGAAATATCTAATTTTAGTGAAATAATGATGTGTAAATCACTAGGTTTTCAGAGATGTTTCACAGAATTCCTTTTGCATAAGGATGTCGATGAAGAAAACATGCCATAAATGGATTTGAAGAGTGTCTTCAGGACAGAATCTTGAATATGAGAGGTGGAATGGCATAAGAGGGGTTAAATGGGAAAGAAGGGCACCCAAAAAATAGAATGGCACACAATTCTTGGTAGGCGCACAGGTACTACGAGGGCACGCAAGTCCTGGCGCGCAGGTATACCTACACGGCACATGGGTACTTGCGCGAATTTCTGCCCTTAGGGAAATACTTGGGTGAGACATGGCTCAAACCCTTCATATTATCCCTAGAGGCTTTCCAGAAGATGGCGTGCAAGTTACGGTGAAGAAGTAGGGTGGCGCGAAAGTGTGTCCATTTCCTTTAATGGTAAAACACATAGGCATGCAAGTGTTATTGAATTTTAATACTTAGACCTTACTCCTCTTGTTTAGACCTTCCATTCTTGATAAATAATTACCTTAGAAGTGTTCAGAAGACCATAAGAAGAGACTTGGGGGCTCAGAGCTCTGTATCTGAATTCTGAAAAAATTCCTCTTCAAATGGGGGGCCCATCGGGGGTATTTATAGGTTAGAGAAGACCTCGGGCGGTTATCAATTAGGGCGCGCAAGTGACTTGCGTGACCGAAAATGCGGCGCGCAAGTGTACTTGAGCGACCATGGTAGAACTTGTGTGACCCTTGTGCAATGTTATTCTTATTCATTCCTTTGTAAATTTATGATATTTTTTTCAAAGGATGAATCACTTTGGGCTAAGATATTCCCATTTTCCAGTCTTTAGACTCTGTGATGAATGGAGCGTCAACAAAAGTCCCCCTTAGAGTTGGATCCAAAAGAAAATGAGAATTTGACTCTGAGGAGAAATGGTAATTTTGTTCTAGAGGAGGGGTGAAGCCAACGTCGATGTGTGATTATTGGGTGCGACAAACTTGTGAAGAGTTTTTCGAGGATCTGATGGGAGATGCAATCTATAAAGCCACCTGGGATGGGAAGACGTATGTTTATAGGAATGATAATTTTTCACTAGAGTTGCTTAGCCGCTGGAACCCAAAAACTAATTCTTTTCATGTGACCCATGGAGATGTACGCATTAGTTTGTGTGATGTATACTAGATCTGAGGGGTTCCAATTTTGGGTGATATGTATGACGAATTCATCATTCCACAGGCAACCTTGAATGATACAGAGAAGACTCTGAATTTGGTTCGAGAGTTATTGAAGATTTATCATAAACTCAAAATCTCAAAGAATGCAAAGACCCATTCTAGAAGGGTTATTCAACCAAAGGAATGGATGGATGTGTTTCTCAAGGAGAATAGGGAAAAGGGGCCCACCTATACTCATCCTACTAGATACCCTAGAGCAGATAAGAGAGGTGTTACTGGCACATTTTAGCTGACTCTGGAAGTAAGAGAGTTTGAGAAATGGGGGTATGAAGTGAATCATAAAATCACTGAGAAGACCCGTTTAGCATGATTTTTATCCTTATGGCTCAGTTTCTATCTCTTGCCCGTTAGAGATTCGAAGGGAGGCGTCAGGCCCGGGACCTTTGTTATCGCATCCAAGTTGGATGAGAGGAATATGGTGGGGTTGGCTACCCCAGTTTTGGAAAAGATTCAAAGGATCTTACTCCATGTTTATATGGGTAGGTCTCCTTTGAGATTAGTGGGACCATTCAATGTTTTATGGGGATGGATCGCCACTCACTTCCAGACATATGCTATTCATAATGGAATACAGATTCCCAGAAGTTCTTTCAGGCCGTCTGTTCAGGCCTTCTCTGGAGTTTGTCCTTTGGCCCTCAATGCCTATGAAATTTGGCCAAGGCTGGGTATGAATAAGGAATTCCACTACTTTCCCTATGGAAATCCACCGACAGGGAGATTTGTTGATGATGGATCAGCCAGCTTGAAACAGAGGTCTTACAAGCTGGTCTGCAGATATGGTGTACTGGCCACCAGAATTGATGAGGAAATTATATGTGAGGCCTATGATCCATATCAATTTGCACACCAATTCATGTGTCTGTAGAAAACTGTTGTATCTCCTCAAGTGCACGTCAGATCAGAGCAGCATCCAATGGTTGCTTGGAAACTATGGTTTCTAATGGCTATGGAAAGGACTGGGGTAGTCTTTGACTTACCAGATACTGAAGCAGTAAGCAATTTGACCATATGGTATGCTAAAAACTAGATAGCATCATATCCTGAGGCCATATTGAATAAACCTGTTTATCGGGTTGGGAAGAAGAAGAGAACCATTTAGAAAGAAACAATTCAGGTGGCAGGTGATTATTCCACTCTAGAAGCTGGTTCACCAAGTTATTCAACCGCGACTAGTTCATCAGATCCTCAGGGGATACAACATGTGTCAAAGTGGCCACCTTTCATATATAATCCTCCTGTCAGAATCAAGAGAGTTACTCTATCAACTCCTTGTGAGTTACTTTATTGAGGAAATTTAATTTTCTAGTAACTTTATAGAGTAACAAGTTTTCATTATCTTTTTATAGTTGTAGGAGATAGAAAGAAATTAAAATCCAAGGTTAGAGGACCCTCTACGCAGCCTTATAGTACACCTGCATATCTACGACCAGAGGCCATCCAGACATGGTGGGATGTATACTGCGATACTAAACTATCTGGCTGGAGCTATGTGAAGGACTACATATTCCTGGAATAGGGACTCATCAGGATCCTTCAAATATTCATTTCAAGGATAATCCTGATGAAGTAAGAGCCTATGTCAAAAAGTTTAGGACCTATAAATATTCCACCGATGATTCTATCCCTATCACCAAGCGGGTGAAGGAAATGATGGATCACTGCGCCACTGATGAGGAGTGGCATGAGTACGTCTCTCCGGAAGATGTATGTTTTCTTTCCTTATTTGCTTTGAAACTTGATTTCAGTCCAAGCTTTGTTACTTAAATATATTATTCTCTTCATCTTTCAGTTTGCAAAGAAAGGAATTACTGAGGTTCCTTCACCACAACATAGCCCTGGTGTTACTACCATAAGGGTTGCTACCGAATCTCCCCGCGAGTCGGGCGAGATATCTCCAGGCCAGCAGGCCATGAATGAGGAGTTGGAAATGGCTTTCCATTCTCCCATTCAAGTTCCTTGAAGGAGACTACCGATAATCCCAAAAATCCAGAATGACAAAGATGAAGAAGAAGGAAGTCCACCGCTAAACGCTTTATCAGTAGTGGTAAGTCCTTCGGATAATCAAGAAATTTTAAACCATGAAAAAGATTTCTCATTTTCCATTGGATTGCAGGGGATTCTTCAATTTCTCCTCTGAGGGAAAGGACTGATCCTCCTTTGAGGACCACAGAGGGTGCTGTGGAACAAATGCAAATTCAGGCTGACTTGGCTGCTTCTGAAAAAGAGCCAACATCTATTCCCAGTACTACTCCTGCTGCTACTACAAGTAGAGAAAAACCTGCACCAGAATCATTAGCGCCCGCGACAACTGAATCTACCATCCTTCCTGAAGAAGTCGTCCAGGGTCAGGGGCTACAAAATGAGGGTCTCCAAGAGACACATCAAACGCTCCCACTAGTGAGACTAACCAGGATTCTGAAATATCATTGGATGAAATGATGAATTGTGGAATGTCTTTCGATGAATTTTATGATCATGCTAAGTTATCATGTGATTTAGAAGACCATGTACGTGAATTTTATTCTTCATCCAGTAAATTTTCTTATAATTTACCCTTCTAATCATGAATGAAAATAATATACAGTTCCATCCATAGAAGCTGCTGAACTTCAAATTCTTGAATAGGGTGTGGACATTGACGTCAACCCTACCATTGAAGAAACATTAGCTAAAGTGGAGCTAAACCCAGTAAACCCTCCTGAGACCCATCTTGAAGATCCTGTTGAAACTGGGAAAGATGGGTAGGATTCTTCTCAAGCTATTGATCTATTTTTATATAATGATTGTACTGAGTTTTCACGATAGAAAAACAACATCCATTATTCTATGAAACTAACAATACTTTTAATTGATCAAACAGGGCTATCAACATCCATGGCTAGAACTAGTGGTGAAGTTTGAACCTCCGCCCAAACAGTAGTAGAAGGTGAAGAAACTAGGATCTGGGGTGAAGGAGCAGAACATGACACTTCCTTAAGTGAATTAATCCCAGATTACATGCCCCCATGTGATGATGATGTCGAATAAGACCCAGAGGTGCTTAAGGAGCTCATCTTTTCACAACACAAGGCATGGAAAAACCTATGGAAAAGCATATATGAAGTTCCTCTTGATGACCTATCATCAAAGATTTCATGATTTTCATCCCAGTTCGTCATGCTAGGACTTGGTGGTTTTGGATACCAAGAGATCCATACTGCGCTGAAACAAGTCATCTTAAGAAGGGATCAGGAGAAAAAGTGTCATGAAGATCTGACCAGGGTAAAGCTTTCAGTCAATATCAGCAAATTTGAGGCTACGGTATCCCGAGCTAAGGCTGACTATGCTGCCAAGATGAAGGATCTGAAGTCTAAGATCAAAGATAAAGTCATTCAAAAGGTGCACCTTCAGTAATAGTTAGATGTTGTTACTGGGGAACTTGACCAACTCAATAATTCGCTTGAGGGAGCTCAAAAAAATGGTATGAAATCCATTGTAGATGGCAAGAAAGCACTCCATGAAGTTGAAAATAGTGAAGTTGGTCGGGTGAATGAGCATCAAGTGGCTGCTGATGAAGCTCAGGATGTTGTACATCAAGTGCAGACTTATGTTGACAGCCTCCTGTAATTTCATGGAAAAGAGGGAGAGACTCCAATCTTTGGATGTCCTTCTAATTCTTGTGCATCAAATTAAAAGTATGCTTTCATCTTCAATTTCTTGTGAACGTATTTTCCTGCTATTTGCTTTAAATTTACTTAATAGAATGGTCCTAGTGAGCATAGTTTGATTTTTACTAGGATTAATATAAATAAACCTACAAAGATTGAATCTCTTAGTTAATCAATATTACCTAAATCATACAAAATGTATGTTTAGTGAGATGGAACTTGACTTTTATTCAGAGTTCCTTTTTATTTTGTGGTAAGTTTAAAGTCATGTACGTCAGACATAAAAAGGCTAATTTTTAAGGTCGAAATATCTTTGACCGAATGAAATAGAATTGACTCAATTCTTTGAAAATTCATCTGAAAACATATTACCATACTCAAGTATGAGGGAAAAATGTAAACTATGACTTAAGAAAATTTGAATCTGAGGAATGATATGAAAAAGATCTAAAAAGGAATTAGAAGAAGTAGTTCCCAAGAATGATGTTACCATTATTTAACAAACCCCTTTGGGGGTTGAATTATACAGGGCCACCTAAGGTCATTGGCTGCATAGTCAAATAAATAACATCTTTTGGATGATAATTCAATTATGTAGACTACTTATGCAAGGCTACCTAAGGGCACGTACTACATAGTTAGGAAAAATAACTCTCAAAAATCTACTTTCATAGTGCTAAAAATCCAGTGAAAGTTTATAGAGATTCAAATTTTCCAAAGTATAGAGTTTGTTGTTTGAGAAAAGGTACTTGAATATGGAGAAGATATTTCCCAAAAAGTTTATCGAAGAACTGGATGGATATCACTCCTACGAAGGTCTAACCCAAATGTAGGGAATGAGAATAAAAACCATTGACTTGAATACTTTCAGATCATGAAAAAGGATATGAGACTAATATGTTACAGTTGGCTATTTTTGCGGATCCCTACATATTATCATTAAGAAAAATAAGGAAAAATGAGGTTTTTCTCCCAAGAATGAAGTTACCACTATTTAAAAAACCCATTAGGGGGTTGAATTATGCAGGGCCACCTAAGGGCATTGGATGCATAGTAAAATAGTAGCATCATTTGGATGACAGGTCCGTTTTGTAGACTGTTTATGCAAGGCCGCCAAAGGGCACGTGCAGCATGGTCAGACAAAAGAACTCTCAGAATTTCAAACCTTTTGTGATTAGAAGTTAAGAAAAGGGTTTTAAATATCTTAAAATATTTAAGGTTTGGATTATGACACATAAAGATGGGTATTTTCCAAATGTATGCAGAAATACACAGATCAATGCTAACCATAATCATGTTGTGCCTGGGTTCTGATTTGAAATGTTGGACATCAATACATATCCTGTAAGGATGGGAATCAAGCCATACATAGTTCTTGAACTACAGTTTAACATCATGTGGGACGAAAGTATAGAAGATCTTCATTTAGGGTCATAGAGCTCAGACAATTATAAGAAATACACAGTGTGTGTTTTCATGGGGACTTTTCAGCAAAGGGACTGAAAGTGGAATTTGGGGTTAGGCCCAAAATGCTTGGGGCTGGATTCGCGGGACACTCGAATGTTCCTACGTATCCCATAAGGATGGGAATCAAGCCCACGTAGTTCTAGAAATACCCTCTGTACAGATTTGGTTCGTACATGTGAAGGGTGGAAAAGGGATTTTAGTGCAATGATGGTTTGACCCAAAATAAATTGTTTGGGATTTCCATGTATGCACATAGTCTTTGGAATAAACCGTGATTGAAAATCAATGTAAATAATGATTCCCTCTTAGGTGAGGGTATCAAAGAATGTTATAGTTTATTTTCGTACAGGACAAAAGTATTGTACAGTTTAACATCGTATAGCAAGGATGAAGGTGAACCAATGTAAATATATTGATTCTGGGGGTGGTTTCAAAAATCAACATCGTATGATATAGAGGTGAACCGATGTAAATACATTGGTTTTGGGCTTGAACCTTGGGAGTTTGCCTACGTACCAAGCCTAGAAGGCAAGGATCAAAGTCTGTGTAGTTCAATTAAAGAATGAATTAGTGATCAAGTTGTTCTTGGGGACAACGATCTAAAAAAATAGTGTTGGGACTTACACATGGTTAGTAACCTATAAAAAGTGTTGTGGTTGAAGTTTTCTCTAAGCTCACGTGGGTCATACTCGGTGTGAGAAACAAGAGGTAACAACAACCATAACGATGTACAGTTTAATTTCATGTAGGACGTATTAAATGACTTTCTGTACAGTTTACCATCATGTAGTTAGGACGATGGGGACAATATAGTTTGATGTCATGTTGGACAAAAAGAGGACTGTGTAGTGTAATGTCATGCAGTAAGGACAAAAGAGGACACATTTTAACGTCATGTTGGACGTATTAGGGAATTTTTCACAGTTTAACGTCATGTTAAACGAAAGTTCGAATAGTTTAAGGTCATATTCATGGACCATTGGTTATGCAGTTTAACGTCTTCCTAGATGCAAGGTACTTCTTTATAGTTTAGCGTCATGTAGTTAGGACATCACATTTTAACGTCATGATGGACGTAAGGGATATGAAAATAGTTTAATGTCGTATTCATGGACCATTGCGGTATATTTTAACGTCATATATCAAGAACGATGAAGGGGACACAGTTTAACGTCATGTTGGACGAATTAGGGAACTTTCTCACAGTTTAACGTCCTGTTGGATGAAAAATGAGAATAGCTTAAGGTCATATGCATGGACCATTGGTTATGCAGTTTAACGTCTTTCTATACGTAAGGGACTTCTTTACAGTTTAGCGTCATTTAGTTAAGACATCACATTTTAACATTGTGATGTACGTAAGGGACATTCAAATAGTTTAAGGTCGTATTCATGGACCATCGCTATATATTTTAACATCATATAGGAAAGAAAATTAAGGGGACACAGTTTAACGTCATGTTGGATGAATTAGGGAACTTTTTCACAGTTTAACGTCATGTTGGATGAAAAATGCGAATAGTTTAAGGTCATATGCATGGAGAGTTGGTTATGCAATTTAACATCTTTCTAGAAGTGATGAGCGGTTTTAAGGTTATATGGGACCAATTATGATATATTTTGTGTTTATACAAAATACTTCTTCAGAAATCTGGCATTGGTTGGAGTAGTGATGAGTTCTCCATCCATGGAGATTAATGAATATACTCCATTGGAGTAGACCTTATGTATTGAATAAGGTCCTTCCCACTTTGGTTCAAGATTGGGAGGATTCATTCCTGGTATCATTGGAGTTCTGAGAACTAATACCAGTTCTCACTGAATGAATGAACGAAGATGAAATTTTTTATTGAATGCTCTGGCTATTCGATTCGGATAAACTTCCAAGTGGTGCAGTGTGCTCAATCTTTTCACATCTAACTTTTCCAGTTCATCCAATCTCTTTTTAGATTTATCATCTGTAGATGACTGATCAAAAATGGCTACTCTGAGTGAAGGCAGTTGAATTTCAATGGGCAAGACTACTTCCGTTCCATATACCAATGAATATGGAGTTGACTGCGTTGCAGTGCGGGTGGTGGTATGATAAGCCCATAAAGCATGAAAGAGTCTATCAGGCCACGACTTATTATCTTTATCCACCATCTTTTAAAGTATGTTTGAAAGAGTCTTGTTGAAGGATTCTATATGGCCATTGGCCGCTGCTTGATACTGAGATGAATGATTGGATTTAATGTCATATTCTTGATATAATTTCTTCACCTCAGATGAACAGAAGTTGGTTCCATTGTCCGTCAATATGGTGTGAGGTACACCAAATATGGTAATGATGTTAGACATGATGAATCTAACAATGCTTTTATAACTAACTTCTTTGAGAGGTATTTCCTTGGCCCATTTGGAAAAGAAGTAAGTAGCAGTAAGAATGTACTTAAACTGCTTGGTCGTAGCTGAAGGGTGAGGTCCCCCCACATCCATTCCCCATGTGGTAAATGGCCACGAGTATTTAGCTATATGAAGCAACTCTGGAGGCTGATGAATGAAATTGGCATGTACTTGGCATGAATGACACTTCTTTGTGAAATCAACACAATCTTGTATCATTGAAGGCCAAAAGTACCCAAGCCTTCGAATCTGATCAGACAGTATATGTCCAGATTGGTGGGCACTACAGACTCTTGCATGCACTTCTTTCATGACAGACATTGTCTCTTCACCATCAATACATCTTAATAGAAATCCATCAAAACCACGCGTGTAGAGAATTTTCTCTAGGTGATCTGGACTATCATAAAGTGTAAAATTGACCACACGTCGTCGGATTTGTTCTTTCCTGGCTCTACTAGGTGTAAGTGTTCCATTTTGAAGGTATTCCCTGATTGGTGTCTTCCATCCTGTAGTGTGACCATACGGTTCAGGAATGGGACTAATTTCATTGATCTTCTCTGTTCTGGTTCGAACATAAGGTAAAATTGTATGACGGTGGGAAATACTGATGGTTATTTTTTCCCGATATGGATCTTCCAGAGCTGTGGCTATATTAGCCGATGCATCAGCGTGGGAATTTTGTGATTGTGGGACATAAGAAAATGTCGGTTCCGTAGGAAATTATGCCATTAACTCTCTGACATAATCATACAAAGGGATCAATTCTTCATTTTTGATTGCATAATCCCCACTGACTTGTTTGATTACCAGGTCTGAATCGCCTTTCACCCTTAAGTGATTCACTTGTGCTTGAAGCGAAAACTCCAAGCTTACAATGAGAGCTTAGTATTATGCTTCATTATTGGTACCACCTTCCCACAATAAGAAGGAATAAGGTAACACTACCTTTTCTGGGGAAATAAGAATAACTCCTAATCCAACCTTGTTGAATTTAGGATCTTCCATTTTCTTCCCTGTTGGACTTCTGGAAGCACCATCAAAATACATTTCCCATACCTGAGGACTATACTAAAGAGAGAATAATTCCTCATCAGGGAGTTCAATATCTGAAGATGAATCTTCCACTGAAGGATGTTCAGCAAGGAAATCAGCCAGAGCTTGTCCCTTTATTGCCTTTTGAGACACATACTAAATGTAGAATTACTACAAAATAACTTCCCACCTTGCCAGATGTCAGGTAAGCATTGGACGACTAAGGATGAATTTGAGCGGGTTATTGTGAGAAACCAATTGGACCTCGTGATGTTGCAGGTAGTGTCTCAACTTTTGAACTGCAAAGATTAACTCTAGGAAGCACTTCTCAATATTTGAATACCGGGTTTCTGCTGCAAGCATAGTCCAACTGAGATAGTAAAGGTTGTTTTCATTCTTAGCATGATTCTTCTGTGCAAGAAGGGCACCCAATGATCACTCTAAGGCTTTCATATAAGGGATAAGTGGAATTACTTCAACAGGTGGCATATGTATAGGTGGGCTCAAGAGGTATTTCATAAGAATATCGACTACTTCTTGACATTCTCCAGTCCACTGGTAAGTGACTCCCTTCTTCATCAATTTGGTGAAGGGTAAACTTTCTCCTACCAAATTGGTGATGAAACGCCGAATATAGGCTAAGTGTCCTTGAATTCCTCTTAATTATTTAAAATTTCGAGTAGGTGACATACCAAGGATTGACTTGGCCTTCTCAGGATCGACTTCAATACCACGATGGAATACAACAAAGCCGAGAAATTTTCCTGAGGTTACCCCAAAATCACATTTTAAGGGGTTCATCTTCAAAATATGTTGTCGAACCTTGTGGAATATGAATTCCAAATCAGACAAGTGATTAGAACGTTGTTTGGATTTAACCACCAAATCTTCCACATTATATTCAACAAACTTCCTTAAAAAGGGTTTGAAGATACGATGCCTGGCACGATGATATGTTGTGCCTGCATTCATTACGCCAAAGGGCATTACCCGGTAGCAAAACACACCCTGAGGGGCTCTGAAGGCTGTGGATTCCTCACCTTCTGGAGCCGATCAGATTTGATTATATCCGGAATATCCATCCATGATGGAAAGTGCTTCATAGCCAGTTGTTGCATTGATTCAATGTTTTTTAATAGGAACTGGAAAATCACCCTTAGGAAAATTCCGATTAAGATCTCTGAAATCGATGCAGACACTAATTTGTCCGTTCTTCTTCTTCACAGGGAAAATATTAGCCAACCACTTGGGATATTGATCTTCTATGACAAAGTTAGCATTGATAATATTATCCAATTCAGCTTCAATTTTGGAAGCATAAGTTGGGTGTGTTCTTCTCACGGCTTACTTAAATCCTCGATGTTCTTCTCGCAAACCCAAGCGATGAGTGGAAACATCAGGATCAAGCCCTGGCATCTATGTATAGTTCCAATCAAATATATCACTATTTTGAATTTAAAAGGAAATATACATCCCTTTTTATTCAAGATTCATGGCCGCACTGATTAAAGTGGGGTGTGGATCTTCTTTTGTACCTAGATTTATTTCACTGAGTTCATCCACGGTGGTAGAGATACCCTCTTCAAATCCTGGAGGAGCATCTCTTAGATCTTCCTCTTCTTATTCAACAAGTGTTACTTCTTCCATTTCTACTTGCATAGTAGATGATGAAGTAGAATTTCAATGATTAAGAGAGATGTTAAAATTTGAACATCTTGAATAAGAGTCTTCCATTTCTGACCCAATTGATGATGAATGGTCTTCCTTGGGTAATAAAGAGGAGATGATGGATTGAGAATCGACATCATTGTTCACCTCTGACGTTTCTATCACTTCTTCTGGCCTAGTTGGTGAAGTCTACACTTTCTGGATTTCAGCAGATGAAATAAAGACATCACCATTTGGGCTTTCATCAATACTTGGTGGGTTACCAATTTCACCCATGTTGTCCGACTCGATTACCGTAATTGAAATTATGGATATTTCCATAAGAGTATTTTAATTTGAGTGTTTCTTGTCAATTTGAATGATAGGAAACACATATTCTGTACTCACATGTGCAAATGGATTTACTGGAATCTTCTCCAAACCATTTGGAGTATTTACTTTTGTAATATCCCTTGTTGTGGATTTCTCCTTTCCCTTCATGTGATAGAATTACGCCTCAATGTATTGAGACTCACATATCTTGAACGGGGCCTTATCACCATATAATGTCCCCACTTGACCATAGAAACAATACTTGAGACATTGATGGAATGATGAAGGGATAGCCGCATGTTGATGTAGCCAGGGTCTTCCAAGCAAGATGTTGAAGGCTGAGTCTTGATCAACAACCATGAAATCTGAATTGGATACAAGATCTCCAAAATGAGTTCTGAGAGTAATCTCTCCTAGTGGTTATTGTTCATTTTTATCATATCCCTGTAACATCATAGTAAAAGGAGATAAATTAGATTCCTTGAGGCCCAATCGATGAAGTGTATGAATGGGGATGAGGTTGACTCCTGAACCATTATCAATGAAAGATCTTTGGATGTTTATGCCAATGAACTTTCCAGATAAGTACAAAGGTCTAATATGTCCATGCACGACATCATCTTCATCTTCATCTGTGAAAGATATCACTGCATGTCATTCCGCAGGACTATTCTCTACGTGATAGACTTCAGCTGCAGCAATTTCAGTTTGAAACTCCTGAGGACTTGACAAAGCCTTGATGAGTGACTCTCTAAGATCTTTTGATAGATTCAAATCATCCAGAATTGATATCTTGGTTGGTACTTGGGCCAGGTGTTTCAATATATCATACTTTTGATCTAGAGGTCTGTGTTTCCCAACAGGAACTTGTGGTTTAGCAAGTGCCTTTGAAGTTGATGCTTTGGAAGTTAATGCAGATTGTGTCGGGATAGGAGTTGGCAATATTCCTAGCTTTGGAAGATTAGACCGATTAGATCCATTTACTTGTTGAGACGATGAAGATGGAACCCCAAACTGATCCCCCAGAATAACTACGCCAGGACTGAATTTACTATTGGTGGAAGAAATTGATTGTTCTTGTTGAGCTCGTTGAAGGGATCTACCATGAGTTTCTGCTACGTACACAGTTCTAGCAGGGGTAGAATTGGAATAGTGGCTTCTTGGATATCCACATCTTCCTCTGTATCCCAGACCCCTGGAACTCCCTCTGATTTCACTATTTTATATAGGGAATTCAGGCTCATCAAAATTGATACCATGACTAACATAAGGATTTGTTAAGTGAATCATATTAACAGAACCAAAGAATAACTCTTCATCCGATGAAGACTCTTCCTGACTAGCCAATTTAGACCGTACCGTTTGGTGGGGCGGTGCCCGTGGCTTTGATGTAGATGACATGAAATCTTCCAGAGTCAAAGATAGCTTAGGCTTTTACACATACTCATCTTCTTCTGATTGTTCCTTTTTCTTGGAATTATGCCGCCCTTTTGAGGATTTGTCCTCTGAAGAGGATTTTGTTGTGGCATCCATCGCAGAAGACACAATTGGTTTCTTCAATTGCGTTTAAAAAATTGCATGAGTTCGGTTGATCATTTTTTTTTGACCATCCAACCATCATATTTCTGTGCATTTTTCCATTTAACTTCTTGCCATTCGCCTTCTTCTTCTGGAACTGTAGCAGTAACACATGCTACCTGGGCTGAAGTGCCTTTTAGTTTGACTTGTCCTAAGACGACTATCATTTGGTAGAGGTCTTTGAAGAAAAAACACTCCTGGATGGGATTCCCCAACAACTGATAAAATGGGAAATAATTGGGACGGTCTTAATCTCCTTCCTTGTTTGGCATCTTGGGCCTCGGCAGCTGAACCAAATTATTCTCCAGGGCCAAAATAAAGTTACAAGGAACCTTTTCATTTCGGAAAGAATAAACATTACTCTTAAACTCATCGAACTATTTTCATCTTTGATATATTTGATCGTCTTGACAAAAAGACCTCTATTATTGATGCTTAGGAGGTGGAGCCCTTCGAGAAGATGAAGTATTTGAGGTAGAAGCAGGTAGAGGTTCTTGTTTAAGCATAACTGTAGCAGTCCCTGCTATACTCATTCTTCTTCCTGGAGCTATTGGAATTACACGAGATTTATCCTTAGTCTTTATAAGAGAATCTTCAATATTTTGAGTGATTTAAGTAAGGTCTTGAAACCCTCATGTGTATTTCATAGGGATCAGTGGTGTGCACAACTCATCATGAAAATTTTCCACAATGATTGGAAATAGTTCTTCATGAGGGAGTGCTAAGCTTAGGGAATATGTTAATCCCTTCCAGCAAGCAATGAAATCTCAGACTCTTTCATTCTCCCTTTGCTTACATTTTGTAAGATCAAAAACTGTTGTCTTTGGCAAGGTTGAGCTGAACTGAAGAAGAAATCGTTGATGGAGATCTTCCCATCCAGTAATTGACTGGGATTGCAAGCTCGTATACCAAACAAAATCTGGTCCTTGCAAGGTTAACACGAAGCATCTGAGTTTCACTAATTCTTGTTCCTCCGGAGTTCCCATCATAGGATTGTAACAAGAGACGTAATGTGTCAAATGCTATTCAGGATCTCCTGATCCATTGAAAATAGGGAATACAGGGTTCCCAAAACTTGATGGGGGAGGGATTGCATCAACCCATTCAGGGTAAGCTCTCTTTTCTGGTTGAACCTGTGCACGCTTCCCTTCCATAGTCTCTAACCATGATATTAATGACTCAATGGTAGTTATTAACTTTTGAGAAACATCCGGTTGAACTTGGACTTGGGCAGGTGCAATAATTGGAGTCTGGACAGGTATGGTGGTTGGAGCTACAACTGATGGTAGCACCGCCAACTGTTGTTGCACTTGACCCATAGGATTAGACCTATGAGGGTGTAAGGATAGAGGAGGGTTTTCTTGATCCATCTCAGTAGATGCAAAAAACTCCCTTGTCTAACTGACTCTAGCATGTTTAGGAAGAAGACTACCCTGAAGTAGTTCTGTATTCAACCTCCTCAATTCCTTCACCTATTACTCTTGTTGTGCAAATCTTTACTCTAGTGATAGTGATTGGCCTTCTCCAGAGGAAAGTTATATAACCTGATTCTTTTCCTTTCCCTTGTGTAATCCATTTTGGAGAGGGGGAAGTGGGTTTTTTGAAGGAAAACCCAGGTTCTGGGTAAACCTTTGATTTCGTGTACGCACACCTTCTTCATTTGTGTCAACATGTACAACTTCTTGAGTAGTAACCTCTTCATCCGAGTCCCTTGAGTGAGCCTCATGTTATGGAGGATCAACAACAACGACATTAATGACATTAATTGATGCGTAACACATCGCATCCCTTCTATCAACATTTCTGTGATATTGTCTTCTTCCATGCCCCTGACGAGACATTGCCTTTTGTTGATTAGACCCCTCAGGAAATTCTTGGCGAACCATAATTTGGAGAGAATCTCCTGATAATTTGGCTCTTCGTTCCTCTTGTGGATTATTTACCAATAGAGAGAAGACCGACTTTCGCTGATGAGGGGATTGATGATTTGAAAAAGACCCCAGTCTAGTGGACTAGGGTTGTTCCTACTGTTCTCACTCAACTCCTCAAATCCTATTTGTTGATTTTGAGGGTTGGGTTAATATTGTCCCCAGTATGGCAAGCTGGGGTGGCTCCTGACATGCTATATCTAAGACTTTCTTAAAATATCTCCTGATATTGTGGACCTAGGTCCGGAAATTAGCTGGATGCATCAATCCACATCCACTTTTATCACCTGTCTCAAAAGACCATTGGATGATTTCTGACACTTCTGTCACTTGATGATGTGCTTTATCCATAAGAGAGGCATGTTCAATATTCCTGTTCACTTGATGTATGATAGAACAAATATTTTCAATTATTTTATTCTGAATTTAAATGTTTTTAATCCCACCAATGTGTTATTTAAGGGTCAATTGTCACAATTTATGTTTTAGGAGTATTTTTGAGCTTAATTGGAAAAATGGCTTATTTTGTATTTAAACAGTTTTCATTTATTTTAATGTTTAGGCAATAACATTTTATAAACTGATACAAATTGAAACATTCTTCTTTTACAGGTTTATATGTTCGATGGGCTTCATTTTATCCTTCTGGACCAAAAGCTCAATCCATCATTTGGAACCTCAAATCTAGCTCACAAACCAGGCCTCGAAAACTGTGTACAGAACTGCATAATTTTATTGTGGGAACCATATCTCATAAATTGCCGAACCGATGGAGCTGACAATTTACATGGAGCTTAAAGACATCCGGATGAAAAACGTTCATTAAGAAGGCCGCGCAAGATTATTTCATTTTCAAGGCCATTGATGCGTTGGAACATGGTGTATTGGAATACGAACAGTCTGCCTGGCAGAATTAAATACTTTGAGTGAGGCGTTCATAACGCCTTCATTACATGTCCAATAAAGCTTAAATTTCGTGGGGCTACAGAGAAGAAGTATGGGAACAACTTTCAAGAAGGACCAAGTTCCACATTCTGTCATTAAAGAATCCATCCACGCTCCTACATTCGGGAATGATGTTTGGAGCCAAATTTTCACCCCCTCTCCCTATAAAAGAGTGTGTCTTTTTCATTCCAAAGGGTTGGCAACTTAGGAATAGCCTTTGTTGGACATTATATGTAGTTTAGCTTTTTTTTTCTTTTACTTTAATTATGTAATAGCATTTCATATTTTTATTCAAGTGTTCTCCTTTCACTCTTATTCTTTCTCTCTTTTGTTTTTTCTTCCCCCGTTTTCTTTTCACTGTGAACTCTTATGCTCGTGATCATGAGTAGCTAACCCGAGAAAGTTCCCGGGGGAGTAATCCAGTGATGAACCCAAGTCTTTGAAAATTAATGTCTTAATGTTTCTTATTTTCTTAGAGTTATACCGAGGGGGATCTTAGTGGGTAAGGCGCCTTTGTGTCTCCACTTGCCACCCGAGGTTTAGCTTTCACTTCTGCAATATTTTCCCTCTATCGAGGAGGTGGATGTGTGGTCTCTCGGCGATCGTTAAGAGTACCATATGTTCACAACCATAGGAAGAAGGGGATGTTCATGCATATGATGGATCATGTTCATTAAGTAAATTCTAAACTAATAATGAGACGATGAAGGTTCACTCTGGGTGCTGCTCTCGGGAATGTCTCCTTTCTGTCTTAACATCATTCTGTTTGCATTCATTATGTCTGTATTGCATCTGCATATTTACTTTTAGTTTTGTATTTTTAATTCTCAATTCATTTCTGGTCATTTTAGTATATATATAGATAGTGAATTAGATGTAGTGAGTGATTGGCTGCAAAAGGCTCCTCAAGAGATCGACCTAGGTCAGCCACTGTGCTGCACTTAGTATAAATATTTTTGAGAGCACGCACGACAACGCTACATCAAATTGGCACCGTTGCCAGGGAGCCAAGTAGTCTTAACTCATTATTTTTATTCACTTATTGTAAATTATTTTTCTTCCATTCATTAAAAAAACACAAAAAAATCATAAATTTCAAAAACAAAAAAAATATTTGTTCATCATGAATTTCAATTCAAATTATTATGCATGGACTGATAAATCACAGGTGCATGAAGAAGTTCAAAATGATTATGAATCCAAAATTCAAGAACTTCATGAAGAGATTCAAAAACTGAAGAGAACTGAAAAAAGGTTTGATGAATATTTTCATTCACTTATGGAACAACCGGAACCTGAACCTGAACCTGAACCTGAACCCAAACGAGTGGTGGAAGAGATTACACCGATTATTTTTTATGTCAAAGAACCTGAGGAGGGTGATAAAGAGCTTCTAAAGGAATTAATTATATCATCCCGAACTCAACCATTGCTCGAGGAGGTCCCTAATTTACATATTCCAGCTGATGCACTTATGGGTGATCAACAATTTTTGGAAGAATCTTGGAATCACTTTGTTGAAGATAACCTAAAACTTGATCTTCCCATGTTTGATATTGAACTATCAGAACCTTTTGACCTCTCTTTTTCTTTGGAGGATGATGAATAATATGCACCTACTGAGATGGATATTCCAATGGTCCTTCCAGAAGAGATCAATTTTCAAGCTGACTTACTTGAAAGGGAAGATTTCTTAATTGTTTCGTCTTGTTTTAATTTTATTCAAACTGAATTGTTTTCTGACATCTCCTTTCCTAAAATTTCTGATACAGTACAAATGGAGCGGGCCTTGGATGATATGAAGTATACCACTCAAGTGGTGGTGATCAAGGAAGAAGAGGTAGAGAAGCTAGAGGTGGTGCGACTGCCTCCTCTACAACAAATTTCATACCATTTGGAGGAGGACACCACATATGTTCACAGGGAGCACCCCTATATTCTATTCCCTCCCACTCTGGATCTCAAATTATATATTTCTTCTTTACTAGGGGTTGGGAATGTTCTTATTTTCTTTGGGGTTATCCAATATCAGTGTCTACTAATGGACACTGGGAGAAGTCACATGTGGTGGTTTATCTCAAAAAAACCACATCCACCATCTGATTGGGGATAATCTGCTGCAACTGCCTGACTAGGGGCAGTAAAAACCTAGCATCCGCTTGGGGGGTCAAACCAAGCATTATCCATTTTCTCTTTCTTTTCATTTATTTTTCTTATGAGTTGTCATTTCTTTTGTTTGTGATTTCAATTTTCATATTGTTTTTGTGAAATTTTCATATTTTCCTTTTTCATGTTGTTTTGTGTGTTTTTAGGAATCTTGAGATGAATCAAATACCTTCGGAAAATTAAAACCATCTTTGTATTTTTGGCCCATTGCTTGATTTGATTATTTTAGGATTTAAATGATTGCTGAATGGATTTTGTTTCTGATTTCTGATCCTTTCATTTGATGACGTTTGATTGATTGTGAAACTCATGTGCACTAGTGCTGTCCAAATTGAAAATCTTGCCTAACCCGAGAGGTTTCTAAACCTGTTTGACATATCCTTACATTTCTCTTTTTCTTGAGTGTCTTGAGACATGTTGTGTGATCCAGAACTTGCTATTTTTCTCTTTTTCAAAGCTGTTAGAGTTCATGTAATGTGTTATGTATGATTGAGGCATCACTTTGAAAGCCCCTTTTTGCATTAAACTCTTATTTTGGCCTACCTTTTCATCTGACCTTCTTTAAGCCCCTAGTAGCCATGAAATACCTTGTTAGACAGCCACATTACAAGCCATTTATCCCTTTCCAACCTTCTCTAAAAGTTAAATGCATGATTATTGTTGAACTCAAGTGTGGGGGAGGGAGAAGATGGGATTTATTTTTCTTTCCTGAAGAATATTTTTGAGATGAATTGAAAGTGTTTCCATATTTATTGCTGCTTGGGTGGAAGAAATGTAATGATGGGAAGATGTATGGGTGACCCAAAATATCATCACATATGGGCTGGGTGTTCACCAATTTTTGAAGATCAAAAGCTGCCTCTCTTTTCCTCCAAAACATGATTCTGAAGAGAAATCCAGATCTGAATTCAAGATGAAACAATGCTACAAATGGGGAAAAGAGGGATGAAAATCACTGATGATGAAATTCTAAGTGTGAACTTCCTGAAAGAAGAGGTGTTTGGAGGTGATTCGTTTTTGAGCTGATTGAGGAGCACACCATTCTTGAGCAAAACTATTTTCATGCATTTACTTCACTTTAGAGCTTAACCCTCCTCATTCTGCCTCAGATGTTTTTACATTTTAAACCTGCCAACCCTCAGCTTCAGAACAACCCATGAAAAAGACCTCATGATTGACACATTTGTGACTCTGTGAAGTGGAGATACTAGGAGTATAACAAGCCTATGGAAATCACACATGTTCTTGGGAATGAGAAAAACTCCACATTAAATATCCTTGAGTGAAGAGAGAAATAATTTTCCGGGGAGGTAGGTACGACATGCATGTAAGGATTAACATGAGATTGAATGGATTCATATGATTTTTGAGGAGTTATAAAAATTTTTCCATGTAGGAGGAATGATATTTTCTTTGATAGGATAATTGAGCTATGTTGTCATTTATGCTTTGAGAAGTTTGTTTTTGACCTTGGTATAAGATGATTGCCCAGGAGTGCAATGTTTAAGTGTGGGGGAATTGATAGAACAAATATTTTCAATTATTTTATTCTGAATTTCAATGTTTTTAATCCCACCAATGTGTTATTTAAGGGTCAATTGTCACAATTTATGTGTTAGGAGTATTTTTTAGCTTAATTGGAAAAATGGCTTATTTTGTATTTAAACAGTTTTCATTTATTATAATGTTTTGACCATAACATTTTCTAAACTGATCCAAATTTTAAAATTCATCTTTTACAGGTTTATATGTTCGATGGTCTTCATTTTATCCTTCTGGACCAAAAGCTCAATCCATCATTTGGAAGCTCAAATCTAGCTCACAAACCAGGCCTCGAAAACTGTGTACAGAACTGCATAATGTTATTGTGGGGACCATATCTCATAAATTGCCAAACCAATGGAGCTGAAAATTTACATAGAGCTGCAAGACATCGGGATGAAAAACTTTCATTAAGAAGGACGCGCATGAGTATTTCATTTTTAAGGCCATTGATGCGTTGGAACTTGGTGTATTGGAATACGAACAGTCTGCCTGGCAGAATTAAATACTATGAGTGAGGCGGCCATAACTCCTTCATTACATGTCCAATAAAACTGAACTTTCGTGGGTCGACAGAGGCGAAGTATGGGAACAACTTTCAAGAAGTACCAAGTTCCAAATTCTGTCATTAAAGAAGACATCCACGCTCCTACATTCGGGAATGATTTTTGGAGCCAAATTTTCACCCCCTCTCCCTATAAAAGAGTGTGTCTTTTTCATTCCAAAGGGTTGGCAACTTATAAATAGCCTTTGTTGGCCATTATATGTAGTTTAGCTTTGTATTTTCTTTTACTTTCATTATGTAATATCATTTCATATTTTTATTCAAGTGTTCTCCTTTCACTCTTATTCTTTCTCTCTTTTGTTTTTCTTCCCCCGTTTTCTTTTCACTGTGAACTCTTACGCTCGTGATCATGAGTAGCTTACCCAAGGAAGTTCCCGGGGGAGTAATCCAGTGATGAACCCATGTATTTGAAAATTAGTGTCTTAATGTTTCTTATTTTCTTAGAGTTATACCGAGGGGGATCTTAGTGGGTAAGGCGCCTTTGTGTCTCCACTTGCCACCCGAGGTTTAGCTTTCACTTCTGCAATATTTTCCCTCGATCGAGGAGGTGGATGTGTAGTCTCTCGGCGATCGTTGAGAGTACCATATGTTCACAACCATATGCATAAGGGGATGTTCATGCATACGATGGAGCATGTTCATTAATTAAATTCGAAACTAATAATGAGACGATGAAGGTTTACTCTGGGTGATACTCTCGGGAATGTATCCTTTCTGTCTTAACATCATTCTGTTTGCATTCATTCTGTCTGCATTGCATCTGCATATTTACTTTTAGTTTTTTATTTTTAATTCTCAATTCATTTCTGGTCATTTTAGTTTATACATAGATAGTGAATTAGAAGTAGTGAGTGATTGACTGTAAAAGGCTCCTCAAGAGATCAACCTAGGTCAGCCACTGTGCTTCACTTAGTATAAATATTTTTGAGAGCGTGCACGACAACACTACATCAATATAGGAGTAATTCAACATCTTTTTCTCTGTATTCTTGATTTTGAGGGGAACTAGTTGAAGCCTATTCTTGGGCAAGCCTTTGATTATAAACAAAACCCATTGACTTTGGCCGACCATGGACAATAACATTGCATGAAACCATTTTTGGCGGGCTTTGCTGACTGGAGAGCACAGTGATGTGTAGTGCTTTATGAACACCCCATCCCCTGATATGAATACCAGATGGGGCATTGGAAATTAACTAGCGCAGTCTTCTTAGTGCACCAAGGCATGAACGGTAAAGGGATCTCTACTGCTTTTCAGCCTTCGGATATCGAGAGACTGAGAGAGATGCCTAATCAATCTGGAATTGTAACCCTTCTATTATATTGACATGATTTTTATATTCATCATAAGATAATATTTTATTTTTAAGATTACAAGGAGTTTTCCATATGTTGAGACGAATGTCTTGAATACAATCTTCCGTAAGCACTTTTGGAATGTCATACTAAGAGTCATCCAAAGGTCAAAACGTGACTGACACTTCACCTTTTTCCAGCTGTTTTCTCATATTCAGCACTTCCTCTTTATCATTAAATGAAGATTATTCTACATGATTTGACCAGAGTTAGTTCTTCCTTGTTGCTTTTTCGAATTCAACAAGATTGGTAGAGAAATCACTGATTAAACTAGAAGATGCATAACTTAGGGGTGGTTCGGAGAATGACATACACCCTAGGCTATCTTCTGATTGAGAAAGTATTTCACCTACTAGTGATGAAGCATCAGACCTGACTGGTTTTGCATTTTCAAGTTCCTCAAGATAAGAGGGCTTTCTCAGCACTACATTGTCCACTAGACCATTTTCTGGGCAATGTGCATCACTACTGCGGAGAGGACATTCGTAGTGAAATTCATCATCATGGGGAGGACCACCATGGTGGTTTATAAAAAAGGATGACGTCTCTTGCTCCTTGGTCTTCTGGCCACACAGAGGGTTATTATAGCTCTCATCTGAAGATGAAACTTCAAGATCGACCGAACTATCATGAAGCAAGCCATCATGAGGAAGTGTCTATTGAAGACCTTCATAATTAATGTTCCCACTATGGGGAAATGAGGGAGTAGAATCATGGATTCCCATAGATAATTGTTTGAGGGCTTCAAGAACTCCAGCCTCGAGCAAGGTCTTGTTACAGATTGGCTCTTGATTTCTTGACTGTGTTGGGTGGGTCTTCTTCTTAAACGCCTTCTTACTCACCTTGGAAACCACCTGTTGACGAAAGTGGATACTCTGAGCAAGTGTATGTGCCTAATCCGGAGAGATGGATAGGTTATGCTGACAAACTCCACTAAAATCAGGTGTGTGTGCCTGACTTGGTTGTCCATATGATATGGGGGAGTACGCCCCACAACCCTCTTGGACTGGAACAGAGGTGTATATCTGCTCCGGAGTGATCTATTGATGAGTCAGTCCACTGGTAGGGATAGATTTTAATTTCTTTCCCTGAGATGCTACTGAAGCTGGTATAATATCCTAATAGGCATCCGGGATATGAGCATGGATTTTCTTCAGCTCTTTCACCATTGACAGAATGTGCTTGGTGAATTCAGCTGCCGGAATAGGAATATACGTCCATTATGTGCATGGAGTAGGTGTGTGTTCCTACTCCTGTCCTCCTTTTCCTGTTAGTGAATCCTGACAGCACTCAAGTGTGGGGGCAGAGAATTGAGTATGCCTCTTGTTTGTCTCCGTAGCTTTTCGACTAACTTCTCTAGATGCTACCAAACGAGACTATTGGTAGGCTTGAACAATACTAGCAGGTGTATGACTGCTGATTGTACTTCACCGAACATGGTTTATGAGATCCATCATAGGTAGTCAGACGAGCCTGCTGACTAGATCATGACGTATAAACAGGTATATGTTCCTACCTATAGTACTCCATCAGAATTGCTTGGCGAGATTGGCATGCTACTGCCAGACGAGTCTTCTGGACAGCGGGATTAAAACAGACGGGTGTATGTGCCCGCTCATTTCTTTCCACCAAGTTAGGTTGGTGGACTTCTCCGGAGATGGAAGAGATAAGAACCTACTCATTGTTGACTGGATTTCGCCTCTGGCGATTCGTCTTTCCTGCTCGGGTTCGAGGAACCTGAGCCAAATGCTTGGAGTCGATACCCTCATCATGTTGAGGGCGCACTGCCGCACGAGTCTGGCGGATATTGTTGATAGGAGTCCTTGGGAAGAACTCAAGTTTCTTTGAATTAAGTCCCTAAGGAGCCTGCTCATTCACTTCCTCAGAATATGGGAGTGAATGGTGATTGCGTTCTGAGGATAACAACCTGAAACGGTTGGAGACGGTGGTCAGCACCGCCTGATTTTTGATCACTGGTCATCATTGTCTGGACAACTGGTGTGAGTTGTTAGCTTGGAGGGATTTTCGGGTAGCCTCCAGAGTTGGAATGGTACCGTGTTGATGGTACTCCTTAACCATTACATTTGATACCCAGCGTTGAAGACACTGAGTAGGTGATGTCGTCCTCAGAGCAGCCAACAATCTAGCAGGAGTAGCAGTAGTGGCATTCGCAGCAGAGGTTTTTACAGCAGACATATTCATGGGTGTGAACTTAAGAGAATCCATTTTGGAAATGAAAAAGATCTTGGAAAAGAGTCCATGTTTGATATAACAGACATAATCAAGATAAGTTCGGCCACTACATCTTTTGGATAAACACATATGTTATTTGTTGTCTTGTTGGCCCTCTCATTGAGTTTTAAATAGGGGCCTAAAAAGTATGTAAACTATCATTTAAACATGGTTAAGGATTCACATCGGGTTCACCATTTTTTGTTTCCCTCTAGAATGGGGGATCATCTCATTGATTTAAGATTCAAACATTCCAAGCAGTTTCTAATAGGTTTGTTCATAGAACCAGAAACACCCAATGATTTGATATCCATTTGAACCTACTTTCCAAAGGTAGGCGCTCATTAGTTGTGGACTGATGAGGCTTAGTAATTTGCATTGGTCGAGAGGATGTGAGGTCGAACTCATCACACCTTTTTTGAGGGGAATTATTGTCTACTCCGAGACTCTCTTTATAGATTTAAGTTATGTTTGTGATTCCTTATTACATTACCAAGTATAAAATGATCTTTCCTTTAGATCTGACAATCAATGATTGATATGTAGGAAATTTAGAGAATCTCTTATATTTATTCGAGGTTCTTCATCGATAGAGAATCATATGTATTTGTTAGAGATTCTTATTCAATGTTATCCTTTAATACATGTAATTATCTTGGTCATTATGATGACCATACTGGTTTTAAATCCACTCATGTCACGACCCGCCCTCGGGGTCCGTGCTGTGACTACCCCAAGCCGCCTTCCATAGGCCAGGGGCTGGCGACTAGCACCAAGGCGTAAATCCCGGTAAAAAGGGGAGGCATTGCCTTTGTAAAGTAAACAAACACCACAGAGTAAGCAAGCGGAAAGTAAACACTAAGCAAAAGCAGGGTACAACTGAAAGTACGGAAAAGTAAATGGGCCAGTATACAAACCCAAACTGAAAGTAAAGTACAACTCGAAAGGGAAAACAACAACTGTAAAGTAAAAGCCGCTACACCGAGCTGTCCACCGGAAATCCCACTTGAAGGGTGGGTACAGATAGATCCACAGCTCCACGGGTCCCGCCGTCCGCTCCGAGTACGTCCCGCCCAGTGGTCTACCTCCAGGTACCGTCCTGCTCTGCAAGCCTCAGCTAAGGTCAACACTGTCCGTCGTCTGCAACCAACACAACGTAGTGCGGGAAAAGCCCGTGCAGGTATGAGTATAAGCTACTAAGTAGGGACCCCAAGACCCCTGAAGGTCTCTCAAATCCACAAAGGATAAACCACGAAGAAAGGTACAATCACGAAGTAACAACCGACACTGCTTAGGTATATGCCCATACATATACCTAAGTCATCAATTTTCAAATACGCTCCAACCTCCGAGCCCAACTACAACTCAGTCCACACAGGAAAGTAAACGTATTCCACACAGGAAAGCAAAACGTAATCCACACAGGATTCCACAACACAATCCACACAGGAAAGAAAAAGGATTCATCTCACACAGGTATACTTCTTCAAAGGACAATAAAGATGATCTCTGATCCATCTAAGTCGTCGGACCCACGAAGGATCGATAGGTAACTAACCCCCGCAAAAGACCCACACAGGATCGGGCCCACGTAGGACCTGTAGGCGCTGGTTCACACAGGACCGCTGAGCGCAAGGACCCACACAGGATCGGACCCACACAGGGTCGGGCCCACACAGGACCTGTAGCACTGATCCACGTAGGATCGCTGAGTGCTGAAGTCGTCGTCATCGAATCCACACAGGATCTCTGTACTGTCGTCGTCGCAGTCACAGTAGCAGTAGTAGTCACAGTAACAGTCGCAGCCAGCACTAGGGTTCCCGCACACAGCAAGATCGTTCGGAGGGTCCGCTCCATGAGCCGAGAGGCTGATACATCAACTGTCACAAAGTCCAGAGTTGATGTATCCAAAAGTTCCGTATCGTCAACAGGAACTCAATGCAACAGACGGCGCGTCGATCAGACGCCCGGTCTGAGAGTTATTGGCATTTTCGTCCCCGGGGCCCGGTTGGTTTTTAAGGCAAAACCAACCCGACCGTACTCCACCTGCATCCAAACCTCGGGCAGAGTATGTCAAAAGATCCGTCTCACAAAGAGGAACACAACACAGCTGACGACACGTCAATCAGACGTCCGTAGCTCAAGATATGAGCGTTTCCGCTCCGAAGGCCCGGTTAGTTTCGTGAACGAACCAACCCGGCCGAACTCAAAGTAATCCGAAACCTTGAGTGCGATATACCGAAACGACCGCCTCGATCCAAGGATCGCGTTTCCGCAGACGGTTCGTCTATCGGAGGTCCGTGGCTCAAGTTATGGCCAAAAGACCGAAACTGATTCGAAACGGGGGGGTCCGGGTCCGGGCCGACCCGGCCCGACCCCCCCTGGGTCGACCCGAACCGGGTCCGACCCGGCCCGGCCGGCGCGGCGGCGCGGCGGCGCGGTGGCGCGGCGGCCTGGCGCAGCACAGAGGTGGCACGCGGGGGGAATCAATCCCACGCTTGATTGAAGAGGCGGCGCGGCTATATGCCGCGCCCTTTGAAAAACAAACGGCCCCCACGTGGGGGCCGGCTTAAAGAAAAACCGGGGGGCCTCCTACCCCCCCTCAAGGGAACCGCCCTCCTCTTAAATGAGGAGGGTTTTAATGCTGGCCGGGGGAATTTATTTCCCCCGGCCTTTGACCTTCCGGCCGGCCAACTGCCGGCCAGTTTTCTCCAACGGGACCGGAAAAATCCGGTCCCCTTTTCGGCTTCCGACGCCGGCGGCCCGGCCGCCGGTCTTCTCGTTCCGCCGCGGCCCGGAACCGGCCGCGGTGTTCGTCGTCCGGCGCGGTGCGATGGCACCGCGCCCCTCCGCCGCACCTTTGATTTCCTTCAACGCGGCGCGACGGCGTCGCGTTCTTGATGATTCTTCCATGGCGCGGTGCGACGACGTCGCATAAAAAGATTTGGGCGAATATCCGCGTGGTGCGACGGCACCACGCCACCTTGATTCATCCGCAAAATAAAACACCAAGAACGAAGGAGGGGGTTTGGCCGTGTTCATGCGGTCCGGACCCCTCACGTTAAAACACAACTTAAATAAACAATACCTCATGTTAGTCATGTGAACCACGAGCAATAATAAAGTAATTAAACAATAATCAACAACCCCTACCTTGGGTATAGGTTCGAAGATTTGTCAACGTCCCACGGAAGACAACGTCGCGGAGGTCGGGCGTCGCGGTAGTCGTTCGTCAAATCCATTGACGAAGAGAAACGCCCGAAGAGATACGTCGTTGGAGAATCTTCGTATGCCGACGAAGAAGGTCCGAGGAGGAAGCGGCGTTCCCTCTCGTTGACACGGAAGACGAAGAAGAGAGGAGCGGCGTTCTTCGTCGGAGCTTGAGCGTTCTTCGTCAAGTTGAGCGTTTTTCGTCAAAGATTGAAGAAGGAAGAAAAAGCTCTCAAACCTCTCAAGATGAATAAACAAAACTAACCAAATAAAATAAGGTTCCTCCTTATTTTATTTACCAAGCCAAAGAATTCAAAACTTCAAATTCAAAAACATAACACTTAATTAATTATACATGTCATGTGTAATTAATTAGATGTTAAGTTAACAAACTTTTAAGAGGGAGAGAGGGGATTTTAAGGGGGAAGATGAGAGGTTTAGGTTCGTGTGGGTCCCACCACACTTAATCCTCTCAAGGGAGGTTAAGTGGGTGTGGGTCCCACCCCTAACTCCCTTTGAGAGGAGTTAACCTACAAAAGTAAAATAAAAAGAATTCCACATTTTTTTATTCAACTTTTTATAATTCTCCCAAAAACTAACTTTCGTCCCGCAACAAACGCAACTTCTGAAAAGGTCTCTTTAAGTGAATATCGGCGCTGCGAGTTCATCGGTGCCCTCGGATTTCAATTCCGAGCAACGGATAAAAAGTTAGGAATTCCCGCTCGTTCGTTCACTGAACGTACCCGAGCCAAACTTCGGAAATTGATTCCGGGCACTCCGGGCCTCAGAATCAGGTGCCGTCTGAAACCGCGCTCTTGTAAAATTCTAAAGAAAATTAAGAAAAAATTTCCCTTGAATTTTACGGGTCTTTACATTACTCCCACCTCAGGGCTTTACATCCCCGTAAAGATACATCAAAAACTAGGGAAACAAATGAGGGTACTGAGCATGCATCTGAGCCTCCCGCTCCCATGTGCTCTCCTGGAGATTCCCGTGCTGCCCTCTGATGCACACAAGAGGAATCGATCGCCCACGCAGGACCCGCTCCTGTCGATCCTCTATCTCCACCGGGACCTCCGTAAAAGTCTCCCCATCGTCAACGTCAAGCTCCCCATGATCAATGATGTGTGTCGGGTCGTGCACGTATCTCCTCAGCTGAGACACGTGGAAGACGCCGTGCACCCGGTGCAACTGAGGTGGTAGAGCCAGGCGATAAGCCACCTCACCAATCCTGCTGAGAATCTGGAAGGGTCCGATGAAGCGCGGAGATAACTTGCCGCCTCGGCCAAATCTCCGAATACCACGTCGAGGTGAGACCCGCAAGAAGACGTGGTCTCCATCCTCGAACTCTAGTGGCCTCCGCCTCCTGTCAGCATATGACTTCTGCTGGCTCTGTGCTGTCCTCATCCGCTCCTGGATGACCTGGACCTTCTCTGTCGTGGCCTGGACCATCTCCGGTCCCACTAGTGCTGACTCCCCAGGGTCTGTCCAGCACAAAGGAGATCTACAAGGTCGGTCGTACAATGCCTCGTATGGTGCCATCCCGATGGTGGAGTGGTAGCTGTTGTTGTACGCGAACTCCACCAAGGGTAGGTGGTCCTCCCAGCTATGACCAAAGTCGAGGACACATGCGCGGAGCATGTCCTCGAGTGTCTGAATGGTCCTCTCCGTCTGACCATCCATCTGAGGGTGAAAGGCTGTGCTCAGACGTAGCTGCGTCCCAAACGCCTCCTGTAACACCTTCCAAAGCCGGGAAGTAAAGCGGGCATCTCGATCGGAGACGATAGATGATGGCACACCGTGGAGCCGCACAATCTCCTGTACGTAGAGATGTCCCAAGCTCTCTACTGAGCCCTGCTCTCTGATGGGTAAGAAGTGTGCCGACTTGGTGAGTCGGTCAACAATCACCCAGATGGAGTCGTGACCTCTGGAAGTACGTGGTAGTCCTGTCACGAAGTCCATAGATATGTCGTCCCACTTCCACTCCGGGACCTCCAAGGGCTGAACCAAGCCTGCTGGTACCTGATGCTCTGCCTTCACCTACTGGCAGGTGAGGCATCGAGAAACGAACTCTGCAACTTCCTTCTTCATGCCCGGCCACCAGTGTTGTCGTCTGAGGTCCTGGTACATCTTCGCCACTCCAGGATGTACCGCCAAAGGAGAAGTGTGAAACTCTCTCAGCACTTCTTCTCGCAAAGCGACTGGTACCATGGTACGTCCTCTGAAAAGGATGCAGTGCTCTGCTCCAAGGGAGAAACCATCAGGTGCCTGTCCCGAGGATATCTTTGCACGCCGTGTCTCACAGTCAGCGTCCCCACGTTGTGCCTCCCTGACTCGCTGCAGTAGTGGAGGAGTGACTGTGAGAGACTGAAGGAAGGCTGCTCCATCTCTATCCACGAAGGATATCTGCAAAGAGGCTAGCTGCTCTATCGCCTCCTCAAGTAGCTGAATGCCCGTCCTCCTGCTGAGGGCATCGGCTACTACATTCCCCTTCCCAGGAGTATAGACTATCTCAAAGTCATAGTCCTGGAGGAACTCGAGCCATCGCCGCTGTCTCAGGTTCAGGTCCTTCTGCGAGAAGATATACCTGAGACTCTGATGATCGGAAAAGACTGCAAAGCGCTCGCCCATCAGGTAGTGTCACCATGTCTTCATAGCGAAGACCACTGCTGCTAACTCCAGGTCATGGGTAGCGTAGTTCTACTCATGCGGCCTCAACTGACGTGATCCATAGGCGATCACTGCCCGCTCCTGCATCAGAACACATCCGAGTCCGGTCCCTGATGCATCGCAGTAAACTACGTACCCTACTCCCTCCTCAGGCAACCTCAAGATAGGTGCGCTAGTCAATCTCTGCCTCAGCTCCTGGAAGCTCTGCTGACATCTGTCTGACCATACGAAGGGTTTCCCCTTCTTCGTCAAAGCTGTGAGTGATGCCGCAACTCTAGAGAAGTCTGGCACGAATCTCCGATAGTATCCAGCTAGTCCCAAGAAACTCCGAACCTCAGTCACGCTCCTGGGTGGCTCCAAAGCTAACACAGCCTCAATCTTCGCGGGATCCACTGCAACTCCCGCCTCAGAGATAACGTGTCCCAAGAAGTGGACCTCACGTATCCAGAACTGGCACTTCGAGAGCTTACCATAAAGCTGGTGCTCTCGGAGTGTGTCTAGTACAACTCGCAAATGATAGGTGTGCTCCTCCTCTGTCGTAGAGTAAATCAGAATGTCGTCGATGAAGACCACGACAAACCGATCGAGGTATGGCTGAAATATCCTGTTCATGAGAGCCATGAACACTGCTGGAGCATTGGTTACACCGAAAGGCATAACCAAGAACTCATAGTGGCCATACCGACATTTGAAAGCTGTCTTCTGCACATCCTCGTCTCTAACTCTGAGCTGATGATAGCCTGACCTGAGGTCTATCTTCGAGAACCACCGTGCTCCCTTGAGCTGATCAAAGAGGTCATCAATCCTCGGTAGCGGATACTTGTTCCTCACTGTCACCTGGTTCAGGCGACGATAGTCAACACAAAGACGCAAGCTCCCGTCCGCATTCTTGGCGAACAAAATCGGGGAAGCCCAGGGTGAAACACTGGGTTGGATGAACCCCTTGCCCTGCAAGTCCTCCAACTGTACCCGTAGCTCTAGAAGCTCGGCGGGGGCCATCCGATATGCTGGAGTAGATATCGGGGCTGTCCTGGGGTACAAGTCAATATAAAAGTCTACCTCTCTGCGAGGATGTAGCCCTGGAACATCGTCGGGAAAAACGTCCGCAAACTGATCCACCACTGCAGGAAAACCAGGACTCCGCACGTCAACTGCTCCAAGGATAAGGCTAGCCAACTGATGAGTGATGGGCTGTCCTCTCCTCCGCGGAAAACCATCCTGTGCTGCTAAGGCTCCCTTCTCGCCGGTGAAGGTGAACCTGCTCCCGTCGGTGCGTACACATCACACCTTGCGCCTAAAATAGTCAATCTGTGCATGGACCGTAGATAGCCAATCCATGCCCAAGATGACGTCGTAAGGCCTCGACGCTGCTACAAGAAGATCCCAGCCGAAGCTCTCACCTCCTAGAGTAAGCTCACACTGCCGGCACCAGTGCGTAATCGTCGAGTCTGCTCCCGTAGGAGTCTCTAGCCGTAAGGATCGAGCCAACGGCTCTGTCGGAATCTCCGAGATCCGAACAAGGGCAGCGGCTATGAAAGAGTGACTCGCTCCTGTGTCTATAAGAACTGCAGCAAGGGTGTAATAGACACAGATAGTACCTCGAATCATCTTGGATGCGCCGTGGTCGTAGGCCTCTGCTGCCTGGAGCTGTGCCTGTCTCTGCCCGCCAGCTCCCTGTGGTCGGGGTGGACCTCCTGGTGGTGGTGGTGGCAGAGCCTCAAAGCGTCGCCCACCACCGGCTGCTCGTCCAGCTCCTCTGCCTCGTCCGCCTCCTCCCTACGGACCGCCACGGTCGACCCTCTGCCTCTGCCTCGGTGGTCCCTCAACCGTCTGCTGCTCCTCGGCACGGCGGGTCGGGCAGTCACGAGCCATGTGGCCCTGCCCGCTGCACGAGTAGCACTGTCTGCCTCTCGAAAGGCTGGCTCCGTGCTGTGTGCCCCACACTGCTGAGCCAGTGTCCTGAGGTCGTCTGCCCGAAGGCCTGGTCTGTCTAGACCCCTGAGTCATCCGTCGACTGCCTGCTGTAGATGACTCTGCCACGTGCCGCCCTGCGGTGGGTCGCTGCGCTGGTGTAGACTCAGCAAGGAAGCTCTCGATCAGAAGGGCCCGCTCCAGTACTCCTGTCTGAGTCGGTATGCTGAGGGAGATCAGCGATGACCTGATCTCGTGTCTCAAACCCTGCTCGAAGGTCCGGGCCCGGAAGAATGGGTCCCGTACCATGTCGGTCGAGTAGCGCGAGAGATCAGTAAATCTCGCCGAGTACTGAGCGACCGTCATGCTGCCCTGCCGCAGCTGAAGAAGCTCCTGGATACGCATCGCACGAAGGGTGGCTGGGACGAACTCCGAGCGGAAGAGGCTCTCAAAGTTCGTCCAAAGTAGAGATGCCTCATCGTGCAACTGGAGCATCAAGCTCCACCATCGTCCTGCTGCTGCGTGTAGTAGGCTCGCAGCGAGGATCACCATGAGGTCTGCTGGTGTCCTCACTAGCCTAAACACTCGTACCACTGCCTCCAGCCAGTCCTCTGCTGCCTGGGGATCCGTCTCCCCGCGAAACCTGGGCGGTCGCTGGCGCTGAAACTCATGCAGTGCGCTGAGGCGACGTGCATCGTCAGCGGCTGCTGCTGGAAGCATCGGGGGCTCGGCGGGTAGAGCTACCACCGGTGCCACTGCTGACAAAGGGCCCTGCACCGAGGCCTCGTCGCTCGGTCGGCTGTCGTCACGCTCGACTCTCGGAACCCTAGCTGGCTGCCGTCGTGGGGCCATCCTGAAAAGGAAACAGGTGCGCCACGGTCAGAACAGTATACCTGGTGAGCTGATATAAGTAATCACAAAGAAAACTTTGAAACACACACGCAATCAATGTTTTCGTGCATTAAGTCGGAAATCAGAAGTCATGGTCCTGGTGTACGGATACGTTGGCCGCCGCACCAACACTGGACTCCCTGGACTGATAACCACACTCAATACGCTAAACATTATTTCTTCACATAGAAAAGATCAGAGTTCGCGGTAGAATCGAACTCCTCTGATACCAATTTGTCACGACCCGCCCTCGGGGTCCGTGACGTGACTACCCCAAGCCCGCCTTCCATAGGCCAGGGGCTGGCGACTAGCACCAAGGCGTAAATCCCGGTAAAAAGGGAAGGCATTGCCTTTGTAAAGTAAACAAACACCACATATTAAGCAAGCGGAAAGTAACCACTAAGCAAAAGAAGGGTACAACTGAAAGTGCGGAAAATTAAATGGGCCAGTATACAAACCCAAACTGAAAGTAAAGTACAACTCGAAAGGGAAAACAGCAACTGTAAAGTAAAAGCCGCTACACCGAGCTGTCCACCGGAAATCCCACCGGAAGGGTGGGTACAGATAGCTCCACAGCTCCACGGGTCCCGCCGTCCGCTCCGAGTACGTCCCGCCCAGTGGTCCACCTCCAGGTACCGTCTTTCTCTGCAAGCCTCAGCTAAGGTCAACGTTGTCCGTCGTCTGCAACTAACACAACGTAGTGCGGGCAAAGCCCGTGCAGGGGTGAGTATAAGCTACTCAGTAGGGACCCCGAGACCCCTGAAGGTCTCTCAAATCCACAAAGGATAAACCACGAAGAAAGGTACAATCACGAAGTAACAACCAACACTGCTTAGGTATATGCCCATACATATACCTAAGTCATCAATTTTCAAATACGCTCCAACCTCCGAGCCCAAGTACAACTCAGTCCACACAGGAAAGTAAACGTATTCCACACAGGAAAGCAAAACGTAGTCCACACAGGATTGCACAACACAATCCACACAGGAAAGAAAAAGGATTCAGCTCACACAGGTATACTTCTTCAAAGGACGATAAAGATGATCTCTGATCCATCTAAGTCGTCGGACCCACGAAGGATCGATAGGTAACTAACCCCCGCAAAAGACCCACACAGGATCGGGCCCACGTAGGACCTGTAGGCGCTGGTTCACACAGGACCGCTGAGCGCAAGGACCCACACAGGATCAGACCCACACAGGATCGGGCCTACACAGGACCTGTAGCACTGATCCACGTAGGATCGCTGAGTGCTGAAGTCGTCGTCGTCGAATCCACACAGGATCTCTGTACTGTCGTCGTCGCAGTCACAGTAGCAGTAGTAGTCACAGTAACAGTCGCAACCAGCACTAGGGTTCCCGCACACAGCAAGCTCGTTCGGAGGGTCCGCTCTACGAGCCAAGAGGCTGATACATCAACTGTCACAAAGTCCAGAGTTGATGTATCCAAAAGTTCCGTATCGTCAACAGGATCTCAATGCAACAGACGGCGCGTCGATCGGACGCCCGGTCTGAGAGTTATTGGCATTTTCGTCCCCGGGGCCCGGTTGGTTTTTAAGGCAAAACCAACCCGACCATACTCCACCAGCGTCCAAACCTCGGGCGGAGTATGCCAAAAGATCCGTCTCACAAAGAGGAACACAACACAGCTGACGGCACGTCAATCGGACGTCCGTAGCTCAAGATATGAGTGTTTCCGCTCCGAAGGCCCGGTTGGTTTCGTGAACGAACCAACCCGGCCGAACTCAAAGTAATCCGAAACCTTGAGTGCGATATACCGAAACGACCGACTCGATCCAAGGATTGTGTTTCCACAGACGGTTCGTCGATCAGAGGTCCGTGCCTCAAGTTATGGCCAAAAGACCGAAACTGATTCGAAACGGGGGGTCCGGGTCCGGGCCGACCCGGCCCGGCCGGCCGGCGGCGCGGCGACGCGGTGGCGCGGCGGCCTGGCGCCCCACGGAGGCGGCACGCGGGGGGAATCAATCCCCCGCTTGATTGAAGAGGCGGCGCGGCTATATGCCGCGCCCTTTGAAAAAAAAACGGCCCCTACGTGGGGGCCGGCTTGAAGAAAAACCGGGGGGCCTCCTGCCCCCCCTCAAGGGAACTGCCCTCCTCTTAAATGAGGAGGGTTTTAATGCTAGCCGGGGGAATTTATTTCCCCCGGCCTTTGACCTTCCGGCCGGCCAACTGCCGGCCGGTTTTCTCCAACGGGACCGGAAAAATCCGGTCCCCTTTTCGGCTTCCGACGCCGGCGGCCCGGCCGCCGGTCTTCTCGTTCCACCGCGGCCCGGAACCGGCCGCGGTGTTCATCGTCCGGCGCGGTGCGACGGCACCGCGCCCCTCCGCCGCGCCTTTTATTTCCTTCAACGCGGCGCGACAGCGTCGCGTTCTTGATGATTCTTCCTTGGCGCGGCGCGACGGCGTCGCCTAAAAAGATTTGGGCGAATATCCACGTGGTGCGACGGCACCACGCCACCTTGATTCATCCGCAAAATAAAACACCAAGAACGAAGGAGGGGGTTCGGCCGTGTTCATGCGGTCCGGCCCCCTCATGTTAAAACACAACTTAAATAAACAATACCTCACGTTAGTCATGCGAACCACGAGCAAGAATAAAATAATTAAACAATAATCAACAACCCCTACCTTGGGTATAGGTTTGAAGATTTGTCAACGTCCCGCGGAAGACAACGTCGCGGAGGTCGGGCGTCGCAGTAGTCGTTCGTCAAATCCGTTGACGAAGAGATACGCCCGAAGAGATACGTCGTTGGAGAATCTTCGTATGCCGACGAAGAAGGTCCGAGGAGGAAGCGGTGTTCTCTATCGTTGACACGGAAGACGAAGAAGAGAGGAGTGGCGTTCTTCGTCGGAGCTTGAGCGTTCTTCGTCAAGTTGAGCGTTCTTCGTCAAAGATTGAAGAAGGAAGAAAAAGCTCTCAAACCTCTCAATATGAATAAACAAAACTAACCAAATAAAATAAGGTTCCTCCTTATTTTATTTACCAAGCCAAAGAATTCAAAACTTCAAATTCAAAAACATAACACTTAATTAATTATACATGTCATGTGTAATTAATTAGATGTTAAGTTAACAAACTTTTAAGAGGGAGAGAGGGGAGTTTAAGGGGGAAGATGAGAGGTTTAGGTTCGTGTGGGTCCCACCACACTTAATCCTCTCAAGGGAGGTTAAGTGGGTGTGAGTCCCACCCCTAACTCCCTTTGAGAGGAGTTAACCTACAAAAGTAAAATAAAAATAATTCCACATTTTTTTATTCAACTTTTTATAATTCTCCCAAAAACTGACTTTCGTCCCGCAACAAACACAACTTCCGAAAAGGTCTCTTTAAGCGAATATCGGCGCTGCGAGTTCATCGGTGCCCTCGGATTTAAATTCCGAGCACCGGATCAAAAGTTAGGAATTCCCGCTCATTCGTTCACTGAACGTACCCGAGCCAAACTTTGGAAATTGATTCCGGGCACTCCGGGCCTCATAATTAGGTGCCGTCTGAAACCGTGCTCTTGTAAAATTCTAAAGAAAATTAAGAAAAAATTTCCATTGAATTTTACGGGTCTTTACAACTCAGTGGGGCATTGGAAGTTTATTTTCATTCAGAAGGACATGGATTATTTCAATTTTGGGATCGTACCCGTAGATGGGATACCTATGTATCCTTTGTTTTGGAAAAGAAATCAGAATCCACGTAGTTCGAGTAAGGGAGCACGATGTTTATGCATAATTGATGGTTCAAAGAAAGATGTCATGATTACTTTTACACTCTGAGCTCACGTGAGTCATGCTCGGTGTGAGAAATAAGAGGTATTGGTGAAACTAGACAATCGTTCCATGAAAGATGCAATTATGTGGGACTTATGTGTGTATGACTACCCAAATAGATGAGTATTAAAATTTAATTCAGGGAAAAAAAAATCCAAGAATAGGTTCCAAAAAGGTATATGTGCTTCATGGAGATTTGGATACTCTAATCATGGGGCTTACTCCTAAGTAAGATACCCAAGTTAGAGGGGAACTTATGATTGGGTTTTACTCCTCATAAGGAAGCCCAGATCAAAATGGAAATTAAGACTGGTTAAGAGAAATTAAAACTGGGGCTTACTCCTGAGAAGAAGGACCAGGTAAAGGGTTTTGAAAAATTAAGGGACTTGGGGCTTACTCCTAAGGAGGATTCCCATATTTGGGAACCTTGAGACCGAGGTTTATTCCTGAAAAGGGAGCCCGGGTTAAAGGAATTATGGTTAGCGCTTACTCCTGAGGAGGATGCCCATATTAGGAGGATTTGAAATTAGGTCTTACTCCTGAAAAGGAGGCCCAGATTAATGAGGACATGGGGCTTAATATTAAGGAGGATTCCCAAGGATAGGCTTCTCTCATCTTAAAGGATGAGGTTGAATGAATGAAATCTCTAATTTTAGTGAAATAAAGATGTGTAAATCACAAGTCTTTGAGATATGTTTCACAGAATTCTTTTTGTAAAAGGAAGTAAATCAAGAAAACATGCCATAAATGGCTTTGAAGAGTGTCTTGAAAACTGAATCTTGAATAGGAGAGGTGGAATGGAAAAAGAGGGGTTAAATGGGAAAGAAGGGCACCCAAAAATAGAAGGGCGAGCAAGTCTTGGCAGGCGTGCAGGTACTGCGTGGGCGTGCATGTCCTGGCGCACAGGTATACCTACAAGGCACATGGGTACTTGCACGATTTTCAGCCCTTGGGGTAATAATTGGGAGAGACTTGGATCAAGCCCTTGGTATTATCCCTTGAGGCTTTCCAGAAGATGGCGCGCAAGTTATGGTGAAGAAGTAGGGCGGCGTGCAAGTGTGTCCATTTCCCTTATGGTTGAAACACTTAGGCGCGCAAGTGTTAGTGAATTTTAACACTTAGACCTTACTCCTCTTGTTTAGACCATCTATTCTAGGAAATGAATTACCTTAGAATTTTTAGGAAGACCTGAATAAGAGTCATGGGCGTTCAGAGCTCTGTATCTAAATTCTGGAAAAATTCCTCCTCAAATAGGGGGCCCACCGGGGGTATTTATAGGCTGGAGAAGACCTCGGGCGGTTATCACTTATGGCGCGCTAGTGACATGCGCGACCCAAAATGTGGTGTGCAAGTGTACTTGCGCGACCATGGTAGAACTTGCGCGACCCTTGTGCAATGTTCTTCTTATTCATTCCTTTTTCAATTTTTGATATTTTTTTCAAAGGATGAATCACTTTGGGCTAAGATATTCCCCTTTTCTAGTCTTTAGACACTATGAAGAAAGGTGTGTTAACATTATTATTCATTTAACCCATTTTTAAAACCATACCATGCCATTTCAATTTCAATGTTATCATTTATTTAATTCCATTTCTACCATGGAAGTTATCTTTAAATAGAACATCACCACAACTAGATAACCCATCATACAATTGTAGAAATCCCATAGGTTCACCATCATAGAAACATCCACATCCTTATAAAAAATATATCACTACCACATTTCATTATAATATCCTCATAGTATGACCAAACAAAATGAAAAATAGTCACACATCACATCACTTTCCACAGTAAGACACATATTGGTTTTTAGATTGTCTGACGGGCTTTTCCTCAATTCCACTACACTTTTGAAGGTATTTACACAAATGGAAAAATTTCTAGGGTTAACCTTTTGATTAATAATATATAAGTTTTTATCCATTTCCATTTATGGTGATATTGAAAAATAAAAAAGTAAAGGGGTTTTATAACACCACAACTACAAAAAAAGCAAGAATGACCTTTGTTTTAAACAATCTCAATATTAATAATAATATCAATGTTATAAAATTATCTAATTTGAGACCCCCATTCAATATTAATTAATTGACCCACTATCTAAATTATTTTGATATATATCATCATTAAAAAATATAATAAAACTTGAAATACTCCAACATTATTTAATTTATGAGAAAAAAAGGACCCCCCTACTTGGAATAAAAATGTTTCACACAATTCGCTACACCAAAAATAGGGGTTTCGAACACAAGATAAAACCACTAAAGGAATAACATGAACCAATGAAATTAACAATGGTCCAAGACTCAAAGGGGACATATTTGTAATGTACTTTATTTAGAAAAAATCATGTAAGAAAGAACGAATGAATGAGTTTTTTTAATTAACATATACAAAATCATTAGGATCACCAATATGATTTTAATTGAGTAATAATATATGTCTCATTAAATATATGTGGAAGATACATTTAATATATCCATACATTTATGAAATTTATGATATAAATATACACAATTTATGTGTCTCTTAATTATATTAATTAAGAATTTAACACCATTTTACATCAAAATAACATAATAAGGATAAAACTATAAATTCTATGAAAATTTGGACATGTCACTACTAGGTGTTACTGCTCACATTTACCACTATAATCTACTTCTAACATCTAACACCATTATCTACTACCAGAATATACATTGTGACTATGTCTTATACATTCATAATCTACTGAAAACATCCACCACCATCATCCACTTCCATAATTAATTTCCATAATCTGATACTCAAATATGTCACCAGACTAAGTCTTTCATTAACAACATCAACTGCTAGCACCTATATCCAGCCTCTAAAACACCTCTTTGGAACCCCTGTCCATGGGAATCTCATGGAAAATTGGTTTTTAGGAACATGATCATTATATTTGATACCATTTAAACAATTATCTTCAATGAGAATTAAACCAAACCAATAGATAAGGGAAGGTAAAAAGGGTTTTTCAGATAACCACCCCATGAGATGCCTCTCAATAAAATTATTACAACAGAAATAATAACAATAACAAAACACTACAATTATAATCCTATTATCTTCTACATATCTACTTTCAAAACCCTAGAAACACCCACACGACCCCAATAAATAAACCATCCACAATGAACACACAATAATTCACCAAGTACACAAATTAAGGAATTTCATCTCCCATATCCAGAGTGTATTATCTTTTGGGTGTGGGTATAATTAATCTCAATTAGGAAACATTTTTTTCATCCTCATATGCATTAAATATTTAATCACGCATAATATTAATAAATAATCAGAAAATTTCATATAAAAAATCATGGTGCAAATTTCACATCATCAAACAAAATAATGAAAAATCAGAAAAACTAAAAAAATGGGGGTACTAAGAATGAATTTGCATGTCATGCTCCCATTTACCATCCTCTAGGATACTATACCTCAATATTACACAAACAAATGGAATGGTCTATCCTCACAGTACCCTCTATTGATGATCCTAGGACTCCAATGTATTCAATATTATCATTTCATTTTCCTTCATATCCAAATATCCCCAGTCAACGGAATGGGATTCATTATGAAGATAAAAATGGGTTAGAGAGATATGGAAGATAACATGCATTTTTTCTAGTCATGGTGGAAGTACCAAATGATAAGATACATATAAAATGCACCCTAGAACCTTGAAAGGACTAATGAACTGTAGTGATAACTTTAACCCTGGGAAAAACCCTACTTGAAACATACATGGAAAACTAAATAATTAATTTTAACAAATATAGAACTCTAAGGGTCTCCACATATGATTGGCATAATCTTTATTTCGGCCTTTTTTTCCCTTCACCCCCCCCTGATAAAAACATTATCCTTCCCTGTCGTGCTCTACAACACATCGAGTCTAAGATCTTATGACTCTACAACCTCATCCCAACATAATGAAGAACGACATGGATACCCATAAAAATCCTCAAATGGGTCCATTGAAATGGATGAAATTTTTTTTGTTATAAGTAAACATGACCAAAGTTATGTTTTTTTCTAAGATCTTCTATATGCCAAGATACATGATCACAAAATGTCCTCATGTGTCCACAATGTGCACTACATATAATCATTTTTATGAAGTGTGAAAGTGGTGTTAAGGATCTAACGACCCAGTTTTTTCATACACAAATATCAAATATTTTTAAATGAATATTCAATACATTTCATAGAAATAAGGGTGATGATTTAAAGAGTTTAGTGTCTTTGGATACTATAAAAACAATCTTCTTATTCATTGAATGATATTCAACAACTCCCACATGTAGCTTCTTACAGAGAACTCCTCTTAATAATACCCTACATAAACCATTATTCATTAAATAGGGAAGTAAACATAATAAAGGGTGAGATCAGATTCTTATTTAGGATAAAAAAGGATATATCAATAACTACATAAGCATATGATGAGCATAAAGGTTTGAAAAAGTGATATTAAAATAGAAATCTTTACCCTGTATATCATAGATCATGATATTTTCGAATAAAAAAATGTTATTTATTAATAAATCATGATTCATAAAATAATTAGATGAAATAATCCATGAGATCATAAAATAGATATAAGGAATGAAATTTTAGCGTAAAACTAAACTTATAACTTTGTGAACATGTATAAATAGAAAAAAGGATCACTCATTAAGATAAGTACACGAAATTAGGCACTGTTATAAACTTATTGACATGAAATCAGATCGATGAATAATCATATGGACACAAGATCTAGTTCGATGTATAAAATTATGGACATGAATTCCCTGTCCATGCATAAACTGATGGACATGAAAACTAGGTCCACACATAAACTTATAGACATGAAAAAAATATCAACTAATAAAATCGTAAACATGAAATCATGTTTACAAATAAAATATTTTCACCATGAGTTATCCATATTTACCCATCGAATTGGAGGGAGATATATAAACCACACATAATATAATGAAAATACAATACATTCGGTCTCTGTGATCATAAAACATTCATCATCTCAGAACTCATAAAAATATTAAAATTTCCCCAAAGTATCACTCTTGGTAAAGGGAATGAGTTTCATAAATATATTTTTATCAAAAACATAAATAATATAGAAAAGGAATAAGGATTTTTTTCCATGGATCATATCCCCAATAAATTTTAAATACCATAAAAATATAAAATCTCATATGGAAAAAATATTTTAAAATATCACAGGGAATAATTCATGTGGAAAATAGCCCTTCCACACTAAAATAATTTCATTTCGTTAAAAAAATTCCTTAAATTATAATGGAAAACATTTTATTTGAAAATAAACTTATAAAATTATAAATGAAGATTTAAATTATTATATCTTAATGACTTTGGAAAAATCCACTCATTCTGTATATGTAAAATAAACATTACGCCCCTATTTTTCATAGAAAAGTCACAATTTACCTCGTTTGAAAAATAATGAAATGATTCCTCAAGAACCATTTTTCAAAATCCCAATCATGGGTAAAAATGAATTTAATATTTTTTAGGAGAATAGTTGATATAATTTTTAAATTTTTTTTGGAAAACATGGATATGGAAGAGAAATATTCCCCAATAGATACATAGATATAAACAATCCAGAGTAATGATGAGATTTTGATATAAACCATTACCTCTTATGTAAATTATGAATCATAATCCCATAAAAGAAATAAAAATAAATGGATATGTAAATCATCATAACAATCAAAATATGTATCATAAAATTAACTCATGGTAATTTTATACAACACTTAAAATAAAAAAGTGATGAATATGGAATTTGTCACACATAAAAAAAGTGATACAAAAATACCTGACCATAGGACTGAATTCCATTAAATGTTATTTAACCAGCATTATAATAAACTTAACATTATTATACATATATAAAATAAATTTACATAATTATTTTACCATATATATCATATATATATATATATTATCTGTAATGATATATATTAAAAATTAATTACATCATTCATGGAGACCATAGGTTATACGTACGCATGAATTCTCTATTAAATTTTAAAATATTGAATGAAATAACACAACGTTATAAAATATATATTATATCAGTTATATTATCTATATTCATTATATTTATATTATTTTATATCCATGTTAAATAAATGTGAAAAATGAATCACATCACTTCATTGAGGTGGTAGTCCAAAAGTACGTATGAGCGACGTTATTGTCTTATAATGGTTTAGAAGGTAATAAGTTAGATATTATATTTCAATTAATAAAGAATAATTATATAATAAATGAAATTTATATACTTTAATCCCATAATATTAACCATCCATGAATGATGGTGATTGAATTTTAATTGTATCGCTTTTTGGAGATGGTAATCCGTACATACACACAAGCGATACTTTTACATCACATTTGATCTGAAAGAGTGTGTATAATGGTGTTTTAACAATCATAATACCATTTCATAATATTGAACTTATTGGTTTTAATATTTTATGATAAATATCATAAATTTTGAGGAGGAAAATAAGAGTAAAAAAGATAGTGATTGGTTAGATTATTTACCTATTCTTAGAAAAGACAGTTTTAGATCCCCTCTAAAGGGCTCTAGGATTGTTATTTTGAGAAGAAAAGCACTGTTAGAACGTAGATAAGGAATTTTAGATGGTATTTTTTCAAGTTATGGTTGATCTAAAAGGCTCAAAGTGGTGTAAATAATTGTGGTAAGATGATACCTTTTATAATTGAGGTTAGGATCCCCTTTGTATTTTCTCAAAAGATTAAAATATGTTAGGACTATTATAAAGATAAATGATTCCAAAATTCCTTTACATTAATAGGGTATTACACTATAGAACATATCATAATAAATATTCTTTTTTAAGAGATATATCTAATTTTTATATAATTTAACAAAACATTATATTGATAAAATAAAATTATTTTCAATTTTGAAACTATTCATTGCATTTTCATTAATAACACTAATATGAACATATAATTCAAAAAAAATTATTATATCCCAAAAATTTCATGGTATTATATAACATTTTTTTATTATATTAATTATCTAATGTTATAATTACTTTAATATTTTTAATATCATTTATTTATTTTTCCATTATTTGAATAATTACTACACTAATGTTGGGTAATAATTTATGGTAATTATTTTTTGACTAAAATATAAAAATAAATTACCATGATGAATATAAATATTTTATCATTCTGAATTTAATATAGTGTTTGAAATATCCCTTAGGTATCACCATATTAAAAATATTATTATTATTTAAAACCTGAGGGTGGCAAGTTTGACATTTAATTAAATAAAACATTATAAAGGTCACAATATTATCCATGTGGATCCAAAATGTCAGAAATTTTACTCTTGGATTATTATGGACTTGATATAATCATAAAATAATATTGAGCTAATTTTTTGGTTTATTTAATAGTCCCTGTCATTTTTGGAATTTAATTACCCAATTTACCCTTTACTGTGCTAAAAAAATTACTTAGTTTATTATTCATATTGTCCAAAAATAAAATGTAACTATTTACTAAATTTGGACATCATAGTTATAAATAAAGAATAAAATTTTGAAAATTCTCATATCATAATTTTCTAAATACAATTTAATAATACAACTTTCAATACAAATCAGTATTTTTACCAATTCATTTAAAAATCAATATTTTATAAAATTCTCAAAAATTAATCTTATGATAATTTTGATATGATGTATTAAAAAAAGAAATTAATATTTTTAAATTAAATTTATAAAAATTACTACAATTAATTATAATTAAAATGGTTTTTGGATAAATCATATTATTTTAAAGAATAATATTTCTTTACAAAAAACATTGTGTAATTATTTTATAATAAATTTTCACTATAGTTATATTGTGTTTGGAATTTATATTTGTTTAATAGATTAGTTAATACTATTTAGACATTCCAATACAATGAGTAGACTATTAGGGAAACATAATGTTTCGATAATATTATATGGTTCATTTAAACATTGTGTTGTGTGCAACGTAAGAAATTGAAGAAATAAAATTATTTAAAGTGGAATATTTCATAAAAATCTTAATGTGTTACTTTATTTCCCTATAAAATGAATTTTTTCCTTGATATTCAATAATTTAATATGTAAATATAAGGATACCTCTGCCTCATCACATCCTTCAGATCCCACATAGCTTTCATAAATACGTGGTTTCACCACAAACCATTAACCGAACAAGTAGTATTGTTTCTTTAATCTGTATCTCTGTAATCAAGAATTTATACAAGTGTTATTAATAAGAAGAATAAATCTCTATTGGTATGACCTCTGAGCTTAGTATGTGTTAATGATTAGGTATTTACCTACCTGACAAATATACTTGGAAAAAATCCTGAACTTGATGGAGATTTGGTGGAACTATCGAGTGATAAGATACAATCCCAAAATGATAAAGAGTGAAAAGGGGACCAATAAACCAAGGGATTAGTTTTCCCTTCTTTATTACATTTAGAAATTTATATAAATACATTCTCATAAAATTAAAATTCGAGATATCTTCCAGTATTATATATATAAAATCTTTGTCCACTTTTTATATATGCGTTGTTGAATAGCTCTAACCTCCGGTTTAATTTAATTAGCAAGACAAGCTATTAATATATTTCATTCTATAACTTCATTCTAGTATGTTATAATTTTAAACTCTTTTCCTTAAAAGTATTTACACGGGGTCATCATAATGGTTTACTAAAAGATATAATTACAATAAAGTAAACATAGAGAATGCATTGATCCCAACCTCCTTTGAAATACATAGAATAAGAACATAGAATATCATATAGGTTTTTAATTGTTCTTTTAAAATATATATTAAGAAGATAAGTAGTGATTAAAATAAACTCTGTATCAGGATCTTCCTAAAAACATCGAGAAAACAATAAGGCAAACTTCAAGTTCCAATTAGATATAATTGAATGTGGTACCCCATTCAACCTTACCACTTACTTAATCTATATTATGGAGTGAGGATCCAATGAGAAATATTATATGATAGAAAATATGTGTTATGAATTTGTAAGGTGATCAACTAGAACCTATAATTATATCATAATCAATGAAAAGAAAAATCCTATGTTTTACCAGTACCTTTAATCATATTTCCATAAATTTTAATGGAATTACACCTTAAATAAAATTGTTAGAAAAAACAAAGGGTTTCATTGTTATAAATTTCTCCAAAAATATCCTTAATATTGAAAAACACCCATAATAATCCTGAAAAGGAGTATCAATGACATTAGATCTTTTTATAAACCTTAATTTCATAAACCTATGATGGTATTCATACCTCTTAAATTAATATGACATAGAGACATATATGCTTCCAAAAATACTAAAATCCTTAAATTCTTCATTAATATTGTAACCAAAATACTATTGGTAAAATTATTCTATAACATAATTCATGCATAAAAATACTTAAATACTTCAATTCCATAACAACAATGATTAGAAAGGAATAATTCATTCCTTGGTTTAGATGTTAATTCTTGGGTTAGGGAATTGAATTGGATAATTACCATGCTACACAAACATAATACATTGAATTCTTCATCAATTGTTTCCTCTATGACATTATTTTCAACATATATTACATATTCTCCACTATTTGAGATATTCCTATAGGTTATTCACTCAACTTACAAGAAATTAAAGAAGTGTAATCTTATTCCTTCAATATTCATAATAACCTGAACATTCATAAATGATCATCTTCCTCTCTTTTTATGTGTTAAGAATATCACTGAAGTTCACGTTTTTAATATTATATCATGATACCTGAATATACATAATCATTATATATTTCTCTCTTTTATTCATCCAATTAGGTTTCTCATAGTCATGGAATATCCGATTAGATTCATAGTTAACACGATTGTTCTGCTTCTAGCCACTAACACTAACCAAAAATAATAGTAATAATAATAAAAGTGGGAAGAAGGAAAATAGTGAAAAATTACTTATATGATGTCTAAATAATGACATGTTATTTTTTAATCAATATAACCATAAGTTTAATATAGGTTACTCATGGTCATTATTCAAATCCCTTAAGTTGGATGATAAAGAGTTTGTGAATTTCGAAATCATATCTCATGGGAGTGTTAGACCTGGTGTGAAGAAATTCCCATTTTTTATACTAAGTGATGATTGAATTAATATCAAAATGCCATTTTCATTGTTTTTATCCATACGTTCCTCTATGATAGAGCCTAATCCACTTGTAGTATCCTAACATGGATATAATTTCTTGAAAAACCCTTTCTCTAACCTTCACCAAAATTTAATTATATTTTACAAAAATTATAATTATCTTTAGAATTATACTTTGATATAACCATATTAATATAACAAGAAATATAATTAGGAATATATCTATTGATATCACTGATGTTTTTCTAATCATAGTCTCTAAATATTGACAAAACCTTTAATTTTATTCCAACTATAGTGACCCAATGTTTTTGTACACAGATCTGACATCTTTTTATATTAATAATCATTATATATCATTATATTTCTTAAACACATGCCTATGAAATGTAATAGTTTAGTGTATTTGGAGGCTATAAACACAATATTCTAATTTCATGAAATATCATCAATATCTCCCAAAAAGACTTTACCACATAGAACTCCTCTTCAGAATACACCACCGAAACATTTCTTAATAACCTAGGGAAGAAAACATAAGAAAGGGTGATGTCAGATTCTAATTAAGGGTAAAAATGGTGATATAAATAATCACATAATCATAAAATGAGAATTATGTTTTTATAACATGATTTTATCATTTTAAATATATACCATACTTATGATAGATTAAAATATTGATTCCTGGCCTAATGAATAGAATTTAATGGAGAATAAATCACTAAAGAATCAAATAACATAAGCCATGAGAGAATAACATATATATATGACATGAAATTAGGGCATAAATGAAAAAGTTTAACTTTTTGAACATGTATAAATATAAACAGGTTCACTCATTAAGCTAAGGACTTGAAATTTGTCCCTCACATAAACTTATAGACCTGAAAAAATGTTCTTTCATAACCATATGGACTTGAAACACATGTCCTTGTATAATATTATGGACATGAAATATAGGTTCACACATAATCATATAGATATAAAAACTAGGTTCATGAATAAAGTTTGGTACATAAAAATAAGTTCCACACATAAACTTATGGAAATGAATACCTGGTCCACACCTAAAATCGTGAACATGAAATTACATTTTCAAATAACATATTTACCTAATGAGTTATCCATATTTACCCAATTAATTATTGATAGATAATTGTCCTGCACATCACATAAATAATACCATAAAAATGTGTGTCATGAGATCATAAATCATTTATGACATCTGAACTCATGAAAAGAAACAAATTTCATCGAAGTATAACCCATGGAAAACGGAATGGATTTCACAAACACATTTTCATCATAAAAATAAACGGTACAAAAAAATAAGGATGGTATATTTGGAAAATATCCCTAGTAAATTTTATTTTTCATAAATAAATATCATATTAGATAAAAAAATTATTTGTAAAGATCACTTGGAATAATTTTTGATGAAAATAATATTCCTATTTTTAAATCATTTCCTTTGATAAAAAATTCATGAAATTATAATAGAAACATTTTTTTTGAAAAGAAACATGTAAAATAATAAATAAATCTTCAAATAATGAATCTATCATGATGGTGTGAAAAATATTTTAGGGTGTAAAAGTTAAAAAAAATTCCTTCTATTTTTGGTTGGAAATCCACAAAGTACCTCATTAGTAAAATGAAAACATGATTCCATTGAAACCATATATTAAAAAGTAAAACATGTGTAAGAATGACTTAATATTTTTAGGATAATAGTTATAATATTTTTTAAAATATTTTTTCCAAACATGGACATGGTATGTAAATATCCTCTATAATATAATTAAATATATACAGTCTCAAATAATGATGAGATTTTGAAATAAATCCATATCTCTTTGGAAACATTTAAATCCTGATCCCATAATGGAAATATAAATAAATGGATATTTAAATCCCCATAAATTTCAGAAGAAGTTTCATAAAATTAATTCATATACATTATATACACCTCTTAAAGGATATAATTAGTGAATATGTCATATGTATCACAAAAATAAAAGTGAGACAAAAATCATCTACCTTATGTCTGACTTTGTTTTAACATTCTTTAGCATCCTATATAATAAATTTATGTTTACTAAAAATATATAACAGTATAATTTACAAGATTTTTATGTCATATATATTCATTATAAATATATTTAAATTCATCTATATGTATATAAATAGGAAATGTATTACACCATTCATGAAGACATTAGGTCGTACATATACATGAATATTGTACTCACTTTTGAAAGATTGAATGAAATAATTCACCATTATATAATCCTTATTATATAATTTTAATAATAAATATTTATCATATCAATCCTCCTAACCATACATGTAAAATATAATATAAAAAATGAATCACATCACTTTGTGGAGGTGGTAGTCCACATGTACACATGACTAATGTTATTATTTCCCAACATTTTGAAAGGTTACAAGTTAGATATTAAATTTTCATTATAGAAGAATAATTATTTAATAAATCTCATATATTTAAATTGATCCCAATATATTATCTTTTCATGAATTATGGTGATGGAAAATGAATTTCATCGCTACGTGGAGGCGGTAGTCTATACATACGCACTAGTGATACTTTCACTTCTTATTTGATGGGAAGACCATGTATAATGGTGTTTCTACAATAATAATGATATTCAATCATATATATTATAATCAATTTATTATTTTGTGATAAATATTATATATTTAAGGAGGGAAATTATATTAGAAAAATAATGTGATTGGTTGGACCGATTATATCTTCTTCGAAACGACTTCATTAGATCTCCTCAAAAGGGATCCAGGGTTAGTCATTTGAGAATAAAAACTACTATAGAATAAAAATAATAAATTTTAAAAGATACTATATCATGGTATGATATATATAAGTCTGAAATTTTTATAAATAATTGAGGGATGAGGGTCCTTTTAATAATTGAGGTGAGTGCCACTTTTGGAGTTTCAAAAAAGATTAAAATATATTAAGACTATCCAAGTGTCGAATTTGTACCAATAGCCTATAAATGAATAGAGGATAAAATTTTAGACCATATAATAATAAAATTGTAATTTAAAACAATTTTTTTAAAATATTTTTAAAAAATATATATTATTTTGATAAAATACCATTATTAACAATTTTGAGACTATTCATTACGTTGACTTAAGAGTATTAATATAAATCATAGAATTAGAACGACTTAATTTAATATATCCTTTACATGTCAAGGTAATATAAAATATTTTTAATTATATTAATTATCTCAAATTATATATAATTAAAAAATTTAATATAATGTATTTCATTTTTTAATTAATTTAAAAATTATTACATCAGTGTTGTGTACAAATCAATGTATATTATATATTCACTAAAAATTAAAAATAAATTATATACAAGAATAATAATATTTTACCTTTCAATATACTATTTATACTTTAACATTTCTTATGTATAAAACAACATGGAAAATTTTATAGTTATTAAAAAGATAAGTATGATATGTTTGGCTTTTCAATTTAAAAAATATTTTAAAGGTTATAATCTTACCCAAGTGACACAAAAATATCATAAATTAAACCATTAGATGATTATGATCAAGATATAACCATCATATAGTATATATGTTTGTAATTGTGCCATTTAATTGTTCTTATAAATTTATATTTAACCTTAAATTACCTAATTTACCCTTCATTCGTGTAATAAAAATTACTAAGTTTACAATTCATATATTTCCAAAAATAAAATGAAAATAAATAATAGATTTTTATCTCATGGTTATAAATATGAATTTAATTTCCCTAAATTAAAATAAAATAATTTTGATAATTTAATTTCAAATTAAACTGGAAAAATGAACCGAAAAATAGTTTTTCAGAAAAATGCACATTTAAAATATAAAATATTTTCATAATAAATTATTATGTAAAATAAATTTCAAAAACCATAATTAAATTTTTTAAAATCAAAATTAACTCATAAAAGTTTATTAATAACCAAAATATAATTTGAAATTGTGAATACCTTATCAAAATATACATCTTTCAATAAAAATTGGTATTTTTACTAATCATTAAACAATCGATATTTTAAAAAGATTAACCAAATATAGTCTAACGATAATTTTGAAATTATGAATTAAAAAAATTAAATTAATTTTTTTAATAAATTTTATAAAAAATCATAAATTTATTATAATAAAAACCATTTTTTGTAGAATTCATATTTTTTTCAGAATAAAATGACATTAATAAAAATTATGTGAATATTTTATAATCATTTTTCTATAAATTTATATTAATTTGGGAATTTATATTTATTTCATAAATAATTAAATCTTATTCCTACTTTCAAATAAAATGGGTAGGTAATAATGTACACATAACATTTTATTAATATTTTGTAGTTTATGTAAACTCGTTATCGCGTCTGACGCACGCTATTGATGAAATAAAATTATTTAATCTAAAGTATTTAATAAAAATATATGGGTTTTACAAATGACATGATATGTTCCAAAACAATTATGTAATCCTCACAAAAAATTATGATGTAAAATATGTGTCTTGATCCGAGACAATGGATCTCAAGACTCCATGAAACCATGACACATCATCCACATACCTCCTATCCAAAAACTCCATGGCACATGAATCCTTTATTTCTAGTATGTGTGCTAATTTCATCAACTAATCCAAGGCCTATGAGATTCCCCACTTAGATTCCTCAACCTACATCTCTGTAAAGACTGCACATTTATCTGAAACAAGAATATTCCACCATCAACCACCCTCCTATAGATGTGTAGGGATGAAAACTCCTCCATTTCTCTCTAGGTATCTCTAGACTCCCAAACCAAACCCTTTTGTTACTTCTAATTAAAATCATTAGGCACAACTTTTTCCTTTCGATAAGTTTAGGGTATCATGATGTTCAAATCATAAAGAAACCTTGTCGACTTCTATTTATTCAAATTTATATCATAATGAGAAAATATATACCCAAAACTCTTATGATATGTGAATACCACAATCCTCTATAAAACATAGAAATATAAATAAAACATTAGGGAACAAGAACTACGACTATCTCTAGATCATTGATGGAATTTTTATAATCATGGGGGAATGAATTTTTAGGTCTATAAGATATTGTTTTCTTCCAATGCATCAATACTGATCCAAATTCTAGGAACGAAGCATCAAAAAACGCCTCACAAATCGCCACTTTCTCTAGAAACTAGACACTAGAGAATTGGTCAATTTACCATTCATATAGTTGAACAGTTCCAAATAATAATCAGTTTAGATAAAATCATGGTCCTTCCAGTTCAAAGATATCTATGAGGCCACAAACCTTGAAAATTTGGATATTATGCTCTTTTAATATCCCTCAAGTCCTAAAAATTGTTAACCTCTTCCAAAAAATAGGGTTCTACATAAGAAAAAAATACCTTGACTTTTCAAAGGTTCATGGCCTCACCCTACAGACATAGAATATTTCTAAGGACATTCACCTCTGGTTTCTAAAACTCAGACTTATAAAACATTCCACGGAGCTAGTTGTTTCTAATAACCCAAATACATATATAAGATGTATGGCATGATCCTCTTATGAATTCTTCTAAATAAGTATTTAATTTATGAACATGACTATAATTTGGTCCACGAATTCAATAAATATAGAGTTTGTTAGTCCCATGAACATGGATGGTTCATTATTGACACTGAAATTCAAGACCACTAACTCAAAGTGTATATACCTTCATTTGATGGTAGTCTCCAGGACATGATTCTCTTTAAATGAGATTGTTTTATATGATTAAGATACATAAAAATCTGAGAGTCATTAAGCTTCAAGTCAATCCCAAGATCAACATTTGGTCGATAGGGTTAGGTCAAAACATCTTCAGAAAAACCATTCAAAAACACCATGAAAACCATGGGAGCCTCCTCCATCCCAGAATCCATATATTCCATAAAAAAATCTTACATCATTGAAACAAAGGGCTTCACATGTCCAATGAACACATGACAACTCAATTCTCTAATGAAAATTTCACGATGACCATCCACATCTGAAAACATAACTCTCCTCAAGAAGCAGTTGATAAAAACACACACAGACGAAAGTTGGTTGATCTTGAGGATTTAATCATACAATTTCATCTATATAAAATAATTATCCCCAAGGGAATAATATATACCCATCATCAGTTTACACCCCATGTACACATCAGACAAGTTATTTTAGGCTCCCACTAGAATAGTCAATACTAGGTGCACGATAAGACTATGTGAAATGATGATAATACCCCGAATGATCTTTTCCCCATATGTGGGTTTTTCATACGATACATGCAACTGACCATGAGAAAATCATCTTCCTCTCTAATTATGGATTCCTCCACAACCACACTCATATTGAGGTCTCTCAACTCGAGTAACATCCTGATATTGGACTATACATACTCCATCACCTATCAATAGAGAATAAACCTACCACCCCTATAGCTAAAACATCTTTCCGGATATAAGATATTAGGGATGAAATTGAACCCAAACACCTCTGCCATTAGCCTCTACCGACTCCATCTCCTCTCAATATAGAATAAATATACTACCCCTACTGCTAAAATATCCTCACTGGTAACTTCTTCTAGGGATGATGCTGAACCTGACCACCTCTACCAAACCATACTCAAATAACCACTATGAACTAATTCAAAAGGTGTCCATGAACACCAATGATATAAAAATATTTTGAAAATCCCCCAAGAATATAATGAAACCCACTACCCCCAGAAGGTCATAAGGAAAGCTACTGAGGTTGACTCCCTTCTAGTCAGATCCCCAAATGCCCTTGTGTTTGAGACCTTCCGATAATAACTCACATCCTTAAGGAAACATGCTAATTCCCCTCCCATGGTAAACCTCCTCATGAGTCTATAAAATCAATCACCTCTACATTCTTATTAACCTCCACATACAATAGTAACATATAATTATTAAATCTGTACTATATAAAAGGATGGATTTTTTTCTATAGTAATTCACTTATGACTCCTAATTAAGAAAAATATACAGGGTGGAACACAAGAAGTCCTTAAACATGATCTCAAGATCTTATAATGACAAGCTCTTCTACAAATAAGATAGTGTCTCATGACTCTTTACAACAATCATGGTCAATAAATTGAACTATAAAAACAAATATTTCTAAAATTCAACCCATAAAACATCTGACACATTCTTCACATAATGATATAACATCCACCACTGATGCACTGCTCCTCTCATATGGCTAGTTGGTAATGGGGCCCAATACTCTATTGGGACCATATCAAATTAATGGTGATACAAATCTCCTCCAACCGTCTCTTTGACACTAGATCAAAAACACTTCCCTCTTACTTTCCAAAACCATGCCACTAAATATTATGAAATGTTATTGGCCACTAGTCATTCTTCTCAATTGGATCAACCCTTGGATGAACAAAATTATCAACCTAATAAAGCTCTACTACCAGAACCATATGTATACTATGGTTAGAATCCAAAGCTAAAATAGAAAAAATGATTTTATAATACTTGTATTAAGGTATTTTTTATTAATATTCATTTAATTAATATTAACTTCCTCAAGAACACAATCAATAACTCAAACTTGAAGAAGATTTATAATGATTTATAGACCATTACTTGGTCTCTAATTCGCAACCCAAACTATTTCACTTTGTCTTTTTGGTGGAACAAGTCCTTCCATTGAATCATGGGGCCTTAAAATATTGCTTCATGTATGATCATTCATTCTTTATATCATACCCCAAGATCAATTGATATTTTTTAAAACTTAGTAACCCATGAAATCCCCATAGTTCATTACCCCAAACTCCATCATATCCCTCAACCATCGCCCTAGAAACCCCTTTTTCATTATCCCCTCCCTCCATAAATAATATAATGAATGTGTAGATATAAATACCCTCGAAACTTGAATTAAGTATTCCATATCATGGAGACTTGCACCCAGGGAATAAAAATATCAAAATATTGGAGGTATTACTATTTATAATAAAAATAGGATTGGGATATAGCAATAATCAACCATAAGAATATCCTTGACATAATTTTAATTTGAAACCAAAACCATCCCACAATGCATGTACAAAATTACCTTATATAGGTAAAAGTGTCAAAATAAAATACTTAAAACAAAATCTAGGGCCTCAACACAACCTCTATCCTAAGGTTTTATCTATTAATGTCCATTGGTGTTTGCATAATCCTCTCAGAAACCTAAAAATAAATTTTTATATGTTTGATGAGTATACTTGTATAATTGGTAAGGTAACCAGTGTCACTTATGTTCATGTGAATGATTAATACTAATGCACCAGTGAGAAAAAAAACCAAACAACAGCTAGACTTCTTAAATAATAAATCCCCATCTTCAATAAAACACTATCACTAAATAAAACATACAATTATTATAACGTAATAAGAAGAATATTCCCAAATGGTACACTACACCAATTTATCAAGAATTTTCCACCATGAAACCCCAATGTTGTAAATCATTGGGCTTTTATATCATCTGAATGAAATCACATCATACCACCACATAGAATTGAAATCACTCAAATTCTCACCTGAGCACACCTGGGACATCACATCACTTCTCGCCCGAAGAAACCAAGTCCATCACATAATAAAATTATTGGAATAGTATGGTGTCAGGAACATGAAGGACATCAAGATTTTTCCCACCTCTTACATTGCATGATCCCCACCATAAGTCATCTTATTGCACCACACCTCACCCCCAAACACCTAAACAATCCCCTAACATCGCATCTCGATAGAGCAAATTTTAATTATGGCCATCACAACCTATATATGTCAACATCGTCTAGAAGAGAGAGAAAGAAATAATAGGTTTCCAAACATCTGTACTCATCACCATGATTTTGGGGAACCCCCCCCCCCCCATGTTAATATATGGGAGTCATCAAATGGTGATAAATGATAGAGAGGTGCATATAGAAAATCATAATAACCATACATTATTTATATATATTTATATCCATAGAAAATTCCAACCTATGGGTTCACAAAAAAGCATTATCCAACTAAAAACATCACCACTCAACCTCACCATGCCACCTCTTTTTATTCCACCATTAAAATCATTACACCACATAATAATCCACAAACCAAATTCCAATTTTCATTAACAAATAATATAATTCCCATATTTCCCATTTACAATACAATTCCATTTCAAAATCTAATTTATTTTACATTTTCTGGAACAATAATTTTTATATAAATAGTAACCATTTAAAATAAAAAACTGACTTCAATCCTCATGCTCATTATTCAATTCGACCTATTAATCAAACGATCCCATGAAATTTTTATTTTCATACTATCATTTATTAAATTCAATTTCTACTCGAGAAACAATAATAACACAACACATCACAATAATAGATATCACACCATCCTCATCCCAAGAACCCCACACATCCACTATCAGATCTACATCCACCTCCTCATCACGGAAAACACATCACCACTACATTATACTATAACCACCCTATGGAAAGACCACACAACATGACACACATTCAAACAACATAAGACTCTCCAAAACAACAAATATATAATTTTTCAAATTTTTAGGTAATTTTAATTAATTTTAATTATGGGTATTCTAAAAAAAGAATAATTTCTCAGAGGAAAAAATTTCAATAACAATATATAAATGATTATTCAATTAAATATAAAAAAATATAAAAAAATAACAAGTACATGGGTTTTGTAACACCACATATATAACAAAAAATAGTAAAGGCACTAATCCCACACAATCCCAATATCAATAATAATATCAAATATGTAAAAACATGATATTCTAACCCCTTTAAATTTAATTCAATTAATTCATCATCATTATTAATTTGGTTTATACTATCTTCCCAAAATATATCAAAATAGTGAACCCCTAACACATGGTTCAACTGATGAAAAAAAGGATCCTACTACCTAGTGGAATAAAGCATCACATAATTTTCTACACAGAAATAGGGGTTTCCCATATGATGGAACCACTATAGGAAGAATATGAACCGATGATAAAAATAGCGTTCCACAACTCTATAGAAAATATTTTAGAATATCCATTCTTTAGAGAAATCAAGAAAAAAATTACAAAGGATATATCATTGTTTTATAATTAATATATATGAAATAATCTGGATCATAAATATGATTTTAATTGATCATTAATATGGGCCTCGTTAAATCCACATGAAAGTTCCAATTAAAATCTCCAAAATTTTAAAAAAGAGAGGCTATAAATATCCTCTTTTAAAGAGTCGTTCACTCAATTAATGCCTTAAATTAATTTTATGTCAAAAAACATAAAATGTGAAAAACTATAAATTCAGAAATGACTATAACATGCTAATTATAGGTACTATAGAAGAAATCTACCGCCAAAATCTTGCACAAATATATATCATCATAATCTACCAATAGAATATACCACCAAGATAAATTTTATAATACCAACATCTATAGAATGAATCCACTACTAGTATATACCAATAGATTAAACCACCAAAATCTACAACAAGATTAATTATGTTACCTCCATAATCTACCACCAATAAAAAAAATTAACCTCTAAACCACCCCTTTGGTGTCATGTGAAGAATGAGTCTATTGGTTGAAGCTAGAGTATAAGTATTTTAGTTGGTGCTAAATTTAAGATTCTATTGGTCAGAGTTGGAGAACATAGTGTATCTTAGTTGGAGTTGGGATCATTATAATCAAATGTTTTATTGTGGATGATCTATAACCATGGGGTGGGGTAGTAACTAGTTGTAGTAAGTTGTAGTATTTCAGTAGACCCTTTTAAATCATGTGTGCTACTCTATTAATTATTAAAACTTCACACTATGTGATTTTGAGAGATAATATTGTGTTGATCAAGAAACATATCATGTTCTAGTGGTTTAATTTTAAAAAATAATTAAAAAAATATTCCATTGATTCACCCCTCCCATCTTTGGGATCAATCTACCCAAAGGATGTAAAATTAGTAAATATTGAACAAATAAGCATTACAACATAAACGATTTTTTTGGTGTTACATTATAAATGATATAGGGATGTTTAGATTGTCAAATGTTATAATTTAATTATAATGTTTTACTATTATTGGGGTCTTTTTTGTTTTACATTTTTCCTATATTTTGTATTTAATTACACAGGTTTTTTGAATTGTTTTTAATGAGGAATCATAAACACTTGAATGACATTATTAAAAATGTGCATCCCAAGGGGGATGTTATCATTTTATAGGGGTAGGTTTTCTATCCCCGCCAATTCTCACTTATCCCGTTTCTATAATTAATATAAAATAAAAACGTATCACTCTTCAATGCAGGTGTTATTAGTGAGAGATATTAAAAACCATGGAAACCATGTGATTAGTTTCTGGTCTATATTTCATTTTCTTCTCTATCTCCAACACTCAAATTGTTTCAATGATTGTTTTAAATTTTCATAAAATAATAAAATCTGATATTTTAAAAGTGGTAAAATAAATACTAAAATAGAGTATATTGTGTTAGAAAAATGATTACACATTGTCTATTCAGAATATCTTTATATCAATTGGGTTTTCCCATGTTAATAAGATATTAATATAAATAAATAATTCAAATAGTTGGGAACCCAAAGGAAATATTGGATTTATTATTCCATAGAATAACATCATATTTTTGGAATCATCATCAATTCTTCATATTCATGCCATCTATTTATAAGTCTTCAGTCTATATGAGAAGATCACTTTTCACCACCATCGTATCTAAGAGTCACGGCGGACACTTTTCATCTCATCTCAATAATAAACCATTAAAACATGACTTTGTGTGGCCACGTATGAATCCATGGAACTGAAAAGCATTAATCTACTAATGTCCACAACACCTATAGAGCCTATAGACCATTTTCTGGACAACAACATGTCATTATACATTAATTTTTACGACACCAATAGGATTTCCTTATCGGTATATCAACATCCAATCATCATTATACCATTAACATCAACATATCATCTAAAAGTTGATTAGGTGGATGGTTACAAAGGTAGTTTGTTCCTGAGAGAAATGTATACAGATATTTTGAATCATTTTTTCCCACATCACTTCTATAAAACTATTCTCTTTGTAACCAATGAAATTGATGTTACAATGGACATACTGGGCAAAATGTTTGAAAGTCAACATACAGATGGTAAACACTTTTTAATGACCACGATGTATTGTCCAGACTCTATAATTTAATCATATCAAATATATTTTCATTCCATTCATTATATATATCTTTATATTGTTTTAGGATGTATTGGTTACTCATTACATTAAATTTGGATACTGTATAGATTTATTTTCTAGATTAAATGTAGGGATACCCAACACACCAAAAAAATTGGATGAATTTTATAAATTTTAAGTACACTACACACAACATTTTATGAATAAATTGAATGTTATACATTTTATATTAATATTTAATGAAAATTATGTTATTATTGGGTAATTTTTAAATATCAACAGAATTATTTCATGAGGATAGTCTATGAGCACAAAAAACCAATTGACTTATAAAACATGATAAGTATTAGGTTCAATATAATATGATTTCATTATCAGTAAAAATTAATTATTTTTTTCAATGTTTTTTTAGTGCCTGAAAAAGATTACTAGAAAATATTTTGTTTTTTATCAAAGAAACATTGTAAAAGATATTGTATTCCATCAACAAAATTTCATCTCTAATGAGGTATTTCTGATGGTAATTACGATTTCATTTAAAATATTTATTAATCATTTTTTATTTATATTTCTATAGTACTACTAGGACTTTCGACTTTTATAATATTAAAAAGAGAAAATATTTTTAAAAAAATAATGGGAAGAATACATTGTGTCATAATGTATACACCCACCATGGATAAATGAATTCATACTACTTATTTAGTTATTTTTCTCATAGATTTATCAACATTTTTTGCTAATTTTATTATAATTTTAATATGATAATTATATTGGTTAATTTTTATAGAAATAAGGAAGAAATAACTTCATCCATAATTATGTTTTCTTTACCCATTTCAGGATCTATTAAGATCGAAAAATTATTTGGGAATAAAAAATTATAAACAAATTCTCCGACAAGGATGATGTAAAAATGTAATATTATCATGAACTAATCAAAAATTATGGTCTCATGATGATTTTTTTTCAATAGATGAAATATTACATGTCATTAAACAAAAATATTGATATATAATCCAAAATTATGAATGCATTATAGAATAAAATGAAATTGTGTGATGTATTAGAATAAACCTCACCTCAAACATATACAATTTATGCCATGTATGACTTGAAGTTTATATAATGATTCTAAAATTGATAATTTTGGTTCAAAACACATTTTACATAATCAAAATTGAGAAAACACATCCGAATTATTTTAATTTTTTTTGAGAATAATTCACAAGTCTTTTATGACAAGTAAGAAACATCCACACCTCAATACAAAAAATAGTGTTCCTATTATGAATCCAAGTGTATGTTTGTAGCTTATAATTTTTTCATTAGTTAAAAACACAATTCACATGAAATAAATAGAAGACATTTAGATTATAATGATACTTTAGGAAAATGATCCATAATTTTTTTCTTTTGTATAGGAATCATCTGCACCTCAATATGGTAAACGATGTACCTATTATAACTCAAAGTGTATATTACTAATTTAAAATGATTATTTAGTTTAAAACATGATCCACTCACTAGAATCCAAGAAAATCCACTCAAAATTTCTTGATACATTAAGAAAATGATTCATAATTTATTTTTAATATATAGGAATAATTCTTACGTAAACTAATGCACTATGTGACTGATATGAATCAATGTGTGTGTTTTTGTATAAATTGAAATTTTACTAAAACAGACATATGGCATACTCAAAACTGAGAAAATGTATTTGTTTTGTTTGGATAATTTATAAAAACTATATTTATGTCATTTTTTATGTGTTTGAATCAACTTCATGTCAATATGATGAATTGTGTGACACGTATGACTCCAAGTGATTCTTTTTATTCAAAAATGACAACTTCAGTTCCAAACACACATCATACACTAACAAATAATAAAAATAATATGGATTTTTTGGATAATTTTGTAAAATTTTACATATGTCATTTTTAATAAGAATCAAATGCACCTTAATTTGATACCAAGGGAGCACAGTATGACTCAAAGTGCCTATTATCTGTTTAAAATTTGAAATTTTAGTACAAAACATGATTCACTCATTGAAAACTAAATAAACACACTCATATTGTCTAGATACATTAATAAACTAATTAATAAGTAATTTCTGAAATCTAGAAATCAGCCTCACATAAAACCAACTGAAGATGTGACTAATATTCCTCAATATTGGTGTTTTTAGTTTAAATTTACATTTTGGTAAAAAAATACAGATGACATACCCAAAACCTAGAATTATTATTTTTATTGGTTTGATACCTTAATAAGATGATAATTAACTTGTTTTTTATGTTTAGGAATTAACCGCTCATCAATATGATGCACCATGTCACTGGTATGACTATAAGTTTGGTCTTTTATTTCAAATTTCCATTTTTTTCAAAACACATATCACATTTTGAAAAATAAAAAAATTAATTTACATTATTTTCATACATTGATAAAATGACCCAAAATAAATTTTGACTTATTGGAACAAAACACACATCAATCCAATGCAGTGAGTCTTCGTTATTACTCAAAGTGTCTATCATTAGTTTAAAACCAACCTTCTTGGTCAAAACAAGAGTCAATCACTAAAAACTAAGAAAAGATACACGAATTATCTTGATACTCTTAGAAAACGATTCATAATTATGTTTCTTGTGTGTGTAGTAATCAGGTTCACATAAAACTTAAACACAATGTGATAGGTATGAATCAAATTTTTTGTTTTCAGATTAAATTAAAATTTTAGTAAAAAAGACACAAGACGTAATGAAAACTAATAAAACACATTAATATTATTTTGATACTCTCAATAGATGGTTTTGATGTCATTTTTTACATATAGGAATCAAATTCATGTCAACCAAATGCATCATGTGACTAGTATGACTCCAAGTGTGTATTTTTTAAAAGACATTTTATTTCAAAACACACCTCAAAATGTTTAAAATCAATGAAAATACCTCTGATTTTGAAGATATTTAGAAAAATGATCCATAAACAATTTCAGAAATATATAATAAATAAAAAACTCAATCTAATACATGGTGTTCTTGGTATGACTCCAAGTGTATCTCATTAAATTAAAATTGGCATGTCAGTTAAAAACATGTGTCACTACCTGAAAACCAAGAAAATGTGTTTATATTTTCTTTATACTTTAGGGAAATGATTAATAATTCATTTGTCACATGTGGGGATTAGTTTCACATTAAACCAACACATGATGTGACCAATATGACTCAATGTGATTTTTTTCAGTTTAAAATGACATTTTAGTAAAAAATACTTCAGACATAGTCAAAACATGGAAAACAAATTTGGATTGTCTTAATGCTTTAGTAGAGTGATATATATGTCATTTTTGACATGAAAGAGTCACCTGCACATCAATATGATGTACCGTGTAAATTGTATGACTCTAATTGTGTCATTTGAATTAAAATTGACATTTTAGTTCAAAACACATGTCACATACTTAAAATTGTGGAAATGAATTAATATTTTTTTAAACAATTTGGAAAATAATCCTTAATTCATTTATGATGTTTGAGAATAAACCGCACATCAATCTGATACACAGTGTGATTGGTATGACTTAAAGTGTCTGTTATCGGTTTAAAATTGACATTTTAGTTCAAAACATCTATCAATCACCAGAAACTGAACGAAAATACTCATATTTTCTTGACACATTAGTAAAATGATTCATAATTCATTTGTAAAGTTTATGAATCACTCTCATGTAAAACTAACACACAATATGACCAGTATGACTCAAAGTGTGTGTTTTCAATTTAAATTGACATTTTAAAAAAAATACACATGTAATAATGAAAACCAAAAAAAATCATGTTGTTTTGATACATAATAAAATGACCCTTATTTCATTTTTAACAAGTAGAAATAAACTACATGTTCATCTGATACCCCTTGGGTCTTTTATAACTCCAAGTGTGACTTCTTATTAAAAATCTACATTTTAATTCCAAACACATGACACTTCTTTAAGAACATGAAAAACAAGGGATTATTATGATACTATAGAAAAATTATATATAAGTCATTTTTGATGTTTTGGAATAAATCGGTTGTTAATATTATACACGGTGTTGCAGTTATGACTTAAAGTGTCTGTTAGAAGTTTAAAATCAATATTTTAGTTCATAACATGTGCCACTCACTAAAAACTAAGAAAACATGCATTAATTATGTTCATACATTATTTCAATGAATAATATGTGTAGGAATTAGTCTCGTGTGAAACCAACAAATGATGTGATTGGTATGGATAAAAGAGTGTGTTTACATTTTAAATTGGTATTTTCATAAAAAAGACATTCAACATACTCAAAACTGAACAAACATATTTTAATTATTTTTATGAATTAGTCAAATGATCCTTATTTCGTTTTATAAGATTAAAAATAAAACCACACATAAATCTAATGAATTTTGTGGCACTTATGACTTCAAGTGTGAATTTTTATTTAAAATTAGAAATTTAGTTCAAAACACATCTCACATACTCAAAACTAATTAAATGAATTCATATTGTTTTGATGCTATATAACAATGATCCATAATTAATTTGTGACATGTAATAATATTATACAACTTAATATGTTACACAGTGTGTTTGGTATAACTCAAACTATGATTATTGACTTTTCAAAATGAAATCTTAGTTTAAAAAACAAATGACATACTCAAAACTGAGAAAACAAATTCAGATTATTTTGATACATTATGAAAATAAGATAATGAACAGCATAATAACAAACACTATATGAATACCCCCGAATGGATTAGAGGTGATCCACTCCCATTTAGAATTTTTCTTAGAAGTAGTAGTCAATTTTTTCATAATTGTTTCGGTGAAATTTGAATCATGGAGACATTGATCCCTTTCATGTACTAATATTCTAGAGCGTGAAAATTATTTTTATTTATATGTACCATCACCCACCCTTTTCCTTTTTATGAGGGGTATCTTGTAAAATATCTTTTGACACATTATACACAATAAATAACTTATAAAAGGTCATGTGATTGTGTGGATTCTCATAGATCGTGACCTGACTGCCATACTAAATGTTCAACCTGATATTCTAAAGTACACATGGTCTTGCCCGATATTGTATCATGTGTGACATGGGATTTTGATCTTGAAATAATACATGTCAATAAATTTGAATTTATTTTCAATTTAATTTTTACGAAAAACCATTAAATATTAATTAAAAATTAATAATGTGATTAATATTTTTACAAATCTAGAATGTTATGGTGTGAACTGAAAGGTCAGATCAAAATAATATAAAGAATCAATAGATTAGTCAAAATTATCTTTATAAAGTATCTTTACACCTACCATTTAACTTCATAATTTACTCACAATAAATGGTCTTATATATACAATGTTAAAAAGTGGTGATATGAACATAATTAATGTTTAAGAAAACTTTTATGAACATGCCATTACTGACTATCTTAGTCCATGGAATGTAAATTTAATCCTCAAGCTTAAATGGGTAAGATTATTTATTTTAAATGATTGCATGAGGTCTGTTTTTAGGATTTGTTATCCAATATCAAATTAAATTTGTTAACTATGAATAAATACTAATCATATTTTATAGGAATATATCAACACTATTTGAAGGGTAATTTCTATGAACTGAAGTTTGGACTCACTAGTCCTCAAATCACATGTACAAAAATATTCTCATTATACCCAAGTAAAAAGTAATTAATTGTTTACAAACTAGACACAATTTATGAATAAATACTTACAAATTATAGACTCTCCCTAATACATTTGATATGGGGGTAAAACTTTAAAATTTAATCATATAAAAAAATTTCATTCCTTTCATTACTTATTCTTTTTTTAAGTCGTATTTGTTAGAAATAAAAAATCAATTTAGATAATCTAAATATTTATTTTCTTGACTCAACATAGAGATACACAAAAATCAACTACACATTCTTAAATTTATCAATTTTAAATTCACTACAAACAAAATTCTACCAATAAACGACATGTTATACATTTTATATTACGTTTTATTTAAATTATATTATGATAGAGAGGTTTTTAAATATCATAAAAGTCATTTAATGAAGATGGACCATGAGAAAAAGCCTATTAACTTCTAAAATTGGTTAATTATTAGGGTAGTATAAAAAGATTTCACAATCAAAAAAATTACTTAATTTTGCAAACATTTCTGGAGTTCCTAAAACAAACTAATGTAAAAGATTAGGGTTTTTATGATTACAATTTCATTAATGATATTTTGTTCCTCCAATAAACAAACATCTCCCAAGAGGAATTTTTTATTATAATTGTAATATATTTTAAATTATTTCTTTATTATTTGTTTATTTATATTTTTATAGTACTGCCTAGATTTGAAACATCCCTTATACTCAAAAGAATAAATATTCTTTTATAAATTAATTTCAAGAATACATTGTGTCATAATTTATAGAGACATCATAAATATGGGACATCCTACTACATTTTTAGTTAATTTTCTCATCATATTATATCTTTTTGGTAATTTTTCTATCATTTTTGTCTGATATTTATTTTTTTAATTTTCATAAAGATCAAGAATAAAAGACTTCATCTATAATTTTCTTGATCATTTTATGTCCTATTAAGATAAAAAAATGATTTTAGAAAAAACAATTGTAAAAGAAGTCTTCAACAAGGATGATTCACCCATGTTCTATGATCATGAACTCAACAAGGATTATATAGTCATGATGATAGACATCTTCTTTTTTTTATTCAATGCAATCAACATACAGTTTTATCAAATAATAATATAATTTGAGAACCATAAATGTTGAATAGGTTGTATAATTAAAAAATGGGGTGATGTGTAGGACTCTAAAACTCTTCAATCTTATACATATAATTCCCAGTATGACTAGAATATTTTGTTATTAGTTTAAAAATTACATTTTATTTCAATAAACACGTAAAATACTCAAAACCAAGAAAACACTTTTAGAATGTTATAATAATTTTGAAAATTGATTCATTAGTTGTTTGTTATATGTAAGAATTAGTCATACCTCAATCCAATACATGTAGCTCCATGTATGACTCGAAGTATATATTTTTAGTTTATAATTTACAAAGTAGTTAGAAACACATGTTAAATTCTCAAAAAAAATAAAAAAAATTCATATTATTTCGATATTTTTTGATAATAATCCATAAGTAATTTGTGATGTAATGGTATTAGTCGCACCTCTATCTGATTCACAATGTCCCATGTATGGATCATTTTGTTAGTTATTAGTTTAAAATTCTCAATTTAGGTCAAATAATCATTCACTCACTAAAAATTGATAAAACACACTTGGATTGTATTCATACTTTATAAAAATAACTCATAAGTCATTTTCAATATGTAGAAATTAGTGTTACATGAAATTGACACAAAATGTAACCACTATAACTCAAAGTGCATGTATTCAAATTAAATAGATTTTTTAAAAAAATCATGTAAACCTCTAAAAATAATGAAAAATTATTTATATTATTTTTCCACAATTGTAAAATTATCATTATGTCATTTTTGTAAAATAGGATTCAACTGCACATCAATCTGAAACACAGTGTGACTACTATGGCTCCATGTGTGTCTTTTTATTTTAAATTGACATTTTAGTTCAAAACAAACATAAAAAGCTCAGAACTATGAAAAAATATTTCCAATTTTTATATAATTTATTAAAATGATCTATAAGTCTATTTTGAAATTTAGGAATCATCCAAACGTCAATACGATACATGATGTTCCTCAAATGACTCAAAGTGTGTTATCGGTTTATAATTTTCATTTTAGTTTAAAACATGTTTCACTCACATAAAAATGAAAAAATGAACTTTGTTTGTTGATAAGCCTAATTTATATAAAAACTTTTATGTAATTTTTCATAGTTTTTCATTTAATTATTCAATAATGCATGCAGTATGTGTCTAATTTTGTAGGAATAAAAGCTTTATTGGTTTTCATGAAAGAAAAGGAAGAAAATATAGGAAAACATGCCTAGTACACGTCGTGATTACAATGTTCAAGACATGTACCTAAGGATCATAGCCTAATGTATGTTGTGAGGCCATGTTGTGATCATTCCAAAAATCCTGAAGAAAAGACTACTACACGTCGTGACTGGATCAAACATATCGTGAAGCCAGTCAAAGACCTAGATGAAAAATCTGTGAAGAATCCACAGACAAATTAGATAGAGACAAGGTACATGTTGTGAATGACCTATTAACATTATGAAACCAGTCAAACATCATTATCCACGACAACCCCATGCCACAATGGAGATCCGAAAAAAATGTCATGGATCCAGGTTACATGTTGTGTACCATAGATACATGTCGGAAAAAATCTCTATATAAATAGTGTAGCAGCAAATCATTAAAGATAATTTAGGGAAAGATTCTCTTCTCCGTTTAATCTCATTTTTTATCTTTCCTCCATTTACCCTCTAAAACTCTCAAAATCATAGTATTTTTGTGTTTTTACTACACCAAGAGTCATGGAGCCTCTTTTCTTCAACACATTCAATTATCTCCATCGCATTTAGTTTCAATTTAAATTTCTCTTTGTCATGTATGTCTTTGTTTTATAATCATAATTCACTTAGTGAATGTTTATTTCAGTGCCATTCTCGAACCCTTGCATGAGCCCAATATAATTAATCAATACTTCAATCATGTTATCTTTAATTTATTTAATTCCCTCCTTCCCCGCCATGAGTAGCTAAATGTCTTAGGGGTTGGGATCATGAAATTTTTCTGCATAACTTAATATACCTTTTAATCTAAACATGGAAATACTAATTGAATTAGTAACTAGGATATGAACCTCTGATATATTTTATTTGCGAAAACATCTCTGACCATGAGATAGTCAACCAAAAGAACCTATCCAAATTGGAGTAGACTATGTTATGACCACTGGATTAGAAGAATATCTGCCTTAAATAAGGAAAACATAATTAACCTAGGTTGTTTCTATATCATATCCATGGAGTAACTACTTCCTAGGTAGAGCTGTAAGTCTAATACCAAAGTCAATTAGTGATCCCCATTGATTTTTATTCTAGGGAACATAATTTGGCCAAGATTAGAATAAAAATTACATCCTTCAATCCAATTCACGGCTTAATCCCGACCCCTCCTTTATAATTAACGGTCATCCCATAATAAAACATAGACCAATATCCAAAAAAATACTTCTAGAAAGGTCTCTCTTATATGTTTAGAAACCAGATCGTCTTGAAATTTTATAGTAGTATCTCTATAGATTTGATATCATACTCCCACTTCACTACCTCTTAGTAGTTGGTGAATTATTGGGAAAAATTATAAATTCAAATTTGATTCACTCCGGAGGAAGTAACGACACCGCCACACCGAGGCCATCAAATTTTTGGCTCTATTGTCGGGGAGGAAATTCCATTTCCTAACAGAACTATAGTTTTATAAGACATAGGATTAAATTTCCCTCACCCTTTTTTCTGTATTTCTTTTCAATATTCCCTTGGGTCTTCACCTTCATATTCAACTCATGTACCAAGGTCCCTTGACCTGATCAAGGAACCTTGAATCCCAAGAACCATTGGCCATCAATCCCGATATCTAAAGAACTCTATTTTCACTCTGCCAGTCAACAATGGTCGTGTAACATCACAACGAGGGATCCAACCCACCAAATCATCAAATCATACATGGATAATACCCTAAGCACTCTAACAAAACCACCGTTAACTATGGATTCACATTATTCCATATTATTACGCTACGTATCTTTCTCCCTCTATTTCAAGACCATAACATTGAAATCAAGCATGGAATCATCCATATGATCAAGAACAAGGGAAAATTCAGAGGTCTTTAGAGAAAAGACCCACATGAACATATCTACAATTTTCTAGTAGTTTTTTATACCTTATATTACTATGGAGTTTCTTGTGATGTAATGATACTTCATGTATTTTCTTTTTGATTATAAGATAGATCTAAATAATGGCTCAAAATCCAAGCTCCCGAGTCAATCATGACTTGGGAGGATCTCAAAAAAAGTTTTTTGATAAGTACTTTCCACCAATCCAAACTAGAATCATTAGAATGAAATTAATAACTCTGCACAAGCATATGGAGAGTCCTCTTGGAAAGTATGGGATCGATTCAAATAATTCATGAGGAAAAGTACACATCCCAGACTAAATACTTAGATTCAAATGAAATACTTTTATTAAGGACTCTATCCACTGGTGAAAAAAGTGGTCGATGCTTCCACTGATAAACGTCTGGTGTTCAGAACACCTGACAATAGAGGAGATGTTTTGAAAGAAGTTTCCCACAATTCCAGTCTAGGGAAATGTGACCATGGACTAGCACAATTCAGAATCCAATCAGTTCATTAAACGACCTAGTTATCTACACAAGTCGAATAATTTACCAAGAAACATGACTCATTTCAAATACCAAACACACAACACCATCCTACCCCAGCCATGGAAATAGATTCATGCGAGATGTGCGGTGGACCACACCATTATCAAGACTGCAAATAAGGATACAAGGTACCACAAGATTACAATTATGTTAATTACAATCAACAAAGTCAGCCATTTTAGCAGCAACAATAACACCCATGTTTTCAGTAGGGGCCTACTCAGCAGAAACCTCAAAACAATCAAGGTGATTTTCAGCGGCATAGTTATCCAGCTCAGTTCAGCAACCAGGGACCATAAGGGTATCCACCAATGAAACTCATCCTAAAACCATAGCAGTAGACATATCCACAGAAACACTTTCAAAGGCCCCAACTACAATAATGATAATAATTTCCACCTACCCATCCAAGAACACAACAACCACTTCCACCACTACAAAGTAACATAGAGAACCTCCTGACAGCCTTCATTCAATTGTCAGATCAAAGGATGGCTATGTAAGAGATAGAAATGATAATTCAGTGACCTTCATTAAGAAACTTAGATTTGGAAATGGGTATGATCTAAGAAACCTTATCCAAATGTTTACTACGTACTCTACCTGATAAAACTGGGAGTTACCCATGAGAGGATGTTAAGGAAATAGTACTAAGAAGTGTAAAAGTATTAGATTTCTAACAATAATAGGAAACAAGACCATAGGAAGAGCCCAAGAAACAACCATGAAAAGTAGATACAATACCAGTTAAGTAGGAGAAAGCCCTAGAAAAACAGAAGGAACCCATTTTTGGAGCTCCACCTCTAAACAAGCCACACATTCCCTTTACAGAATGAGTAAGGCAAGGTATGTAGGAAGCATAGAAAAAAATTCCTCTAAATGTTCAAACAATTAAACATAAATATTCATTTTTCTATATCAATCATTCAAATGCCAATGAATGCAGAATATCTCAACGATTTGCTATGAAATGAGATAAAAAAAGAATATATGGGAGTTAACTCATTAAATGAAGAATGTTGTGCAGTTGTATAGAAAAAAAAAATCACACTGAAGATGAGATATCCTGGACGATTTTCAATTCTATGTAAAATAAGAGAGTGAAAATTTGGAACAGTGCTCGGGGATCTTGGAGCCATCATTAAATTGATACATATGAGTGTTTTCCACAAACTCAGACTCCAATAGATCAAGGAAAAAAGTGTAGAATTGCAATTATCAAATCATTCGATAATGTAACCATGTGGTATTCTTGAATATATTCTTGTTAATGTCAAAAAATTCATTTTTCCAGAAGGTTTAATTTTTTAGACATGGAAGAGGTAGGAGATATCCCATTCATTTTCAAAAGACCATTCATAGCAGTAGGGAAGGACTTTATTGATGTTAATAAAGGATGTATCATGTTTATATTTATAGAACAAAAAGTAATAATCAACCAGATAAAGGTTGTACAATATTCATATGATGTGATGGACCACAATACCATCTCTCTCATTCAGCAAAGAAAGGAGTACATATATATTGAGGAAGAGACTGATGATTTATATTTAGAATACAAAGAATACTATGACTTCAAAGAAGTCATATTTATTGAACCACTTACCAGAGTCACTATACCACCATTTATTCCTTCCATCATTAATCCACCCATGTTGGACATGATATCTTTTACCAGTATGTTTAAGTACTCATACTTAGGAGATCCATTCTCTTTACCCATCATTATCAACGATGAACTATCTAAGTCTCAGGAATAAAAACTGGTTGATGTAATAAAAATATCCCAGAAATCAATTTCATGGGCGAAGCAGATATTTTGTGAATAAATCCTTCAGAGTGAACCCATAGGATTTTAATCGAAAAAGATACAAAACCAAAAAGACCACCTCAGAGGCTGCTCACACCACCAATGAAAGAGGTTTTCATGATGGACTTGATGAATCTTATAGATTCCTTAATAATCATTCCAAACTCAGATAGTGAATGGGTGAGTCCCCTCTAAGTCATTCCTAGAAATGGAGGACTCATTGTAGAAAATACAGTGGATAATGAACTCACTTCAGCGCGCACCATCACTGGATGGAGAGTTTCCGTTGATTACAAATGTTTGAATGCAGAAACAAGGAAAGATCATTTCCCTTAACTTTTATGAATTAATTTCTTGAGAGTCTAGTGGGACATGATTTCTACTATTTCATATATGGCTATTCAATATACAATAAAATTGTAGTAGACCCCACTGACTGGACTACAAACCCTTTTACCCACCCCATTAGTACATTTCTGTATAGATGCAAGACATTTGGTATTTTTAATACACCATAAACATTCCATTGAAATATGACAAAAATATTTCATGATATGGTTGAAGAATTTCTCAAAATATTCATAGACGATTTCTTCATCTTTGGAAGATCATTTGATATTTTTAAAAACAACCATGAACTAGTTATCTAATGTTGTGGGGAGAAATGATTAGTACTGAATTGGAAAAAATGTCACTTCATGGTGCAGGGAGGAATTGTGTTGGGACAAAAAATCTATAAATAAATAATTGAGGTTGATCTCTCAAAGATCATGGTCATCAAGGATCCATAGGAACCATCATACATAAAATGGATCAGAAGTTTCCATGGGTATGCTAGATTATTCAGATGATTCGTAAAACAATTTCACTAAAGTCACACATCCATTGAAACACTTATTGTCAAAGGAAATTTCTTTCGAATTTAATAAGGATTTTCGACAAGATTTTGAAACACTGAAAAATAATTTTATTATATATCTGGTTATCAGTGCACAAAACTCAGAAAAGGAGTTTGAGCTTATGTGCGATGCAAGTGACCTTTATATAGAAGTTGTGCTTGGAAAACATATTTAAAACATCTTATACTCAATGTATTATCCCAGTCACACATTAAATAAAGCCTAGATCATTTATACAAAAAATGAGAAGGATTCCAAGTCATCGTATATTCCATTGAAAAGTTTTGTTTATACCTAATTCTATCTAATTCCATTATCCATACAGACCATGAAACACATTGATACCTGATGAACAAGAATGATGCAAAAAAATATTAATACAGTAGATTATTTTTCTATAATAAATCGACATCGTAATCAAGGACAGCAATGGGACAGAAATTTTAATTGCTCACCACCTATCACGATTACCCCTAACCATTATTAAAGAAGATGAAAAGACTGAAACTGAAGTAAATTTTCTGGATGAGACATTTTTTAATATAAAAACCCATCCAGGGTTCTCACACATGGCCAACTATCTTTCCACATGATATCTCCAGTATGATCTCTCATACCGGCAATACAAGAAGTTTCAGTCTGATGTCATGCACATATTTTTTGATGAACCATGTCTATTCAAGAATTGTGAGGATGCCCTTATAAACTTCTTAATCCTAGAGGAAGAGATAGAAAACGTGATCAAAATGTGCCACACATTGCCAATTGGCGGTCATCACGGACCTGAACTCAAAATGGGAAAGATCCTACGTCGATGATTTTTTTGGACCTCATTGCATAACGATGTTATAGGATTCAGTCATCAATTTGATAGATATAAAAGAACATGGAACATCAATAAAAGAAATCATATTCCAAAAAACCTCATTATGGAAGTTGAAGTTTTTTAAATATGGGGTATTTAATTTATGGGACCATTCCCCTCTTCACATGGAAGGAATTAAATTATAGTCACAGTAAACTATATCTCCATGTGGTCTGAAACAGAAGCCACGACACATGACACAACAAAGGTAGTTATGAATTTTCTAAAAAAGAATGTGTTTCCACATTTTTTTAATTTCCATGACTAATCATTAGTTTTTGCCGAACACATTTCTCAAATGAACCATCATGAAAAATGGTTCAAAAATATGGCATTCTTTACCACACCAGAACCCCTTATCACCCACAAACAAGAGGGAAAGTTGAAATGTGAAATAGGGAGGTGAAAAAAATATTCAAACAGACTATTAACACCAGTATAAGTGATTGGATCCTGAAATTGGATGATTCATTATGGGATACAGAACTTCATTATAAAAACACACTTATATGCACCCCCCTTAGACCGGTTTATGGTTAACTATGCCATATTATTATGGAATTGGAACATCATTCATTCTGGTAAATTAAATAGATGAATCTAGATTTTGAAAAGGCTGGGGAGGAATGGTTATTAAAATTATCCTCATTGGAGGAAATCAGAAGAAATGTGTATAAATGTGCAGGTATTTTGAAGGAAAAATGACAAAATGGCATGACCAACGAATTACAAGACGTATCTTCATTCCAGGGAATAGGGTTTTACTATCCAGATATAGATTAAAACTATTCACATAGAAGTTTAAGTCATTATGGTCTAGATCTTTTGAGGTTTTCCACCATTTTCTTTATGGAACAATAAAAATTCAATAAGATAGAGAACCATCATTCAATGTAAATGGTCAAAGGTTGAAGATCTTTAAGGAACCGTTCCATGAAGGTTGTTTCCTCAACATCAAGTTCAACTAAACAAAAAAAGGAGTCAAGATCCTATCATTAAAGGATGCTCTGACTAGGGGGGAACCCATGTTAGAAACTCTTTAGGGATGTTATATTAGGATCGTTGAAAACAACACTACAATTTGAAGGAAGATGAGGTACGAAAGAGACATGGAAACTGGTAAAACCATAGCTAAGTACACGTCGTGTAACACTTCTTCATGACATGTTTATTTTTATACCATGAAAAGTTAAATAGCACTCAAATTCACTATGTGACCACATATTACACATCATAAATTCTTTTGGTTTAGTTTTTAAAAATTTGTAGGTCACGACCAGCATCGTCACGACTCGCGGCCTGTAAAACTGTAACCTCATCTTCCCATATCCCTCTCCCCATTACACTCCCCCATCCCTCTTCTTATCCCTAATAATCACTATCGTGATCCCCCTTACCACTTCCAATCCCTCATCCTCCCTATCGTGTAACACTCACCCCTCCCTCATTCCACGACTCCCCATCCCCCTCCCTCTCTCTCAATGCCGCGACGCCCATCCCTATCCCCCTTCCTAATTGTCGTGTACCCCACCCCTCATGAATTATTGGAATTAAACAAATGTCCAGAACCCTCATCCACTACATATTCCTCCTCCTAATTATCACCATCTAAGGAAATTCCTAGATCAAAGCATCTACGGACTACCGCTGACAAACCATCTACACTAGGAAAAGCTCGCGTGACACCAACCCCTCAGGCACGGTCCGAGGCCACCACAACATCAAGTGGTGAGGACCTGAATCTGTACCCCATATTAAGTTTCTCCAACCCAATTCATAGGATTAATCTAATAAGGTTAAAGATGAATCAAATGCAGATAAATAATATCCCAGACATGAGGATCCTTGCCTAGATGAATATTGCAGATGCTATCACCGACCTCCTCGAGGCTCTTCACATTATCAATATTATTGAGGTCCCAGAGGAGATATACCGGGAGTAATTTCTTGTTTTTTCCACGTTTGATATTGGTATTGATAGAATCAATTTCCAACTTTGTGGACACCAACATGAGTTTACTTTTACGAAGTTTGGGGTCAGGCTTCGCATCTATATTGAGGAGTTTTTCATTTCTGACATTTATCTGATGCTTTAGCTATAACCACCTCCTGACATATCTATGAAGTTATGGAATATGTTATCCCATGACCCTCAGTCACATCATGATCCATGCATCACCAAGTCCACTCAGTTGTGGAGTCTAGCAATGCGCATCTTTCGTAGAGCCCTGGCACCAGGTTAGTTTTTCCCGAGCTGAGATTCATAGTTGATTTAGCAAAGTGGATGTGCTGATTATTGAAGAATTCCTAGGAATCTCATCCATCAACATGTACACCTAGTTTTCCCAAAACTACAGGACCTTTGAATAGCATACGCATGGTACACTCATGGGTGGATCATTCATCACCCACCTAGCGAGCTACTTGGGGGTTTTTGATGCTCCATAGCCGCTTAATTCCATTGGACAACTAGAACTAATCGATCCCGTGATCCTATAAAATATGAGGCCACTAGTAAAAGAGGGATACTTATATTTCTAGGCACTGGGTGACCTAGAGCCCGCCCCTTAAGAGTAGATCGCTAGAGCAACAGCAGACCCACTATCCCATCCCCCACCTTCCACCACCCCACCACTTCCACCCCGAACATCCTCCAGCACTCCTACCACCCCTCCTACCACCTATCCTACACATGTAGAGTTGTGGAGTATCTTTTAGTGAATCTTGGTGAATCATGCCTAGATCACTACCCATCTCCATATCCCCATCATCGAGCCTCCTACATTTACAACATCACCCTCTACCACCCCATCCAGACCTTCTTCTTCCACTCTTCCAACACCCCATCCCACCTATCAAGAACTCCCTCCCGATCTCACTGTCCATGCTAACAAGTAGGAGTTCTGGGTAGAGAAGGCCCATAGGGGAAAGGGAGTAGCCACTAAGTCCACCCCTGAGGTCATGTTCATTGATCCAACTTCCAGAACCACATCTCTATTCTGGATCGGGACTTCACTACCCACCATGACCAATGATTTCATTATTACCACAACTCATCCAAACTCATGCTGATGTTCCTAATGTAATCAATCCACTCAAGAGAAAAAATGTTCTTTGGGACACAGCCTCTAGAATATTTAAGAGGAAATGAAGCCACTAATCTGGTGGACCATTTTACATCAATCTATGTCCACCCATAAGGTTGGTGACGTTTAGTTAGTGATTTTTGGAAGGCAACCCATATTTCGATCACAATTTGTTGCATCTTTATTATCATGTCTAATTACTTTCCATTTTCATTTTTCATTTATATATTTCATGCTGCTACATTGTAAACTTATCCAAATTTTAATAAAATGACTATCTCAGTTTCTCAGCACATATGCATGTCCCCTTTACTATTCAGACTGTTTGTACCTGTGAACTAATAATTTTTATCTAGTGCAGGATTTCCCTCTCTAGCACCTTTGCAGGTACACTGGATATTCATGTTACAATAGAACAAAACAGCCACATTGAATAACACTTTCCCTAGGGAGCTATTGATTCCCTCTTGTTTAATTTTTTTCAATACATCATTTCAAAAAAAAATCACTACCACACCTCTCTCACTATTATTTCATTTCTAGTAGAGACACTGTCTCATTTTATGTGTTTGTTTGGGGGGGGGGTCCCCATAATTTCATTTGAGAAGCACATAGATTTTTTATTGTTCTCACATATCTTCGATACATTTATCTGAATAATAAGCATTCTTTAAAACTATATCATTATTCCCTTGTAATTATAGAAAAAATTATGTGGAAAATTTCCATGGACCATGTTTCACTCTTACATAGATTTATTTTGTATTATCGCTGAGTTTTAGGAATTAGTTTAAATTAAAAATCTTCTAAATAATGACTAAATTACCAATTAAATAGGATTTATGCCCTTTGTTATTGCTAGTTTTTTTATTCTCACTAACCGAGAGGACTCTAAGCCTTCAATTTCAAACTCTTATCTAAGCATATTTCTTGAAAGAAACCTGGGGCTTGTAAAACAACTATAACTTTCACTGAGAACTTATCTAAGAGACAAATGATCAATTATAACACTAAAGTAATTGAGGCACTCCTTGATATCAAATTTTACATGAGACCTGCGTGAAATCAATCCTTCGTTCATCCCATAGTTTCCACAAATGACCTATTATAATGATTATTTCATGATCCAATTTCCCTTAAAACCCTTCTATGGTATAGTTATTATGGTTATATTTGGACAATCATGGGGGAGACATTCAGATGGTAAGGGTGCTTCCATTTGTAGAGTTGTATCGTGTTCTAACCTGAATACAAAGATGTAATTCACATACCATTGTTTGTAATGCATTCACATTCTTTTCCATAGAAAAATAAAAAAAATAAAAGTAAGAAAAATTGATATGGGTTTTACATTAGGAGGGTCAAAAATATCCATTTTTTCAGACTGATGAATCCCATAAAGGATCATATGTGGTTATGTGATGGATGTGAGAACAATACTAGGCATATCATTCAAAATATAAAAATGCAAAAAGAAAAAGGAAAGGAGAAGATTAAATTCTGTATATACGTACATTCCATACATATTGATCTAACCAGACTTGATAGAGTATGAACATGACTAGCTGGATGGAGAAACTTCATCACACTTTTCCTTTCACTTTTTCACCTTACTATAGATCTTACCGTCATATTTGAGACTGATTTTTCCCATTTTACCCACATACCAATATCCGTAGAGTCATCACAGCCAGATTTCTTAAATCCCTCAAGATTATTATTATGCTTGTCTTTACATAGTGGAGATGATATAAATAGTTCAAGCCTATGGTTAGGAACATGTACTCAGGGTATGAGTATACCCCTACTTAAATTTTATACACTACTTGATGAGAGAAAATAATGGTGAGGTAGATTACAAATGGTCATATAACCAAAGGAATATTTAAGAGGTTATGATTAGAAGACTAGAATTGGTTTTGGAAATATAGTCTATGAGGCATGACTAGCATTATATGCAAAGATAAATATAAAACATGACCCTTTTTCTATTTACTTCAAATATTAATTTCTTAGACACAATGAATATATATTGCTTTAAAAATTTCTTATACATTATGAAATCATTATTCAGATGTATTTCTTGAGAGAAAGAAATTGTTCAAGTGTGGGGGGATTTGATAAGACTAATTTTTATATATAATTTGATGTAATATTTAATATTTTTTCATTTAATTATTCAATAATGCATGTGGAATCGATCTAATTATACAGGAACAAAAGCTTCAGATGTTTTCAACAAAGATAATGAAAAAAAGTGAAAAAAATGGCCAATTACAGGTCGTGATTATGAAGTTCATGTTGTGTACCTAAGGATCACAAACTTACTAATGTCGTGAGGCCAAGTTGTGACCATGCCATGAAGCCTGAAGAAAATACTGCTACACGTCGTGATTGGACCGAATGTGTCATTAGTCCAATCAAATCCCCAGGTGAGAAGTCCAAGAAGAATCTATAGAAAAATCAGATAGAGACAAAGTACACAACATGAATAACCTATTCACATTGTGTAACTAGTCAACCATCTTTATCTATGAGAACTGTGGGCCATGCAGAATATCTGAAGAAAAATTACATAGATCAAGGGTACACATCATGTACTATATATTCACGTCACGTACCATATGTACACGTCGTGACCAAAAACGCCTATATAAACAGTGGAACGAAAGATCCTTAAAGATAATTCAAGATGTTCTTATCTTCTCCCTTTCATCTCATTTGAGAAACATTCCACCCTTTTCCCCCCTCAAACTCCCAAAATCTTTGTATTTGTGAATTTTTATTAATCCCAGAGTCGTGGAGCCTCTATTCTTCAATGCATTCAATTCGAGCCATCAAATTTAGTTTCAGTTTCCATTTATCTTGGTTAAGTATGTATTTTATTTATAATCATAATTCACTTAGTGCATGTTTATTTTAGTGCCATTCTCAAACATTTGAATGATCTGAATACCATTAATCAATCCATCAAGACTGTTCTCTTTCATTTATTTAATTGTGTCCTACCCTACCATGAGTACCAATATTTCATAGGGGTAGGGATCAAGCAATGTATTTTCATAAATAAATATACCATATAATCTAAACATGGAAATCCTAATTGAATTAGTAATTAAGATATGAATTTTCGATCTATCTCATTTGTGCGAACATCCCAAACAATTGGAAGGTCAAACAAATGACCCTATCCTAATTAGAGTATACTAATCTATGAACACTAGATTTAGAGACATTGAACCTTAATGAATCCAAACATAATGCGCATAGATTATCACTATCTCCTTACCAAGAAATTGCTACTTTCTAGGTAAAACTAGGAGGCTGTGACCTAAGTCAATTAGTTATCCTCGTTGCTTCACACATTAAGGCACATGATCTTGGAAAGATTACAATTAAAATGAAATATTTAAATTAGATACACAACGTGATCCCGAACCCTTCTTTATCATTTAAGGTCATCCCAAAATAGAACATTGACCAAACTCTCAAAAAAATACTTCAATAAAGGACTGCCTTATATGTTTAGAAACTATATCCTTTAGAATTTTAACAGAAATATCCCTATGGATTCGACCCTATACTCCCACTACACTACATTTTAGTTGTAGGTGACTATTTTTAACAAATCATAAATTAAATTTTATTCATGCCAGAGGAAGTAATGACACCACTGCATAGAAGCCTTCAGTTTTGTTGAGACTTTAGGACACAGACTCGGAATTCATTTGGGGAATGTAAGAATTATCCTCATGACAAACTGACCACGATGTGACCGGTATGAATCAAAGTTCTTGTTTTATGTTTAAATATGCATTTTCTAAAATAATATATATGGCATAAAAAATAATGAAATTCATTTTTATTTTTATTTTTGATAACATAGAAAAATGATCAATTGGATACTTAGTATGTTTAGGAATCAAAGATACTTCAATATGACAAACTGTGGGATTGGTAAAACTCCCAGTGTTCCTTTTTGATTAAAATTAAAATTTTAGTTCAAAAGAAATTTCAAAAACACAAAATTGAAAAAATCATTTTGATTGTTTTGATAATTTTTTAATATAAAAAATATGTCATTTTTTATGTATAGGAATTAGCCACACCTTAGTCTGATAAATTGTTCCTAGAATTACTCAATGTGTCTATTATCATTTTAAAATTGAAATTTTAGTTCAAAACGTGTGTCACTTAGTGAAAAATAAGAAAAACCTCTTGTACTGTATTGATACTCGCATAAAATAATTCATTAGTAATTTTTGATGTGTAGGAATTTTTTAAACATCAAACCAACACATGATGTTACTACTGTGACTCAATGTTCTTGATTTCAGTTTAAATAGTTGTTTAACAAAAAAAGACACGCTACATACTAAAAAAAATAGAAATCCTTCAGATTGTTTTGATACTTTAGGAATGTTATTCATAATTTATTTTTACTTGTAATAATTAGCCTCACCTCAATCCAACACACAGTGTTCCTGGTTTTACTAGAAGTGTATGTTTTTAGTTTGTAATGTACACATTTGTTCAAAACAAACATCACTTGCTCAAAACTATAAAAAAATGAGATAGTTCTGATACTTTTTGACAATGATCCACAATTCATTCTTGATGGGTTAGAATTATCCGCACATCAATATGATACATGGATTTCTTGGTAAGACCCAAAGTGTTAGTTATCAGTTTAAAATTTATATTTTTAATCAAAACATTTGGTACTCAATTAAATATGAGAAATAACACTTTTATTATCTTGATACTTTAAAAAATGATTCATAATTATTTTTTTATGTTTATTAATTAGTATTACATGAAACTGAAAAATGATGATACATGTATGACTCAAAGTGTAAGTTTCCGATTTAAATTGACATTTTAGTAAAAAGGACACATGACATACTTAAAACCAAGAAAATGTATTCTGATTGTTTTGATACCTTGTTATAATGATCCTTATGTATTTTTTTACATATAGGAATTAAATTCATGTCAATATGATGTACATTTGGTATGACTCCAAGTGTGTATTTTTTATTTAAAATTGACATTTTAGTCCAAAAAACACATCACATGCTCAAAATTGATAAACACATTTGGATTGTTATGATACTTTAAGAAAAGGATTAATAATTAGTTTTTCAGCATGTAGGAATCAGTCTTACATCAAACTGACAAACAATGTGACTAATAAGAATCAATGTACATATATTCAATTAAAATCAACTTTTTAGAAAAAAATGCATGTGACATTCAAAAAAAATCATTTTTATTGTTTTGATACATTAATATAATGATCATTTAGTTATTTTTGATGTATAGAAGAATAATATATCATTATCTTTGAGTTGGGATTTACTACTTTCGTATATTTTTAGGAACTTATTCTCATTGGTGTCAACTTCTCAATCATCCCCAATCTAATATCGCATTATAGTTTTAGTTTTGTATGCATTGGTATCTCATGAAACTATATTTAATAATAACTAATGTTCTCACCATTCACATTTAAATAATTTAATGTTAGATTTACGTTTTAATTATTCTCATTAATCACCGTGAGTGTTAAATAAGGGATTTTTTGTAGAGATACCTTATATTTATTTTTTCAACACCATTTCATGATATGTAAAAAATTAGTTTAAATTAAGATAAATTTTGAATTATTAACATGTTACTTCTTTGGAATAAACAATTCCCAACAAGATTACATTTTCCAAAATATAATTATAATTCAAATGAAAACATTATATAAAAAGAACAATAATTAACAATAATTAATTTAATTATTCTTATATTGAGTCAAATTTAACATCCATATTCTTTAACACTAACATTGGTAAAATAATTTAATAAATTAATAACATAAAAATCAAAAAAATAATAATTTTTCAAAAATAAACAGAACATATAAAAAAAATTAATAAATTAATTTATATATACCAAACAGGATGTTTTTTATAAGGTGGAAAATTTTTTTAGAGAGAGAATATGAAATAATACTGATGTGTTATTACTGTAAAGGAGGGGAAGAAAATATTATATATGTTAAATGAGTCATGCTAGTATCTTGTTGCTGATAAATAATTATTTTCATTCATTATTTTTTTAATAAACCAAGAAATGAAAAAAATAACCCTATCAAAAAACACAATTGGGAACACACCAAACACCCCACCAATATCTACTAAATTCCCATTTATTTGGTTTTAAATTTTTAAACATTTATTTTTATCTTCATTAATCCTTGAATCCTTTTTTCAACTCTAATGCACCTAAAAACCACTCTAATTTCAGTTTTTTAAATTTTCTATATTAAATTGACACTAACACATTCATGTCCCCTCAACTCTATACCCATGACACACACTACACACTTTAACACAAACCCATGTTCGTCACATATTCAGACCACAAAACATACCACATAGAAATTTTTATTTATTTTTTATTTTAAAATAAAAATATTTAATCAATAATCATATATTATTTAATGATATACACAAACAAAAAATAAAAAACATACCTAATGGTTCTAAAATGGTTTTGGTCTCTCACCTCTTCAATAAATACCCACATACAGTATTACGATTTAAATATTCACCCCAAATAGATTCACTTAGATATACATTAACAAACAAATGGTTTTTAAACTAATCTAATAATTATTTTTTTATTCCACATATCATATAGAAAAAAATCATATAATGCTTGTTTCTATTCCATCCAACCCACAGAAAAACGTATTTTTCGATCATACTCCCATGATCATCCATTAATCCACATAGACACCTTTTTCTAAATTCCAAATATATACACACATGTTGTTCCATTTGAGTCATTTCCCACATAGCCCAAGTATAGAATATATCTGACCAAATTCTACGAAGGTAAAACACAAAAAATATATACACCATCATCATACATCCTTCTTCCTTAATTTGGGCATGTTGAAGTCTTCTACAAAATTTAATACCCTCATACCATGACTGGAAAAACCAATTTCTATGAATAAACATCCAATAAACAATATTATTATTTGTTAAGGGGATTGTAAAAATAGTAATGGTAATAATTTTTTTATCAATAATATTATTATAATTAACACCACTAATTAAAAATAACTGAAATAATTATTTTTTGTTAAATATGTTATGGTATTTTTTATTATTATTTATAAATATAAAATAGTAATTAAATTAGAAATTATAATAACTTATTTTTTATATTTTAAATTATTTATAAATAATAATGAGTCAATATTGGATTACGTAAATTTTAATAAGTGACGAATATAAGGAAGGTGTTGGTGTTGTTTTAGAATTTTTAAAATAAATGATTTAAACAACATATTTTTTAAAAAATGCCAGAAAATGTTTAAATATAAAGACGTTAAAAAGTAGAGAGATCAAGGATCATTTAATTTTTCATGGTGTTAATCCATGTTACTGATCTAATATTTTTCATGATGAAACTGGGTATAATTTTAGATCAATTTATGATTATGGATTTGGAATATGATAAGTATTCTTAGAATGAAGGAATGATTCTTGATTTTGAATTATAGGAAATTGAGAAATAATAGAAAATTGATCATCTATATGGTGATGTTGAAAACCCAATGTATTTGGGTTGTATGCTATTTGTTGTTTTATAAAATGGTCTCACGATTTATTAACTTGAAGGGAATAAATTGATGGAATAAGAAGAGTTTTACATATTTGATACAGTTTTTGAAATATATTCTTTCTAAAGACAATGATATTCAATATTCACATTATAATGAAAATAAAATATCATACATGATGGGATTAGGATACAAAGAAATTCATGCCTTCTCGAATGATAATTTCTTATGTATGAAAGAATAATAATTTCTATCAGGGTACCCTAAATAGAGGTCATCATTGTATAAGTTAATAGAAAAATCATAGGCTGATTTAGTATTTATAGAGACCCTACCCAAGAATTTTTGGTATCATCCAATAATTCCTTATTTGAAATATTTATTTTCAAATTTAAATGAAGAAAAAAAATTATATGGTGTGAACATTTTTGGATATGTTATGAAAGAATTCTTCATCTAATTGATTCTTTGTAGTTGAATATAATTGATCAACAGTTTTATACAAGTAGAAATGATGTTTGAAATCTTAGTCTTGGACTGCGTATGGATAGAATGAATCCATATAAAAGCATTAACAAAAAAAATTATTTTTTGCTCTATTTTATTGGTAATTTAAAATTTCTCTCCTGAATTTTCTATAAAGAAAATGTATATCATCTTGAAGTTAATGACCACTAGACCAAAGTATCTTGGAAATGATATTCTGGTTTTCTTATCACAATTAATCGATGCTTTGAAAATTTTAGGGGATGAAGGTATTATGGTGTATGATTCTTATAAAATGTAATAATTGAAACTGTATGTAATTATTGGGTTCACTAAAAATGACTTCCCAACAAATAGAAATTTTTCAGGATATAGTGTTAAGGAGTATAAAGCTAGTCCAATCTGTGAACTAAAGACCTCATACTATAACCTAAAACATGGGATAAAATTAGTATACATCAGTTATTGAATGGTTTTTATATGGATAACTCATATAAAATATTAAATAAGGAATTATATGAATTATAAGAATTTGATATTACTCTAAATCAAATTTCCATTGATCAATACTTCGAGGGGGTAAAAAATATTGATGTGACATTCATAAAGGCACAAAAATCTCCTAGTGATAGAATTATTTTGATGAAATGGTCGATATTTTTTTATCTACCATACCGGATATATCATGAGGTGAAACATTAAATTTATGCCAAGTATGTAGAGAAACATATATGTGGAATTTTTATAATAACATTTTTAGATGTTAAAGGAAAAAAGTAAATATGGGTTGAATGTAATACTAGACTTACTCTCAATGGGAATACGTTTGGAGTTAGCTCCCACTCCTTATAGAAGGTGTATATTCCTACCCCGAATTTCCATAAATAATCCAAGAAAAAGAAAATTGGATTTTTTCTATGTCTTCGCGATATCAAAGTGCTTTTGGATTATTCATAAAATGTAAAAAAATCTGTTTCATTAAGGGATTTCATGTTGATTACAATAAAATATCATGATTTTCATGTCTTGATGTTATAGATCATAGTTTTTTTATTTCATGGAATATTTCTCATAATTTCGTAATGAATATCATGAAGGCATGTTATTTTATCAATTCAATTTTTAATAAGGTTGTTGATCTAAATTCTTTTAACAATTGGGATAATAAAGAAGTTTCAACACATAGTGAATTATAAGTGTATTTTACTCAATTTTTTAATGTCATGGTTCATTTAATGGTTCATTTAGTGCGAGGAATTAATATTTGAGGACCTATATATCTTTGATGTATATATAATCTAAAAAGTTATATGACAGTATTGAAGGGGTATATTCATAATCCTTATTGACCTGAAGCCTCCATTTTTGAGAAGTAAATTTATGAGGAGCTCATAGTGTTTTTTATAAGCTACTTGTTTGCAATAGAGAAAATTGTTTTGAATATATATCTTTATAAAGGATAAAATTAAGGGGTAAGGGGATATGTGACTTTAAAGTAAAATCATTGACGTGTGAATTGATAAATAGGGTTTATTTATACATTTTAAATAACATAGATGGTGTTAAGACATATATAACGTTTCATATTAATGTGTTAAAAACAATTTTATCTAAAGAATAAATATATTTTGATTTTGAATGACCACAAAAAAGAAAATTCCATGGTTTGAAGAGATCATGCATGATAAATAAGATATACTAGAAACATTGATACAGTTACTGGGATGTCCAAGTATAAATTTGATCACTTAGTCATTATTTAACATTAATCAATACAAATTTCATATGAAGGATCAAGAAAATAAAAGTACAATTAATAATTTTATTGTATTATTGTTTATAGAAGTAATTCATTTTTCATGTGTGAAAGAAAAACCTCAATCACTACATTGATTTCATATTATAGAGTCACTCATGAAATATGGGAGGTCTATTACATTAAATTACCAGTTCTAATGTGTATTTATTAATTTTTTATTAGAAACCACTGTTTTAGGAATGATGAATTTGGAATGAAACTAGTTAATATGAATATATTGGATTACACAGTTGATCCATTTTTTTGAAACACATGAAAAACAAATTTTATATGTTCTTGATCAATCTAATTTATAGTGGTCAATTTTTTTAGAAGAAATAAATATTGTTTTTGTATTGATAAACTTAAAAAAGGTGATAATTAGTGTGTTATCCTTACATCCATTGAAATAATAATAGTTAATATTCATGAGCATGACGTAGACTCGGTTTTTGCCACATGGAATGATCATGATGAATTTTTTTTAATACAATATTGTAGTACATTACTAATACTATGAGTATCATAAGTTTATTTCTTGTATACTTTTTAAAATTTTATAAAATGTTAAATATTTTAATTTTATTTTCTTTTCAAAAACATGTATTATAATTAATTAGTTAAATTGTTTATATTAGCGCTGTTTTCTTTAGTTTACCATGTTTACCCTTACATAACTTATCAATTCATTTATTTCATTTTAAAAATACTATTTTAAATATAATACGTTAAAAAATATTGTATCAAATGGAATATTCCAAAAAACAATTGTTGTAAAAATGATTTATTAGGTTAGAGCCTATTTACTATTCACACACGATTATTGGATTTTTTTTCATTCTTTTATGTGTTATAATATCCCATTAAAGTAGTTACCATTTTAGTTAACTACTATAAGAAATATAAATAAAATTGTAGCTAGTTTAGTTTAAATTTTTTTCAAAAATTATTCATATATAAATAAAATTTTATTTTTTGTTAAAAAAATTGTGTTATAAGTATGGGAATTTTTATTATTCATAAACAATTTTTTGTTTCGTTTTTATTAATTTATTTTATTTCATATTTCATTAATTTTGTTATAATTTTAGTTAATTATAAAATATATTAATAAAATTGTATTTAGTTTGGCTTATTTTTTGTTTGATGCGTTTATAATTCTTATTTAAATTTATATATAATTTTTGGATTTTTATATTTTTTGTCAATGTGGACAACAAATTTACTAAAATTACTAGTCTCTCATATAGAGGAAACAAGTATAGCAATATACTATGATGATAATGATATTTCAATATTTCTAAATTCAAAACAATTCAAGACTTTTATGTAAGGGCTCGCTAGAAGAAAAGTTATTATTTTGATTGATAATTGGAAAAGTTTTGAAAAATGACAATATAACAAATGTGGGAACCGTTTTGGTAGCCTTGTTTGTTATTGCTTTAATTATCCAGAAATTTTTCTAGTAATATATGGTTTCCCCCTTCTTATCATATGACATATGATATAAGTGATAATAAAGGAGTGAGTAAAAAAATTATCATTAGATTCTAGGAGATAGAGGGATTTAAAATCAACCATCAAATTAGATTTCTTTTTTGGTAATATACAACATCATAATCCATTTGATATATATCCAATTATATATAAAGATACGTCAAAGAAATTTTTGGAATGTATACAACATGACTCATTTTGAGAAAGTGAAATGTTACCTTCAAGATGTTATTTATATTAATGACCATATTAATAATTTATTTATTATTAATTTAAAACAATCAACAAGATATCATTATGATATATAATATAGAAATTTATACATTTATATTTTATCTTGGATATTATATACATAATTTGATGAATAAATGGTAGTTGAAAATTTTCATAGATGGAGAGTTACGTATTTTGGAACCCCAGAGGTCAACCCTCCTCGCCCTGCTATACATTGAAAATGGAAGAGTTATATGATGAGAAAATAATAAAATATCTTACAGAAGAGTTGAGGGTTGTAGATAAGGGTACAGTAAGATGTTTACATTATTTATTTATGGAAATTAAAAAAATTATTTATATATTGTGATTATTTATATGTTTTTTCAAATATTTTATAATGTATTATATTAAGAAGCATATCACATATAGGGTCTTCATAGATAAGTGTAGGAAGAGTATTTTAGTGACAACATTATAAAATCATGAACACTCGGGTCATTTATGTGGATACCTAGAAGGTGTATCTATAAAAAAGTGTTTTAATGTTATGAATATTATTCATTGGAGGATTTTTATAAAAAAATAAAATCTTTAAAAGATTAGGTTTAGGATATTTCAGTGATGAATGAGATGGGATCAGATATTTGGTACCATCAATGATTTCAGACATGCAAAGACAATTTCAGACTATTGATCCCACTCATTTTAATCCATTAGTAGTTTACACTCCTCATACTTATCCAACTCATACACCTCCACCTGTAGAACCCACTCCTTCTTATGATACTTCTATAGCCCCACCTCAATAACTTCGTAGTTATTATGAGTCATATATTATTGATACTTATCATCATATTGTTGCATTTGGGATGATATAATATATTATAGATACCACTAATCATAAAAATATAGATATAGAGAATTATAAATCACCATACATAATATTATAGATAGATTAGCAAGAATATCATTTCCAACAAATGAGGTGAGTATAGTTGAATAAAGTATCAACCAATTATTAGTTTTTTCATCTCTAGTTGTTCAACACATTACCATAATGGTATGTGTATTATATATCTTTTATTTCATTTTGATATTATTATTTTTTAAATTTTTAAAGTTTATACATTTATCATTTTTATAGGAATACTATAAAGGTAGGGAAATAGTTTATAGAAAAAAAAATAAAAATTGTTATGACTTCGGAAACATATTCTAATAATATTGACATATTGAGAAATTATTCTTATTTTCTAGTGGATTTTTATGAGGTTCCAATGGAAGATAGAATTTTTGGGTGTTAAATAATAGTGGTGCTTCTAAAAAAATTATATCACGGAGCTTGTATCTATAGATTTGTTAGCTATCAAAACGATGCATGTTTTTCCATGTATGTCGATTGACAAAAAAATTATCATTTGTTTAATTTATTGAAAATTTATATTTATTTTAATTTTTTATTAGGTAAACTTATAATATTTTTCAGAAGCAAAAAAAAAACAAAAATTATATGGAATTTATAGACCCAAAATTTATTTCACATATAGTAAAGATAACGATAGATGCAAAAAATAATAGTCTATATTGATAAAATATTTCAAATGAATGAGATTATTATGTTTTGAATGATTCCTTATCTTCAATAGTATTAAATATATATCCCAGAAAGTTTTATATACCACCTAACATATTTATCAATCACTTTAATTTTTTATATAAATCTGTTCCCATTGGATGTTGGGTTTTTTTTGTTGAAGGTATAATACACTTCAACGACTATACTCTATCCATAGTGAAGTATGAGAAACTTTTATGTATTTATTCAATACATATGATTGATTATTTTAAAACATTATTATATAATAATGACATTTAAATTTATTTTTTTCATATTATTTGTAAACATGGAATATAATTTCTCTAGAGTGGCCATAATTAAGTGGAGATTTAATATTAAATATGCCATGTAAATGGTGAATTTTAATTTAGAATAACTAAATTTTGGATATATAACATAAAAATGTTATTTTCAATTCAAAAAAATAAATAAATATAAATGTCATAAAAAAGAAGTAATGGAATGTGGATATAATGTCAAAATATTTATTTATGAAATAATTTCAACAAGGACAATTGAAAAGTTCCAAAAGTTTGTTTTCTTTATAAATATTCCCTTAGTATTTCTTTAATTTTATTTTGAATACATGTTGAATATAATATTTTTAATTTTTAGATTTTTTATGACCCTTATCATTTTAATAGACATGATCTGAGACACATAAAAATTTAATGAGAAAATAATTAAATAGGTTTGATTCAATTTTAATTTATTTATAATATTTTGTGAACATGAATGTTCAAATAATAATTATTTTCTTTCTTTTTTCCCTATTATTATATTCTTAAATATTCAACTGTTGTCTGATGGGAGCGGAATAATTCATATAAATTCGTTTAAAACATTATTTTTCAACACAGATATCAAATAACTAAAATGAAAAATGTTTCATAAATTTTTACCATGTCAGTTTTTTTTAAAAAATCAATGTGGAAAATGTTTTTGCATGCCATTTATTTTAATAATGATGTGAAAAAGGATGAAATTATAGGTTTTTTGCATATTTTTTTCCAATAATGTACAATAAAATAAATAATTTCATATGTTTAATATTGTTTAGTTGATAACCGATGTGAATTTTATTTCATTATTTATTTTCCACGTTGGTTTTCTGATAGCCAATGTGAAAAATTAATAATGGAAGGCTTTATCGCATTAGTTATTTTATAAATGATGTAAAAAATATTTAAAAATCAATATAAAACAACTATTTTTGTTAAAAAAAATTAAATACATACACATAATGTCTCATGTGATTACTTCTCATGAAAATAAATGTTGAAAATGAATTTAAAAAAAATGATTTTTTCCATTAGGGATACCTACTTGAAACATAATAACATTGTTTTCATTCAACTGAATGACTTGGACAAGTTGTAAAACATTATTATCATGACCTTAATAAAATATAATTATCAAGACACTTTTAATAATGTCATCAATTTATGATAAATAATTAATTATAATGATTATTTTATCAATGCTTTTTTTATAATGATATTTTTTATAATGACATCATTATCAATAATTTATTATGATTATTATGACATTATTATCATGTATTAATTATTAGTGATTAAATTTCTTGATGCAAGTAGCTATTATTTATTAAAAAATATTTACAAATAACATTATTGTAACACACTTGAAAATAATAATAAATTATAAATTATTTTAAAACTATAAAATATATTATATTTTTAATGATAATTAATTTTTTATGTTTTTATTTAAATAGTTTTGTTAAATAATAATAGTATATAGTAGTACTATATATATCAACAATACTTATATTACTCATTAATCCAATGAACAAAACAAAATTACAATACACATAAAATTCTTTCTTAATAATAGTTCAAAATAATTATATGAGTAATTATTACAAATAATTTTAAAATATCAATTTAATTATATTATTAAATATATTTTTTATATTCAGTTTTACACATTATTTATTATTTGTAATATCCCATCTCCAACCATTTTTAATATTTTAAATTATTATAATTTTTTCCTTTTTACTTATATTATTAATTATAACATATAAAAACATTTTAATTATGGTTAATAGTAAGTTTAACATTATTAATGACATTATTAGTATGCATTAATATGTATTTATTAATTAATATATAATATTTTTTAAATTATTAAATAATTATTATTTATTAAAAATATGTTATCAATAATATTTTTTAATCATTCATATTAAATGACGAAAAAATTGTGATTGAATCCATCATCAAAATTTTGAAAAGATTTTCAGGGATTCCATCATCATAAAAGTTTAGGAATGGAGAAATTTTATATAATAATTTCTAAATTGGTTTTTTAATTACTAATTAATATACAAAATAATAAATTATGCTTAATTATACTTACATATAATCAATAAAATAAAATAATATATATATATATAAGTGAAGGTACTGAATGAGTTAGTTCCTTCATCATAATAATTTTAAAGAAGTTTTGGACCCATCCATCACTTTATTTTTAAAAATTTTATGGAAGGAATTGTCATAGATAGTTCCCACGCATCTACTTCAGGATTCTTGAAAAATTCTCTAGACCAAAAAATCATTTATTGGTTTAGTAATTTTTTGAGATAATTCTATTTTTCTTTTATATGTAGAAATTTACCTACTGAAAGCATTGGGGATCACTAAAATTTTTTTCAGAGTACACGACGTGATCATGGATGTATAGGTAGGTGAAGGAAAAGTCATTTCATTTAATAGTCTATTAGATATATTAAGACTTGACAATAATCTTGGGTGAAATATGTCTGTTGTTTGGATGTTGTAGGGTATATTGGCATTGACCTTGAATCTTCCCACCTGTGTAGTCATTTGATGGGTGGAGGTAATATCCTATATAATCATCTCAATCTATTATTACCCTCTTCAAATTTTTAGTAATGATATTACAGTGATAGTTTCTTTATGTCTGTGATAAGAATCCCCATGAGGGCAACAATAGTGTGTCTATTCTTCGACTCTTACAGGAGGAGTGTCTCCAAATCTACAACTACCATCATTATATTAATGATCATGATAAATAGTGTGTTTTCATTCGACATCTACACCCTGGTGGTGTTCTACAACATGGAATATCAGTGCACATCCTTGAAAAATATGTGGTGCTCGTAGTGGGTCTATTGGCAGCTATCAGTGGTGTTTGGAGGGGTGGTCTTCTTGGTGGCGGTGGCCTTCCTATTTCTAGGCTATCTAGAACCACTGGTCAGAGGGATAACATTCCTATTGAAATTTTCATACATGTGATTCATGTCATCGGCCCTCCGAGGATATGGGGGCAGCATGGGAGAGTGTAGAGGGTGAACATGGTGATGGGATACTTTGGAATCAACCTGTCGATGGGGTTATTTGTCACCTCCATATAGAATGTCACTACCGAAGAAATACACCCAAATTGTTTTAATCCTTAATTTTATATTTTTAAACAAATTTTTCCAATAAAATAATTTCAAATAATTGTAGTTTTATAATTTAAAACCCCATTCAACTATTATTTCGATCAATAAACTCTTCATTTTTAGTTCACATTCACTTCAATAAATAAATTTTATTATAAGAATATCTTCATAAAAGTGATTCAATTAAATTTTTGTGAGGAAATGAGTACAAAAAAGTGATTATTGGAAAAAAGATATGTAATATTCCATGTCTGAAAGATGAAACCACTTATAAATTGAAACTCTTGAATTTGAATCGTATTAAAGTAATATTGGAAATTAAATGGCATTGACTATAATTTTTATAATTTAATTTGAATTATTAAATTTTTATTTTTTCTTTCTTCTGTATTGGTATGAAACTAATCTGTTTGTTGATCCTGAAGGAGTGTGTTCTCCATATTTGATACAACTTTATTAAATTAATTTTATATTAACTTTCGCTGATTAGAATTCATTGAAGGATGGATATATTCTTGTATTTTGTGAAAAAAACATTACTTATTTTAATTTTTTTGCATGTATTTTTGGGATCCAAAATTATATTCCATATATCTCCTTAGTGTAATGTCATATCTTGAATCACATTATTATAGTAGTCAGATGAACTCAAGCACTTATCCATGTATGACAGAGGCTGCCGACTAGCAGCGAGAGTCTATAAAGATGCAATTTGTCTATTATACCTTCTTGTATCATATTATAACATTGGTATACTAAATAGATTATTAATATAGGTGTAACAATGATAAATAGAACATCTGAAGTAAAAAATTCTGGAAATAATAAAAAAAGAAAAAGAATTGAACCATGTATAGAATAATGAGAATGTCATGTAAATAAATTAAAATAAAATAAAACATGGAATTAGGTATAAATAAAAATAGGCACTTAAAAAGACTAAAAAGACTAAAACACTATCTATAGATAGCATCAAGATATATATCTCATTCTTATTCTCCCCCATTCCCATGTAATAATAATGTAGGCATCGACTGTGAAACCTAGGCCCCGGTGATAGAAAAGAAACCATTCCTTAACATGGTCATCGGTTGTTGACCAACCAGGTACCACCAGTTGCCCCGCAAACACATGTTCCCCACACTGAGACCCACCCACATGCCTGAATGAGTTATCTGACTATTGACAGTACCCATATACCAACCCATGTTCTTTCCAGTGTGCTTTGTCCTTACTCACACACACCCCTAGAAGCTTCCTAGAAGGTCACCCATTCTGATCACTACTCCAAGAATAGAATGTTTAACTATGGAGTTCTAATCTGGTAGGCTCCCAAAATGAAGGTGCACCTTGTTGACATGAGTCACATCATTTCTTCATTTTACCCCTTATCATGATGGGGTGTTACAATCACCCCCTCTTGAGCACAATGTCTTTATTGTGGGAGCTACATCACAACCCAGGCAGTGCACCACACTAAAGGTTCGGACCCAATGACACCACAAACACCCCGCCTTAACATGGTAATCTGGTCCTGGCCAACAAGGTACCACAAGTTCCCCTGCAGACACATGGTCCCCACCACTAGGGCCCACCCACATGCCTAAACGGGTCATCTGAATAATGATAGTCCCCACAGGCCAACACATGTCCTTTCTAGTGTGCTTTGTCTCCACTCACAAACACCCTAGAAAACATCCTAGAAGGTCACCCATCCTGATCACTACCCCTAGGCAAGCACGCTAAACTATTTACTTCTAATCAGGTAGGCACCCTAAAATGAAGGTTCAAATTATTGACATGAGTCATATCATTTAGTAATTTTACCCTTTATCATTCCAGGGTGTTACAATCACCCCTCTCCCCCAGAGCATGATGTGTCTTTGTGGGACCAACATATTAACACAGGTAGTGCACCACACTTACGGTTGGGTACCACCTCTGATACAAAATGTCAAAACTGGTCCCCAGGGATAGCACAAACACCCCACCTTCACCTGTTCATCGGGTCTTGGCCCCCCATGTACCACCTGTTTCCCCACAAATAGGTGGTACACACCCTAGGGCCCACTTACTTTCCAGAATAGTTCATTTGTATAATGAAATTCCCTACATGAAAACACATGTACTTTTTAGAGTGATTTGTCCCCACTCACACACACCCTTGGAAAATTCCTAGAACGTCACCCATCCCGATCACTACTCTAGGCCAAGAACACTTAACTATGGAGTTCTAATCAGGTAGGCTCATGAAAAGGAAGGTGCCCCTTGTTGACATTAGTAATATAATTTAGTAATTTTACTTTTTATCATTATAGGGTGTTACATAAACTATCATACACTTTCCCATATCCCTATAGACATTCATGAAGTCTGTTTAGGTATCAATCAGATGCCCAAATAGGGTGTGAGATATACTCAGTGGGTCAACACCAATGGATTCCATATGTATCCAGCATGGTCATATAATATGGTTAGTTTATTGATATAGTAATGGTATATAAGTAATGTCAATTATAAAAGGTTCAGCAATGGTTCTTGAAAAACATTAGGCAGGTACAAACTACTTTAGCCTATGTGGTGAAAACCTCTAAATAGATGTCACCAGAAACACATGTGAATATGTGAATATTCATGATTATATATATTCACTAAATATGTAGTAAGGTTTACACCCATATATATATACATACCTTGTGTTTTCCAAGACTCGTGGAATAACTCTGGCATCCACGTTTAGTCACTAATATCTCATAATGTAGTACGGGACACCATGACAAAGTATCATAGATCATCAGGGATTCTCATCCCAAACATTACAATTATTTGGTATTTCATTCCTGAGTATCATTGGTGTAAGGGATTCCTTTCCTTAGTATCATAATAGTAGATACATCATGCATATATATCATAACAATAGAAATTAAATTCTTGTATATCATAACAGTGTGGATTTTATGCTCGTACTCATAAAAGTTAGGACATGATGCCCATTACTCATAATCCATGAGGGACCCTATACCTAATCATAACAATAGTGATAATTATTCCAAGTATTTTGTAAGATAGAGTAGATAGTTCATAGTTCATTAATATTCTTATTTAACAAGGATGTAAGAATTGTTCTATTTATACATTTTAGGTGGTCATACCACTCACATTCCATTTAAATCAGTATAGTCTGATAAGTGTGTCATATATTTTACACTATTGTAATTATGAAAAACAATTTATGATTTCACTTTTTAGAAGTTGAACATGATATATCGATGGGTGTTTTTTTTATAAAATCATTGAGGTCAAATATTCATATGAAAGGTGAAACAAAAAGGGTGTCTCACATTGAGGTTAACAACATCCAATGTCTCCTGGGATCTAATCGATCCATTAGGTTCCAGAATAGGAAAATCAATTGAAGTAATATTAATTTTAGGGGAAACTCTTAGTTAAATTAGAATGTGGAACATGTAAATAAATTATAATCATAAAAATCTGGTGGATAATCCATATACCACCTCTCTTGTTCCTATAGAGGATAACTCGTCCAATATAGTTCTTTAGTTTGGCCTTGAACAGAATAAAATGGTAAAAAAAGAAAAACTACCTAAAAATAATGAATATGAGATCACACAAAAATACCTTCTTCGATTGGGATAAGAACTAATAATGGAGATAAAGGTATAAATATCTTTCCATTAGTGATCATAAATGACATATGGATCTCTATTCTGAGGTCGTATGGAGATGATCTCTCAAAAACTAGGTTTAAGAACCAATAATTCTATAAAGGAAGGTGAGTTTCTTTTTCAAGAGGGACAAAAAATGGACAGGTAAGTTAAATATAAAAAGGGTAAAACTAAAATTATCCACTTTTATTTGGATGTATGGTTTTGATCCCTCGTTTTCCAAAAAGTGTGTGAACCATGTGAACCCAACAATCTAAGGGAGCACTCCCAAATCGGTATATAGTGGACTATTATAAAATCCATTCCCTTCACGTGTGCACCATCAAACTTATCCATTCATGGTTCAAACATCCCTTTCATAGTTTAGAAAGAAATTATGTCACTCTTACGTGGCCGCATCATTTGAGTTGAATGGATAGCACTAACCATGTGCTAATGGTTCACCTCTTCTATTCTCTCCAAAGACCAGAGCTCTGGGCTATAAACTAGACATAGACACTATAAAACCAACCCTTAAACCATGAAGAAAATTTGTAAGCATAAAAAAGGGTTAAAACTAAAATTAAAATATTTAATACCTTAGTGAAAACTTGGGTCCTTACAATTGGGATGTGAATTGGGGAATACCTTTCAATGTATCCCCCAATAACTAGTGTTAAAGCCAAATTGGAATTAAATTTTCATCTCAAAATAGTTGGTTTATTATTTTGTTTTCTGTGTCATTGTTTTGCATCATTCTTGTTTATTTCCATGATCATCATAAAATTGTTTTTTTTTCTATGTCCATATCTTGTTTTTGTTCTTTAGACAGTTATATTTATATTCTTTTCCTATCTACATTTTATTACTTATTGTTATTTTCATGTCTAAGTTGATTTTTTAGGTGTTTTCCCCGTAGATATTTTATTTTTGTTTTCTAAGTTGTTACCTATGTCAAGTATTCCTAGTCTAATTTTATGTTAGAGCTAGCATTTAAGATCTTTTTATTGTTCTATATAGTACCTAATTTTAGAGGGAACACCGTTTAGGTGGTTGTCAGTTTAGTAATGGTTTCTTTTTATGTAGACATGTGTCTAAATTAGACTCATTTATAATTCTTGTTTTCCTTTAATTGGGACTCAATCGGGATATGGATTGTCACCTTTTCTATAAGACGTTTACATGACTATGCACCAAGATCTATGTGGTTTTAGGGTCTTCATGGGGGTGTACATTTTCAGAAACAGTTTCAAAGATAATCCATGATGATTGATATGCTTGTTTTTTTGTGATATATAGGTGATTTATATTCTCTAACACATTTTACTTTTTGTTATTATGGTTTCTTATATTATTTCATTCTGTGGTGTTTTATTTTGATTTTTCTATCTCATTGAATATTCTTCATGTTTTGATATTTATTATACAATTTATTTTTTTTCCATGGTTTTTATTTTTGAAGAATGATACTACTATTTCATGTAGTATTTATACATGTTAAACTGAGGTTCTTGGACCTATGATGGAATGATCTTAGCTAAATATCGAGTTTATTATGATGGAAAGCTAAGGTATATGAAGGTATGAGTTCAGTTAATGTTGTTTCTTAATTTAGTATGTTATTCTATGAATTTTATAGTATTTATAATTATATTTCATTACATCCATCAAATTTTGTGTCACTATGATTCATATATAGGACACAATGATGTACTTTTATAATTTATTGGGATTGTATGTTAGGAAAAATCAATATGATAGGATGTGTGGTGAAAAGACATTGGGTATTTATGATTGCGCATTTAATTTTCAAGGTTTATTTTTTTAGATTATATTCATGTGATTTTTTATAATTAAATGTAATTTATTTTTTCTAATAATATTATATTTTTTTCTTCTAATTGTTATATTTAGATATCAGATTTTTTTAAATAGTGGGGTATCTTTATTCGGAATTTCATCCATTTAACCTTTCTAATATATCTTATTGTGTTTTGTGATCCATATTTTCTATTAGTTGGGTTTTTATGTGATTTATGGATGCACATAGGTATGGAATGTTTTTGGCCTTCTGAAACTGCATCTACAAACTTAATATATTCCTCAGTACATTAGAATTAATGATTTCATTCAAGAAGGGGGATCCAATCTATTTCATAAGGATTATTGAGTTAAGGATATCATTTTACTAGAGGAGGAGGGACCTCAAGAAGCCTATATTTTGATTTTATGAGAATAAATGAGGTTCATAAACTAGCCTTCCATATTTTTTATTAAGAAACTATGGGAGAGGAGGAGTCTGATCTCCATTGTACTTGTAATACCAGAGATTTTATGTATTATATTATTAAAATTAAATTTGAATTATTTGATGTAATGAATTAAATGATATACCAAGTAAAAATTTCATTATAAAATATATTTTTCTACAAAAAATACCAATTTCTTTTTGTATTATAAGAAACATTAATTGTGCCTTGTGTAATACACAACAATGAGTTCTATTGATTGATTCTATTATGCATAAGACCCAGTTTTACCAAACAAAATTGTACTATTTATCATTATAGTTATAACCGAGAAATGTTAATATAAGAAATTAATAGGTTTAAAGAAATTATTAAAATATTATTTGTGCAATAATTCATTGGTGATCAAGTAATTATAAAAGAAGATAAAAACAAATGAAAATAAAGGCTGTTTTTTTTGAAAAACTTTTTTCATTCCCATAAAAGAATTTTATCTAAGTAAATTAAATTAATAAATATAATTTAATTATATTAATCATTTTTATATATTATATATTCAATGAAATACAAAAAGTTTAATAGGTATAAAATTTCAAAAAATTCATTTGTATGCATAAAAGCTTTATTTTTCTAAAAGGTAGTTTTCGACCTTTTAATGGAAGTCTTATTTTAAACATAAAAATTTAAAATTTTATAAATTTTTTTGAAAAAATAAATTTCTTTTATGAAATTTAATTATAAATTTTTTCTTATGGTGAGTTTTTCAGTTTTTCTAAAAAAAATCTTCTTTTCATGAGTTGTGAAAATACTAAATTTAAATTAAAAAATCTTTTTTTTCATCAAAATAATTTATAATTATAAATTATATTTTAATTTGGTTTGAAATTAAGTAAAGTTCATCTATATATCCATTAATCCAATTAATTCCATTGAATTCATTGTTTTCATTTAATTTATATATAAAAACATAGTACATATTTGAGAATATTCACTTTAAAAACATGCTTTCTCACCCCGTCTACGAGATTAATTTTAAATTAATTTTTTCCATTTTTGTTTTATGAATTTTGAAAAATGGATTAAATAATTGTAATCAAAATTTAAAAACTTAGTAAATAGTTCACTTTTATTTTTTGAAAATATCAATAGTAAACTCTGTAACTTTTGTTACAATGGTAAAGGGTAAATTAAGTAATTTATGTTAAAAATAAAGAGATAAGGTCTTTAAAATGATCCTAAAACATACCAAAATTTTATTGAATGAATTTATTTATAAAAATTTCACGTATGGTTCAAAATTTCATTATTTAATGGACAACCTTCCTTGAAAATGACTGATATATTATTAAAATAAGAGAGAATGACAAAATGTCACACTCTTACAATTATTAAGTATAATATTTTTAATATGGGGATGAATTGATAATATTCTCAACTAAAAATATTAGTAAAAAGTATAAAAGATTTATCTACATCATATTAATTAATTTTTAATGTTTATGGAATAAATTATTATTATAAATATTGAAACAACGATGAGGCATTAATTATGAAAATAGTAGAAAAATAAATTAAGAATTTCTATAAAAATAAAAAGTAAAATAATTTGAACTAATATTGGTTATAAATGAATTTTTGAGGTTCATATGACATATTATGGGTGTATTAAATAATTTTTTTGAAGTTATATTCTGGTATTAATCTTCATAAAGTAAATTCAATGAATATTTTCAAAATTTACAATAATAATATTTCATGAAAATAATATTTTCTTAATATGTTTAAAAATCATATAAATGTTAAATTAGGACAAGGGGAATATATATTATCTAATATATAAAAAATATTCAATTTTCGGTCCAATTAAAACATTATAAGTAAAAATTAAATCCTCTTGATATTGAAATGTTTATTACCGTAGTTAATATTAATATTAGTTAACTAAAGGATATTCCAAATGCTAAGGTTTAAAATAACAAAAAATAACTAAAATGTATTTATAATGATATTAAAACCTTATAAAATATTATATTTCAATAAATTGAATTTTTTATTTATGTTTATTTAGATTTAATTTACTATAAATTAAACTTCTGAGAAATTCCAAAAGTTCCCCTCCCCTCTTTAGTAAAAGGGAACCTCTAATTCACTTTCCTTAAACATAATAACCTATTTTATTCAGAAAAAATCTTTCCAAAAATGTTACCAACTTCCATAAATTAATCCTATAATCTTCCCTTTGGGCATAAATCCTTCCAAATAATTCATTTAGAGAAAACAAAAAGGATATATCCAAAGAAATGGTAACGTTCATCAAAAAAAATTATTCTATTTCATCCATAATCTCATAAATTTATTTTATATTATGTTTACATAACAAGAATAGTATATTAAATATACTGAGATGTTTTTATGTTAATTATTTGACTTAAAACAGAACACACTTCTATCAAATGGGATATGCAATCATCATTCATGAATGGAGGACTACCACGATGTGAAATTATGTCACTCGTTCTTCCATTACCACCATTAATTATTAAGAATAATGATGTATTTATAATTTATATATGAAATATATTATTTTTATAATGTTATTTTGATTTTGGAATTACTATATCACACATACATTCAATATTCCTATTTTTTTGGAATATAATAATGTTCTTTGGGTGTACTACGGACTACCGCCTCACGATGCAATGTCATTCATTCACACATTCCATGGAATTTATTAATTACTATTTTAATAAAAATATATGATATATATTACATAGAAATTATTATTTAATGATAATATATCATATAATTTTCTTTCTTTAATTTTTCAGGAAAATGAAAACAACGTTTATGTGTACGTATGAGCTTTTCTCTCCAAAAACAATGTATTTTACTTTATACATATAAACTTTATAAACCACCATTAATAAATATAAAATGAATTTAGATATGATATATATATTTATATTATCATTCTTGGAGATTGTTAAATTATTATCTATGTAATAATACAATGAAAAACATTTCAAAACATGTAAGATAAACAAAGGGGTTATTACCTGAAAATTAACATTAACATGGAATTTATAAAAATAGGGTAATATAATTTCATAAGAAAATAATATATTGTTTTTTTATATAAATATTAATCTTTTTTAGATGTAAAATATACTTATATTTATCATATATTAGGTTTTAACATGTACAAAAGAAGTCAATACTTATGGTAAGGGAATTGTTTCTCACTTTTATTTCTGTGGGGCACATGCCTCATACAATACTTGTTTTCTTGTGGTGTATATAATTATATTTAATTTAATATATGATCAAAATAATTATACTTATATTCATTTATATATATATATTTTATAATATCTCTTTCGTGTGGTTTATACTTCAAAATTTAAAAAATTGGTAACGTAATTTTGTCTCAATTTTATTTCATTGAGACACATTTTTGTTACGCACCAATATTCTTTAGTGAGGTGTATATACGTAACATTGATATTTTTTATCATGAACTTATTATTTTAATGATATTATAAGTTTCATGTAATTTTATTATCTCTTTTGTTAGATATCATTCATATTCAAAAACCATGCTTTCTAAAAATATTTTCTAGAATGTATTTAAATGATCTATTATGGATTTTCAAGGAAAAGGATTTAAACTATTTTTAAAATGGTGTTAAAATATTAATTTATAATTTCTAAAGGTTTTATCCAATGATAATGGTTTATAAAATTATTATTATTTAAAAAGAGTTTTTAAAGTATAAAGTACATTTTTCACAAGAATTTTTTAAAAAGAACTTTGAAAAATATATTCTATATAAGATGACCCATATTGGTGTTACCCATTACATAATATGGATATGATCTATGTATAATTTTAATATTATTTAGCTGAATGGTTTTCATTTTTATAGAATTATTTTTAATAATATTTTTTACTTTTCAATGAGATATTCTATGATTAAATGTTTATGAAAACCATTTATTTTTCGAATATTTGATGTGATGGAAAATTTATGATCTTGTGGAATATATATATATATATATATATATATTAATAAGGTTATTTTTGGGACATATATCTCCCTCAAATTTGTTGGGAGAGGATAGATAACTTACGAGGTATATATTTTATGCGTGACCATGATTTCATGTTCACAATGTTATATGTGGACCTTCTTTTCATATCCATGATTTTATGTGTGGACCTAGTTTTCATATCAATATGTTTATGAAAGAGACTAATTTCATGTCCTAAACATAATGTTTGAACTTGTTTCTATTTATACATGTTCACAAAGTTGCATGTTTTTTGTATTCCACAATTTCAGGTATTTTGACAATGATAAGAACTCATTGATTATGTTCTTTAATTCACTTTTGATTCATGTCTTAGTAACTACCAATATTTATACCATGAATCAAGTAAATGATCATTGGTATGCATGGTATGATCTTTAAAATTTATACTTATGTTCTCATACCCATTTTTTATATGTATTTTCCACACATGTTTACCCTTACTAAGAATTTGAACTTACCCTTTCTTATATTTCTTTTCCTTACAATATGAATAAAGGTATTATTTATGATATTTCAAAAAGGATTTTACTTATGAAAAAATAGGAGAGATAATATATAGGTGTATTATGATCTAGTTTTTTATTATTTCATGTTCCCATAGTGACTAAACTAATACGGTCTTTGGGAATCTGTTTGTGTAATGTATGAAATATTCCACAAAGATGGTGTAATGTCTATATATGAAAATCTTGGGTCATTAATGTTGGTATCAGAGAAATGTTTTATTCAACAATTGGAAACCATGGTGATAATACCTTATCATGATCCCTATAGACAATTATATGTGTAGGATATAATCATAGTGGTTTTGTATTGATCACTAATAACCTATGATTAAACCTAAGGTGTCATAGATTAAAATTTTATAAGTAAATTTCTCTTGATTATGTGGTATTCCTCATTGATAAGTGTTTATCACACTATGATTCCTATTTTTAGTCAATTGATAGAAACATAATTAACTAGGTTAACATATAATGTGACACAAAAATTTTCTATTAAGAAATCAAATTGTTTAATTAATAAAGTGATGGATATTGTGATTATTTCTAATTAGCTATCCTGGTATATGATTAAAAGCGTGAAATTCAACGAGTTTAATAAAAAATTGAATAAGAAGAAATGGAATTTAATGAATGTTAATGTGGTTCTAAAATTATTATAATGAAGATTCAGCTTTCTACATGTCAATATGCTAGGAATGAGGGATTAGAAGAATATCTCAAATATAGGGGAAGATGTTTTTATTGTGGAAAATAAGGATATAGAGTAACAAATTATCTAGGATTTCAATGTCTTATGTGTGGGGAACATGGTAATTATCCAACTCAATCCCCTTACCCAATAATTTACTTATTAAAGAATTAAGGACATATTCTATGAATATTATTGAAGTATAATGATTAAAGTATTTATGTATTTGGATTCAATAAAAACATAGTTAAAGTAATTTTATGGTATTATGGAATAATGAAACCTCTATGTATTGTTCCACTATAGTTTTTCCTTATGTATTTTAAAGCATATGTTGAATGGTACAAGTAACCAAGAAAATTTAATAAGGTTGTAAAGAGATAATTTTGTAGAACACAAGATTTAGAGAATGATAACTATTAATTTGTTCATGATGTTGGGATAATAGAGAGATAGAGATATTTTTTATTTTGATAAAATAAATGGTATATTATTAATGACCATATAACTGATGGCAAGTTGGTTTACAATATCATGGATTTAGTTTGTAATATTTTTGGGTTTATGGGTTGTATAAATCGTTAATTTTTTAACAAATGAATCTTTTCACTAAGGTTATATGGTAAGTTAGGTTATTCCCATGTATCATGATAATTATTGATAATGGTATTCACTTGTTTAGTGGGTGACAATTAAGAGCTACCTCAAGTTATTTGGGGGGTTAATGATAAGTTGATTTTTTAAATTTTGTAAACCTTTTTTTAAATGCTTTTTTAATATTTTGGATGTTTCATAAGTGTAACCATTTATGATTTTTTTATACATCAAATGATGTTTTATAGAATAATTCATTACATCACAATATGAATATTTATGCATATTAGATAACATTTACTGAACATTTTTTTAATGATAACTATATATAAAAAGAATCAATTTTTATCTCACTAAATATCGTATGATCCACTTTTTATTCAGGTATTACAATTTCATCATAATTTCATGGAATAAGAGATGAACCAGAAACAGATCATGGACTAACTGATGAATTATTTCATGCTTACCAAATATAATGAAATCATGTATATCTTCTTTTAAAAATTCATCAACTTTAGGAAAAGTACCATGAAACAAAAATAACATCTAAGTAAATTCATTTTCCATGAATCAAATGAACCCTTAAGTAATCCTAGATTTATCATTTCTTAATTGTTAACTTCATAATGTCCATGTTCTCTATCACTCTTCATCAGAACATGATAGTTGTAATTCACTTAGATGTTAATGTTTTTAATTTCTCCTAATGTTCTCCTTATCAGAATCCTAGTTATGTTCGGATATTCACCATTTGCATTCCATAATAAGTAACTTAAATTTTTTTGACCATTTTTTTGACGTATTTTTCCCAAAAAATATTCCCAAACATCCACATATTGTTTTCTAACTACAATTTCAAATTTTAACTATGTGATTTTCTTTTAAATTTTGTGATCATATCAGAATGGTATGTCATCAATTATATCTTCCCCAAAATATCACTAATGTTTAAGATGTATTCCATGTATCACTTTTGATAATGTAAATTCCTTATCTTTTACAAGTAATAAACTCAAAGGCCATACCACTGGAGAAATATTCTCCTTATGAAGAGAACTCGATAGAAATTTTAGATCATATAGATAATGTTCTTCAAAACAAGACCACCCACCTAGTAATGTTTTGTGGAGAAACCCATTGTTTGAAAAATTTATATGTGAACTTGAGGATATAATGAGAAATAATTTTTCTCATTAGTTATTATTAGAGTGAAAAATATTTAGGGGGAAATTCAATTTAGTGGGGGAAGAATGTAGCTCCTTGATTTTTTATGAATTATTTTTTTCAAATAAATTAAAATTCTTCCATGCCTTGTGTTGCATGTAAAATCATGTCATGGTTTCTTTATACATAATATTGAGCTACATGAAATAAATATTTTTTCTTATTGTACGTAAAAGAATAAAATTAAATTTTTTAAAACATAATAATGAGTTTCTTTAATAGAATATGTTACACGCATAAAAGGGATTTACCAAACACCAATATACTCATTATCATGATATTTATTACCTAGAACATCGAATAAAGGGTATGAATAAAATTAACTAAACTATGAAAATAGGGTTTACAAATGAATTATTTGGTGACCAGATAATTATAAATGAATATAAAAAACAAAATGAAATGGAATTCAACGACAACATCTGTGATTTATCATTATGCTTTCTCTGATCCTATAGTATCTTTCATAGTCGTCTTCCGCCTAGTCCACTAATACCAAATCAACCACTGAATAATGGAATTTTATGTATATAGAGTTTGTTTCTAAAATATTTATTGACATGCTATGTTATGTATATACTTAACAACATACTACAGAACCACCAGTTATAACTTCATTTATTCCAATTCCTTCTATCCATGACTTACCACCTCCTGATTCCCTCTGACTATTTTTAAAATTTAGTATTATTTTGAATATATTTCATATATATATGGTATGATTGGTTTTTATATATACTTCATTTAATTTACATCAAAATTTACCCTTTTATGGGAATCATACACACTATCATTCTAACTACTTGTGGGTGTCAACATAAGTATATTTACAAATTTTATGATTTTTTTCACTAGGGAAGTACTATATCATATTTTTTTTAATTATTTCTATATTTAATTCTTTAATTTATTCACCAATATTTTATTATATCATTTTAAATTTCTTTTATCTCTTTGTATGTTGAACATGAGGACATATTTAATATTATGCATGGCAGAGGGAATCTAGACACCAACATTTGTCACTTTTCTTTAACCGGTCTATGAAAAATGTTTAATTATATAAATTCAAATTTTTGAATCTTTTTAATTTTAATTATAAATAATATATAAATGGATAAAAATTCAGAGACTTAAAAGATTTTTCTGTTTTATATTTATTTTAAAATGATAACATATATATTTTTAATTCTAGGTTTTTAATTTTTGTAAATTTTAATTTACCTGAATGATTCATTTTATTCATTCACTAAAATGATTGAATTTTTTATTTTTACCATATCATTGTATTTTTTATTTTTTACTAAAGAAAATTATGATAAATTTTATTTAGAATAATTTAATTTGAATCAATAATTTTCATGGTATTGATATATTGAATTTTTCTTCTTAAAAATCCATTTCTCTAAATACTATTTTTTATTTCATTTTACATTTTAATGTTAAAATTTATTTCTACCACTTCTATAATGTAAATATTAAAAAACTGATTTCATATTGGGAATTAGGTTATTAAATTTTTTATAAACATTTCACTTTTATTTTTAATTCATTATTAATAGTAATTGTGGTAAAATTTATAACCTCGATAAAGAGTAAATCAGGTAATTCTGGTTAAAAATGTTATGGACAAACATTAAAAATCATCCCCAAACATGTCTTTATACTATTGTATGAAAAAAAATTCCGTTTCAATCCAATTTTTTAAAATATGGAAACTTTATGACATATTTCCTTTATTTTGATCTTTATAATATTTTTTTGAGATAAAAAGACAAAAAAATTCACTTTTATTATTTTAATTTCGATAATATTTTGTGGTAGTGATAAATAGAAATTATGTTTAGTTCTAAAAGATTATTTTAAATATGAATTTATTTTTTGTCCAGGTATTTTATTTTAAATATTTAATAATTTAATAATTAAACTAAATTCTTACACGATACTAATAGAATATTTATTCAAGTAATAGACAAATAAAATAAATAATTTTAAGCATATTAAAGTTGAAATTTTTTAATAAACTATTATATTAAAAGAATTTTATTGGAAAATATGAAATTTTAGGGATTTTATAAATTATTTTATTCAAGTTCCTTATTTTTCATAAATTATTTAAAGTCGAATTAAATGAACTATGTAAAAATGAAATCAATGATATATTATAATAAACAATATTTAATAATTTTTTTTAAAATTCATATAAACATTATATTCATATAAATTAGTGGTATACGGTTTAAAACAACATACATGGTCCATTTATGGGTATTTTTACCTTTTATGGTAATATTCTTAAACACAAATGGGTACAAAAAATTAATATTTTAGTTATTTTCAAAAGGTTTAACGAGGGGTTAAAACTGAAATATAAAAGAGAAAACATAAAAAAAATTATTTTTTATTTTATGATATGATTTAGTCTCAACCTAATTTTAAATTCAAATATTATCTATTTTCATTCAATTTTACATAATAGATAATTTATATTAATTTATAAATTTATGATTTTCTAATCATTCCCCTCTACTAAATTATTAAAGGACACCCCTTATGTCTTTTATTTACACCACATTGAACAACCTAGATCGATCAAAAGAATAGAAATTCTATTCTCAACATAAATATAAAAATTTTACATGTTATTTACACTATAAAATACAATATTCAGTTCCCTTAATTAGATATATAAAGAAAGTCCACTATGAAGATATAATTTTCTTTACCGACTCTTTCAAGTATATTCCTTCTTCAACAACGTATTAATGTGTTGTACCAATCATAATATAATAACTACATTATAAAAAATATAATAATATAATATAATTATTATTATATATCCATTATTGAACTCATTTCTAGCCTATAAAAAGTAAGAACATTACTCAGGAATATGTACAACTTACAATCTTCAAGTAGCGGTGTAATTCGTTTTTCATCACCTCTTTACATAGATGATTATAAAGATAAAACTAATGAATATATATGATATTTTAAACCTAAATATTGTATTAAAATTAATGTCCCATATGTTAATTCATAAATTCAAATTTTATAGAAAACAATAATGTTTTTTATGCATACGTGTGGACTACGACATCTATAAAACTACCAAATCGAAAAAATATATGAAACATGAGGTAGTTAATACACAAAATAATGTTAATAATAAAACATTGTTTGAAAAAGGGTGATAAAATGTGCACTATAGTAGACATAAATATTCACCCACTTGTTCCTAGGGTCCATCAAGTCCTTCGGGCCACCCAAGGCCTTCGGGACAGTAAGGCTTTAGGACCAATTCAAGGCCTTCAAGCCACCTCAAGACTTTTGGGTCACCTCAAGGCCTTCAGGCCACATGAAATACAGATGAAACCAAGAATATATTAAAATAACAAGGCTCTATATGAGGATTCAAAGAATAATAATTCATCATATTAGAGCTAACTATAATTATAAGAATCAGAGGGTATGGAATTGCTATCAGTACGAGGCATGTACTACTCTACACAGAATACCTAGTCGACCAGTCTTGCGAAGGTGGAGATCTGGAATCAATATACATTAAGGGGAGGGGATGTTGCATGTAGTCTATTTTATATGCATTAATCTAAGGCCTTTAAGACATGTAATATGTCGCTAATCTTACAGGACATGTAAGGGTAATCCTTCAACCCTTAAAATAAGAATTTTCAAAAATAAATATAAAAATAAAGCCCTTCAGGACATTCATGAAAGATAAAAATGTTATAAATAGATCATATATGATATTATAGATATTCATATGGTTTAGATATAAATTTATAATAAATTAAAAAAAATTATACATAAGTGTAAAATTAATTACAAGACTATTCAAACATGAGGTTAGAGATTTTATCTCAATTTACACATTATTGAGACATATTTTAAATTACACACGTATTTGTATTTATGTGGTTTATATACTTCCCCTATGAATTATTTAACATTAATATATATTTATTGATGTTTATTAATGGTTTAGTTGTACGTAACCATTATTGAGAATTTGTGTTCTCCTTTATATTTTTTCTTTCCACTGGATATGTAAAATTATATTATAAATAATATCAAGGATTCAAAATATTTATTATTATATATATTTTATATTTCTAATAAAATAAGGGCATCATGTCTGAAACTAGTTCTATAATATTTATATACTGATCAATCCTATATAGTGAAATACCTTATATCTTATAAAAAAATTGTAAATTAAACATTGACACTTATTTACTAGAGTCAGGGTGTTATAGTTTTTATTAGGGAAATTTTGTTGAATCCTTCGGAATTTGATTTTATATAAAGAAAGAAAACATTAAAAATATGATAATCCCAATTATTATTTAAGAAAATTTAGTATTATGGGTATTTAATTATGTGGATAAATATTCTAGTTCATTATGAGAAAATTGTTTGTGTTATTTTATTTAGTGATTACGCCTAATGAAAGATATGGAATCAACACTTATTGATAATGTTGGAGTTTCCTTATTGAGAAAACCAAGAAAGTCGATTTTTTAACTGAGAAAATCATGGATATAATAGAAAAACTGACTTAGGTAATAAAAAATAACCATTACTGAATGTATCAAATAGATGTTTCTAACAATCAATTCACCTATGTTGGACTGCTCCATGTGAAAAATTACTGCATATTTTTGTCAAAATACTAATTTAATGGTAGCTAAGAAATTCAGTATATATCTAAAAAATTTATTAATTTATTTGGGATATAATGAATGTGAAAAGTTTATTCTATCAGTATTTTATTTAGTAAGATGTTCTTATCAATGGTATTCATTAATCGAGAGCACTAAAGAGGCTGAGAAATAGAAATCATAAAATTGAGAACTTTTAAAGTGATATTCTTTAATATATTCTAACCCTAATAACAATAAGATAAAATGGAATGAATGTTCATCCCTTTATAGTGTAATTTAGGATAAAGTGTGGAAGAATATGAGGCTAAATTCACATGATTAACCAAGCATTCATCAGACTGTATATGTATCATGAAATGTAAGATTTTTTTGTTTCAGGGATGGTCCTAAGATGTGACTTTAAAGTAAAAACGTTTATCAAAAAATTTCATCATATAATAATATCGTATCATGTTCCATTAATATGGTGAAACAATTTTATACATCCATTATATTTAAGGGGAATCAAGATACGAAGAGGTCAAATGAGAACCAAAAAAAATGGTGAAGAATTAAATAAGAAGAATATAATGAATCAATTTCCATCATATAAAAATAGTAAAAATGAAAATCCTTGAAATTTATTTAATGGAATGGGAGTGTGTTATAAGTTAAAAGATAACTGTCATATAGATAATGAATAAAAGGTGGAGAAATAAATAAATGATTTACAATTCAACAAATATAGAGAAAATATTCATTACTCACACTAATTACCCAAGAGTTATGGGACCATATCATAGAGAGGTTTAGGGGAGAAGTACATGCTTATTCAATTTCTAAATCAATGGTTGGAGTTCCAAAATATGTGGATTTACATGATTTATTAATAGATAAAAATTTGGATAATGATATATTTGATTTTAGATCTTTACACACTTTTATATCTTCTATAAAATTGAATTAAATAAGATATTTCTCTAGGACCTTAAGAATGGTTCTTTCAAACAAAACTCCTAGTAAAAATATCACAGAAACAAGGATGTGTTATTAATATCCCATTATAAAATGCAAACATGTCCTCTTTGTATTATTTATTTTTATAAATTTGGATGATTTTTATATACACATTACTATGGAGTGACTTTCAAACTATAATAAAAATATTTATTTCCTAGAGAAGGAAATTGTGAATCTTGATGAAGATATAGAATACCGTATCTTCAGAGGAGTGACTTCAACATATAACACATATCTAGATCTGAATTTAGCATTTCTTTTGAATGGGATTCTTGGGTATTATGAGTAGACACAATCTAAAAATGAAAAATTTAATATTAAAATTAAGGATGTTCGTATTGTACATGAATAAATTGAATTATTTTTAGAGGAATTACCTAGATATCCACTATAATGTGGAGTTTATTTTTCTACTGATTTAATATAAAATGTGATACCTTTATTCAATATTCCATAATGAATAAACACTATATAATTAGTAGTGTTACATAAACAACTACATAAGTTGTGTGATAAGGGATTTGTATGTCTTGATTTTCACCTTGGTGAGCCCCTATTGTTTTCATTAAAAATAAATATTTATATGTGGTTTTGTTTATTAATTATATGTAAATCAATGTTATTAATGTAAACAACATGTATCCTCAACCTCATACTGATGACTTCTTTGATCAACTTCATAGAGCTCATTATTTTTCAAATATTGACCTTTATTTGGGATATCATCAATTGTGAGTAAATAATTATTATATTCGGAAGATATCATTTCGTATAAAGTATAAAAAATGAGTTTAAAATACTATAATTTGGGTGGACTAGTGTACTATACTTTTTAAATAGATTTAATCATGAGAGTTTTCAAGGAATATCTTCATAATATTTTTTGGAATATACTGACTATATATTGGTTTACTCTAAAATCTATATGGATTATGATAATCACTGAAAAATAATTCTTTATACTATTAAATAAATAAGTAATATATTAAATTTAAAAGGTTTGAATTTTTGGATTTGAATGTTTATTTTCTTAGAATTATTTTCTCTAAGAATGAAATATCAATTGATCCAATAAAATAAAAAGGCAACCAAATAATGGGCAACACTAATGAACATAATTGTGTTACACAATTTTATTTGATTGGAATGTTACTATCATTTATTTTTTCAAAAAAACATGATTTTCTAACATATTCTTGAAGAATAAATGTAAAGATTTTTTTACATGGATAAATAAATTTAAATAATGTTTTAAATAACCAAAGTGAAGAATAGTCAATACTATAATTTTGAATCTACTATCATGAAATAGGAGATTTGTGATATATAGTGATGCATTGAAGAAGGTACTTGGTTGTGTCCTTATATATAGGGATAAATTTAAAACCTATAAATATAAGTAGTCAAATAATAAAGAATATATTTATCCTACTCATGATATTAAGTTAGATGCCATAATATTTCTTTGATGATATAGATGTATTATATCTAAAGTGAAATATATAAGATATACACAAACCATAAGAGCCTAAAATCCCTATTCTTAAATAAATATATCAATATAAGGAAAACTAGATGGATAAATCTACTCAAGGATTATGATTTCTCAACAAACTACCACCAATTGATGTCAAATAAGGTAGTTGATGCATTAATAAGGAAATATCATGGGGTACTGGCTAAAATTATGATTGACAGGGATCCTATATTCATGTATTCAATGAAGATAGATATGGGAATTATTAAATAAGTGAAAATATTCTCATTTTTTAAATAATTTTAATACCATATTTATTGAAAAATAAATAATGTTTTCAACCAGATGATGAGAATTATCAAAAGAAATTTAATGTCAGGAATGATGGGAATTATTAAGTCTTCATATATTGATATTATGATATGAAATTTATTATTCTAGAGGTTTTTTAACTACAAAAAATAACCCTCAGTCTATTAAAAGAAAATCTAAAGAAAGTATACCAAAGAATGGGTAATTGCCTTTACTGACTCTTGGAAGTTTATTTCTTATTATAATTCTAATTAATGTGTTCTAAGTATAAAAACAATAAATATATTTTAAAAGATATAATGAAATTTTGTTATTATTTTTGTACTACCATATTCCCTCTCTTATCTATCCAATGAAAAGTGAAAACATCACTCATGCATACATATGGTTTTCTATCTCCATGTATCACTTTAATCTATTTTTCATTACCACCATAATTGGTTTTTTATAAATATGAAACAAATGAATATATATGACAATTATTATATTAAAATTATTATGGAATTATAAGATAATATATGCCTTCTTACCTTCTAATACGTTGAAAACCCATAACACCGCTTGTGTGTACATGGGGACTACCACATCCATGAAGCGATCTGATCCATTTTTCATTTCCACTCACATAGACGGTAGTAAAGAAAAAATTGAATGCATATATATTATATTTAAATTATTATTAACATTCAAGACATTACAGAACAATAATAAAATAATAAGGACCAGAACTATCAAATTAAAACATACATGGAAAAAAAAGTAGCTAACACCTGAAATAAAGGTAATAATAAAATAGTGATGACAAACATATGATAAAATATTACAAATGTATCTAATTTAATATTATATATATGTATATAGCTCTATTACTTAATTATAATATGTCTATGTTTACTATAAATGTTGTTAAAATAACTTATGAGGCTAGTCGAATGTGAGACAAGGGATTTCATCTCAATTTACACTCTATTGAGTCATATTTCGTATTATGCACCAATTTAAATTTATGTGGTGTATATAATTACCCTATAAAATTATTTTTCTAGAATATATATATATATATATATATTCATGATGATCAAGTGTAACAGCCCGAGATTTTATGAAAAATATTCTTTTTAATTTTATTAATGTCTTGTGTTATACTCTACACCAAAAGGATCTTTCACAATACACTTCTCTGACCTGGCTTGAATTACACGCAATCACAACCTTCCTCGATAGCGTGTGTTGTACGCAACACCGAGTTTCGCTAAACAACGATATGCTATTAAGATATTATTAAAACTAGCCGTTATGAATAGTAATAACCACTTTTTGAAATTTAGTAAATTTTATTTTTCAAAATGGAATTCATTTTTGGATTCGTAATATCGAAATTAGCTTAGGGTGAAATTTTGGTACTTTTCGGATAACTTTCATATTCTGATGAATAGTGAAAATTACTAAATTTTAATTAAAAACAACTTTTTTAATCGAAATAATTAATAGTGATAAATTATTAATTTGAGTGGTTTTAAAGTATATTTAGAATATATTTTTACAATTCAATACAATGTTGGTCATTGTATGTAATTTTACATTTAAACCAGACATAAACAAGTGTCAATCTTTTGATAGATATTGTTTCTTAAAAACACGCTATTTGTTTTAACAGTGGGATTTAATTATAAAATTAATTAATGCAACATCTATGTTATGAATATGGTAAAATAGACTTCATTTTTGAATTCGGAATATGAAATATAGCTTAGGATGAAATTTTAGCATTGTTCTGAAAAACATCAATTTTTGATGAATAGTAAAACTACTAAGTGGTAGGTTAAAAACTGAATTTTGCATAAAACTTAATTTTACCACTTCTGTGAATGGAATTTCGAAAATCCGACAGACACGGTTAATATCAAGGACTAAAATGTGGTTCAATGAGATGAAAATAATTTTTGGTGAATAGTAACTTTTTACTTTTTTTTACCACGGTTAATAGTAAATAGGGTAACTAAGGGTAAATATGATATTACTATTACCCTAACACATGTCCTAATTCTATTGGATAAGTGTAATTCGGCCAAAAACAACCTTATGAATATAATATGACCATTTAGGCCCACTTGGATTAGATTAGGACATTTATTATGATTTAATTCAAAGAAGAGTTAAAAGAGTTAAAATCAAAGTTTATTTACTAAAACATTTTTAATATGGGGATATACATAAGATAAATTCGACTATAAATATTCATTAGAAAGCTAAAAAGATTTCCTACATAATTATATTTTATTTGTAATTTTTAGACTTTAAATAATTCGATTTATTTATGACACAATGATGATGCAGTAATTATCTTATTAATGAAATATTGACATAATTGATGTTATAAACACCAAAATAAATGTAATTTGAGACTTTTTATGAATTCCACTAATTTTATAGGTTACTATGATATGTTAGTGTTGATTTAATCAACTTGGTTCGAACATATAATTCTGTTATGACTTTCACAAAAATCATATATCAAATAGTGTCAAAATTGACACAAAATAGTTTTTAAATAAAATATTATATTATTAATTGTTATTGTATTCCTAAAAATCTAAGGTTCGGCCAAATGACTTAGATAAGGATATATATTTTAATAATAAACAATTTGGGGTTCGTTTGGCATGTTATAGTAAGTGTATTAACCATATAGTGAAAGAAAACAAAAAGACACGATAAAAGTAAAATTATTTAACTTAGAGTTAAATCTAATTGATAAGGTTAAAATAATACCCTAAACTTGTCTAAATCTTATTGGTTGATAGGATTTCGACCCATCCCCACTTTAGCTTCGAAATAAGACCATTTGGAACCATTATAAACCGATTTTGACTTTAATATAAAATAATATTTTGAGATATTCCTAAGGTGCCCCTCTCCTCCCCTGTAAAAGGACACCTCCTCCCCCTCCTCCTCACACCAATTTGAGCACTCAAGCTCGGCCAACCCCTGCCAAAATCCCTTCTCCACTTCCCTAGCAACATCCTAGAGGTTCTGGTCTTCCTCAAAGACCAATTCTAGTGCCCTAAGAGGAGGTCTCAAAGAGGCACTTCAAAGAAGAGGTAATTACCGTTACCAATTCTTTCATCTTTATTTCTTCTTCCACTTCTTCTTATTAGGTTGTTTCATTATGAAGTAATAACATCAGTATCACTCATATACTGATATGTTATTATAAGTATGAAACAACCCTATTTCACCATCTATCCATCCTACGGAAAAAGAAATCACCGCGCGTGCGTACGTACGGAATACCGTCTCCACGCCGTGGTGTAATCTATTTTCCACCATCACCTTACAAGGATGGGTATAATGGTGTAATGAGTAACTATATATGATTATTATGAAGTAATATTGATACTGAAATAATATATATATACTCCAATACAATTCCACGATCATAGGAACAATATCATCACTCGTGCGTACGTACGGAATACCGTCTCCACGATGTGATGCGACTCGTTCTACATGATCTTCATTTCATAATGATTATATAAATGAATTGAATGAATGAATATGGTATATAATACACTAATACCATTCTGGAAATGAATTATCTATAACCTAAAGATAAGAATAATAATTTATTCGACAAAACACGCATAAGAACAAAAAGTTATAAAGACCCGAGTAACAAGTAACAATGAAATATTACTAACAAGAAGCTAATAATATGACCATATATGATATCATATAAATATGTATGATTCTGGAATAAGTCAATAACATTATTTAAACCATTATACAGGAGCTTTGGACACGTACAAAGCTAATCGGACCTAAGGTAAGGGAAATATCACAATCTCATTTTTATCCGAGATTGTTTATTTGTAAGTATTTACTGGGGTGTATTTTATCATCCACATCCATGCTCCCTCAATATGAAATATTGTTTCCATCCACTTGCAATAGTTTAAATCCAATTTTACCCTTAGGTGAGTTTTTAGTAAAGAATATGAAAGGGATCTTTTGTCGTTTTTCCGTACGAGGTACTTTTTGACTTTTCCGACAAAAGTACGAAGAATGTTTTTTTTAACTTATACGGCATGAATGGATTTTTAAAACATTGTTTCCAAGAAGCTTCCTTTACAAGTTTTCAAGTTTATTTTTAATCAACTTCTTTTATTTTAAAGTTGTATGACATGTTATGAAATGAAAAATGTTTTTGAAGAAGAAAGGATATTTTCCTCAAGAATGGAGTTCAAGTGATTTTCAAAATTATTTTCCATCTAAGATAATAAAGGGTTCTGTTTTTATCCCTATTATTACATTGATTTGATCATGTTGTGATGGAATTATTTTTATGAATTCCTTTATCTTATATGAATTGATTTATGATGTCATGATGTTTCAAGAATCCCATTTTTGTTTCATGTGTTATGCGATGATGTATGTTTTATGATTATGTGGCACACATAAGAAAGGATTAATTATAAGATGGGTGGGACCTATATCTCCCTCCAATGCATTGGGTAAAGATTTTATATCTCATGAGATAGACATGGCTGGAACGGTAGGTTATACCGGTTCAGTGAAACAGGACTGAAACGAGGGTTACTCGATTCAGAAAGGGACTTTGTCCACTAAGATAGTCTTGGCAATGAGTCATGACTAACAAGAAATGATTTTCCATGATTATGTGTGCATGCCACAAAGTTTCAAGTTTCATGTTATGATTATGGTGATCTTATTTTCACTTCTATGATTTGTTACATGTTAAGATATTATGATCTCTTTTGCAGGTTATGATTTTCAAAAAGATATGATATGATTTTTATTTCTTTTGTATACCCTTACTGAGCATTTGAGCTCACCCTTTTATGTTTTCTTTTCCCCAGGATATAATGAAAGGTTTTAGGTAAAAAAAAGGGATGACCTTTATGGGAGATATTGAAGAACTTTCACCACGATTAGAAGATTACATTCCGAGTTTCCAAAGACACTAAACTATTACGATCCTTGTGTGTGTGTGTTTTTGTTATGTACTAAGTATTCCGCAAATGTAATGTAATGTCCATGTACGTCAGGCTACGGGTCTCTACAGTTGGTATCAGAGGAAAGGTTTAGTCAACCTTTGGAAACTAGGATGTGAAAACGTTAGTGAGATCCCTAGAGATATTTCTAAGGTATGTCTAGGGATGTCTCTAAGGTTAAGTATACGTATAGGTTATAGTCCTAGAATTTCTCTAACGATCTTAGAATTTAACCTAAGATGTTAGATATTGAGGGTACAACCCCTTTATTATGTTGTTTTCCCTAGTAAGATTTTTGCCTCTCACACTATTCTTTTGGGGTTTTAGACGATGGCTGGAACCCGAAGGAACCGTGTTGATCAATGCAATGGACAATGAAATGATTGTCCCCCTGAGCAACCAAACGATATGGGAGCTGGAATGAAAAATCTTGTAGCCATGCTCACACAACTTTCTCAAGCTATGAATCATGCAGGACTTCCAAACGAGCAAAGGAAGGAGCAACATTCTGTTGAATCCTTCATGAGGCAGCGTCCGCCTTCTTTCAGTGGGTCTACTGATCCATTAGTTACTGAACAATGGATTAGTACTACTGAAAAGATATTTTCAGTTCTTCAATGTTCTGAACATGATAAAGTCATCTTAGCAGTATATCGTTTGGAAGGTGAAGCTGATCAATGGTGGAATCTTATCAAGAATACGAGGCAAAGAGATGAAATTGATTCCATGGAATGGGACGAGTTCAAGAACTTGTTTTTCAGTAAGTACTTCCCTCGTATTCTTCGAACGAAGATGGAGAAGGAGTTTCTTGAACTAAAGCAAAAGGATGATGAATCTGTTGGTATATACGAAGCGAATTTTACAAGACTTGCAAGGTATGCATCTGGCATTATCATCCAACCTGAAAGTAAAGTTGATCGATTTTTCAGTGGCTTAAAACCAAGTCTTCGAAGGGCATTAGCTATAAGAGACTTCAGTAGCTATGAGGAAATTGTGCGTTGTGCTATCAAGGTAGAAATGGAAGTTGGTGTTACATATCCATCTCATGGTTTTGAAAAGAAGCGAAAGATGGAGTTCAAGGAGAAATCTCAGAATAATGGTGAAAAGAAGATGAATGTTTCCTTATGCACAAAGTGTGGAAAGAAGCATGGTGGAGATTGTCTTAAAGGGACTAGAAAATGTTTTAAGTGTGGAAAAGAAGGTCATCGAGCAGCTGAGTGTCGAAGTAATGGAAAAAGGGATTCTAATGAAGTGAATAAAGCAAACACTGCAGAGAACGCACAACCAACACTTCAATGCTTCAAGTGCAAGGAGATGGGACATTATGCCAATAAATGCCCTAATCCAAGGGTTAGTGATGATCGACATGAGCAACCGCTTAAGGCAAAGGACAAAGGGAAGTCACATGCGATCACTATTGGCAATGTTGAATATGACAACGATGTGGGGGAATGATTAAGTTTTTATGTAATGGGATTCCAAAATAATGTTGTATCATGGAATATTGGAATATTTATGTATTGGTCTAATGTGGTATTCAAAGTGACTGAGATATTATGCGCATAATGAAGGGAAAACGAGAAAATGAAATGTTTAACAGTATTCATGAGCTCATGATTGATATAAGGACCAAGTGATATCATGGTTTGAGTATATAGAATTTTGAGGATTTTGGTTTGTGGAAAGTGTTAACTTTTAACTGCATTCAAGTTTTCACTAAGGTTCAATGGGTATTCAAGAGAGTACAAGATTAAGGCCTTTGAATGTTTGGAATGTGTCCAACAAGATATATCTTATGATATATGGGGATCAACGATGGTATTAAATCTCTGGTAATCGTTTTCACTATGTTATGAGAATGGACTGCAACATTATGGATAGGACTAAAGATTGGAATGGATTATGTTGGACATAAGTTAGTATTGTTTAAGGATAGAAGTTTTTCGATATTATGGGATGTTATAGTAATATAGTTTTAGAAAAAGGACAACCTGCAGGACGGGCGACAGCCCATCGCTTCGGACAAGGCTGTGGGAATCGAACCCACAACCGAAGTGCGACTGGCCTTTATCGCCTACCACTGACCTACAGGAAGTCCCTGTTTAGTAGAAACTAGTTTTATTTTATTAAGCGGTATGATATATGAAGTATAAGTTCATTTTTGGAACCATATACAATTAATCTAGCCATAAGATGAACTTAAAACTTTTCAAACCTTTTGTTTGAGACAGATGGAATGACCCGTCATTCTATCACATGATCTGCTAACACTTCACGAATAACAAATTCAACTTCATTTATTTAAGAGATGAAGTGAAAATTGTTCAAGGCACGAACAATAGTGTGACTGTACCAAAATAAAGTAAGTATTTATTCTAATTCAAATTTTCAACTTTAGGGAAATGATCTTGAAAACCAAAAATGTTGTCCTAGTGATCTTATACCTGATGAATCAGATGGTACCATAGATCGTCACAAATTTATGGATTTGTGATTACTGGATTTTTCATAGCCATGTTCTCTACCACTCTCCATCAGAACATGATTGTTAGATTTCTCTTCCATATCCATATTTTCACCTATGTGGAAACCCAGTGATTAGTTTATTTGGGTAATCATTACATTTCATACTTTAGTTTTTGAAGACAAGTTTTGGTATTCCTTTTTACGATGTGGGTTTCTATTAAAGAAACTTTCGAATAGTAAACCATTTATAACCCCGACGAATTTCGAGGGCGAAATTCATTTTAAGGGGGGTAGAATGTAACAGCCCGAGATTTTATGAAAAATATTCTTTTTAATTTTATTAATGTCTTGTGTTATAATCTACACCAAAAGGATCTTTCACAATACACTTCTCTGACCTGGCTTGAATTACACGCAATCACAACCTTCGTCGATAGCGTGTGTTGTACGCAACACCGAGTTTCGCTAAACAACGATATGCTATTAAGATATTATTAAAACTAGCCGTTATGAATAGTAATAACCACTTTTTGAAATTTAGTAAATTTTATTTTTCAAAATGGAATTCATTTTTGGATTCGTAATATCGAAATTAGCTTAGGGTGAAATTTTGGTACTTTTCGGATAACTTTCATATTCTGATGAATAGTGAAAATTACTAAATTTTAATTAAAAACAACTTTTTTAATCGAAATAATTAATAGTGATAAATTATTAATTTGAGTGGTTTTAAAGTATATTTAGAATATATTTTTACAATTCAATACAATGTTGGTCATTGTATGTAATTTTACATTTAAACCAGACATAAACAAGTGTCATTCTTTTGATAGATATTGTTTCTTAAAAACACGCTATTTGTTTTAACAGCGGGATTTAATTATAAAATTAATTAATGCAACATCTATGTTATGAATATGGTAAAATAGACTTCATTTTTGAATTCGGAATATGAAATATAGCTTAGGATGAAATTTTAGCATTGTTCTGAAAAACATCAATTTTTGATGAATAGTAAAACTACTAAGTGGTAGGTTAAAAACTGAATTTTGCATAAAACTTAATTTTACCACTTCTGTGAATGGAATTTCGAAAATCCGACAGACACGGTTAATATCAAGGACTAAAATGTGGTTCAATGAGATGAAAATAATTTTTGGTGAATATTAACTTTTTACTTTTTTTTACCACGGTTAATAGTAAATAGGGTAACTAAGGGTAAATATGATATTACTATTATCCTAACACATGTCCTAATTCTATTAGATAAGTGTAATTCGGCCAAAAACAACCTTATGAATATAATATGACCATTTAGGCCCACTTGGATTAGATTAGGACATTTATTATGATTTAATTCAAAGAAGAGTTAAAAGAGTTAAAATCAAAGTTTATTTACTAAAACATTTTTAATATGGGGTTACACATAAGATAAATTCGACTATAAATATTCATTAGAAAGCTAAAAAGATTTCCTACATAATGATATTTTATTTGTAATTTTTAGACTTTAAATAATTCAATTTATTTATGACACAATGATGATGCAGTAATTATCTTATTAATGAAATATTGATATAATTGATGTTATAAACACCAACATAAATGTAATTTGAGACTTTTTATGAATTCCACTAATTTTCTAGGTTCCTATGATATATTAGTGTTGATTTAATCAACTTGGTTCGAACATATAATTCTGTTATGACTTTCACAAAAATCATATATCAAATAGTGTCAAAATTGACACAAAATAGTTTTTAAATCAAATATTATATTATTAATTGTTATTGTATTCTTAAAAATATAAGGTTCGGCCAAATGACTTAGATAAAGATATATATTTTAATAATAAACAATTTGGGGTTCTTTTGGCATGTTATAGTAAGTGTATTAACCATATAGTGAAAGAAAACAAAAAGACACGGTAAAAGTAAAATTATTTAACTTAGAGTTAAATCTAATTGATAAGGTTAAAATAATACCCTAAACTTGTCTAAATATTATTTGTTGATATGATTTCGACCCATACCCACTTTAGCTTCTAAATAAGACCATTTGGAACCATTATAAACCGATTTTGACTTTAATATTAAATAATATTTTGAGATATTCCTAAGGTGCCCCTCTCCTCCCCTATAAAAGGACACCTCCTCCCCCTCCTCCTCACACCAATTTGAGCACTCAAGCTCGGCCAACCCCTGCCAAAATCCCTTCTCCACTTCCCTAGAAACATCCTAGAGGTTCTGGTCTTCCTCAAAGACCAATTCTAGTGCCCTAAGAGGAGGTCTCAAAGAGGCACTTCAAAGAAGAGGTAATTACCGTTACCAATTCTTTCATCTTTATTTCTTCTTCCACTTCTTCTTCTTCGGTTGTTTCATTATGAAGTAATAACATCAGTATCACTCATATACTGATATGTCATTATAAGTATGAAACAACCCTATTTCACCATCTATCCATCCTACGGAAAAAGAAATCACCGCGCGTGCGTACGTACGGAATACCGTCTCCACGCCGTGGTGTAATCTATTTTCCACCATCACCTTACAAGGATGGGTATAATGGTGTAATGAGTAACTATATATGATTATTATGAAGTAATATTGATACTGAAATAATATATATATACTCCAATACAATTCCACGATCATAGGAACGATATCATCACTCGTGCGTACGTACGGAATACCGTCTCCACGATGTGATGCGACTCGTTCTACATGATCTTCATTTCATAATGATTATATAAATGAATTGAATGAATGAATATGGTATATAATACACTAATACCATTCTGGAAATGAATTATCTATAACCTAAAGATAAGAATAAGAATTTATTCGACAAAACACGCATAAGAACAAAAAGTTATAAAGACCCGAGTAACAAGTAACAATGAAATATTACTAACAAGAAGCTAATAATATGACCATATATGATATCATATAAATATGTATGATTCTGGAATAAGTCAATAACATTATTTAAACCATTATACAGGAGCTTTGGACACGTACAAAGCTAATCGGACCTAAGGTAAGGGAAATATCACAATCTCATTTTTATCCGAGATTGTTTATTCGTAAGTATTTACTGGGGTGTATTTTATCATCCACATACATGCTCCCTCAATATGAAATATTGTTTCCATCCACTTGCAATAGTTTAAATCCAATTTTACCCTTAGGTGAGTTTTTAGTAAAGAATATGAAAGGGATCTTTTGTCGTTTTTCCGTACGAGGTACTTTTTGACTTTTCCGACAAAAGTACGAAGAATGTTTTTTTTAACTTATACGGCATGAATGGATTTTTAAAACATTGTTTCCAAGAAGCTTCCTTTACAAGTTTTAAATTTTATTTTTAATCAACTTCTTTTATTTTAAATTTGTATGACATGTTATGAAAGGAAAAATGTTTTTGAAGAAGAAAGGATATTTTCCTCAAGAATGGAGTTCAAGTGATTTTCAAAATTATTTTCCATCTAAGATAATAATGGGTTCTGTTTTTATCCCTATTATTACATTGATTTGATCATGTTGTGATGGAATTATTTTTATGAATTCCTTTATCTTATATGAATTGATTTATGATGTCATGATGTTTCAAGAATCCCATTTTTGTTTCATGTGTTATGCGATGATGTATGTTTTATGATTATGTGGCACACATAAGAAAGGATTCATTATAAGATGGGTGGGACCTATATCTCCCTCCAATGCATTGGGTAAAGATTTTATATCTCATGAGATAGACATGGCTGGAACGGTAGGTTATACCGGTTCAGTGAAACAGGACTGAAACGAGGGTTACTCGATTCAGAAAGGGACTTTGTCCACTAAGATAGTCTTGGCAATGAGTCATGACTAACAAGAAATGATTTTCCATGATTATGTGTGCATGCCACAAAGTTTCAAGTTTCATGTTATGATTATGGTGATCTTATTTTCACTTCTATGATTTGTTCCATGTTATGATATTATGATCTCTTTTGCAGGTTATGATTTTCAAAAAGATATGATATGATTTTTATTTCTTTTGTATACCCTTACTGAGCATTTGAGCTCACCCTTTTATGTTTTCTTTTCCCCAGGATATAATGAAAGGTTTTAGGTAAAAAAAGGGATGACCTTTATGGGAGATATTGAAGAACTTTCACCACGATTAGAAGATTACATTCCGAGTTTCCAAAGACACTAAACTATTACGATCCTTGTGTGTGTGTGTTTTTGTTATGTACTAAGTATTCCGCAAATGTAATGTAATGTCCATGTTAGTCAGGCTACGGGTCTCTACATCAAGGATACATTTTATATAACTCTCTCAAGAGTATTTTTTAATGAAAATTTGGCCTTCTTTATCTTTTTGATCAAGTATATTTTTCTTCCATGTATATATTTTTCAAAATAATTTTAAAAAATAATTTTTATTCATAAAATTATTTATTAATGATATTTCATTTTATCCTACATTTTTTAAAATGTTTTAATGGAATATTTATAATGTTTATTGAAATGTATTTTTCTTTCTTTACAAAAAAGTTAAAAGGATTGTTTTCTGACATATATAATATTAACATATTTTCCCATAACTATAAATGTTATATGTTTTAACTTCCCCAAAATGTTTTATATTATTATAGAAATAAAAATATTTAATGAAAATTAGTTTAAAATTTTACTTCCATTTTCTTTATTTCTCAAAAGGTTTTTATTTTATTAAAAACCCTATATTATCGATGAATCGATAGTAATATATTTTCTATTATTGGTTTTTTGACCCTAAACTTTCTCAGCAAAATAAAATTTCTTATAATCATTGGAAATTAAATGTTTTTAATATCTAAATTTTTTTCATCAGGGATATGATTATTTTTTAAATCTTATAGAATATCTATACATAGACATTGAAAGATATTTGATTGACTAGGGAACTACTGATATTATGTATTCTTTACTCAATATTTATATTTGTTTATAAGGAATATTTCTTCAAATTAAATTCTATATTTGAAGAATGAATTGGGAATGTAGTGATGGTCTGGATCCAAAATTATATACCCCCACAATTCAACTATAGGTATCATAAGACAAATAATTTGGCCAAATTAAATGGTTATTGTTGTATACCTTCCCTTAGATTAAACTATATTTGTACAAGGATTTGATGATAGAAATATTATGATGTTTAAGATCAATACATATAATATTAATTATTTTTTTCATTGATAATTTATTCATTATTATCCATGATATCACTTCCATGATATTATCCCTAGAAGATTTTTTTTATAATAATTAATGATTAAATTGAATGTGTTTTTAGTTATTTACCTTACAATATTAATTATTCCTTATTTTTTCAAGTTATCTTCTATTGTACATAACTCTTACTGAGAATATGAGAATACCCAATATTTTTTCCCACTCTCCATGATTTTAAGAATAATATTATTAGTAATATTAAGGATTACATAATATTTCTTATGTTATATATTTTGTTTTCCAAATTTAATATAATATTCATGTATGCATCGAGTTCTTACAAACTAAAAAATAGATTGATCTTACATGGTAAAATTTAGTGTATCTTAAACCATTTTAATAAATTAAACACTAACTCTCTGTTACTGGAATTGGGGAGTTACAATATATAATGTATTGGGACCATGTTAAATAATGGAATTTCTATGGATGTCAGATATTTTTTTGAATATATCTTTAAATTTCTCATCATAATAATTTTTTTGGAAGATTTATATTCTTTTATGTATGAAAAAATCACATCACTTTGTTAAAATTTATAATAATGGTGATTTGAAAATATTAGAATCAGATAAAGTGGATAAAAAAATTAACCAAGGTTATTATATGTACAGAATTTTATAAACATAAAAAATATTGTAAGATAGTTTTTTAAAAAAATTCCATCAATATATGTTCTTATTTTGAATGTTTATCTTCAAAGTTTCAAACAAATAATGTTTTGAAAAACAAATTCTTATGATGATTTTGTTTTATGAATGTCTCCAACATCCTGAGTTATGAAATATCCAATTATCCAAGTATTTACATAAAGGGGGGGATAATGTTTTTTGGGTGTTCTAAGATCCTCTTGATGAATATATATGGAGTTAATCAAATATTAAAAATAAAAAAATATATTTAGCGAGTCAAAGACAATTAGATATTTGTTTAAGATGAAAGGGCATGAAACAAATATATGAAAAAAACGTTTCTATCCATTTTTTCAAGAATTTTTTTTCAGTGTAAAATGGAATCTTCTAGAGGAATAGAATAAGAAGTAAAAAAATCCTCAAAAACAATTCATAGGTTTAAATTAAATCAATATAGTAAAATATTAGTAATGGATCATATAAAAATGTTTTTGTACAATTGAATCAGAAGAATACTATCATATGAATGATTTGGATGAAAAAACATAGTAATGTTTGATGATCAGAAGAATGATTCTAAAGTTATAAAATAAAATACTCTTAAAAATGTCATTACGATAAATCTTAAAATGAAGTCTATTAGATAAGATCTTTTTACAGTGTGTGTTAAAAAACATATGAAGTTATGAAGTTAATGTTCCAAAAATATGATAATATGAAATTGTGGTATAATGTTTTAGGTGTTGATAAATGTTGGTTCTTGAGGTTTTGACACTTGATTTCATAGTTTGAATAGCCCCATTAATAAATTAATTGAATTTATTTTATTTTTTTTAAGTAGAATATTTCCACTTTTTTATGTGTTTACATGTTATTCCTTTTTGGGTTGATGAATTGGATTATATATAAATATTACATGAATTGGTATACTCATTGATTTATAATGAATTTAAATGTTATAATGAGTCAGTATACTCATTTTTTGAATTGAATGTGAACTTTGGAATGGAATGGGATATGAATTGAAATGATATTAGATGCCTTGGTAGGTATACCATGGGTCTTCATTACATTCATATGTTGAGGTCACTTCAACGATGGACCTTGGGTTATGGTAGGAGATGAAAAAGACCTATATTATCCTTGGATATTGACTATGTAGGATACCAAGGGCGTTTCTACCCCTTAGATATGGCTTGATGGACACACAGTGGACATACTCTGTTTAGATAACCTTGGACTCCATCACTTCCATTATTGAGTTTCAAATGAGATTCTACTAGAAATAAACTACGATACCTTCGTATTCTTTACCTTGAATCCATCACCATGGTGTTTAATATCTTATAATATGGTATGACCATAGTAAATATGATATGTGTGATTATATAGATTGGTTTATGTTTTTCGGACTCTAATGGTTATATATAAAGGTTTTGGTTGACATGTTATATTTGTATGTAATTTGAGATCATAGTGGTTACATTTGTTATATTATTTCCATTTTAATAAAAACACACAATTTTTTAGGGAACCATGTATGGCTGTAAAATATTTATTTTTTTTATATATATTCCTTGGGCACTGTATTATCATACTTATTACCCTATTTAGTTGCAAAATACCATGATTATATGTCATAGTCTGAATTGTTTATATACATATGGGTGATAGCCTAATGGATTTAATCTCACCACTTGTTCGGGAAATCATGGGGTAATCCCGAAAGCAATATGGATGCAGGTAGGGATTGGGGAATGAAACTATAGTTCAACTCTTGAAATTTTTCTATAGTTAGAAGAAGGGGATCATGGGAATAAGATGAGGCTCATGATGCTATCTGGAGATAGTAACTTTTTGGTTTTTTTGGTATTTTAGCACATTTATTGTATTGTACTACTATTCACCTATTTCAAATTCTTTTTAAAAGAATGAAATGTATCATCATCTTTTGAATACAAAATTCCTTTTAAAATATTTTATATATTCTCGTCCTATTTGTTAATGTTATATATTATTGTTAAACTTCATCATATATTTACTATTATTGATATTCAGATGTGTTGCACATTGGAAACATTGAATAGTCTCCCAACATATACACTCGTGTCCTTTATTTATAGTCATTAACCTCTGTTGTTTTGGTAGATTTTCTTGAGGCCATATAGCCAATCGGGCATGAGGAATTGTTGAGTGGCATATGAGTCCAAAATGTTATATTTTAGAATCTTGTTTAAGATAGTCATGTGGATAAATATAAATGGGATCATAAGCCATCTTGTGGTTCTGGATGGGTATAGTCTATGGGATATGAGATTACGAGTAGGGTGAAGGTTATGGGTTGGGGTTATAAGTGTTGATTACGTTAATTCTATTGTTGTATGTGGGGTATTACATTGAGTGATATTAATATATTTATGTGGTTTTTTAATTCCTTCTATAATAGGATCTGTTATAGAAAGGTTAACCTATAATTCTAGGTATGACATGATTTATGATATATGTGAATAAGTCGTGTAATGGAAACAATCCTACAGACTATGAGTCAGTGTATGTGACTCATTGTATATGCATGGTCATAGATGATAGATAAGACATGGATTTTATTGTCCATTTTGGTTTGGTTAATATTTAAAATATTTGTAAATAATACAACCACATTAGCCTAGAGTTGATGGTTACTTTATTACATTTTCATTAGACAAATGAAATCACATAAAAAAAGACTGAAGAGTTTAGTTGTCTTGGTAAATAAGATACTTACTTGAACATCCACATTATATTTTAAAACATAAAATAAAAAATGTTTTTTATTTTTGAAATTCCTTCATTTCCCAAATAATACCCATTTATATCAATCATAAAAAAAATACTGGTATCCTTGGTAAAATAAAACACAAGAAAGTGGTGCGTTCAGATGCTTATTAAGGGTATTCATACAATAGAGGCTATCATGAATAAATAATGTATTTTCAATAATTACAATTAAATAATAGAAACCCAAACTTTTTATTAAACAACATGAGCATTAATCATAATTTGGCTAGAATAAATTAATATTTTATACAAAAAACGTGATCTTGAATCTTATCCATTAATAATCTATCTAAACGAATAATCACATGAAAATCAATAAATAATATCATATTTAGGGGATGAATAATTATAGACATCATAAAATTATCTTCAATTCTTTATTCCAATAATTCTTACCATAAAGACCTCGTGTCATGACATATTACATAAATGGGTGTGTCCATGGTGAAATACCCAATCTACATTGTCTCATTAGACCTACAGATGAATCGAGGGGCTATGTAATATGGTGAATGGTAGTAAAATAGTATATCTCTCATAAAACTTATCATAAACCATATAGAGAAATAATAACGAGTGTTTTATAAAAATGTATCCCTGGTGGTTATTAAGTAGAGTAAGGGTTGTGGTAATTTATGAATATAATTTCAATGAAAAATGCATAAAAAAGTCCTGAGGAAAATAACATTTTCACACTAAAAAACACCATTAAAAACTAAATATTCACAAAATAAATTTAAAATTATTTTCATTTTAAATAACCATAGAAACAGATAATGTAATCCGGAAAAAATTGAGTTTTTATAAGGGGAGATATTTTGCTTCATTTTGTATGTGTTAAAAAAAAGATTCCTTTAACATTTTTAGTAAAAGACAAAATGTACCCCAATCAGAAAATGATTAGAACTATCCTTTCAAAAAAATTAACAATTAAAATATGGGTAAAAATTTATTTAATAATTTTTTTTTAAAATCCAAAATCATTTTTTTATTTTTTTTAAAAAAAACATGGATATGGAACAAAAGGGGTTTCAGCCAAAGAGATAAATAAAATTGATTTTCCTTCAAAACATTCTCTCAATAAAAATATGTACCAAAGAGAGTAAAAAAGTAATAATAATTGAAAAGTTCATTAATAACAATTTTTTAATAAAATATGTTAGGTTTTATATATTAATAAAAAATAATTTCTCAAAGGGGTACTCAAATGTAAGCAATCCCAAATAAATATGAGACTGTGAAATTAACCAATAACACTTTTATAATTTTTAAATCATATTCCCCATGAAATAAATAACATCAAATAAAACAATAAATATCATTAATATAAATATATTCATGATATAATTTATCACAAGGGAATTATATGAACCACAAAAAAGAAAAATGTGGTGAATATGGCATATGTCTCACAAAAGTAAAAGTGAGATGAGAAAGCCTTACCTTAATATTGACTTCTTTCTGATGTTTTTGAAACTCTTTTATAATAAATATATGTTTATTATAAATATATTACACAAATATAATAATATATAATACCATATATTATTTACATATATTATTTTGTCACCAGTTTATTAAAAAATTGTTTTTAAAATCATAGTTTCGTGTGTTAATTTTTTCCATTTTAATGTATGCTTTGGTTCAGTAATTTGGGTATTATTAAATTAATCATGGTTACATCATATCAAGAATGTTGAAATTTATATAAAAAATAAAATATATACCTTATATATGTATTTATATAATTCTATAAATGTTATAGATAAAAAATTAATTGCATTGTTCATGGAGACGTTATGTTATACGTATGCATGAATATTGTTACCATTTTTTCAATATATGGAATGAATGAAAGATAAATAATATATTTTATACAAAGAATAATTATTATTTCATATATATAACATATTATCATAAAAATGTGATTATTTATTTCCAAGTAAAGCATAAGTGAAGAACCAATCACATCGCTTTACAAGGTAGTTGTCCTTTATACACACAATTGACGTTATCATTTTCCCATGTAATGAAAATTATGTAGATTTATGTGATATTATAATTATATAATTATAATTATGGAATAAATTGGTTATAAATATTCTAAACCCATCATTTTATCTGTCCATGATATGTGGTTATGAAAAATAAACTATATTGGTTCATAAGGAGGTAGGTCATCATACAAATGATTTACAGTTTCATTTCTCACTTAATTGAAGAAGAGATTGGTGTAGGTCATTCCATTAACCTAGTAACATATCCCTATAAGGGATAAAAAAATTATTATATTATCATCGTTAAATACTATTTTAAGTTGGTGTAATAATAAATAAAATAAAAATTATTTTTTAAGAACATTTCGAAAACAATGTACAACTTCTTTAGGTTTGTATGAAAATCATTCCTAGGTTTGATTTTTCATCAAAAAATTACTCGAGTACGTTTTTACATTAGTAATAAATGTACTTTGGTAGTGAATTGTTGATACAAAATAAATTTATGAGTGAAGTGGAGAGCATAGGGTTTGGCCATTTATAAGTGGGGGAGATGACACACATTGAATTTTTGAAAAGTGTAATGTGTACCCACTTTTTCACATTTCACAAGGCTCCAAAATGGTCTATTATAGAAATTTATAGGTGATAAGGATGTAATAAATCCAAAAAAATATATTTGAACATGTTTTATGTCATTTTTAACCCTTATCCTCTTTTTTTAACCACTAGTAAACTTGTTTTCATCATAACTATTGTAATACTATTTTCCGATTTTCACTATTCATTATGATCAAAAATCAAGTTCAAATTCTAATATAATATTAATTATTATAATTCAAAATAATTAATAAATTTTACCATATTCAACTATCATAATTGGTAGAATTTAAATTAATATTAAATCATATACGCATTGAATAAGCACTTTTATAAGAAATGCATTTTCCAAGAAGAATAGGATTTTATAATAACTATATGATAAGGAAGATTAATTAAATTAATTTAAATTAATATTTATTGATATATAATCTAAAAGTTTAATTTAAATATTTTCTCATTATCTTAAACCAGAATTACTTAAAATGGATAATCATTATGCACTTTAAAATAGATTTTAGGGAAGAATTATTTTAAAGCCTAAAAATAAACTTATATTAAAATCCTATATAGATATGATTTAAATATAATTTTAGGAACATTGGTAATTTATGATTTAATTAATTTTAATTAAATTAAATCTCATTAATATATTTTGATGCACAATAAATAGGTTTAAAATAAAACATGATACTCTACTAAAATATTATTTAAACATTTCCATTATTACCATGTAGTTTAGTTGATGGGTATAAATAGTACTAAATAAAATATATAGATTATATGGTTTATAAATTTTTAATATAAATATAATGGTTATCTATTTATTAGAAATAAAAAATTTATCATTTGAATGAATAAAGAAATGTCTTCTAGAACCTGTATTTGTTTCTTCTGAAATGTCGTTTAGTCACATTTTGCACATATAATTTAAAATTTATGTTTTTACCCATTTTATAAAATTTATTTGATAAAATTAATATAATTCTTAAAATAATAATATAAACATTAGTTTAGGGTTATTTTTTTTATTTTTCTAAAAAAATCATTTTTTGATGAATAGTGAAAATACTACCTTTTAATGAAAACTCCCTATAGTTTAAATTATTTACTAATTAATATGATTTTTTAAATTAGTTTTAAAGTTTAAATAGTGCACTTATGTTATAATAAATACAATTAATTTTAGTGGAAATAATTTTATATTGATTTTTTCTATTGAAACATTATACACTTAAGAAAAATTTCTATTTGGAATCCCATTTTGTCATTGCATCAATGGGTTTAATTTTAAATTAAATTCTACCAATTTTAAAATTTTAATTTTTTAAAATATACGTCATATTTATAATAATCCTAATTTATATTATCTAAAAATTTCAACATAACTTTTTGCCATTAAAGAATGTTTATAATAATTGATTAATGAGAAAATAAAACATTTATAACATTATTTATATTATTTATATTATTTATTTAAATACTATTTACATTAACGAATAATTTTTTGAAAAAAACACACATAAGAAAAGAAGGAAAATAACCACCAAAATAAATAAAATAATGAAATATTATTAAAAAACAAGTGAAAAAATATTATAAAATGATTATATGTGATATTATAAATATTTTTTTGGTTCTGGTAAAAATTAATAACATTGTTGAAAAATTTATAAATAAGGTTAAAGAAAATTCAACCAAAAGAAAGTGTGAGGTAAGGGACATCGTCTCAATTTCCCTTAATTAGGGAATATTGTAATTTTATAAGCCTAATTTCAATTATATGGTTTATATTCATCAACTTTTACATTTAATATCATGAATCATTCATAATTTAGTGTATTTTATATTTTAAGTTGAATTATTTCATTTAATGATATTTGAATTGAAAATCACCATGTTAGTAAAGATTACATATTTCAATTTCATTTCATTGGGTTATATTAATTCATAATTTTCTTTGATATAATTAGATTATACATGTAATGAATTTTTAATATCCTATTTTTTATTTCCACTTTTTTAATTGGATTTAAATTTTATACACGTAATCAATTTATTGATTTATTTTCACATTAATTACATGTTTATTGCAAGGGATTTCGTCACAATTTTCATTTCATTGAGTCATATTTGTGTATATGAACCTATTCACTTTTATGTGGGGTATATACTTCCACATTGAAATATTTAATATGAATCAATATTTACTCATTATTATTGATGTTTCTTTTCATGTTTATTCTTATAGGGGTTATAATTTATAAGATACCAAATAGATGATAATTATTATAAAATCTCACATTCTTTTGTGATTGTTTACATTCTCTTTAATGAATCACTTTCTTGGGATAATTTTTCATTTAAAACTAAAATTATCATATATATATATATACTTTATTTTATGTTTTATATTATTATTTCCTAAACTAAAAAACATTTTTAAATATTGTTTTTTACTTTTAATGTTATTTGATTAACTATGAAAATATTGATAAATTAGTATTCCATACTGAATGCATATATTTAATGATAAGTCATATTGACTCCTGCATTAAATATATTATTAAATATAATAAGAATTATATTTACATGATGTTATGGGTGGTTCCAATTTATATACAATCCCTCAATAAATCGATATGTCTCTTGAGACAAATCAGGTGGGTTTTTACCCATAGTTTTAAATTGTTTTGGGAAAGGTCTGACAGTAGTGGTATCCTGATAGTTTAGATAAAAATTTCAAAAAATTAAGAGATTCATTCATTGAAAATTTATTTATTATTATTATACATTATATCTTCATAATTCTATTATCTCTAAATGAATTTAATTATAATTTTATTGATTAAATTGAATTTATTTTCTAGTTATTTACTATTCTATATAGATTATTCCTTATCCAAATATGGTAATTAAGTTATTGATCGAATGGAATGTGTATAGGTTTATTTAAATTTCCATATTTATTATGCTTTATTGATTGATTATATCTCCTATTGTATGTAAACTATACTGATAGTTGTATCCTGCACATATTTTTTTCCACTCCTTGGGATTTGATGAAAAATCTGGGAATGAGTGCATGGATAAAAAATATTATAAATAAAACCATTTTTTATTTTTTATCCTTATGTATAATGAGTATCATGTATGTATCTGGTTCTCTAAAACTACTAAACTAAATGGTAATTTAGGATTGGACCCCTTATATCTATGACAATGTAATAAAGTCGCCACTGACTATGAGTTAATGGAGTCAGGTTAATTGTAGTTGGTATTGGAAGATGTTTAGTAGAAACCTTGGGAATGAGATTAAATATGAAATATATTAGAGAAAATAACCCTATGATATATTTCTATGATATGTATAAAAAAATAATAAAATATTATGTGGAATATATTGTGTGATTTTCATAGAATATATCCATCTCTGGATACTATAAGTTGACATGTTTCTAGTATAGACGTACCAAGGGTTAGTAAATCCAAAAAAGGTGTATTGGGATTAACTTGAGTGTTACCTGGTACGTGGGAACAAGCAATATTATATACCTAGTTTGACACTCCAAGGTATACTATTAGGATAAATTGCATTTCCTTACAAACCATTTTGAAGGATATAAAAATAAAGATATCCCCAAAGAAACTATGTTTATGATTGTAATATTAATAATACATAAATAATAAATTTATTTTAAGTGTTACACCATATATATAATTAAACATTATCATCTCATATTATTAATTTTATAATAAAATGCATTATATTCCTTTATTTATAAATTTTTCATGGAAAGAGGAAGGGTATCAATACACATAGTTGATGAAGAGCATGGCCTACTGAGAAAACTAATACAACTTCTATTTGAACTCAGAATATCATGGAAAAATTTAGGTCTATTAATCAAGTTATTAAAAATAATATTTCAAATATGGATAAACCTATTTAACAATATGATTCTTCTATGTTGGATCAATACATGTGATAAAATCCCCCAATCAATTTTTTGGACCACTAATCAATGGTAGCTATGAAATGTATTATATATCTTGGGGGATATTCATGGACTTGAGAAAAGATTAAAAGAAAAAGGTTAAACTTGAATTTTATTGCATCAAAGGAAATTTTGAAAAATGGTGGATGTCAATCAAAAATACAAGGGAGGAAGAGAAAGAAGAACTCAAGGAATAGAGATATTTTATGGGTAAATTATCCAAAAAAATAATTACTTCATGAGAAAAAAAATGAAATGAATATATTTTTTCTCAAAAAAAAGTATTTCTATATATGAGGATACCTTTACAAGGTTATCTAAGTATACTATGTATTACATATGAAGCATAGAGTTAATTATTGACCATATCATTTATTTTATTCACATAATTCTCTGAATGACACTGGCCTCTCAAATATTTTCATCATATGAGAACTATTGAAAGAATCGTTGGGGAAAATTCTTGAAGGGACCTGATGTATTTTATAAGTGTGGGGATAAGGGACATCCAGAAAAATAATGAAATATAAGAAAGAAAACAATGGTATTCATTTTTTACATTTTATGGAGGTAATTAACTATGAAAATGAATTCCCCCATTTTTCATGGGAATCTATCATAGAATAGGCCAAGCTGAGAAAACTAAGCTTATTTGATCACTATAAATGAGGTGAAAGTGTCCAATGATGTGGTGGTGGATACTTTAATCATAGATTAAAATTTATCAAATTATTTATATTATTCTAGATCCTTTCACTCTTTTATATATACCATGTTGTCTGTGAAAATTAGATATTTCCCTAGAACATTAATTAGGGAGTTTTCATTAAAGACTCCAAATTGATGTCTCACTACAATAAGGATGTCTTAGGAAGTCCCAATTATGATACATAAACGTGATTTATTTATAGAACTTATTATCATAATGATTCTTTAATCTAATATAATCATTAGTTTGGATTGGATTTTAAAATATATTGGGAAATTTTATTAAAAGAATAAAGAACTTAAGACTTGTGATAAAGATGTGGAATTCCTTATCTTTAGAGTTGAAAAATAATCCACTTAGAAAGGTCTATATCTACCCTTAATAAGACTACGGAATTAGATTTGTAAGGAATAAGATAAAAAAAATATATGTATGCATTTGATAATAATAAAAATAAGGATTTACCTATGTTATAAGAATACAATGATATATTTCTTAAGGAATTACATGGTCATCCACCCGAACAAAAATTTGAGTTTTTCCCTGATTTAATCTATGATGTATAACCAATATAAATGAACCCCTATTATATTTCATTTGTGGTATTAATTTTTTTTTAAAAACTACTAGGTCAGTTCTGTGATAAGGTATTTGTTTCCCCTAGTATTTCACTGTGAGGATCCCATAATCTCTTCCATAATAAGAAATATGGTTCATGAGGCTGTGTATTGATTATTCAAAAATCAATGATATTATGATATAAAAATTACATATTCCTCGCACTGATGACTTATTCGATCAAATTCATAGATACCAATATTATTCAAATATTAACCTCTTTTATTAGTATCATCATTTTAGAGTAATAAATTAAGGTATTCGAAATATGACATTCTAAATGATGTATAGACATTAGGGTTTTAAAATAATATATTTTTTATTAACTAATGAACCCTCTATTTTTATGGATCCAATGAACTAAGTGTTTAAATAATATATTGATAATTTTTTTGTGATATTAATTTATGACATTTTTGATTATTATAAATGTTATGAGGACCATGATAATCACTTTCTCTCAAAATTTAGTTTTTATTAAAATTTTAATAATGGATTCATTCAATGTTTTCCTGATTGGCTATCCTACTAACCAAGATTACACAAAAAGGGATTAAGTTCATTTGAAAAAATAAATATGAAGAATATATTTGTGAACTAAATATTATATTGGTTATGGTTCTTTTTTTGAATATATTATCTAGAAATGATGGGTTGGGGATATATAGTGATGCATTAAAGAGTGTACATAGTTGAGTTCCAATTAATAATTATAAATTAATTATATATGAATCAAGGAAATTGAAGTCTCATGAACCAAACTATCCAATCCATGATCTTTAAATTGTTTCTATAGTCTTTACCTTAAAGATTTAGAGACATTTCTTCAGTGTTGAATGATCTGGGATATACATGTATCATAAAAGTATAAAATAATTATTTTCATATAAAGATGTCAATATGAGATAAAGGTGATGGCTTTAGCTGCTCAAAGGCTAGGATTTATCAATACACTACTGCCTAGGATAACAGAATAAGGTATATTATGCATTGAAGAGAAAGACCTTGTAGTTCTAACCCAATTGGGGATTAAGAGGGATCCTTTGTTCATGGATCTAGTAAATATGGATGTAGAAATTATTAAATAAGGGGGTAGATTATTCTTTTTTCAAATATTTTTGAAACCTTACATATTAGAAAATATAAAAAAATTGATGATGAGAACTTTCTGGAGAAATTAAATGATTCAAGTGATCGAATCTCAGAAGACTTATTTTATGAAGATAATATTTTGAAAATTGGATAGTTATAATGTGTTCCATATATAACTGATAAAAAAATAGAATTATTAGATGATTCTCATAGATCTAATTTCATTATTCAACCTGGTATCACAAAGATTTATAGGGATTTGAGGGAACATTTATGGTTGGATAACATGAATCTTGAAATTGTAGCATTTGTATCAAGATTCATGGTTTTTCAACATGTCAAGGATAAGAGGAGAAATAATAGAGTTTCCATGAATCCTTTTATTATTCATATGTGTAAATGGGATTACATTAATATGGGAATTTTCACATGACTAATAAATACTCTTATAAGGAATGATGAAATATGTATTATTATTGATGGCATAAAAAATCAGCACATTTCCTCCCAATAGGATAATATTTACCTTTTCAGATCCTCACAAGTCTTTGTATTAGTGCATTTGTATGGCTTTAAGTAACACCTATTTTTATCACATCTCATCATGATCCTAGCTTTAAAAAAAATTATGGAAGAGTGTTCAAAACGCTCTTAATACTAAGATTCATTTGAGAATGTCCTACCATCCTAAATATGATGGATAACCTGAAAGGACTATTAAAACATCGGAATTCATATTGAGGTAATTATCCCAAAAATTCATATTATTTGGGACCATATTTACCTTTGGTAGAGTTCTCATATAAATTAGTTTCCATTAAAGTATTCAAATGGTTTCATATGAAGCATTATATGGAAAGATATTTCATGCACAAACATGTTTGGAAAATGTTAGTGAAAGGAAAATTATAAGCCTATAACTTTTTTAAGATAAAAGAAACATAGTTAAAGATTATTCTAGATCATATTAAAGAATAAAAAATTATTAAAATGAGTTACGATGATAATCAGAGGAATGATTGGGAATATTAAGTGGGGCATCATGTTTTTATGGAAGTATCTCCTTGGAAGAGTGTTATATCATTTAGTAAGAAGGGAATGTTGAATCCTAGGTATATTGGATCCTTTTAAAGACTTTTAATAATTAGAGTTCTTTTTATCCAATTTAAAATTCCACTAAGTATTTCAAAAGTACATGGTGTGTTCGATATGTCATTATTAAGGAAGTGCATTCCAAACCCAACGTATGTGGTCATCATTGATTAAATAGATTTGGAACCTGATCTCTATTACTATGAAGAACCCATCTGGTTTTTTAACACTTTATAAAATATATTGGGTAACTTCACTACATTATTATTAATGTTTCTTTAGAGAAATAACAAAATGGAAGAAGAAATTGGGGAACCAAAGGATATAGTGAAGAAGAACTACCCCTATCAGTTTAGAAGGAAATATCCACAACATTTCAAGGTTGAAATATTTTTAGGGTGGAATAATATAACACCCCAATACATTATGATTTATTAACATTTAAATTAATTATGTCTCATTGATATATTTTGATTCAAGAAACACCGGGATTAAATAAATCACATTACTCTATTAATATATTATTTAAACATTAACATTATAACCATGCCCTTAATTTGATGGGTATGAATAGTATTAACTAAAATATAAAAAATATTTGGTTTATAAATGTATAAAATAAATTATATTCATATCTATTGATTATAGATAAAATAATAATCAATTTAAAGGAAATGAAATATTTTCTAAAAAATGTATTTTTCTAAATGGCGGTTTAGATGCGTTTTACGCACAAAATATTAAACTAATTTATTACCAAAAATATAAAATGTATTTTCTGAAATTAATTTTATTTTATAAATTTCTATATCAGAATTATATTACGGTGAATTTTTTAAATTTTTCTAAAAAGTGTCATTTTTTGATGAATAGTGAAAAATATTCTTATTTATTGAAAACTGCCATATTGTTTAAATTATATAAAAAATAAAATGTTATTTATAATTTTATTTTAAGAAAAAATATATATATATATTATAAAAAATATTATTTATTTAATTTTATTAAATTTTATATTTACTTTTGGTAGTAAAAAGTTATATTCTTATGAGAATTTTCCCTTTGAAAACCCACATTTTCGTCACGTCTCCGGGTATAATTTTAAATTTATTTCTACAACTTTTGTTAATTTAATTTCATAAAATTGGATTCATATTTAGAATCATCTTAATTTAAATTATCTAAAGAAGGAAACATAATTTTTAACTATTATGAATATTAAATGTAGTAAAATTTAATTATCACAGTTAAGGTAAAAACTGATTTATCACGAGTTTATGTAAAACTATAAGGGTTAAAATAATCTGAAAAAGTTTAAAACACCCATTATGTAGCCATATTTATATCTTTTAATCTATAATTTTCTATAATAATCCCTTTATGATTCTTTATTCATGATAAAAATGTGGGTGTAATTGATTCTTTTCCAAAATTTTACATGTTTCCTCCCCCCATATAAAAGGTAACCCACTCTCCTCCCATATTCACAATTAAAAAATCAATTTGGTTAATAAAATACCTACCTAAATAAGTTCTTAAACAACATAAAAAAACTAGATCCCTTGGCTTGATCTGAAATCTATCCTCGGAAGGATTTTATTTTAAACATAAAAGAGTTTGTTCAATGAAGAGGCAATGTTCTTAAAAGATCATTTTTATTTTATTAATTCATAAAACAAATTAAATAATTATTAAATAATGATAGTATAATAAAGAAATCATTCCAATTTACTTATATGTTTTTATGTTATTTTAAAAGCTAATATCCATCTCTACTTCCATCGAATGGGAAATAGAAACATCGATTGTGTGTATGGAGAACTACCACCTTGTGAATAGTAGTAAATCATTTTCCATAAGCAACTCTCAAAGTTAGATATAATAATAGATTTAAAATTTATATATAATATTTTTGATATAATTATACATATTTAATTATAATATCACATATAAATTCTTACTTTCCATTCTATTTAAAATATGATAATGTTTATTGTGCATACGGAGGACAACCTCCTCATGAAGTGAAGTGATTTGTTTTCCACATATAAGTTACGTGGATGGCCATAATATTAAATTAAATGATTATATGTTTTATATATTAATTGAAATAAATTATTTAAAATTAATATATCATATTATTCCTTATTATTTAAACTATTAAGGGAATGATATCATCGCGCATTCTTGCGTACAACCTACAGTCTCCATGATGTGATGTGTTCATTTTACATAGAAAATATTCCATATTAGTTATAATATTGTTTATGATGATTAAATATGATATTTATAGTATTATTATAATCCTTGACATCATGTGTTTTTATCCTATGTACAAGAACTGCATCATTCAGGCAAAAACATGCATGAAAAAATAACGAACTAGACACCCAAAAAAATGAAATCTTATTAACAAATAGGTAGTAAAATGATATAAATGAATAATATATTATATTATAAATATTATTATGGTATCATTATAAATTAATAAAATGATTAAAAAGATTATATATGTGTTTAAATTATGTTTATTCAAAAGGAAGTGTGATGTAAGAGACTTCATCTCAATTTCACGTGATTGAGGCATATTATAACGTTATAAACCTAATATCTTTTTTATGGTGTATATATTAAAACAATTAAATTTAATATCATTAATACAATATAATTCAGGTTATTTTATGTTTAATGTTAAATTATTACTTCCAAGGGGATTTGATTTGAATGTTAAAAAGTCGTAAATACTTCATAACTGAATTTATTTTTATTGGGTTATATTACTTCTTTGTTTTCATTATTGTTCTTAGAATATGTGTGTAATGAATTTTAAATTACATGTGTTGTATATAAAATTTATTTATTTGGTTTTAAATTTGATACATATAATCAATTAATTTATTTATTCTCACTTCTATGTTAAGATCATCATCTGGATTTTCATCTCAATAACCATTTCATTGAGACATATTTGTTAATATGAGCATATTCACTTTTATGTGGTGTATATATTACCTCTTTTCAATATTTAATAATAATAAATGATTATGAATTATTGTCTATATTTTGTGTCATGTTTATTTTTAATGGTCTTATAATTCAAAATTTACCAAATTGTTAAAAATTATTGTACAATTTCGATTTCAATTGTAATTATTTTCTTTATATTGAAATAATAACTTTCTTGTGATAATTTTTCATTATTCACTATAATTAAAATAAATATACATATTATTTTATGAGGGATATGATTATTTCTAAAACTATATATCATTTTTACATATGATGTTTTCTTTTAATGTTATTTGATTAGCTAGGAAAATATTAATAAATCTATATCATTTACTCAATACAAATATTTAATAATAACTGAGATTGATTAATAAATTATATATATATTAAATATAGGAGTAATTATTTGTAAACTTAGTTATGTATGGGACCCATTTATAGATTTTCTCTTAATGCATCGAATGTTCTCATGGGAAAAATCTATTGGTCAAATCAAACGATTTTTAACTATAGTTTTAAATAACACTATGATGGATCATTAATGTAGTGGTATCATGATTCATAGGATCATGAATTACAATAATTTTACATTTACTTCATTTAGAATTATTTTATTATTATAATCCTTGATAATTTTGCAATGATGTTATCTCTGGATGCATTTCATTCTACGTTTATTGATTAAATGAAATGTGTTTATAGTTATTTACCTTTTCATATTGACTATTCCTTATCAAATTATGATTGATACGTTATTTATTACATGGAATGAATGTTAGGTTATTAATAGTTACATATTGGCAGTTCTTTATTTATTCATCGTAGAATCCACTATTTGTTACTCTTTTTGGGCACTTGAGCTCACCCTTATTTATTTTCTTTCCCATTGATATGAAGAATAATTTTTCGCATGAGTTCTACCATGACAATTTTTTTAGATTGATATGATTTTTATTTTATTTAAATTTTTAAAATGGGTATCATGTATATATCTAGTTCACTAAAACTATAACAATTATCATCCCAATAGGATTTGGACCCTTGTATATCTATTAATATAATAAAGTAGGCCCCGACTCCGGGCTATGGGAGTTTATTTAATAAAATAATTAATTGAAATAAGTATAACTAAATAATAATTATGTTAATTTTAAATAATATTAAAATTATAATTATAATTTTAAATTACCTAATTTAATAAAAAAAATCATAGTTTTACAAAAAATTAGTATATTCAATATTCACTGAAAAATAAATATTTTCTAAAAAAATACCAAAATATCACCTTAATATAATATAGATATTAAAATTTCAAAAATGGTGTTTATTTTAAGAAAAATAATTTTTAAAAGATCAAAAAATGAATTATAAAATTTTTTAAAAAAATCAATAATGTTTTTGAGGATACATAATATTTATTGAATAAAATATATTTATTAAAATTTAAGTTCTTATTTATTTAGAATTTATTTATTAATATATATTGGGTGATACTTTTATATATATTTCATAAATTTATTAATACTATTCATTATATCAAATTTAACATGTAGGGAATAATGATCATATTCAAATAACATATTTCACAGGTAGTTTAAACTTGGCGTTACATGTCATATACTATATAGATCATAATTTTATTCTTATTAAACCATGATGTTTTAAATAACACAATAAATAAAAGAAGTTTAACTTATTTAAAATAAATATAATTTAAAATATTATCATGTTGCATTATATTCACCTCCAAAAAATTGTGTCTTAATAATTTGAAATGTGACTTGGAAATAAAGGTCTCGATATTTGGAAATTCCTTTGTCAAAACTCCACATCGTAAAAAGGGTTAGTAAAAAATATATTAAAAGAGGTAAAGGTTATTATGAAGGTTATCAAGAATAAAAAGTAACTAGGTTTCCTTGTATAAGAACATTGGAGAATGGATAAAATAAGGATATGGAAGAAAAGAGTAAATAAATGTGGTCAGTAATTGAGGTCATTTATTCCATGAAATTGATCAATTAATATGATGTTAATGACCACAAAACAATAAATAAAATATTTTTTAAATTTCCATTTGATTCAATATATATGAATGTAACAAGATAACATTTTTATTCAAGAACCTTTTTATAATCTTCAGGTATTGTTTTAATATCCAAGAATATAAGAAAATATAATTAATTGATATCTTGGTATTTCAAAAGTGAAATTTTATCCTTTGGATTCCCATTGATCAATTCCCACTTCATATATTACTCTAAGAAATTAATATCCAAAAAAGAATTCTTTTTATACCTCATGCAGAAAAATTTACTTTTAACAGATCATAAGATTCATACATGAGTGGCAAGTCATTATTCAAATATTTAAAGTGTTTCCAAAAATTAAATGGCTAAAATGAGTTATAAAATAATACATTAATTTCTAAAACCACGCCAATAACAACAAATTTAAACATAATCCTTTTGAAATATAGTAATCCCTAACACTTATCAAAAATATTTCTAACCAAATTGAAATTCCAAAAATTAAAACATATTTCATGAATCCAAATACATACACACCTTATTCATTCCACTTTTTATTTATCAATAGCATAACCTTGACTATGATCCCTTATCTTCTTCTGAGGTATATTCCCTAAAATCTTCAGTCATTTATTAGAATAATTCCCCCTCTCCTTATATTCAAATAATTATACTTTTATTGATTCTCCCATATCCTTAAATTCATGAGAATGGTGAATATTTTGTCCATGCATGAAGAAAAATACTTTTCCATTTAGGCATATACAAAGGTGTTTATTTACAAAATTATCACATGTGGGAAAATAATTCTTTAATTTCATCCCCTTATCTGATTTTTTAAATTCACTTCCTTGTTTTAGAATATTCATGCATGTATTTCTATTTTCTTTGATTACATTTTACTACACATTTTTAAATATCCAAAATCTGCTTATAATTTTATGTGAAAATAATTTTTTAAATCGAATCTGAATTTTATTTATAACCTGAGTTATAGAATTGTAAATATATTACATATATTCCATATAGAATACAATATGTTTTTATTACTTTTATAATACTATGAATAATTAAAATTTTATCTTTATAATGTTTTAATTTTTATCTGAATAGGATACATTCTTTTGGTTTCATGAAATATTTTTAGTTTAAACTAATTTATAGTTTTCTTCTATTTTTAATTTTTAAGTTGTGATATACAAATCAGATTCTTAAAAAATACATTAGAAATAGAAATCAATCATATTAATTTAATTCGAATAAATGGATGTTTGATTATATTGTTCATGCGGTGTGTCATTTGACCTAATATCTTGCAATAGTTCTAGAATTCTGAATTTTAAATAATTAAAAATATTTTTTGTTCCTTTGATATCTCATGTAATTATTATCAAAACATCTTGGAGTTTATTCAGCTGTAAATTTAACAAGTTTTTATTCATTTCATTAAACTTCATGAAACTCTAAAAATTCAATTAAATACCATAAAATTTGGTTTAATTTCTAAAATTATTTCTGCATTATTCAAAACAAGTTTTCAGTGGTTTTTGGATGATATCTCCTTCAATACTTCTGGTAATTAAGATATTCTTGACTCTTTGTAAATATATTGAAATTATCTTTAATTAAGTCTCCTGGAACAACTACCAATTCATTTTTTTGATGATTTTTTAAGTCACCCATGTTTTTCTATTAATGTTTGTACATAAAAGGATATATCATTATTCTTCATCTTCTTCATCAAGAATATTTCCTCCGTGGAACCTCCCCAAGATTATTCTAATTCAACATCTTCATCCTTTCTTCAATTAATAATTTCATCTAATCTTTTATAAGAATTCTCATCATTTTTATAATTTAATACCACTTTATCTCTATTTGGGACAACTACTTGTACAAATATTTCATCTTCCAAACATTACCATGCTTCATCAAATATACTTTTTAAAAAATCCATCTTATATCTAGTAAACACCCTCAAATTCTAACTCTTCAAAAACAGAAATAGTGGATGAGTGTTTCACTTCCAATAGAGGCATATTTTCCAAATAATAATGGTGGGTGGAATAAAACCTAATACTGGATGACTTTAATTCCATCTTTGACTTATTTCCCAATCCAATGGGGACTCACTTATCAACACAATGATGAATAATTTCTCAACTTAATTGTTTGTGATATTTATTCCAAATGGTGGGTTACTTATTTTTCTAGTGGTGGTTTTTTATTTTACAAATGTTAACTCATTTTTCAAACCAACGATGTCTTATATTCACAATCAATGGTATCTAATTGTTACTATGATGGGTACACTTTTTTCACTATAATGGTGACACATTGTTTCTCCAATGGTGACTCATATTTACTCTAAAGGTTACTAATTTTATTAATAATAGTGATTCATTTCAATTCTATTGATAAAACGTTTATGAACTAACAGTGAGTAATTTTTGAATTAATGGTGGGTCATTTTTTTTACAAATGGTGGATCATTTTTCAAAGATACTTTCCACCTCTTAGTAGTAATTTTTTCGATGGCCAAATATTTGTTTCCTATTTTCTGTTAAAATTTCCCCACACTCTATTTTTTTTATCGTTTTTATATTTTTATGAAAAGATTAAATATTATAATTATTTTATTAATTTTATTAATTTATAAAATTAATATAAATTATATATGATCCTTTAAATGTATTATTATCATATTTTAATTAGATTAAAAATGTTAGTTACTTATATTATTAATCATAAAAAACATATTCATTATATTTATGATCCTTATAATATTTATATCTTGAATTCAATTTCTATATTATTCTTGTCTAAATTAATATTTATTGATTAATAACATATTAAAACATATTTTAGGACACTAAAAGTTGTATAAATATTTTTTAAATTAGCCACTCTATTAAATTAAAATATGTTTAATGTTTGTTTTAATAAGTCTTATGAATTTTAGGGAATTCTTGGAATTTTTATCATCATCTAATGGGTTACTCAAATATGATTTAATCGATCATTATGTTTTGAATTCAATAGATGTTGTTACAATTATTTTGGAGGATAATTTTTTATCTCCTAAATAATTCAATTATTTTTTATTTTTTATTTCTTTACCTAGAGATGGGTTTTGTGGGTTCTATATTATTGATCTTATTATATTGTTCAGGGGAACATCAAGGGATCTCGGATTAATTCTCCCATACTCATTTTTTCTATGAAAAAAATATTGAATTTTGCAACGTGTTGTACAATTTGTAAATAACTATGTGACACCCTATTTCATCATTTGGATAACCTCTAATGTTTTGAATTATATCTTCATTGACTTAAACATCCCTGATGATATGATATCATGAATTTCTCAAGAACCTATACATATGTTTTGATTATTCTTCTATCAATTTCAACATGTTTCTTGAACCTATTAGACTAATTTTTAGCTTTTACGCACATTTTGTCTTGTTTATACTATTATATACAAAATCATTTATTCATATATTTCTTAGGTGTTTAATCTCGGATTCTAATGTTGTTACTATTCTGGTTGTGATTCCTTGTGTATAAAGTCATGTTATAATTTGATTGTGATGCCCCATAGAAAATTTTGTTTCATGTTTCTCCGTACACTAGAAAAGGATTATATAATTGGGTTGTGATTCCTCCTCAAAAAAATCAATATAATTAACACAGATCTCTTGCTGAATAGAAAGCTAGAAGACTGGCCTAGATCCATTTTGGAACGAACTAGTATAGAAATATTTTTTTTATTTCATTTTTGTATCTTCTAATTAAAATAATAACTGACTTAAATAATCATTTTATTACATAAATTTTTTAATCTGCTATAGTCATCCCCTTCTATAACACCTACCATTACCAAATATGACTACACAATTTATATCAAAGGATAAAATTCCTAAGAATAGTTTATCTCTGTCACTATATTTATTAATACCAACCATTGGTATGAATGATCTTTTCTTTTTGAATAAGATAATCCCTCTATAGAGTGTAATTTTATTTTATTTTCTCTAACCTATTACTAGACCACATAGTTGAAGGATAAATATCTTATATTATGGCATGATTAAACAAAAATGTTGCATGGATTCCAAAATATAAACCACAATTTAATGGAAACAATTATAGATACTATGGATTCCAAATAGAGGCATACCTTGAACATTTGAGCATTAAACTTTGTTTGATCATAGAAAAATATTATAATATACCCTAAGAAAAAATAGATAAACTTATAGGAAACAATGCTACTATATATGTTTTAAATTCCATAGTTGTTAATATTTTATATATTAATATAAATTTTATTTTTTAATGTGTCTTCTTGTAATACAATACATTAAATTTGGGAGATTCTTTAAGTAACTCACCTTGGCTTGGAAACATTAATCTGAACAAAACATGGAATATATTGAGTAAAGAATCGGGACTTCAAATATGATTATTTATATACTAATAAAAAATTAAATAGTTGTTAATATTTTATTATAGATGTTCTAATTTTGGATATGATTATGAAAACTTGAATTTTTTTTAATTAAATAAAGAAATTTTAAGTTTAATAATATATATTTTAAAATATGATTATTTATATAATACGAATAAGAAAAATAATGATTGTTTTTGGAAAAAATTAACTTAAAATAAAAATTAAGAAATACTAATTTTTCTTCTCATAGTACAATTTATGTAAATTTTAATTCCTATTATTATTTGAATGAATAAAATTTAAAGGAATTTGAGATTCCTAAACAAGTTTTATCAACATTTATTTAAGTTTGTGAAAATTATCATAATATTATGTCTATAAATATACTAAATAATAATATATATGGTTTTGGCTCCGATAGATGATTAAGTCAAATGTTTTAAAATAATTTTATTAAAATTAAAAAAATTTCAACTTCAATTGTTACTTATTTTAAATTTTTCATGAAAGGTAACTATAAAGATGATTGTTCTCACAGATTCAAAAAATATGTGGTATACAAACATATTATTATTTATAAATCCTTATTATATAGAGTACCATACAATAATTTTTTAATGTCTACAAGGATACCTAAAAATTGTATTGTTAATCTTATTGGACTCGAAGTATCTTGGGTATAAAAGTTTTAAATTAATTTATTTTTGTAGTAAAAATACATTGGATGTCCCAATAATGGAATATGTTACATGGATATGGGATGATCTAGTCATATTATCATATACCTATCAATGTTTAACACTTAAAACATGTGTGATGGACACCCTATTTCATTTTAAGATAATTCCAAATTCAACGTTAACGGTTTTGGTAAATTTTATATTTTAAATTCCACTTTTATTTCAGAAGTTATATATATAAAATAATTAGAAACTAATTTATTATTTTATCACAATTATGTGATGATGGAATAAAAGTTATATTTGAAAATTATAAATGTTTAGTTTTTCAAGATGAACATTTATTATTTTATATTAATAAAATGAAAATATTTATACTATGGATTTTTATGAACTAAATGTTCAACTTGTTAAGTTTTTGAATGATGTGTAGATTGATATAATCCATTATCATCAATTTATAGTTCTTGTTACTTTCATAATATTTCATAATCTCTCTAAACATGATAATGTGTTACATTTTTGTTCCTTGAAGAACAAACAACTTCATATATTTGACACTTTCATGGAAGGGAAGAAACATAAATTATCTTTTAAACTTATAAATCATATAAGTAACAGTATACGGTTACATTTTTTACATATTGATTTATTTGTTACTACTCAAATTTATATGTTCGGTGGAAAGAAATATTATTAATTTATTATTTATTACTATAGTAGATTTATGTGGGTATATATTCTTTCTCATAAAAATGATATTTTATCTAGATTTACTACATTTCTAATTTAGTTCAAAATATAAAAGTTGTATGATTGTTTGTTGAAATATAGTAATAACTTATATTAATTTCAATATTATATTTTTGAATAATTTGTGAAAATAATGGTTACTTCCAAAAAATTTCTCATCCCATAAAATCATAGAAAATTTGTCTTGTGGAATGGAAAAATAAAACTCTTATTTAAATGGGTAGAACTATGTTATGTTAAGATCATTTATCTAGTTATTTTTTTGCTGACTATATTTTTTATTCTTATTATATTTCAAATACTATTATTATTAGTCCTTTGTTAAAGAAAAAACTTTATAAATTAATTAAAAATTAAAAACACATAGTTGGATAATTAATAGTTTATAGTTGTTAGGTTTTAATTTACATTCAAAGGATAATTTAGATATGTTTGATTCTAAAAGTAATGAAGGTATTTTTATGAGACATTGTGAAAATTTTAATTATTTAAGATTTTATAATAAAAAAATATTTTTATTGAAGAAAATAATTTTAAATTAAATTTGGATTATACGGTTTTTGATGATGAGTTTAGATATTTTAATTTTGGTGAAGAAAAACCTCAGGATGTTGATGAATAAATTTAGGGGGAATACTTCTTCTCATCCAGATATGAGTTCGTTAAAGATTCATAAATATAATTCTATTTAAAATTTAATTGGTAATGTTAATTTTAGTGTTAAAACTCAAAATTTTATTTTCAATATTTCTGCCAATTCTTCTTTTATTTGTGTCTTTTCACCTAATAATGTCAATGATTTTTTTAATGACTCTAATTGGATTTTTTTATTCAAGATTATATTAATTAGTTCGTTAGAAATGTTTTTTTGTCTTTAGTATAACTTCTTGAGGATAATAAGGTGATTGGAAATATGTGGATATTTTGAAACAAGCCAGATTAATCTGGATATATATTTAAAATCAAATCCAAATTGGTTTCTCCAGGATACACTCAAGAAGAAGCTGTAGGCTTGGAGTATTCATTTGAAACTCTTTCAATGTAAGATAATTTTATAATAGTGATGTATTTTTCAAGATTTTTAGTTTTTATGTTATATAAAATAGATATAAAAAAGTTATTTCATAAATTTTTTTATAACTAACAAAATATATGTTTATTAACCCCTTAGTTTTGAAATTCAAAAATTTCCCAATCAATATTTTAAATTATCTAAAACGTTTTATGTTATAAAACAACCACCTCATACATGATAATAAATAATTTATTTTTAATTAAATATTGGTTTCATGAAATGAAATTTTGATCCTATAATTTTTATTAAAATAATTTCTAATGATGTTTTAATTATGAAAATTTATTTTGATGATATAGTTTTTGTTTTATCTAGTGAAATTATTTGTAACTACTTTTTTAGTTTGATGTCTTCTAAGTTTGAAATTATTTTAATGGTTTAATTGATGTTATTTATTAGTCTTTAAATTTATAAACAAAAATAAGGAATTTTTCTTATTTAGACCAAGCATGCTAAAGAATTAGTTAGAAGATTTGGTTGGGATTCCTCTGAATATATGAAAATTCATATGGGTACTAATTGTAAATTAGATGTTGATGCATCTGGTTAATTTTTTTCTGTTATATTTTATCAAGGAATAATAGGTATATTTAAATATTTAACTATATCATTACCTTATAAAATGTCTAATTTTTGTTTATGTTCATGATTTAAAGTTCATCTAAAAGAGAATTATATTAATGTTTTAAAGGGAATAATTAAATCTGTTAAAAGAACTGTTGATTCTGGTTTATTTTATCCAACATATAACTATTTGGATTAAATATATTATTTTGTCTCTGATTTTTTGGGGCTGTAGAATCGATAGAAAAGGAATAGAAGGTTTGTTCTATTTTCCTGAAAAAAGATTAATTTCTTGTTCTTTTAAGAAACCAGTATATATTTCTCTATCCACTACAGAAGTTGAGTATATATCCGATGGAAGTAGATTATTCTGATGTTTATTAATTATGAAAAAATTAGGTGATTTTGGTATTTATCTTGATAAATTATCTATTTACTATGATAGTAATTTTAAAATTTATATATGAAAAATCCATTACATAATTCTAGAACAAATCATATCAATTATATATTTAATTTTATTTTAGTTATTGTGATTAAGGATGATATTTTTTGGGAATTTATACCTACAAAAAATCAGATAGAATACATCTTTACTAAGACTCTAGACTCTAATAAGTTTTATAAAATTAAATTAGAACATGGAATGTTGAGAATTTAATTATATTATCATTGCATTTTTTTAGGGGGGAGGGGGTTGTTTTATCTTTTTTATTTACAAAAAAGCGGAGAAACTGGTTTTCAATGATCAGGTTTTGTAATAAAAAAGTGGAATATTTTTTTTCATGTGAATTCATATATATTTTTTATTAGATGTTATTTTTATTTTTAAAATATCCAAAACCCTCTTATCATTTTTTGTGAAAAGGAAATTTTTTTGAAACCACTCTATATAGTTTCATAAAATAGTTTTACAATTATAAATTTTCAATAATTCATGATATTCCTTATTCCTTTGTTATATAATTCAATTAATATTATAATCTCTCAAAGTTATTTCGATTATAAATATTACAAGATTATATTCCTTTAATCAAACAATATGAAACTCTAAAAATTCCATTTACATGCCTTAAAAATTGGCCTAAGTGCTAAAATTACTTCTGCAATATTCAAAACATGTTTTCAATATTTTTGAATGATATATCCAACTGTAATTGATGGAATTAATTGATTAAGGATTAATTGGAAATATATTGAAATTATGGTCCATTAGATATTATGAACCAACTCAAAATTCATTCTTTTAGACATTATAAAAATTCACTCAAATTTATATGTCAAAGTTTGTACAAAAAAAGATGAATCCCTATCCATCATTTTCCTCATCAATATTATTTCCTCTATGGAAGGTCCAAAATATTTATATCCATAAAAATTAGCAGCCTTTATTTCCTTCATAATCTCCTCTAACCATTGCCAATATTTCTCATCATATTTATTGTTCAACATCAGCCCACTTTCATCCTGGGTAGAATCTCGTGAAATTTTTTCTTCTTCCAAACATCACTAATCTTTAACAAAAAATCCTATTGAAACATCCATATTATATATATTATACATACTCAAAAAATGGATCCTTAAAAATAAAATAATTGATGATTTTTTAATTTCCCATGGATGGTTCTTTTCCTAACAACAATAGAGTGTTATATAAAACCAATAGTGGGTGACCATCCTTAAAATGGTGACTCAATTGTCAATTCTAGGGAGAATCATTTCTCAACTCAATGGCGACTCAATGTTATACCTGATGGAGTAATTTTTGTTCTCATAGTGGTTTGTTTTTTACCAATGGTGTCTCATATGTTCAACCAATAGTGACTCATATTGATAGTTAATGTTTACTTATATTTATTTTAATGGTGACTCTTTTTTACACAAACAGTGACCCATTTTTTCTATAATGGTGAATCATATATAATCTAATGGTGGGTCATTTTATTACTAATTGTCACACATTTTCATTCCAATGATGACTCATTTTTAAACTAATGGTGGATCATTTTTTAATTAATGGTGGAAATTTTTTAACCAAGAGTGAATCATTTTTCAAATATTTTTTCCACTACTACGTATTAAATTTTTCGTCCACCAAGTGTTTTTGCAACCATGAGTAAAAATTATTTCATACTCTATTCTTCATATTTTTTATATTTTCATGAACTGTATACATGTTATAATTGTTATAATTGTTTTATTTATTTCCTAAATTAATATTTATTATATATGATTCATGCCAAGTATTATTAGAGTAATTTAATTAGTTTTATAATTTTATTAAATTATTTTACCAATATTACGTAACACATGCATAATATTTATCATATTTATCATATTTATTTCTTAAATATATTTTTATTTTTTCTTATCTGAATTAATATTTATTGATAACCAACATATTCAAAAAAAATTGTCACTAAAATAAGAATAATTATTTTTCAAAATACATGCTTCATTAAATTAAAATATATTTTCTATTTTTTAATCAGTCTTGAAGTTTTTATTAGATTTATTTGAATTATTTTTATAATTGAATGGGTTATTCAAATAGGATTTAATTTGGCTTCATGTTTGTAATTCTACCTATATTTGTTACTGTTGTTCTAGAGGATAATTTTCTCTCTGTTAGATAAGTCAATTTTTTTAATTTGAATTTATTTTTCTAGAGAATATTTTTGTTAATAATTTTTTATAGATCCTAATTAAAGGTTCTATTACACTTTAAGAATTATTGGATCACTTCTTATATACTCAATTTTTTCATTAGAAAAATATATTATCCTTTGAACCTATTGTAAAATTTATAAAGTATTGTGTGATACCTTGTTTCATCATTTGAGTGATCTCTAAAGTGACATACTATATATTCTATAATATGAACTCCCTTGATGAGATGAGAAAGTCCATTTCTCAAGAACCATTACCTATATTTTTAAACTTATTCTATAAATTTCATTTAGTCGGTTAAGTCTATAACAATACTTTCTACCTTTCATGCACACTATGTTTTATTTATTTATTCATTTACATATCAAATCATTTCTTCTTCTCTTCCTCAGGTTGTGACTCTCGAATTCTAATATCAGGACTATTTCTGTTGTGACTCCCAATGTAAAAATTCCTATTATAACTGAGTTTTGAATCCATATAACAAACGTTAGTGTCATGGTTATCCCTCTACTAGAAAAAAATATATAATTGGTATATGATTCCCCCTCAAAAATCATTATAGCACACGCGTATCACTCATCGATTAGATAGGTATATGAATTAACTATGTCAAATTTATATTAGACCAGCATAAAAATACTAATGTTAATTTATTTATTTCCACATTTAATTAATTATAATAATTTACATAAATAATCAATTTATTAGATTAAATTTTTTTTGATATTCCCCCACCGTGTTGACCATCTTACATTACCATATATGTCATAATATCCTCTTTTAATCTTGATTCCCTTTAAAGTAATAATACATTTAGGATTATTTCTCTATATTGATAGAAAATGGAACTATATCCTTATATGATAATCATCATTGGTAGATTAGTTCCCATTAAAATATTTTCTTAATAACATTAGAGAAATATCCAATATTGTTCTTCAGATTTCAAACATAGTATAAAATTTTCTTTTCTATCATTATTAATTTTTCATAAAAGATAAAAACATTTTCATCTTCCACTTATCATAGACTCGGGAATTCTCTATATATCCTCTCATTACTCATGACGGAAATATATTTTCAAAAATAGTTACTTAAAATCAGTCCATTACTTTCTTATTATTTCTTATACATCCCATGTTTTCTAAATCAATGGAAATCGTTCATCTGAATCTCTTGAGAGATGATAAACTACCATCAAGACCATCTCCCTTTCATTACTATCCAATGTGAGAAATATCCTCTCTATGAAACCTAATCATTTATCAACTTCAGATGGATTTTTAATTCCACTGAATGAAGGTGGATGATGAAGAATGAAGTGGTATAACATTGTTGTCCCATGTTTTAGATCATCTGGATGCTCTATAGGGGAACGATAATTATTCATAACCTATTTCAAATGCCCCAAGGTGGTTATAATTCAATCTGTTCAAGATGTATCTCCAAATCATGCATCACTATATATCACAGGAGGGAAATCCATGTATGGATTATGTGAATTGATATTATTCACATTCCATCTTATATGTTCAATTTTTAAATAACATCTTACACTACATTATATCATAACACTATGAAACATAATGTATATTCTGAAAACAAGTGAAATAATTAACGGAATTTGAATATATTATGTATGGATTATCTCATAATCTTAAACAAGGTTTCATTGAGAAATGATTCAAAATAAAAATAATATTTACAAATCCATCATAATTCCTTGTACGAAAAATGTGAAATAACCGATGAAAATCCATGAAGAGTGTCAAACCAAGGGTGAAATAAGAGTAATTTTTCATGTTCCATGTAATGATCATGTCAAGCACAACATTCCTCTTTTTGGAGTTTTTACCCTAAGGAACATTTGTTTTAGAAACCCATCAACTATTTTTATCCTTACATGAATTTATTTATTGTTTAACCACATAATCTCAACTTTAGAAAAATATGAGGATGTTATACTATATGTGGACTTATCATCAATGTCATACAAAAGGCAGGATTGCCTAATATTTTTTTCTAAATCTATTTTCTATGGTTTCTACACAACATTCTCTAAAACTAATTTTATATACCCTAACCCTAGTAGCCCAGATTCAGTGGTCACTTTATTACATCGAAAGTAGATACAAGAAATCATATCCCAAAAGAAAAAATAGTTTAGTAGTCTTGGTAAGAGAGATACATACTTCAAATCCATAATACATTTTAAAAAATAAAATACACAAATCATTTTCATTAACAGTTCCATTATTCCACTTCACATATCACATCATATCAATCAAAATATACTTCCTAGTATACTGGGGAAAATAAATCATAATAATAGTGTGTGATCAAATTCACAGTAAGGGTATGCATGTATTGGAAGCTATCATGAATAAATGAGGCATAATCAATATAAAAATGTAAATAAATTAAACACATGAAATATAATCAATAACATTAGAATTAATAATAATATGGCAGGAATAAATGAATGTACCATATTAATAATCACATGAGGTTGAAACTTATACATCGATGTTCAAACTAATCGAATAATCACAAGGACATCAGTAACTAATCTCATAATGTGGGAATCCAAAATGTTTTACATAATAAACATACCACCAAGAACTAGTTCCAATCATTCATACTATTAAGTCCCTTTTCTGATATATCTTATAAAAATGTATAAGACCTTAAACAAATACCCAATCTAGATTTCTCATTAGACCTACTAATGCATCGAGGGACTAGGTAATTATAGGACCAACCTAGTACATAGTTAGTCCAATGCATTACTCATATTAAAAGAGTGATACATAATCTATATAAAAATTCATATCTAAAAAAATAACTTACAAAATGTTAATAATTACCCTAATTTATAAAAAATTATTAACCCTCCAATTTAATCCAGGGAATGGTAATAAAATAGTACATATTGAGTCAAAATTATCATAAACCATATGGATAAATATAATATATTGTTCCATTAAAAAATTTCAATTGTGGGGAATAATTATAATAAATTTTTTTTCATTGATGGATAGAAATTCTAAGAAATGATCCTTAAAAACATTTTTGAGGGAAATAAACATTGCACATTGAAAATAGCCTCTTAGAAATATAAAATAGAAATATATTTTGGAAAGATTTTTATTTTAAAATAACCTTATGAAATTATAATATAATCTTGAAGGCATTGAGTTGTCATGAAGGCAGAAATTGTTTTTCATTTAGTACACATTAAAATATTGAATCCATTCACATTTTGGGTAAACAACAAAACATACCTTTTTCAGAAAACATGAAGAAGATTACTTTCAAAAACTTTTTATAAATTCTAACATGTGTAAGTATTTATTAAAAAAATAATTATTATAATGTTTAAAATATTTTGGTAAACATTTTATGAAAACATTGATATCGAAGAAAAATGGTTTTGAACTAAAGAGAAAGATAAAAATGATTTTACTTAAAATAAACATTTCTTAATCACTTTAAGCAGCCAAGAAAATAAAATTGGTAAGGATACATTAAAATATAATTAATAACTCTAGGATATATTTATTTTAATATATAAAAACTAAATAATTTCCCCAATTTAGACTTAAATATAAAAAATCCCAAATATTGATTAGATTGTGAAATATATCCTTACTACTTTTGTAATATTTGAATCACAATATCCTTGAATGAAATAACATAAAATGAAACCATAAATAAAATTAATATAAATATATTCATGCTATAAAATATCAAATGATAATTATATACTCGATAAAAATTTAGTGGTGAATATTATATGTTTGAGAGAAAGTAAAAGTTAGAAAAGAAACCCTTACCCTTGGTTTGAATTTCATCGTATGTGGACAAAAATATCATATAATATATATATTTTTAGTATAAATATACTCTAAAACAGAATAATATATATAAATGTATATTATTTACTTATATTGTTTTATCACCCATATCACTACTGGAATGCTGGCCTTTCCCCACGGTTAGATACCAATGGTTCTTCGAAACCGTTGGGGAAGGAGGTTTTTACCAACGGTTCATTAGAACCGTTGGCATAGAGGTTTCCAGGGAGCTTTTTCCCAACGGTTCATGAGAACCGTTGGGATAGATGGTTTTTTACCAACGGTTCTCATGAACCGTTGGCATAGATGAGGTTTTAGCAGGTTTATCCCAACGGTTCTGTAGAACCATTGGGATAGATAGACATATGCCAACGGTTTTTAAGAACCGTTGGCAAAGGTCCTCCCCAAATTCCCAGCCGCCTGTTCTCTCCCCAATTCGCGATACACAACCCTAAAACGGGAGCAGCAGCGGATTTAGGCGATTTTGGAGGTACGGCCGGCCTTCAATTTTCCAGCTCTTATTCAGGTTATTATTCTTCTTAACTGAAAATGTATTCAAATGTTTGGATAGTATTTAAACCTATTTTCATTTTTCCCATCAGTTTAGGTGATTTTGGTGCTACTGCCGGCCGGACCAGCCTAAGGGTGAGTTTTCTTGAAAATTCCTTTTTGGATTTTACCCCTTGAACATGGGATGTCATTTGTGAAAGGTTATATAAATGGAATTGATTGTTCGATTTCTGAATTGAATTGTAAATTAAATTAATTAAGGGTATTTTATGGTTTGCATTCCCCTTTTAACACATGAATGCCAATTATTTTTTAACACATGTTTTAATTGTATTGCCTTGCCAATGTGAGTAAAGTAGAGACTATGCTATGAATCTATGAAATTGTATTGAATTTATCTTATATTTTATGTTACCATGTTAGATATATTATAACTAATGCATGTGATATCTTTATAGTCTTGTTAGGAGTGTTCTATTAAAAATTCCCATGTGAGTGCTTGAATTTTCATTGAATTGCTAGCCATTATGAGTTATGTTGAGACCATGATATGGAATTGATTGATTAAGCAAGGGAATCTCATTATCTTGTCATTACAACATGAGTAAATGAAGCTTCATTCTTTTCAGGTTATTATTTGATTAAGTCGCCATTTTGAGGTGAGTTGTATTAAATACCTTAGTTTTTGACCTTGGTATGTTTAATGAATTGTTTAAATGAAATGGAATTCATTAAATGATTAATAGTAAATAGTGATACATGGATTCTATTAGGATGCCAGGTATATAATCTTGTTTCTATTAACTTATACGCTTTATGTGATAAATGGATTCACAGTGGAATTCCCCGGATAGACTCATTTCTTTGAATATTGATTAAGCCATGGGTGATACATGGATCCAAGGGAGGGATTCCATAGATAGACTTATTGAATGTAGAATTATATTCCAATTGATACATGGATTCTTATGATAATTCCATAGATAGACTTATTGAATGTAGAATTATATTCCAATTGATACATGGATTCTTATGATAATTCCATAGATAGACTTATTGAATGTAGAATTATATTCCAATGATATGCATCTTGTGTGGTGGTGGTGTGGTTTATGTGTTTTATGGTAGTAGTGAAGTGTGTGATTATGTAGTTAATGTGAACCCATAGGTTGAGTATTTTGTGCTATCTATATATCATGTATTTTTATGTTATTTCTACACATTCCCAACCAGAGTTGGATAAACTTACCAACGATCAGAGGTTTTGAGTTATGGGTATTTTTTCTAATATCTAGGATGGTGGTTATATGTTTGGATAGCTACCATGTCTTCCCTACTCTTCCTTCAAAAGTGATTGACCATGTGTTTTTAGGCAAGATGCGATGTGATTGTCCATGTGTCTTCAGGTGAGATGTACTATGATTTCCCTAGTGTTTTTCGGTGAGGTGTGATGTGATAAGGCTATAATAAGATGTGGCATGTGGTTGGGGTCATGTAGGGTAGGAGGATGGAACAAGGTTGATGTTATTCATGTTCATGATACCCTACTAATATGGTTATGGGATGAGTCATGCTATTATGTGATATAACACATTAAGTTCTTGTTGGTTTTACATTTTTTCAATAACACATTTGTATGTTTTTTTGACATGTGTAGTTGATACCTTGATTATTTTCTTCCTTTAGTGTTTACTTAAATGTATATTCTATTATAGTTAATGCCTATTGAATTGTTTATGACAAAATGACTTATATAAATTCTTTTTACAGAATGGACAGAAGTTGGATGTATGAAACCGATCGGATCTCAGATGATTTTCAAAACAATTTGGAGAGCTTTATAGATTTTGCATTTCACAATGCTTCAGATAGTGGTCGCATACACTGCCCATGTTCCAATTGTGTTGGTAGACCTTGGTTGAGCCGTGAAGAAGTCAGCTACCACATAACCAAAAATGGGTTTCAAGCAAACTACTTTCTGTGGTATCACAATGGGGAGAAAACGAAATCTCAAATTAGTGATGATCGAAATGAAAAGACTGGAATGGAGAATTTGTTAGATGATCGGTTTCCGTTTATTCGTCATCATGAAAAAGAAAGGATTTCGACTCAAGAAGACTTCGATATGAGGACAGCTGATGCATCTAGTGAAAATGATGATATTGATAGGGTGAAAAAATTGAATGATGCTGCCACGACTCCAGTATATCGGCAATGCGATAAAATGAAAAAGCTGGAATTTTTAATCCGATTATTTCATGGGAAAACTATGTATGGGATTTCTAATACAGCAATCGATTACATTCTTACCCTCTTGAAGGATTTACTTCCAGATGATGCAGATATTCCCTCAAACCACTATATGGCATGGAAGTTAGTTGAGGAACTTGGATTTTCAAGAAACAAAATTCATGCTTGCCCGAAAGATTGCAGTTTATTCTGGGAGGAAACCGCTGAACGAAATGATTGTATAAAATGTGGCACATCCCGCTGGAAGTCAAAATCTGATGGAACACCATCCCGCGTTCCACAGAAAGTAATGTGGCACTTTCCATTGATCCCCAGACTCCAGAATCTTTTTATGTCTGATGACATATCAATAAAAATGAGATGGAATGATACCAAGAGAAAGAAGACTGATGATGAGTTGGTTCATCCTGCAGATGGATTTGCATGGAAGAGATTTGATGCTCGACATACTGATTTTGCAGCTGACGTGCGTAATGTGAGGCTGGGTCTTTCATGCGACGGTTTTAATCCGTTTGGGCAGATGCTTACTTCGCACAGCACATGGCCAGTTTTTATACACATTTATAATCTTCCCCCATGGTTGTGTATGAAAAAACCTTTCACTTTCATGAGTATACTCATATCTGGTCCTTCTGATCCTGGCATTGATATTGATGTATACATGCAACCTTTAATAAAAGAGTTGAAGCTTCTTTGGGATGTGGGTGTGCGCACAAACGATGCATGTTCGAAAGACATATTTCAGATGCGCGCTGCGCTTATGTGGACAATCAATGATTTTCCGGCTTATGCAATGATGTCTGGATGGAGCACGAAGGGGAAACTGTCATGTCCAGTTTGTATGAAGAATACACGATCCAGAAGACTGAAACATCGTTGTAGTTTCAGTTTTATGGGACATCGACGATTTTTGCCAAAGGATCATCCATATAGAATGAATCGTCGAAGATTTGATAATACTATAGAGACCGATGATCCACCTCAGCGTATGTCTGGAACTGATGTGCTTAATGAATTGAAAGATTTCAGTTTTTCGTTCGGGAAGGGTCAAATGAAATCTGGAAAGAGAAAGAATGTTTCCACATAAGCCTGTTACAATTGGAGGAAGAGGAGTATCTTTTTTGATTTGCCTTATTGGTCAACCAATTTGCTACGTCATTGCTTAGACGTAATGCATATTGAAAAGAATATATGTGAAATGTTGCTTTCAGTTCTTCTAAATGTCAAGGGGAAGACAAAAGATGATTTACGATCTCGACGTGACTTGGTGGATTGGGGCATCAGACCAGAATTGCATCCTGTGCGTATCAGTGAAAATAAATGGCAACTTCCATGTGCTTCTTATGTGATGACACCTACTGAAAAAAAAACAATTTTTGGAAGTATTAGAGACTATTAGAGTTCCTGATGGCTATTCAAGCAACATATCTAAACGGGTCAACAGAAGAGAGTTGAAGCTAAAATCTTTGAAGACTCATGATTATCACGTTCTACTGCATGAGTTGCTTCCAATAGCAATCCGTCATCTTTTGTCCAATAATGTAAGGGTGGGTGTTATTCGGTTGTGCCATTTGTTTAGAGATCTTTGTGCTAAGAAGTTGTCCAAGTCTTTCTTGCAAAAAATGTTGACAGATGCCCCATTAATTTTGTGTGAGTTGGAGAAAATATTTCCCCTATCATTTTTCACATGCATGCTGCATCTGACTGTCCATATTCCAACTGAAATACTTCTCGGAGGACCTGTTTCTTTTCGTTGGATGTATCCAACTGAAAGAAATATGTTCACATTAAAGTCTTATGTTCGAAACAAGAATCATACCGAAGGTTCTATCGTGAACGGTTACTTAGCTCAAGAATGTATGGATTTCTGTTCAATGTATTTGTCTGATCTTACTACAAGAATGAACAGACCAATGAGAAATGAAGAAGAACAATATGAGCAAATTGAACCCAGTTTTCCATCACTTCCTCAAACAGGAGGAATTCCTGGATCATATACATTGAAGACATTAAGCCATGAAGAGCGGGAGATGGCACATCGCACAGTTTTGTTCAACTGTGATTTGTTCGATGACTATATCAGGTAACAAAATTGAATATGTATATCTTACATATATATCTGTTAAACTATTCATATTTTTTTATCTACAGGGAACATAAAACAATGATAAATAGGAAGCATCGTTCTTTATCTTTGAGAAGGAGAGAGACTTTGCATAGCAAAGAGTTTTCTGCTTGGTTAAAATTGAAGGTAAAAATATTACTGTTTAAATTAATTATTTCAATATTTACTTAAGTTTAACTGTCATTTATATTGCAGGTATTGAGTTTGTCTGCTGACTCTGTCTCTGAGGAAATAAGAGCTTTGGCTTTTGGTCCTAATACCGTGGTTCGTGACTGTAAATCAATTGTTATCAATGGGTACAGATTTATTGTCACTGAACGAGCCAAAAACATGAGAACACAACATGATGGTATTATGGTTACTGCCACAACAGATTGTTATGCCAGCGCATCAGATAGTAGACCGCGACTTGAAAATGTGGGTTATTATGGAGTCGTTGAGAAAATAATAATATTGGATTATTACTCTCATGGACGAGTCACAATGATGAAATGCCATTGGTTTGATTCGATGACGAGACATGGCACATTTATTGATGATTGTGGATTTCGAGTAATTAATATGACCCGCACTCTTGCAACTGACGAACCATATGTGTTGGCATCAATGGCTAAACAAGTTTTTTATGTCAAAGATCAACTTCAACCTGAATTTGGTGTCGTAGTTGAAGTAATTCCAAGACATATTTTTGATGATGCTGATGATGGAATTGACACTGTCCCTATTGCCATTGGAACCAATCCATTTATTTCTTTTGATGACTCCAATAGCTCAATTGTCAGAGTTGATTGTGAACCTGAAGTTGCGGTTGGAAATATATAGAATCATTCATCCATGTTCTCAATTCTTTTGGTTTACCTCGAGTTGGGTTGTTAAGGTTGGTAATATTCATATTTATTTAGTATTGATCACAAATATGTTTTAGCTGACTTGACCGTTATGTGAATTTTCAATGTTTATTGGTTGCTGTTTTATTTGAATTGCATTTTCTAATTTGGAATTGAACTGTATTCAAACCAAATCAAACAATATTTCTAACTTGGTGAACATTAAAACTTGTATGTTTTATTAAATTCATTCAAGCTCTTCTAAAACAATTGATAGCTAAATTACCAATGAATCCCCTCATTCCCTCATATATTTAGTTTTTTGGTTTACACATTAATTTTCTTTTTCTAATTAATTACATATTTGTTTTCCAATGCAGGAAATGAAGCCAATTGAAGAGAGACGAAGAAAAAAAATGGCGGAGAACAATCGTCGGATGGAGGAGATGGGCATTCCACCATTAGTGCCTACAGTGAGTACTTTATTTCAAATATATATATATATATTTACAGAATATATAATGTCATGTGATTAATTTTTTTTGTAAACTTTTTTGTAGGATCCACCATTACGTCGACAGTTATTCGACGAGGAGCCTAGTACTGGTCCGAGTACTCAGGCCGGTGGTATGAGGAGGGTTCGTACCAGAGGTGGACATAGAGCTGTGCGTGCCCGACTAGACCCTGCCCCTCCCACTGACATTTCAGCCTTCCCACATTCTGATCCCGGTGTGTCGTTAAGGACACACGGGATATTTAGACCTCCCATGTTTTCGCTACCTTCTGCATCTTCTGCCCCATCATTTTCACATCCCATGATGATTCCCACTCCCCAGTCAGCATCAGGTCATACAGTTGTTCCATCTTCTTTTCCTTCTACTTCTGTCTCTCCGAGCTTTTATATTCCATCGTCTTCGACTCCTGTTCCACCAGAGGGTGTTCCATCAGGTTCTGTGGATCCGGCGCCACTCATTGATCAGACTAGCACAGGTATATTTATAAAACCCTATCAAATTTTTATAGTAATATTTATTTTCATTATAACATGTTTTGATAAAATATTTGTTTTTCTTTCATGACAGATACATCTACTGAAAGGAGGCGGGGGCGGGGCCGTACACGCATGCGTTCGGTGTGGAACCGTCGCACACAGGTTATGGTGGAATATAATGAAGACAATCAGATGGTTGAGAAAACAGGGCAGCAATGTCGGAGTATTATGGCGACGCTTGCCAAATACTCCGACATCATTCCCGTCAGCCCGCTGTCGTGGAGACATTTGCCACATGAGGTCAAAGATAGAGCTTGGGCAGAGATATGGGTAAAAAAATCTGTTGTATTTAATGCCATGATTTTTTTTTGTATTTATATAAATTAATATTTTCATTTCAGCTTCGATTTAATTTTCCTGATGGTGAGGGTGCACGAATGGAACGTCTAAAGGATTTAGGCGAGCTTTGGAGAGCCTACAAGCATGAACTGTATATTGGCTGGCGTGCTAGAGTTGGCACTGAGTTAGAGGCGGTACCAGTCGTGGATGATTGTCCTATAGAGCAGTATCGTCAGATGATTACTCATTGGACGAGTACCCAGTTTAAGGTATGAATTACATTTGAGGTATTTAAATAATAACTTTCAAGTTTTGCATTAATATTATCCTTTGCATTATCGAATTTTATTTAGGAATCATCTGGAAAAAATAAAAAAAACATTGATGCAAAAAAATACCTCCATACACTAGGACGCACGACGATGCCGGATCATGAGAGGCAGCAGGTATGACAATTGTTTATAAGTTTTCTTTAGGACTTACATTTTCTTTTTTTTTCCTCAATTATTTAATTATTTGCTGAAGTCTTTATATAAATTTTGTTTTCAATGTCATTGTAGAGGCAAGTACAAAATATTGAAGGATGTGTGCCTCGAGCAAAACTGTTTTGCTCGAGTAGACGAAAAAAGGATGGACGTGCTGTCAACGAAGCGACTCAGCAGCAGATTGTAAGTTTTAATCTGTTGATTTTATATTTTAATATCTATTTCGTAACTTAACAATATATTTATATTTGTAACAGGATGCTTTAGAGGCCCTCGATGCCCAAGAAGCAGAAAATTTTGGGCCATCTGATCACTTACATCAGGTGTTGGGAGATGATCATTCTGGCAGAGTACGCTGCCGACCTAGGATAGCCCCGACGAGGTATTGGCCTGCCTCAGGTACGAGTTGTAGTGCCACCGAGCTGCAGCAAGTTAGGGCACAGGCAGAACAGGCTGAGAAAAGGGCCACAGAGACGGCAGAACAGTCTGCAAGGGCAAACAGTGCATTTATGAAATTTATTGAAGTTCTACGTCCAACACTTCCAGCAGAGGCCAGCCCAGCGATTGATGAATACATGTCGTCGATACATTCTATATATGGTGCACCAGGTGGCAGTTCCAGTGGTGGTCAGGCCGATGTCGAACTTGAAGATGATGATGGCGAGCAGTCTGATGCGGAAGAGGAGGGAGATGAGGAGGGCGAGGAGGAGGGCGAAGGCGAGGAGGAAGGCGCTGTGGAGGGTGAGGACGATGAGGAGGACGATGACGAGGGCGATGATGATGATGATGATGGAGATGGTGATGCTGATGTGGGACATATTGATCCGTTACATTTTTGACTTGAGATTTGATGTTTAATCTATTCTAGTTGTTGGTTTTATCTAGACTCGTAGTATAGTATTGAAGTTGAATTATTTTTATATATTGTCTGTTTTTATGGATGTTGTTGTCTTTTAGTGGTTGTGTGTTTGAGAACTCCCTGGACAACCCCCCTCATTCTTGGACGCCCGTTCTGGCCATTTATGACACCATAACTGCGTTGTCGGTCACCGCGGGCACACGACAAGTCCGATTGACGTGCCGTCTGCTCGACCACTTCAGAAATCAATCACCCGTATTTGTCGTCTGATTTCAGGCCATTCCGACATCGTTCGGCCCGTTTGGACCCCCCTCACGCGCGTTTACGAAGCGCGCGCATCACTTAAAACACTAATATTGAGCCGTACCGCGCAAACAGCACGTTCGATTGACGTGCCGTCTGCGCGTACACGTCACGAATAATAATTAGAATGTTTCACGGTGGTTTCAGCTCAATCCGGAGACGCGGTGTGGCCGACACCACTCAAAGTGTCCATCTTTTGTTTCAAAAGGACGTCATTTTAAGTGAAAAGCATCAACTGGCTTACGGAAAACCGACCAAACGCATTCCGAATCTGTTGATAATTTATCCCAACAATCCATGGGTCATATGTGACGTGTACGAGCCAACCCGGGATGAATCCGAGTCGCGGTGTGGCCGGGATAAGTTTAAGTGGCTCTCTTTTGTTTAAAATGAACACCATTTTAAGTACATACGGAAAAACGACCAAACGGATTCGGTTTCCGTTGAAACTTTAGGAGAACAATCCATGGGTCATATGTGACGTGTACGAATCAACCCCGTCACAATCGGAGATGCGGTGTGGCCGACACCACTCAAAAAGTGTCGGTCTTTTGTTTCAAAAAGACGTCATTTTAAGTGAAAATCATCAAGTGACATAGGAAAAACCGACCAAAGGCATTCGGACTGTGTCGACACTTTAGCACAAGGATCCATGGGTCGTATGTGACGTGTACGAGTCAATCCTGCCTCAATCCGAGGTGCGGTGTGACCGACACCGTTCTAACTGTCTATCTTTTGTTTAAAATGGACAGGATACGCAAAACCGACCAAACGCAAAACCGACCAAACGCATTCTGAATCTGTTGATAATTTATCACAACGATCCATTGTTGCACCCCTCTCTCTTGGATTTTAATGATCACAATCACTCTAATTGTATTCTAACTTGTTTTCAAGTGTTTTTGATGATAGGAAATAGGGTGCCTAGAAGCTGGCCCAAGAAGAATTCAAAATGGACTGTTTAAGTCCACCGGCCAGCCGGTGTGAGACCACCGGCCAGCCGGTAAGGTCACCGGCCAGCCGGATCCAGCCCACCGGCCCGCCGGTGGACCAGGCAGAAGGCCTTGCCCTCTGCCAGGTGCCACCGGTCTGCCGGTGTCTGGACACCGGCCCCCCGGTGGGCCCAGACAGAATGGCATACCTTCTGTCCAGACCACCGGCCAGCCGGTGCCTGACCACCGGCCAGCCGGTGGAACCCAGACAGAATAGAATGCTTCTGTCCAGACCACCGGCCAGCCGGTGGCTCAGCACCGGTCAGCCGGTGGAGCCAGACAGAAATCCCTTGCTTCTGTCTGGTGCACCGGCCAGCCGGTGGATCAGCACCGGCCAGCCGGTGTTCTCAGTCAAACTGACCAGGCTGGCCCACTTGATCCCCAACGGCTCCGAAAGCCCTCCAACGGCTATTTTGAAGTATTTGGGAGCATTTCTCCTATAAATAGACGTCCATGGATGCCGGGAACACTACCGATCATATACCGAAGCATACCAAAGCTATTTTAATCATTTGAGGCTCCTACGACAATTCTCAAAGGCTACTTGAGATCCAATTGCCATCCTTGAAGCTTGGGCTGCCTCTACATCAACTACACTCACCTCTTGGCGCTCAAGGCTTCCTCTAGTTTGTTCTAAATTATTTACTTCAATTGTTTAGTTCTTAATTGGGTTTGTATTAAAACAAACCACCCTTTTTCTTCCTTCTTTCAATTTGGGTTTCTTGCTACAACCATAATAAAAAAGCAAGCTGTAAGAAATTGATCTAGCCTACCTTAAAACGGCTAGTGGGTTTCTTGCTATAACCATTAAAAAGCAAGCGGTCGTATAAATCTCCTAACGGTTGAGTTGGGAGCGGAGACGTAGGCTTGAGTTTAAAGCCGAACTCCGTTATCAATTGTGTCTTGCCATTTTACTTTCCGCTGCATTTAAATTTGTTTTAAATTGTTAATTAATTTTAAAAAGGAAATTCACCCCCCCTCTTGCCATCACCTCCGACCCAACATCCATCAGTCATATGTGACATGTACGAGCCCACTCGGGCTCAATCCGAGTCGCGGTGTGGCCGGGATCAGTCTAAGTGGCTCTCTTTTGTTTAAAATGGACATCATTTTAAGTACATACGGAAAACCGACCAAACGCATTCGGTTTCCATTGAAACTTTAGGAGAACGATTCATGGGTCATATGTGAGGTGTACGAATCATCCCCGCCACAATCCGAGGCGCGTGTGGTCAACACTGCTCTAACTGTGTCTGTTTTGTTTAAAATGGGTAGGATTATAAGTGAAAAGAACTGGCATACGCAAAACCGACCAAACGCATTCGGTTTCCATTGAAACTTTAGGAGAACGATCCATGGGTCATATGTGACGTGTACCAATCATCCCCGTCTCAATCCGAGACGCGGTGTGGCCGACACCGCTCTAACTATGTCTCTTCTGTTTAAAATGGGCATGATTATAAGTGAAAAAGAACAACTGGCATACGCAAAACCGACCAAACGCATTCCGAATCTTTTGATCATTTATCACAACAATCCATGGGTCATATGTGACCTGTACGAGGCAACCCGGGTTCAATCCGAGTCGCGGTGTGGCCGAGATCAGTCTAAGTGGCTCTCTTTTGTTTAAAATGGACACCATTTTAAGTACATACGGAAAACCGACCAAACGCATTCGGTTTCCATTGAAACTTTAGAAGAACGATCCATGAGTCATATGTGACGTGTACGAATCATCCCCGCCTCAATCCGAGCCGTGGTGTGGCCGACACCGCTCTAACTGTGTCTGTTTTGTTTAAAATGGACAGGATTATAAGTGAAAAGAACAACTGGCATACGCAAAACTGACCAAACGCATTCTGAATCTTTTGATAATTTATCACAACGATCCATGGGTCATATGTGACGTGTACGAGCCAACCCGGGTCAATCCGAGTCGCGGTGTGACCGGGATCAGTCTAAATGGCTCTCTTTTGTTTAAAATGTACACCATTTTATGTATATACGGAAAACCGACCAAACGCATTCGGTTTCCATTGTAACTTTAGGAGAACGATCCATGGGTCCTATGTGACGTGTACGAATCATCCCGCCTCAATCCGACATGCGGTGCGGCTGACACCACTCAAAGTGTCCGTCTTTTGTTTCAAAAGGACGTCATTTTAAGTGAAAAACATCAACTGACTTACGGAAGACCGACCAAACGCATTCGGATTCTATCGATACTTTAGCACAACGATCCATGGGTCATATGTGACGTGTACAAGTCAACCCCGTCTTAATCTGAGATGTGGTGTGGCCGACACCGCTCTAACTATGTCTCTTTTGTTTAAAATGGACATGATTATAAATGAAAAGAACAACTGGCATACGCAAAACCGACCAAACGCATTCGGAATCTTTTGATAATTTATCACAATGATCCATGGGTCATATGTGACATGTACGAGCCAACCCGGGATGAATCTGAGTCGCGGTGTGGTCGGGATGAGTCTAAGTGTCACTCTTTTGTTTAAAATGGACAACATTTTAAGTACATACGGAAAACCGACCAAACGCATTCGGTTTCCATTTAAACTTTAGGAGAACGATCCATGAGTCATATGTGACGTGTACGAATCAACCCCGCCTCAATTGGAGACGTGGTGTGGTCGGCACCACTCATAGTGTCCGTCTTTTGTTTCAAAAGGACGCCATTTTAAGTGAAAAACATCAACTGGCATACGGAAAACCGACCAAACGCATTAGGATTCTGTTGATACTTTAGCACAATGATCCATGAGTCAAATGTGACGTGTACGAGTTAACCCCGCCTCAATCTGAGGTGCGGTGTGGCCGGTATCACTTCAGGTGTATGTATTTTGTTTAAAATGGACATCATTTGAGGTAAAAATATATGGTATAGAAAAAACCGATCATATTATGAATTGAATTTCAGATTCCACGTATAATTGTCATATAAATTTTAAATTGAATTCTATATGAATTATGTATGTTTATGAATTGTAATTTAATTATGGATTTGTATAGTTTCAGGATCCATTATATGTTAAATGTGTATGAATTTGTTCGTAATTGAATATGTATGTTTTATTTTATTACTGGTACAATAGTTGGATCGAAAATGATGTGAAAATGAGGTGAAAATGAGGTGAAAATGAGGTGAAAATGAGGCCTGATGACTGGCGGTGATGGACAGGGACAGGGGCTGTGCAAATTGCAGGGTGCTGCAATTTGCAGCATAGGTATGCCAACGGTTTCAAACCGTTGGCATATAAGTTTTTAGCATGTCTTCCCCAACGGTTTTAAACCGTTGGAAAAGACTTCACCAATTCCCAACGGTTCCAACCGTTGGGAAAATGTTCCATGGTATTTGGTTTTCCCAACGGTTTGGGAGAACCGTTGGGATAGTTTTTCCCAACGGTTCACCCAAACCGTTGGGGTAGGGTAAATTTTATGGCTCTATTGCAACGGTTACCAGTAAACCGTTGGGAAAACTTTTCCCAACAGCTTACTTCCCAACGGTTCTAAGAACCGTTGGGAAAACCTTTCCCAACGGTTTCAGGGGCTTTCCCAACGGTTCTGAACCGTTGGGAAATAGTGTATTTCCAGTAGTGTATACTAACAATTCTTTACTAAAATAATTGTTTCTAGTAATAGTTTTTTCATTTTTATTGTATGTTTTGGTGCAGTAATTGAAACCCTATTACTTTGATCATGGTTCAAACATATATTGAATAGTAAAATTGTATAAATAAAATATATAATTATTTCATATTTATTTATATTAATATATACAATTTTGAGAAAAAAATAAATTACATCGTTCATGCAGACATTAGGTCATGCGTACACATGAACATTATTTCCATGTTCTCGATGGATGAAATGAAACAAAGGTAAATAATATATTATATTTAAAAAATTATTATTATTTAATATATATCACATTTTTTCATAATACATATCCTTATTATCTTCTATTTAAATAAAAATTGAATAATGAATCCCCTCGCTTCAAGAGTCAGTACTCCGCCGTACACACGAGTGATGTTATCATATTCCCACATAATGGATAGTAAGAAGGTATATGTGATATCATAACTCCATAAGTATAATAATTTCATAAATATTATATAAATATGTAAAATATATCATTATATACAAAAATGAAATGTGGTGATAGAATATGAACTATATCGGATCGTTAGGTTGTAGTATGTTCTGCACACAATCAACGATTTCGTATCCTGATTGATAGAAGAAGAAATGGTTGTATGTAATTAAATTAAAATAATGAAATCAGATTATATTTTAGATACTTGTATTATTATAATATCATGATTAAATAATATTTCAAATAGGTGTAGGAATCCAAAAAATTAAAAACACTGGATTAAGAATTTTACCTCTTCTATAGACAACATCATTTGGTTTGAACCCAAATCCTTAAAAAGTTGTCATTTTGATGTAAAAAGTCCTTTGGGATGTTTTAATATGATTAAGGAATTTATTTTGGTAGTTACTTTTGTAAAAAATTATTTTGGAAGTGTGAAGGGGAGAGGAGATGATGGCATTTTATAACTGGGGGGAGGAAATAAATATAACTTTTGAAAATAATAAAGTGTGCCCATGTTTCTCACATGAAAAATTATAAAAATGAGTCATTATAAAACCTTATAGGTGTTAAGGATTAAATATTTCCATCCAATGGGATTAATATTAGTTTTATATCATTTTAAACCATATCTCTTTCATCCCCCCCTTAGAAAACTTATTTTCACCTTAACCATGAAAATAATTTTTTTTTCTATTTTCTATTTTCATTATGGTCAAAAATTAAGTTGAACATATTAAATAATATTAATCATTATGAATAAAAATATTAAATCTATTTTATCAAATTCAACTCACATAATTTTCATAATAAAATTTTAAATTAAACCTATAGACATTTCAAGAAACATGATTTCAATAAATGCATTTTTCAAGCATAAGATGGTCTTATAATATGTTTATAAAAAGTACCCATAGTTAATTGAATTTAAATTTAAATATATATATATATATATAATTTAAATTTAACATTAATAATTCTTCATTAGGAGTTATCATAATTAGTTAAAAGGGAGAAATATTATTCACATTAAAAGAGTTTTTATAAATAAATTATTTTGAAGAGTAACAATAAACATACATTAAAACAAAATATAAAGATGATTTACATGTAATTAATTGAATTAAATCTAACTAAATTATTCTACTGTAAATTTTAAATCATATTAGTATAATAATGGGACTATTAAATTACTCAATTTATTAAAAATAAATGAATATTTTACCAAAAATCGGTATTTTAAATATTTAGTGAAAATGGATATTTTCTAAAACAATATCAAAAATTCACCCTAAGTTAATATCAATATTAATTTTCAAAAATAATTTAAATTTCAAATAAAAATCATAAAATATATATAAGTTAATTATAATATTTTTTAATAAAAATAAATAAAAATCATTTTTAAAGGAAGTGTATTTTTATAGAATAAAATATCCCTATAAATATTGAGTGATTATTTATTAAGAATTTGTAAACAAATGTATATTTTTTAGTATATTTTTATATATTTCATAAATTATATAATCCTATTCTTAACCTCTATTTTAACATCTATGTTATAACGGTCATATTTGAATAATATATATCACAGGTCGATTAAGCTGGATGTGGAATGTTGTATACACTATCAAATTATATGTTCTTATTTTAAAATTTTGAGGTTTCATGTACTGAATTCTATAAAAGAGATCAAATTTATTAAAAAAAATACATTAAAACATCATGGAGTTATAAAGCTAATGATGATATTGAAGGGATAAATGTATTGGACCCTAGGAACTGGGCTGCAGAGATACACTACCAAGGTGCATATCTCCCTGGATGTGTTTCCATTTGAAAACCATGTACAAGATGACCGAGATTAAGGGAAACCATATATTATATTTTATCACCCATGATTAGACTATCAGTGATTATGGGACACAATTTGGAATTTGTCACTTATAAAAAAACTTATATAGAGTATATTATTCTTACTGGACTATAAAACCTATAGTAATAATATAAGTGAGTCTTGAATTATATCTTGTATTTAGTTCCCATAGACAACCCATTAATGTTTTTTTGGTTCCATATAACATTTATCACCCATTTTCAGAATAATATAGAGTCCATTATGTCATCTAGAATTATTTTTAATTTAAGTCCAAACATGAAGTTAGTCCAAGATTCCATATAAAATTAATCTTCTCTATAATGTAATGAATGTAGTTCATTATATGTGAACACCCTAGGTAAGGTCAAGTGTCATGGTGGAATGGTTGGCACATGATAACCCAACATGTATACTTGTGTGTATTTTAAGTACCTGATTTATATATTTTCTCATGCCTATAATTGTATATCATTTCATATATTAGGGGACTCATTGGTTGTTCCCTACTGAGAATATTTTCCACACCCAACATGTGCACTCTTGTAGACATACAAATTGTATGTCTGTAATTCATATCATAACATAAGTTTCATATGTGTTTAGAAATTATCAACTTAATTGGGTTTGGTGATAGGACATAGGTGAGGCTCAAGGTTTTTAGTCGAACTTATATTTAATTTCCGGAACTTATTTATCATTGGATATAAGTGGTAAGACTCTTTTTATTCTGAGATATATGTATAAAATATTCATTTTTCTTAGCATGGGTGTATGTTATTTTTCATGGTTTACTTTTAGCAGTAATTCTATATATGTTATCTAATTTGTTATTTGGAATAATAATTTTTATTTATATATAAAATATTGATGGTTTTGGTAAAAATATTATATTCTCCTCATTTTTTATCATCGACTCTCACTACTATTCAAAAACCTGTGGTTTATGGGGAGACATACCCGAGGACATGTGGACACCTAGAATGATTTGACAAGTGATAAGCCATGTCATGGAATTAAAATATTAAAATTATATTCTTTATTTATTGAAATGTTTCACTATTTTTTTATAAAATAAAATAATGAAAAATGATAATTCTCATTTTCATCTCTATTATTATGTATTTATTAATTAGTTGGTCATAATATTTTCAATCAAAAAAAAAAATTGAAAAGAATAAAAAAATTATTATTGAATGGTAGATTTTAATTTATTGATATGATTTATACATTTTAAACAATCTAAATTATATTGTATTTAAATAGAATATGAAAAAGGAAAATCCATCTGACTATTTTTTATATCCATCATTAACATATTCGATAAATATATATGATAAAAAAGTCTTATTAAAGTTTTTTAAATTTATTGATAATTCATATTATCTTTACTGTTAAATTAATTTTTTATATGATTTATATAGAAATCACTAACTTTTTTTGGAATTACAGAAGAAATGTTTTAATCAAATTAAATGGGGGTTATTTAAGATTAATAATGTTTTATAAAATATTTTTTCTCTATGTCAAAACAAAATTATTTAGTTTTATACATTGGGATAAGTATATGAGATAAAATTATTGGAGACTTGTTATAGTTAATCAAAAAATAGTGGGCTTATTGAGCTTTCTTATATGGTGAGTCATCTCCTAGGTCTTATCATCTGTCATAAAAAAATTGATTATAGCTAATCATATTAATGAAAAGTTATTTAGGGAAAGATGGATGGTTAGGGAGGAATTTATATTTCTCCCATTATCTGGTTTCATTTATATCAACAAAAGTAATTCATGGGGTGGTTGATTTTTTTGTGTGTTTTATAGTGAAAAATAATGTTAAAGCAGTTAAAAGATTGCTTCTTACATAGTAAAATGATTATATTTGATTCAAAACTATTCCTCACATATTTTCTATTTAATGGTTATGTTCAATATTATTTAGAAAAAATGTAAACCAATTATCTATAATTTTTTAGTATAGACCTCAAATATTATGCCAAAAATTAATTTCTTATTGATGGGATTTCAGATATAACCTTTCCATGTAAAATAATTTTCAAAAATAATTAATTATGATTCATAAATAATTTTATTATTTAATATTTTTAAATAAATAAATGGGGGATCAAATATTTATTTATGATTAGCTAAAATAGATTTAGTGGGCCTCTCTAAGTACTTTATTGGGAATTTAACCTCATTGGTATAATCATATTTATTTTATCTCATATTTTAATTTTAATAAATTTTCACATTTCAATTATATTAATTTATGAATTAATGGACATGTTATATCAATTGATGGTTTTAGGGATCTAAATATAATATAAGCTACTAGAATTTAATCTTAAACTAAACATAATGGTTCAACTAGAGATAAATTTATTTCTATTAAAGGTGTAATCAAATATTTTAGTCTATAAAATATTTTGGCACAATTATCCCTTGTTGGATTGGGGTTATTCAATATAGGTTAAAATGAAAAATCTTATTTTGGTGATAAAAAATTGTAATAATATTGATAATTTTCATTCTTATTATAGGGAATGAATTAAATCACTCTATGATAAAAATTTGGAGCCATAATAATATTCATTTAATACCCACATTAACATTTATTGATTATAATTAGTTACATGAAAAAAACATATTGGATAAATTTATTTCTTATTAATTTAATATATCATAATTTTTTATTACATATTTTCCTATAACGGGTAAATATAAGGATTCAAAAAATTATATTTAGTCTTTTAATATTCATTATAAGTTTTTTAATATGGATAAAAATAGAGGCAACATCCACAAATTTTGGTTCAAAGTTATCCTATAAATCATTTACATTGGTATAGTTTACTTTATTCATTTTTTATATTTATTGGGATATTTAATGTGCTATATTATTTAATTATTTTTCAACTCTTCTATTTAAAAATCATAGTTCATTTTGTAGTTTAATACATGTTTTTTGGACATGTGTTAATTCATGTGTAAAAAATTTTTCTATGTTTTTAGTATTGTTTTCTTTTAATTTATAGGGTATATTGGGTTTTATATATTTTATATTACTAAATATATAATGATGAAAATAAAGGAAAATGTGTGTGTGAAAAGGTATGTAAATATTTATAAAAAACATATTATAATAAATAATTCATATTTTTACAAATTATATACTTTTGACAATGCATGGGAAATGTTTTTAAACATTTTATAACAAAAAATATATATTCCTAAATCATACAATATTTCATTGGGTTTTTTGGAACATATGATATGTTTCATTAAAAATATGTGACAAGATAAAATACATGTTGTTAATACATGAAAAATTGTAAACAGAAATGTTTCAGAATATTCAGGGATGTGTTTGGATAATTTTAACAATATTAAGTATTTATCGTTACAAATGAATTTTCTTGTAGAAATAATCCACTCGAAATATTCTTATTGAGAAATTATCATGTCTTTATTCCAATACTAGTAATCAATTTAATGAATTTCATATATATTCATATTCAATATATTGTATCCCCAATACCAATATATCAGCAAAATATACATTACGATTAAAAAATATTTACAATTATGTCTATGATTATTGGATGATGATGTAAATATAATTATTTTTTTCTACTTGTTTTTTTTGGATTCCATAAATTATTTTCTTAATGTGGATAATATACGATCAATATTTATTTTTAAAAACCAAAAAAAATGTTAAATAAGTTTTTATTCATTGTCTACCATGAGTGAGGATAATTAAAAGCTATTGAGATTGTTTATGAATTTCATTGAGTTGTGTTGGATTGGATATAGATGTTTCATGAACATTGGAATAAGTTATGGAATTGTAGATTTTAGTTGAAATTGATTTTTTTTGTTTTCCCATATACATAATATGTTCATATGAAGTTGGCTTGGATAAAAAATAAAGGGAAATAAGTATATTTTTTTCTTCCTCAAATAAAAAAATTGGAAAACGAATGAGTGAATATCCTTATATACATCATAAATACTACTCTTAGAGAAGTGTTAATATGGAAAAGGAAACAGATACATAATATATTCTTAGATTTATATAATTTTATGAGAAAAAATGTTTTCCCAGAATTTTTAAGATTCGTTTAAGATTATATGTAACATATTGTTTCTGAGTAGATGAAAAATATTGCAATAGTTGATAATATATAAGAGGTTTACCTAACATATATGATATTTGGATATTACATAGGTTTTTTATGAAACATTTTAAGAGTTATATTTCTTATATAAGAAGATCTTATCCTAGGAATCAGAAATTTGGGAGAGATAAAGAGTCATACACAATACCTAAGATGTACAATTATAATTTATATGGGTTATCTATATTTACAAACTTAGAAAATGTAAATTAATAAAAAAAATTGTATAATATTACATATTTTATGTATGATAAAAATTTAAAAAATTTGAGGATAATTGTGTAATATGGTAATTATATATTAGTTTTTCCTCAAATCATATTATATGATATGCTTGATTAAATTAGATGATAAGGAGTTATTTATAAATTCAAAAGATAATGAGACTGTGATTTCAGCATGATTTTGGTAGAAATTTAAATAAATATTGATTGATAATATTATGGGGAAATATTTTTTGAAATTTCAAATGGGATATTTGAAATTCATTAACATAGTCAAAATGGAGATATTTTTGGAAATTAATGACTAGATTAAATGTTGAAAATCATAGAATGGTCAAAAACAAACATTAAAGAAGGTTTCTATATTTAGATACAGAATTGTTTTATTTCAATGTGAATATATATATATATATATATTGAGAATTTAGTAAATATGAAGTGTATAAATAATATAATATAGTCTGAAAATTTTGTCCATAAATTTAATAATTAACTAAAATTAAGACTACATCTAATGGTGTTGCATATACTATGATTGTTAGTGTAAAGGAAAATTATTTTGGTATAGATCATCCAGAAGCTTTAATTTAAGAAGGAATAATATAGATATTTATTTTATTCACTCATTTGTACATCGAGTTTTTTAAACGCTTTATAAGAAGGATGAAATGAATATTTTTTAATTCATATTGTTTTAAAATTGAAGAATTTTTATGATGAAGAATATCTTATTATTAGATAAATTTAAAACTTGAAATTCAATAAAGATCTTATTCACACAAGGGGAGAGAAGATCTTTTGTATATAGGATGTCGTGCTAAATAAATACCCATGTAGTTTTTGTGTCCATATAATTATATAAGAATGTGATCTCCCCTTATATTTTACAAGAGTATATAACCTTTCAAGAGTCAAAAATGAACTCATCCCCTCTCTTGTAATCACTAGAAAATTATAGGGACCAAAAATCAACCCAAACCTCGCAAGGAGTATGTAACAGTATTGGAACTAAATATTGAAAAAATCCACATGTGCTATGAATTATTTATATTTTAACTCTATAATGGGTGAAGAAGTGGTTAAATTGATTATATAAAGACCATCTTATCATACTGAAAGTGAGAAATATACAATCTAAATTCTACCAACAATAATGGTGTTCCCATATTTGATGGAAATAACATTCATGGATAGAAGAATAAAATAATACCATATATTATTTCATATATATAAGAAGAAAATTATATTTTTACAATTGGATTTATTTCTATTAGGATATATTCTAACATGCAATTTTTAAATTAGAGAATTTTAGAAGTTGATGGTAAATCTACAAATTGAATTTTCTCATCAATCTTTTAAAGACTTTATAGTAAAGTTATTATACCTAAAATTACTAAAGAAATATTATATAACATTGAGAATATATGTGAATGAAAATACAATATTTATGAAGAGATATTATAGATCTTGAGATCTAAATTTAAATATTAAAGAATAATGAATGATTAAATCATTGATGATTGCATAACTAGTTTAAATGAAATGTCCAATTAAATTGTGGGATTTTCTGATACGTTATAAGATTAAACAACTTTCAATAAGTTAAATAGAATTTTAAAGACATGTTTCATCCAAATAAATAAAATTTAGAAGATAAGGATGATTAATCTCTTAATGAGTTTCATAACACACTCCTCAATTATGGAATGATGACAACATCATTGTTCATGAAGAATCCCACAAAGAAGTTGAATTAAAATCTATGAACATGCTCATTATCATGGAGTTATTGGTCAATTCCTCTGGTGAATCTTATTATTATGATGAAAATAGAGGCGATCATAAGAGGATAATATCCCATATCTATAAAAACATTAAACTAATAGGGTAATTATAAAAGGGAAACTCTCACTTGATTACTTTTAGTGTAATAAAATTCGTTACATTTTATCTTATTTCTGAAGAAAGAAATTTTGAGACTAAGAATTTAAATTGGATAGTGAAGGGAAAAATAAAATTAAAAGGGGAAGGAGTTCTAAATAAGCTAATATATCTGTTGCGAGTAAAGAAAATTTTATAAGTATAAAAACAATAAGAATATTGAGAGAGGAATAGGTTGACTAGTCCAGTTAGAGTTTTCAATCTAAATAAAACACTTTATAAAATTAAGTAACATCAGCTATTATGTTGATAAGCATGAATAGTTTTATGTTGTGTTTAATAAGGTAAATAATCCTATAAATAACACATAATAAATTCTTAGCTTGAAGTAGGTCTTGAAATAAACACTCAACAGAAGTAGGAAGTAAAATACCTATAAAAATGGGTTGTAAATATAATGAAACAAAAATATGAATTCTAAAAAAATAATATGATTAATTTGAGGAAATTAAACTTTTTAATGTGAATGAGAAGAAAATTAATCTAAAGTATGGAAAATTGAACATGACTCGGTCACGGTTTCTTATGGCTGAGAATATCATTAGAAAAATTTGACCTAACGATAATATTTTGTAAATAAATGTTAGGTAATACAAATATTCTACAAAACACTAGACACAGACGAAGATAAAATAATACACCTGTGACGTATAAGAATTTTTAATCTCTTTTATATGATAGTGTAGGTTACAAAATAAAATTAGAGTAAGCATTTTTTTATTCTCTTATATTATTTCTCTATCATCAAAGGGAGTTTAGGTGTACATGAGAATGAAATTTTATATTTATTCAAATAAAAAGTAAGTAATAAATGATCCAAAGTACTAAGATAAAATTTATAAACAAACTAAATAGTTTCATCTAAGAACTGTTTTAATGGATATTTTTTGTATTATAGTGTATTTGGGAATTATGATTATGATAGGTGGTATAATATTTCAATACCCTATATTCAATGAAATAAATAATTTAGGAGTATCTATCCATTTAATATAATGATAATTTTTAATAATAAGCAAGAACTGAATATACATTTTTCTTAGTTACTAATACAAAACTGATTTGAATGTTTGGAGGAAATATATTTAACTTGTGAAAAAAATTAATTATGATTAAGAATTTTTATCCATGATTCTTGGAAAAACTAAACCTTCTATTGAAGGTAAAAATAATCTTTTATTTAGAATATTTTAAAATTCAATCATTTTGGAAGTGTATCTTAGATCTTGGAATTGGATTAAACCTTATATTCTTGATTGTGTTTTCTCTTCAACGATTAATGGAGACACCACGATATTAAATAAAATTTAATAACATTATTTTTATGTAGTTACCTTTTGGAATAAAATATAAATATGGATAAAATTAATATCAATAACTAATTTTGAATATCAAATGTCGATGATAAAATATATCATCTTTATTAAAGGGGCTAAATATAAATTACTGACTATTAGTCACCATTGTGAAATAAATAATTAGTTTACTTTTAGAAAAAATACTTACCTAAAAATAGAATAAAATATAAAAAATTTATCATTAAAGGTGAAAAAACTAGTGGTACCATTTTTCAAATATTGGACATGATCTAAAAATATAAAAAAATGTTATGTAATAAAATATTAGACCACCTTTATCAAATAATTATAAGTAAATTTATAAGGTAAATTTTGTAAGATATTTGCCTCATCTAAAGATAGATAGATAATAAATATATAAAACCATTTATAAAAGAAACATTATACAAGGATTTCAAATAAAGGGTATAAATTCGGTTTTTCGGGCCACACAAGTTGATACATTTTGATTTTAGAGGGAAAATGTCTCATAAATCCACTCATTATGATATTTAACTCATCAAATTGAATAATTATTATTTAATAGTTACAAATTTTACGTTCAAAAAAAAAATAATTCTTGAATAGTGTAATTGTTCAAAATTTTCAGAATAATATTTTATTGATAACCAAGGATGTATATTTAGAAGGTGAGATGTGATAATAGTTGAGATTTTATATGAAAGTAATTTGAATACTATATTGAAAATGATGGAATTAATCCTAATTATAGTACTCTTTATCCCCCCCCCCCCTTACACACACATCAAAATGAAGGGTAAAAATGAAAGAAACCCACCTTTAATTATATGGGGATAACCATACAAGTATATTATTACATCTCAAGGGTTCAAAGGTTAGAGGTTCTATACACAACTGTAAATATTTAAAAAAAATATAAGAAACAATTTTAATAGTATATTTTTTAGATGTAGTATAACAAGAAGCTGACTGTGGAATTCATCATGGAGTTTATTATCTATTTATTTATAAAATTAAAGAACAAAATTTCAAAAAATTGTCATAAGAATTTTGTTGAAGATACATTTATGGGATATATATCCATTGGAAAATGGCACCAGTGCTACAACTATAAGATTCAAAAAATGCTTTAGTTTTATTATATAGGAATTATTGAAATAAATAATAATATTAATGTTCTAGGTAAATTATACTTCAAAACTCTGATGAAGATAATGAGAATATTTACTAAGAGCAACAATGTATAGGTAGATAAAAAAGATCATCCTATTATTGACAATGACATTGATCAGACCAGTGATGAATAAGGGAATACTAATATTGATAAATAAAAGTATCATAATGTAAATAATTATTTGTATGTAAAACATATAATCAAAAACTTGAGTGAATTATTTATACAAGAAATATAATGATTTTTCAAAACTAAACATATATTATCTCTAATATTGAACAACAATCAATTGTAGAGGATATTAAAAATAATCAAATTATTTATGTAATAAATTAATAATATGATCAAACTAAGATGAATGACATTTTGGATCTTAACTCGAGGCCAAACTGTATAATTTAACTAATACTAGGTGGGTGTTTTCAAATAATTTAAATGATAAATAGAATTTTCATGGAATAAGACCAAAATTGTATAATATAGATATTCATAGGTTGATTGAGATAATTTTTAATACATAATCCCATATATATTAAGCATTGAATCCAATAGAATGTTCCTAGCTATTTTATTTCTTATGTAGTGTAAAATTTATCAAATACATGTAAAGTCATTTTTTAATGGTCAGTTGGAGGATGAATTAGGGATTGAGAAACCTAAAGGGATACTTAATGAAAATGATAAAAATTGTCACGACCCAACCTCGGGGCCCGTGACGTGACTACCCCAAGCCCGCCTTCCATAGGCCAGGGGCTGGCGACTAGCACCAAAGGTGTAAAATCCCGATAACTGGGAAGGCATTGCCTTTATAAAAGAAAACAAGCACCACAGAGTACAAGCGGAAGCAAAACACTAAGTACAAAAGAAATGCTGAAAAGTAAATGGGCCAGAATACAAACCAAAAGAAAGTACCACTATAACTGAACAAGGTACAATAGCAAATAGACAAATAGCTGGAAGAAAGAAGCAGCTCCTGGGTCATCCTCCTCGGATCCTACCTGAAGGGTAGGTACAGATAGCGCAGCAACTGGTCGCTCACCACAGATCCTACCTGAAGGGTAGGTACAGATATCCTCCTCCATGCTCTCGTCCATCGACCTCCTCTATGAGTCGTCTCGTCGTGTAATCCACCTCCGGGTACCAACTCGTCGTGTAGTCCACCTCCGGGTACCGACCAGTCCTCGAACACTCGGCCTCCATCAGCACTGCCCGTCGTCTGAAACCAACACAACGAGGTGCGGGCATAGCCCGTGCATGGGGTGAGTATAATGATACTCAGTAGGGACCCTGAGACCCTCATGGTCTCACTAAACCAACAAGGATAACCACAAGAAGATCTCAACAGATAACCTCTACTTAGATATATGTCCATACATATACCTAAGTTATCAAGTAACCCATCTCAATCATGAAGAAACACAAGGATTGTGAAATCAACGGATAACCACTACCCAGGTATATGCTCATGCATATACCTAAGTTATCAAGTGACCCATCTCAATCATGAGAAAACACAAAGGTCAAAAGTCTCAGCTCAACCAGGATTTTCATTATCAAAACCGTAACAGCTGAAGAGCTCCGTCTCTTGAGTGTACAGTTGTCCTGTCACGACTCCGAGGTACTGCTCACTAACCTAAGACTGCTGAGGTACTCCTCCTGTCGAGTACCGCGGGCCTGCCACCTCACACAGTAGTGCTTCCCGCCGGGGTCTGCCGCCCAAACACAGTAGTGCCCCCCCCCCCCCCCTCATAGCCTACAGAGGTACTCCTCCTGTCAAGTACCGCGGGTCTGCCACCTCACATAGTAGTGCTTCTCCGTTGTGGGTCTGCCACCTCACAAAGTAGTGCTCCCCTCTGGGCTACGTAAGTCACTCCGAATCGAATCGGACAAGCAGTCTTCAGGTCTCGGCCGGCTACACGGTCTCCATACTCTGTACGCTCGTCTCTGGGAGGGTCCGATCCACGAGCTACAAGTCGATACTCCACGTATTTCAAATTCCCACGAAGAAGTATCTCAAAGGACCGCCTTGTCATAGGGGTCTCAACGCAATAGTCGGCGCGTCAATCGGACGCCCGGTCTGCGAGTTATTAGCCTTTTCGTCCCCGGGGCCCAGTTGGTTTCGTGTGCGAACCAGTCCGGCCGTAACTCAATTATACCCCGAACACTCATAGGGTATACTCATAGGGACCGTTTCTCAACGTGATCAACAACGCCGCTGACGGTTCTTCAAATGGACGTCCGGTCAGAAAGATATCAGCTTTTCCGTTCCAGGGGCCCGGTTGGATTTCGGGTACAATACAACCTGGCCGTATCTCAACTGCATCCAAAACTCGGGTGAAGTATGCCAAAAGTTCCATCTCAACAAGATAAAAACAACGAGACAGACGGTGCGTCAATCGGACGCCCGGTCTGTGAGTTATTGGCTTTTTCGTTCCAGAGGCCCGGTTGGTTTTGTGAGCGAACCAACCCGACCGCACTCCGACGGCATCCAAACCTCGAGCGGAGTAAGCCAAAAGATCCGTCTCACTTAGAGGAAATCAACAAAGTCGACGGTACGTCATTCGGACATCCGGAACTCAAGTTACGAGCGTTTCCACTCCGAGGGCCCGGTTGGTTTCGTGTACGAACCAACCCGACCGAACCCAAAGTTCACTGAAACCTTGAGTGCGATATACCGAAACGACCATCTCAATCCAAGGATCGTGTTGCTGCTGACGGCGAGTCGTTTGGAGGCTCGTATCTCAAGTTACGGGCATTTGACCAAAAGTGCCCCGAAAACGGGAGTCGGGGCCCGGGGCGACCCGGCCCGACCCCCCCTGGGTCGGCCGAACCGGGTCGACCCGACCCGGGTCCGACCCGGCTGGGCCCGGTCCGTCTCGGTCCGGCCTGACCGGCCGGCCGCAGCTCGGCCAGCGTGGCTGAGCCGAATCGTCGGCGGGGTGCGCGGCTCCCCCGCCCTTCGCCGCTAATTGAGGTCGGCGGTTCGCCGGCCGCCTCCCCTTCCGGCAGCACGCCGCCGCCGCCTTCCGCGGACCACCAGACGCACTCCGGTGGTCCGTTCCTTCTGCTGTCTTCACCTATGGTCCCCCCGGGACCCCACCTTCACTGCGAAGGGATTCAAATGCCCAAACAGCCTGCTTCGTCATCGCCCGTCAATCCGCACATCAAAAATGAAACGCGTCGTCTTCGTGGTTCTTCGGCGCGGCGCGACGGCATCGCGTCCTTGTTCTTTCTTTTCATGGCGTGGTGCGACGGCGTAGCGTACTTTTTCTTTTTTTTCACGGAGCGGTGCGACAGCGTCGCGTAATACTTGCCGTGTGATTCTCGCGTGGTGCGACGGCACCACGTCATTCCGCTCCATCCAAAAGAATCAAACATGAACATAGGAGGGGGGTTCGGCCGTGTTTGTGCGGTTCGGCCCCCCTCTTGTTAAATGATAACAGCTAGTTGAAAAATCCATGATGATCGATAAACGAGAATCATGAATGGAAATTAAATAAATTAACAATAATCCCCTACCTCGGTTTAGTAACGGTGTTCGTCTATGACCCGCGGAAGACAAGCGTCACAGAGTTCAGGCGTCGCGGGAGAACGTCGACGTCGCGAAGCGGGATTTGAAGTCGTTGACGGCGATTCCGTCATGGAAAATCGTCGCGGAAGAGATTACGTGGAAGAAGAACGTCGCGTCACGAATACGGCGTCGTGGAAGAACCGTGTTTTTCAGAAAAGAAGTTCTTCGTTGAAGAATGGTGTTCTTCGCGTTCTTCATCGATGTTGAAGAAGGTGTTCCTTAGCTTTTTCTCCAAAAAGCTCACAAACAACCCAACACCAACCCCTAATAAAATAAGTTCTAAACTTATTTTATTAGCAAAGCATTTGAAATTCAATTGTTTGAATTCCAAAAACTTACATGTAACTCACCAAATTAAATACAACAAGTGTCAAATATTAAAGAAGGTGAGTTAATGGGGTGTTAAGAATGTGAGGGGTTAAGAGGGGTCAGGGAGTTATGGAAAATTTGAAAAGGTGGGGGGTATGTGTGGGCCCCTCCCTTTTAATTATCCACACATGGGAATTTGGGTGGATGTGGGCCCCACCAAAAACTTCCCATGGGAGAAACTAACCACCTTGAAAAAGAAATAAAATTGACTTAACAATTTTATTTACTTTTTTAATTAAACCCCATTAATTAACTTCTTCTCCCGCACAAACGCAACTACGGTAAAGGTTCCCTTAAGCGATTACCGGCGTTGCAGTTTCATTGGTGCCATCGGATTTCAATTCCGAGCACCAGTTCAAAAGATAGAATAACTCGCTCGCTCCTTCACTGAATGTACCCGAGCCAAATTTCGGAAATTAATTCCGGGCACACCGGGCCTCGGAATCAGGCGCCGTCAGAAACTGCGTTCTTGTAAAATTCCAAAAAAAATTAAGAAAAAATAATCCTTGAAATTTCCGGGTCTTTACATTACTCCCAACTCAGGGCTTTACGTCCCCGTAAAGCTTCGACACAACTAGGGTCACAAAAGCGGTACAGAGCACGCATCTGAGCCTTCCGCTCCCATGTGCTTACCTAGAGGTTCCAACACTACCAAAGAAAGCTCACCTGAGGAATCGATCGTCCTTGTAGGATCCACTCCTGTCGATCCTCGATCCCCACTGGAACCTCCATGAAAGACACCCCATCGCCATCGTCCAGCTCCTCATGGTCGATGATATGCAGAGGGTCGAGCACGTATCTCCTTATTTGAGATACGTGGAAAACATCGTGCACCTAGTGCAACTGAAGTGGATGGGTCAAGTGGTAAACCACCTCGCCTACCCAGCTGAGGACCTAGAAAGGTCCGTTGAACCTTGGAGATAACTTGCCTCCCTGGCCACATCTCCGTAAACCTCGTCGAGGTGAGACTTGTATAAGGACGTGATGGTCATCCTCGAACTCTAGAGGCCTCTAAGTCCTGTCATCATAAGGCTTCTGTCGGCCTTTTTCCATCCTCATCCGCTCTTGGATGACCTGGACCTTCTCTAGTCTCACAAGAGCTGCTATGATTTCTTCTTTTCCGATAAGAGAAATCCGGTCTCATCCCCTGGATGAACCACATTCGTTGCCTAATACAGTTAATCCTGACATGAATGATGCATTCATGTCATGGATGACGTCGTAAGGCCTCGACGTAACTACCAAGAGATACAACTGTCACTCTCACCTCCAAGGGTCGAGTCACACTGTCGGCATCAGTGTGTGGTCACTAGGTCTCCTTCAGTAGAAAACTCGGAAGTGAGGGTCAAGTCAATAGTCTTAACCGGGACCACTCAGTATCAACCAAAAAAAAGGACAGGAAAACAAACAAAGATAAGTGTCTTTTTATTATTGCATCTCATAGTACAACACACAAAGCAACTACAGACAAACATCAACAAAACCAGAAGCAACAGGATCAATAGCCTCCAGGTCGGAAGCTAGTCCCGCTCCTGTCCATCTGCTTCTAGAGCTCCATGACCATAGGCCTCAGCTGCCTGAAGCTGAGCTCTCCCATGTCCTCCTGTCCCCTGCGGTCGGGGTGGGCCTCCTGGTGGTGGTGGCAACATCCTGAAGCATCGTCCACCTCCAGCTGTACGGCCAGCTCCTCTGCCATGGCCGCCTGCTCCTTGCGGTCTGCCCTGATCGACCCTCTGCCTCTGCCTCGGAGGTTCTTCATTTAACTTCTGGTCATCTGCATGGCGGGTCGGACAGTCACGTGCTATGTGACCAATTCCACTGCAGGAGTAACAATTCATGGCAGGTCTGGATCTATCACTTCCCTTGGTGCCTCGCACTACCGACCCTGAGTCACGCGGTCTACCACCTGTAGGTCTGGTCCTCTTGGACCCCTGCGTCATCTGTCTACTGCCCACTACAGAAGACTATGTCGCATGTCGGCTAGTGATGGGTCCTGCTGCTGGAGACTGCTCATCAAGGAAACTCTCCACTAAGAGGGCTCGCTCCAACACTCCTGTCTGTGTCGGAATGTTGTGTGATACAACCGAAGCTCTGATCTCCCGTCTGAGCCCCTGCTCGAAGGTTCGGGCCCTGAAGAACGGGTCTCGTACCATATCTGTGGAGTAGCGCGAGAGGTCTGTGAATCTCGCTGAGTACTGTGCCACTGACATGCTACCCTACCGCAGCTGAAGTAGCTCCTATATACGCACCTCTCGAAGGGTGGCTGGTACAAACTCTACCCGGAACAAGCCCTCGATGTCTTCCCATAGAAGTGTCGCCTCATCATGCATCTGAAGAATCAGGCTCCACCATATGCATGCTGCTTCCTGAAGAAGGATGGCAGCAAGGATCACCATGAAATCTGTCAACGTCGCCACTAGCCTGAAGAATCTCACCACAGCCTCCATCCAATCCTCAGCCGCCTGCGGGTCCGTCCCTCCCTGAAACTTGGGTGGCCTCTGGAGCTGGAACTCATGCAGTGCACTCAAGCGAAGTGCATCCTCTGCTGCTGGGGCAGGTGGCATCGGTGGACCAACGGTTAGTATTACCGTCGGTGCCTCCGATGGTGCCTCAACTGGGATAGGGCCTTGTACTGAGGCCTCGTCGCTCGGCAGGCTGTCAGTATGCACCACTCTCAGGGCTCTAGCTGGTCGTCCACAGGGAGGCATCCTAAAAGAAACAACGTGACACGGTCAAAAGATTTTACCTGGTGAGCTGACCTGGTTTGAGCTAACATTTAAATAAAACTTCTGTAAAACACACACGCAATCAATGTTTTCGTGCACAAAGTCGGAAATCAGTTTTCAGGGTCCTGGTGTATGGATACGTCGGCCGCCCACACCAACACTGGGCTCCCTAAACTGAAAACCACACTCGGTACTCTTAAAAATATTGCTTCACAGAAAGAAACATCAGAGTTATAAGTTCTGCGGTAGAACCGAACTCCTCTGATACCAATTTGTCACGACCCGTCCTCGGGGCCCATGCCGTGACTACCCCAAGCCCGCCTTCCATAGGCCAGGGGCTGGCGACTCGCACCAAAGGCGTAAAATCCCAATAACTGGGAAGGAATTATCTTTATAAAAGAAAACAAGCACCACAGAGTACAAGCGGAAGAAAAACACTAAGTACAAAAGAAATACTGAAAAGTAAATGGGCCAGAATACAAACCCAATAGAAAGTACGACTATAACTGAACAAGGTACAATAGAAAATAGACAAATAGCTGGAAGAAGGAAGCAGATCCTCGGTCTCCTCCTTGGATCCTACCTGAAGGGTAGGTACAGATAGAGCAGCTCCTGGTCGTCCACCACGGATCCTACCTGAAGGGTATGTACAGATATCCTCCTCCACGCTCTCGCCCGTCGACCTCCTCTGTGAGTCGTCTCGTCGTGTAGTCCACCTCCGGGTACTGACTCGTCGTGTAGTCCACCTCCGGGTACCAAACAGTCCTCGAACACTCGGCCTCCGTCAGCACTGCCCGTCGTCTGCAACCAACACAACGAGGTGAGGGCATAGCCCGTGCAGGGGTGAGTATAACGATACTCAGTAGGGACCCTGAGACCCTCATGGTCTCACTAAACCAACAAGGATAACCACAAGAAGATCTCAACAGATAACCTCTACTTAGATATATGCCCATACATATACCTAAGTTATCAAGTAACCCATCTCAATCATGAGTAAACACAAGGATTGTGAAATCAACAGATAACCACTACCCAGGTATATGCCCATACATATACCTAAGTTATCAAGTGACCCATTTCAATCATGAGGAAACACAAAGGTCAAAAGTCTCAGATGAACCAGGATTTTCATTATCAAAACCGTAACTGCCGAATAGCTCCGTCTCTGGAGTGTACAGTGGTCCTGTCACGACTCCGAGGCACTGCTCACTAACCTAAGACTGCTGAGGTACTCATCCTGTCGAGTACCGCGGGCCTGCCACCTCACACAGTAGTGCTTCCCGTCGGGGTCTTCCACCCAGACACAGTAGTGCTACCGCCTCATAGCCTACAGAGGTACTCCTCCTGTCGAGTACCGCGGGTCTGCCACATCACATAGTAGTGCTCCTCCGCTGTGGGTCTGCCACCTCACAAAGTAGTGCTCCCCTCTGGGCTACGTAAGTCACTCCGAATCGAATCGGACAAGTAGTCTTCAGGTCTCTGCCGGCTACACGGTCACCGTACTCCGTACGCTCGTCTCTGGGAGGGTCCGCTCCACGAGCTACAAGTCGATACTCCAAGTATCTCAAAGTCCCACGAAGAAGCATCTCAAAGGACTGCCTTGTCATAGGGGTCTCAACGCAACAGTCGGTGCGTTAATTGGATGCCCGGCCTGGGAGTTATTAGCCTTTTCGTCCTCGGGACCCGGTTGGTTTCGTGTGCGAACCAATCCGGTCGTAACTCAATTATACCCCGAAAACTCATAGGGTATACTCATAGGGACCGTTTCTCAACGTGATCAACAACGCCGCTGACGGTTCGTCAAACAGACGTCCGGTCAGAAAGATATCCGCTTTTCCGTTCCAGGGGCCCGGTTGGATTTCGGGTACAATCCAACACGGCCGTATCTCAACTACATCCAAAACTCGGGCGAAGTATGCCAAATTTTCCGTCTCAACAATAGGAAAACAACGAGACAGACGGTGTACCAATCGGACGCCCGGTCTATGAGTTATTGGCTTTTTCGTTCCAGGGGCCTGGTTGGTTTCGTGAGCGAACCAACCCGACCGCACTCTGACGGCATCCAAACCTCTAGCGGAGTAAGACAAAAGATCCGTCTCACTTAGAGGAAATCAACAAAGTCGACGACACATCATTCATACGTCCAGAACTCAAGTTACGATCGTTTCCACTCCGAGGGCCCGGTTGGTTTCGTGTACGAACCAACCCGGCCAAACCTAAAGTTCTCTGAAACCTTGAGTGCGATATACCGAAATGACCGTCTCGATCCAAGGATCGTGTTTTCGCTGACGACGAGTCGTTTGGAGAACTGTAGCTCAAGTAATGAGCATTTGACCAAAAGTGGCCCGAAAACGGGAGTCTGGGCCCGGGGCGACCCGGCCTGACCCCCCCTGGGTCGGCCGCACCGGGTCGACCCGAACTGGGTCGACCCGACCCGGGTCCGCCCCGGCTGGGCCCGGCCCGGCCCATCTCAGTCCGGCCTGACCGGCCAGCCGCGGCTCGGCCAGCGTGGCCGAGCCGAATCGCGGGCGGGGTGCGCGGCTCCCCCGCCCTTCCCCGCTAATTGAGGTCGGCGCCACCGCGCCGGTGTGGCACGCCGCCACCGCCTTCCGTGGACCACCGGACGCGCTCCGGTAGTCCGTTCCTTCTGTCGTCTTCGCCTATCGTCCCCCCGGGACTCCACCTTCACTGCGAAGGGATTGAAACACCCAAATAGCCAGCTTCGTCGCCACCCGTCAATCCGCACGTCAAAAATGAAACGCGCCATCTTCGTGGTTCTTCGGCGTGGTGCGACGGCGTCAAGTCCTTGTTCTTTCTTTTAATGGCGTGGCGTGACGGCGTCGCGTCCTTGTTCTTTCTTTTCACGGCGCGGCGCGACAGCATCGCGTAATACTTTCCGTGTGATTCTCGCGTGGTGCGACGGCACCACGTCATTCCGCTCCATCCACAAGAATCAAACATGAACATAGGAGGGGGGTTCGGCCGTGTTTGTGTGGTCCGGCCCCCCTCTCCTTAAATGATAACATCTAGTCGAAAAATCCACGATGATCGATAAACTAGAATCATGAATGGAAAATAAATAAATTAACAATAATCCACTACCTCGGTTTAGGAACGGTGTTCTTCAACGACCCGCGGAAGACAAGCATCGCGGAGGTCGAGCATCGCGGGAGAACGTCGACGTCGCGAAGCGGGATTCGAAGTCGTTGACGGCGATTCCATTGCGGAAAATCATCGCGAAAGAGACGACGTGGAAGAAAAACGCCGTGTCGCGAATACGGCGTCACGGAAGAACCGTGTTCTTCGGCGGAGAAGTTCTTCGTTGAAGAATGGTGTTCTTCACGTTCTTCGTCGGTGTTGAAGAAGGTGTTCCTTAGCTTTTTCTCCAAAAAGATCTCAAAAAACCCAACACCAACCCCTAATAAAATAAGTTCTAAACTTATTTTATTAACAAAGCATTTGAAATTCAATTGTTTGAATTTCAAAAACATACATGTAACTCACCAAATTAAATACTACAAGTGTCAAATATTAAAGAAGGTGAGTTAATGGGGTGTTAAGAATGTGAGGGGTTAAGACGGGTTAGGGAGTTAGGGAAAATTTGAAAAGGTGGGGGGTTCGTGTGGGCCCCAACCTTTTAATTATCCACACATGGGATGTTGGGTGGATGTGGGCCCCACCACCAACTTCCCATGGGAGAAACTAACCACCTTGAAAATGAAATAAATTTGACTTAACAATTTTATTTACTTTTTTAATTAAACCCCGTTAATTATCTTCTTCTCCCACACAAACGCAACTACGGAAAAGGTTCCCTAAAGCGATTATCGGTGTTGCAGTTTCATCGGTGCCATCGGATTTCAATTCCGAGCACCGGTAAAAAAGATAGAAAAACATGCTCGCTCGTTCATTGAACGTACCCGAGCCAAACTTCAGAAATTAATTCCGGGCACACTGGTCCTCAGAATCAGGCGCCATCAGAAAATGCGTTCTTGTAAAATTCCAAATAAAATTAAGAAAAAAATTTCCTTGAAATTTCCAGGTCTTTACAAAAATAAAGATTGTATGATTAATAGGGATATCTATGGGATAAAACATTTCCTATGGTCTTGGAATTAAATGTTATATGGCAGCTTTAGAGAGATGAAATTCATTTAAGAAAATGGTGACATCATCCGTTATAAAATGGAAATGTGTGAGGGTAATCTTACTATAACTGTTAATATTGATAATATAATTATTTTTTTGTGATGATGAAATTTCAACTGTTGAATTTTCTTGAAATAGATGAATCATTTCAATATGTCTTTACTATTAGAAATGTCGTAACTTCTGGGATTTCAAGTGTTGCAGAAGGGAAAATTTATTTTTCGCTCAAGAAATTTATGCACGAATATTATTGAATAATATTTGAATGGGATATTATAAACTATTATCCACACTTATGCAGTTTTTAATGGATCTTGTTAATGATAATAAAGGATAAAGTTTGAATCAAAGGGAGTTTATAATATGGGTTGGTTGTTTACTCTATCTCACTACATCATGACTTTTTGTTATCTAAGAAGTTTTATTGGCACAAGTTACTATTGTGATAAAAAAGAATAACATTTTATGGATACAAAGTGATTTTTTAAATACCTAAGGAGAATATTTAACTTTGGGCTGATGTAAAAAATAGTGAGGGCCCTAATATGACTGGATTTAGTTATACTATCCTAGTAGGTGACTGTGAAAATAAGAGATCAATAATATGTGGAAGTTTTCTATTATGATGATTTTTTGACCTAGAACTAAAAAAGTATAACTATATTAAATTTATCATCATAGAGGAAATATATGTGGCTTTTATAATTGTATAAACATTAATAAAATAGATGAATTAAAAATATGAAAACATGATTGTAAATATTAATAAATCCCTCATAATTTCACACAATAATCAAAGTGTAATTGATCCATCAAAGAATATAGTTTACCACTCTCAATCTAACAGCATTAAAAATAGATTAATTATTATTAGAGAGAAGGTTTAAAATGGTGACCTGTGGATGGATTTTATTCATACAATATATCATTTTGTTGATATCTTCACTAAGGAATTTCCTAAGGAAAAACATTATACTTTGACAAAGAAGATGAAGGTCCATCCCCTCCCTCTCACATGAGGGAATTTAGGGAAAATACTCACTTCTATTGGGATTATATTATCAGTGACGTATAATAAATACATATCTCTATAACTTCTATTTTTTTAATTAAAATATTGTGTTATTGTAACAATTTAGAGAAAATGTAAAATTTGTATTTAGATTGATTGTGAGAGTGTATAAGTCACTTGGAAATAATTTTTTTAACATGGATTTAATCAATTCTTTCAAAAACACTCATTTATCTGGTAGTGTGGTGTAAAAATATTTCTCATGAAGAATGGATGTGATTTTCTATTTCATATAGTTAGATTTTAAGGTTGACAGAAAATACAAAGTTGTATATTGAATAACCAAATTGAATTACTGAATAATATTTCATTTTTTTCAACTGAGAGTGAAAATCATTAAAATCTATTATTATTTTTAAGTGTTTTTAATTTAATATGGGTGACATTGATTGGAAAGAGATATTCTTATATAGTTATCAAAATTTTCAAAATTTTGGATTGCTGATGAAATTGATGATTTGTTTAGTTTTCTTATATGCCCATGATATTTATATATAAAGGATTTAGAGAAATCGAAAATGGAATGGAATATAAGTATTTCTACTATAGATTGAAAAACATTCAAATTCATAAGGGAATCTCTTTGTATACATAAGATATAATCCCCCCATATAAGTGGTAATATTAACAAGGAAATGAAAACGTAATATATTTTCATATGAAAAGAATTTTAAAAAATAAAAAGGTTTTTTTTATTTGTGTAGTATAGAATAAAGATAATATGTAAGATGTTATTTTTTAGTTTGGGAAAAAATGTTAAAAGTAGATAATATATAAGAGGTTTATACAATACATTAGATAATTGATTATAATGAAAGGGGTGACTAAGGAGTAAATAAGATGTTCATTTTTAATATAATAATTATGTCTCCATGTAAGTGAAAATTTGAAAAAGAATGATAATCTAACACAATACATGGGAGGAATAAATATCTTATATATGGGTTAGTTGTTCATTTAAATGTGGTAATCATAAATTATTACCAGGATTTATATGAGTTATTATATATATTATATATGATTAAATATATAATAAAAATTTGAGGACCAATGAGTAAGATATTAATCATTAAGTATGGTATCCCTATTCTATAGTTCATCAAATTATTGATTAAATTGGACAATGTTGTGTTTTTTTTAAAATAAAAATTTCACAAGCCTCATATTTTGTTTTGAATCAAGAATAATTTTGAATGAATATTGAATAAAAATATCATGGGGTGATATTTGTTGTAATTTCAAATGGGATATATTAAATTAATTATTATGGTTTGAGATTCAGGTTTTTTAGAAAATTGATTACCAGAATGAAAAAAATAATGAGTTGATCTCAAGACTGAATTTTAAGATAGGTTTCTATATTAAAATATGATAATACTTTTCTCTGGAGAGTGTGAAAAATAAATATTTAGAATGTAGAAAAATCTAATGTTATGTGAATTGATTTTTTAAATATTGTATCAGATAAACATAACAAAAAATATATAACCAAGTGGTATATTATTCTTTATCATCTATATAGAGGAAAGAGATTCTATTTTTAATCATTTAGATGAATGAATTTGTAAAATAATAATATTGATGTGTGCTCTCATACACTTATGCATACATAAAATGAATTGAAATCTTGATAAAGAAGTATGATTTCCAATTTGATATACTAAAAATATTCTAGTAGTCAAAGACTAATACTAAGGTAGAAAGTATTATTCATTGATATTGAGACATATTAAAATTAATTGAAGATAATATTCACACTATGGAGTATAATGTATTATTATGGAATGGTCATTCTAGTATAATGAATTCCCCTATAGTTATTATCCCTACAAATTAATTCAATGATTCATTCATACCTTACCTTTTACCAACATCTAAAACCTCCCAAGGCTCAGGTAAGAACATTACCCCTGCCTTACAATCACTTGAATGTTATAATGATAATACAGGTCTCCTAACAATACCAAATCCTAGAAAAGAGAAGGTACCTTCTTTGGGTATTAACCTTGTAAAATCCAAGTGTGATGTGTATTTTTTATTGTCAAAATACATATAAAATGAGGGATTTATTAATGTGAGTCAATAAAGTACTTACAATTTTATAGGGGTAATTTCAAAAAGAAACACAAAACAATTATAACATAGATTCATCTTCGAATTTTTAGTTCAACATTAACTAACATGGGTGATTTATTGTGATTCTTAAATATACAAGTTTGAATAAAATTAATGAAATTTAGTTTTAGGTCTTCATTATTATATTGAAATCCACATCATATAATCCATAGATCATTATATTTTTAAAAAATAACATACTTTCATTAATTATCCTAATAATATTTAATTTTTAGGGATTTGATTGATAACATTTTATTTTTAACTAAAGAAAACATGATATATTATTTACCAAATCGAGATACATGTCATATTTTGAGTGTTTCCCTATAATTGGTGAAATATGGACTAATATATGTAAAATATTTAACTAATAAATTAAAAAAATTGTTGGATGCATTTATCAGTTACTTAATACCATTAGTAGCCATCTAGTGAAAGATATTGGAAATTACTATTAACTTAACACTAAATCCTTTATATACTATCATTTTGAAATCTCTAAAGGGTACAGAAATTAATAAAAAGATATACACTGGTGACAATCAAAATCTATTCACTTAGAATGTTTTTATAAATATTTATAACATAGCTAACCATTTTTCATAAAAATAGAAAAAATTGCAGCCAAAATTACATATCAAGAATATATATATATATATATATATATATATATATATATATTATAGTCAATTGACAATATAGTTCCCAAAATCAGGTAACAATTAACATTACACATGAAAAACCTCATACAACAGTTGTTAACATGTAATCTGGAAGAAATGTAAATTAACAGCAGATAAAAGTATAGTAAAAATTAATATTTTTAACCCATTGGGTTTTTTACCTATACAAATTTATATTAAACATGAAATTTAATTCATTCACAACATATCTAAAAATAATAATTATCACTTTTTTTAATCACACTTTAATAAAAAATATCTTTTACACATTTAAATAACACTAAATGTTTATGTAACATGTGGATTATTTATACATGTCACAAATTATTCAAAAATCACTATCTTATGATTTCATGAATATTCGAGGAAATTTTATTATTTTTGACTGTACTAGTTATTTTTTATCACATGTTAGTATAAAACTGCCTTCTCATCCATTATAATCATATTACACATCCAATTTATCTTTCATTCATTTCTACATCAAACAAATTCATTAAAGATTATTTTTTGATGATTTTAAGATATCTAAGGTCATTTTCATGGGTTTGATTACATCTAATTTTTTAATCTTTTTTTTAAATCATTCATTCTAATAAAACCACATTTCATGTTTATTTTTAATTCATTACTATTTGTCAAAAATTAATCAACGATCATTATATTGTGATTTCATTAAAATGATAGACCTTTTTCTCATATTTTATTATTTAACAGAAGGTTTTAAATGATTACAAATCTATAAATTTTATTCCATTCTAGATACAAAACATATAGGATTGAATTTTTATTTATTTTTACATGTATCAATTTAATTAATGATATTTATCTTATAATTTCATGCATATCTATTGTTTTTTATTTTAATATTATTATTTATTTGTATTCTCTTTCAAATATTTTTTTTCAATTATTCTAACCACACTAAATGTATAATTTATGTAATTATTGTCCATACAAGTTACAAATTTATCATTTATTTCTTACTATGATTTCATGAAAATAATAGACTATTTTTCATTTTATCATCTAAAACTACTTTTCCAGTCATTTCAAGTACACTATATATCTGGTTGACATTCCATTCATTCCTATATTTCATAAATTAATTAGTTATAATTAATATAAAATTGTTAAAAAATCTATGGTCATTTCCATAGTTGTATCCATTTGATTCATTCTTTTAAATGCTTCTAAATATATAATAATGTATTATCGATTTATTTGATAATAACATGATATTGATTGATGTTCTATTAATTTCTATATACCATGAATTAATATATGATAATTGTATAATTATTTCATAATAATCCTCATTTATTTTCTTTATTTAATCATATAAATTATTTAAAATCATATTTTTATCTAAAACTTATTTTTTGAACACTGTAACCACACAAAATGTTGGATTTATATTTTTCTTATTCATAAATTTCAAAAGTTAACTAATTATCATTTCTCTTTTATTTCACAATAATCAATGGTAATTTTCATTATTTTTAATGTATCCCTTATTTCTAATAACATGTTAAACCAAAAAAGTTAAATTTTCTCACCACACTACACATCTGATTAATGTTCCATTTATAGTTATATACAAAATTTCAGCGACTTATCAATTTCCTGTGATTTTATATCAATTCATGGTCTTTTCTAAATTTTTACCATTTGATGCACATTTTTAAAAACTTTTAAATCAATAAAAACTCACTTTAATTCATTTATACCACACAATATTTTAGTTATATATTCAATTTAATTACTAAATTTTAATAATAATTACTGTCATTTTACTATTATTTTACAACATCCTAATGTGGTTTTCCCATTATTAACTCCATCAAATTATTTTCAATAGTTTTTAATCTAAATATATTTTTTTATTTATAACCAAAATATATATCATATTTATATTTTTTCTATAATTAAATGTCAATAATTATTCATTGATCATTTACCTATAATTTCATGACTGTACAAGGTTATTTTTTTAGTTTTGACTATATCACAAATGTATCATCAATTTTTAAAAAATACCCATTTCTAAATTATTAATAGAACAAAACTTTACATATTGAAATGAAATTAATTTATATATATTATAATTTTATTAGTGACTCTTATCCTAAAATTTCAGGATATTCTAAATTGTTTTCACTATTTTGACTCTTGACCTTTGTTTATAAATATTATTTAATATTTAACTACTAATTTTTAGTATTTTCATCCACAAATTATATTATATTTGTGTGAATTTGATTTATATATATCAAAAATTAATCAACCATAATTTTTCTATAATGTGGTGAAAATATGAGTTCATTTAACTATTTATCCATATTATTTATCTTGAATCCCTTTTTGAAATAAATTAATTATTTCAGTCATTTAAACCATACCACAAGTCATAATGAATTTTTTTCATAGATGTCAAAATTATACAATGATTATTTACAAATTATTTCAAAATAACTAGATTTATTTTAGTTTAGACCGTATCATCTCTTTCTAATCACTTCTTAATCTAAAAAACTGTTTTCAGTCATTTTGGCTACATTGCTGGTTAGATTGAAATATTGTTTATTCTTAAATTCCAAAATTTAATCATTGGTAAAATTCATAATATTATATAAAAATTCATGGTTTTATCTATATTTTTGACTATTTGGAACATTTTTAAATTCTTTTAAATATATATGTTCACAATCAGTTGTTTCATCCATGCTATGTATAGAAATGGTGTTACAGTTACTCAAATATGTCACAAAATAATTAATGAACATTATTTTATGATTTCAGGACAATCATTTTCTATTTAAATTTTTTTAAACCTATAACCTATTTTTAATAACTTTTTAATCTAAAACTATTTTCCAGTCATATAAACTATACTACCCATCAAATATTTATTTCATCCATTCTTACAAGTTAAAATTTTATAAATGATAATTTTCTAATGATTCCATGATAATTCGAGATCATTTAATTAGTTTTTAACAATTTCACCCTTTTATTTAAACATTTTTTTAATATGTTGAATGTCTTTCGACGTTAAAATAACTTTTGAAATTATAAAAATTAAATTTATTTTTAGATTTATAATAAATAGTTAATTAAAAAATTATAATAAAACATACTGCATATATATGGTGTGTCATACAATGGATCACCTATATACTCATGATGGTTCCCACTAGAAACATCTAGACCTAAAAAAATAAATAATATATATTATAATAATACTAATAAGTATTAGTGTAAATGTAATTTATTTAATTATTTACCTGTGAAATTTGAAACTGTTTATCAATAATGACTCATTGTCCATCTCTAGAATGTTGTGTGGTCTCATCCCACAAACATGTAAATTGATGCACATATCTATCAAATAATCTAATTATAGTAACATAACCTGAGAATATGTATCACAAAATATATCTAATATCATGACATTCTCCTTAGCTTATATGTGTGTAACTGCATCTTTATATAAACCCACCACCTCTACTCTCACAACTACATGGAGTGGGACACCAATTCAATGTATAAATTAATCTCCACATCCATAATACCATATAACAAATATAAATATCACATCTATGTCTAGAGTAATATGTCATTTCTCATATGGAAGTTATTTTTACTCAGAACCAAACTATTCCTATCAAATATACAAAACAAATTAATAAAAAAATATAAATAATATCTAAAATATAGAAATATATTACTTTATTAAATAATGTTCTTACTATAACACCAACAAAATTAGGATTAACAGTATAAAGATTCCTTATCCCCTAAGAGAGATGATTAGTTATATCACCTCATAGAGCTAACTAAAAATGAAGAATGTTAATTATATATTCATGTTATACACGAATATTTTATATTTTCTATAAAAATGAATTATAAACATACTTCACGTGAAAAGAATAGACAGAGGTTGAGTTCCAATTATGAATGGGGACCCTATAATGATGGTTTATGTGAATGATATCCTAACATGATCTCATTTAAATATATTTAGCTATTAATTGAATACAACCACAATCCATATTTTTAGTTTTAAAAGACACTTTTAAAGGGTAAGTGTGAACCAAAACAAACTCAAACGTTAAAAATTCAACCATTGAAAGATCCACCCACTGAAAATTAAAATTTCAAAAAACAATCAAAATTTTTCCAAAACTCAAAATTAAAACCGATCAAACACCGCCATGCTCATACTAAGAGCCATCCAAAATCCCGCTATCACCATCGATCACACACTTCCAACCACACCATCATCAACGTCAGAGCCAAACAAATCCACGCCATCGAGAGACAATTCGTCTTCACCATCTTCATCCTGATGTCTCCCTCTCTAACTCACTTCCCAAAGATCCTTGAACTCCTCTGCGTAGATCCACCTCAAAGATAGTATGAAAATTATGGATCCGTAGTAAGGAATGAAACAGACGATTCTAGGACGAAAAAACTGCAAGAAACCCTAGAATTGTCGATGCAGAAGAAATCAAACACATTCACCACCATAACAGTCAACCTCGAAACAACAAATGCTCTGAAATAGATGACGCCCCACAATTGTTGACAACCGTCAGACTTCAAACAGGAGCCACATGAGTAGCACACCCTGATGGGATATTCGTATAAGTCACAACCATAATAAGCTGGTTTTATCTGAGACACCACCGGAACCCACCCCACCGCTGATCAAGATCTATAACCAGAAATCCACCTAATAAACTTGCACTGAATCCTTCACACCGACGACCCACACCATCATTGAAGAACCAATTGAAAATCAGACCAAACCCATCGCAAAAGCACAAAAACATCTGAAAACCGGAATGCTGCATTGAAGCATAGAACCAAATACGAAACCGAATTGGGGGTTAAAACCCTAGGGAAAACAAGAAAATAGATATTGAATAGGAAAGGGGATCAAAACCTAAATAAAGAAGGAGACGCTTGAAGATATATGGCCACTAGACTACAAATCCCCAAAACTACCTGAATTGGACACTCCCTATTCGACCTATAAGGGAGCAGCTGACCGCGAGTTCAGAGCAAATAAGAGGTATCAAGGGAAGATTCAATGAGCCATCAACCACTCATCGTCGAAGAAGAACATCTAAAACCATAGATGTCGAATGAGATAGATCCACCCTTGATATTTAGTCTGAGGAGAAACCAAAATAAATTAAATAAAATATTAAAGTCATTCAAATAATCAATGAAATCAATCTCGGCATATCTTCCACACTCAACCAAAACGCATCAAAATAATGGATTTGTATGGGAATAACACCTAGAATAACTCATTGTTAGATGTCTAGAACACCCATAAATGGTTACCAGTGATATATCATTATCATTATCTTATAAAATTTTCCAAATTTTCAACATTTCATGATAGAGATAATTAAAAAATTCATCATGGTAGGATATCAAATAATCTTTTTAAAAATGTTAGTATCTATAATAAATATGTAAAATTGCATGAAAATTTATAATTTTATCATTCATGAATATCCGTCTACAATCTATCAATCATCTCCTAAGTGAATTAAGGTTACTAGTGATTCATTAGGGGAAATATGTGTGGGTATCTTATAACATACCACATTTTATACATCAACACGCACACCCCCACTACTACAAATAATGTTTCTCATGAAATATGTAATTTAGGCAGTTTCTAGATTTAGAAGCTTGAATATCTCTACTAGAGACACTTTTTATACAAAAAGACACAACGAATCATATAATACAAATTATTTGGTTCTTAATCAAAAAATTGATACTGATAAAAGGATAGTAATTAAATCAAACATAATATATATAAAAATTGTAATCATAAATACCAAAACTACTGGATGAAAGTCCCTATGGCATATTTTTATTTATAAATATAAAATAAATATAATTTGTGTATCTTATTATAAATAGTTCACAAATATTTTTTAAAAACAAAATAATTTCAAATAAAATTGTTAAAAAAATGTAGAAATGTTTTCATTGATCACAAAATTAGACCATATCACCTTCAGTATTCTCTCTAGCACATTGAAAACCATTTTCCTTTAAAATAACAATGGCTTGGTCAAGATTTTTCTTTTTAAATGAAGTTTTAATAATATCCACTTTTTCAATTATAAAAAATATCCTTATGGAAATTTTTACCACAATATTCCAAATTAAATCAATTGTAACATGGTAATGTTGTTTTTATTTCCATGGTAGTATAGAAGAAGTTTTTCTTATTTAATTACCCTTTTAAAACATATTGTTAAAGGTTACCAATATGAATTGAAAATGGAAAATTTTCATTCCCTTAATGGATTGAACCAATAAAACTTTTGAAATATAAATTTAGGTGAATACCATAGATAAGATGAATGATTTCCTTCAACAAACTATAATTAGAATATATATTAATGAAACAATATCGTATACCACTATTTTTCATATCTTGATTCACAAAAAAGTCCCTATTATGAAAAAAAAATAGAATATAAATTCCTATAATACTTGTCTATATTAAAGGACTGTTTCAAAGTCAATTAAAATTTTCAAACATAGTATGATTACCTGATACACCCAATTTTAGTGAAAGTATCACATATTTCAATTATAGGAAATCACATTTAAATAAAACATTGATATATTTTAATAAAATCTTAATAAATTTATTATATATAAATAATTCATGAAAAACATAGGAAAAATATTATAAATGAAATTATTTAATATGATCATTATTAGAATAAGTATTTCCTACATTAATTAAGGGATATGTGTCCTAAAAATACAAATAACAGAAAGAAAGGAATTAATTATTGTTGAAAAAAACACATAGTAATTAAATAATATGACTTAGAATATCAATAAAAAACTGATGGAGTGAAAGTGCGACCGGTTTTCGCCTATCAACCGGTCAAGGTTCTGGTGATCGGATAATGTGTGTAGGAGCACTCGGGTCGAATTATCGACACTGATACATTTTCACAGTCTATTGTTTTTAGTTGATTGTATTTTGATTGGGGGGTTTGTTTGCAGAGCTTATGAAATAATTTGTGGATTATATTTGATTTAACAAATAGATAAATATTGGGGTGAGTTCAACATTAGGTAATTAATCTTGTTTTATCCTAGGGCTTGGCTTTATATTATATTAAATTGATACCCATGTCACAAGTTGACGTTGATTGGAATTCCCAAGTGTTAAAACTTGAATCCAAGCCTTAACTGAAATTTGGGTTCTAATATTAATCATATATTTTTTATGGTAGTGTAATTATGGTTCCAATAATCCATGGAAACCACTCGTTAAACAGAACAATTCATTAATCCATGACATGTTAAGTTAACAAACACACTGTTAAAATAAAGAATATGCATCGAGAAAAATCTCTCAATCGCTTAACATCTCTAAATAATGACTCACATAAATGGTATATTTAATCGTACATTAATATGGTAACTAATCTTGTAATATGTATTTTTTGGTGATTAATTGTAAATAGAACAAAAATAACAGAATAAGAAAAGAGTTCTGCACTGAACACACACACACATGAACGATGATGATAATTAAAGACGAACATTAGATTGAATGAGAATTCAAAATAAAGGAAGGGGGTTCAGCTATATTTAAACTATTTAAATAACATAAATATTAAAATATATATAGTGGATAGGAATAAAATATATTTAAAAAGAATATTTCATTAAAATATAATTACTAAAAAAAGACTTACAAGATTATAATAATGAAGAACACAAAAGTAAAAGGAAAAAAATAGAAAAGGAATGGTATCTCAAAAGAAAACATTAGTTTGGAAGGTCCTCCCAAGTCCTTGGAAATTCTTTGGTTATACCAATATGTTCTAATCCCTTATGAAATTCCAACCCCTTTCCATGAGTGGATGAGAATGTATTTATAGCCCAATGTCGTGGGTTGTTTGTATTCCAAAAACACCCTTACACTTGGATTGATGTTTTGGGCATTCAGCTAGCTGAATCTCAAGATATATCATTCTTAAAAGTTGTGTATAAGAATTTTTTCTAACTAGTCTCAAATTTTTGAGACATTTGGACTTATGGATCCAATGTTATGGTTGTTGGATTAAACAATGTTAATCTCTCCATTTCAATCCATAATTTTTAGAATTCCAAAATGTGAATGGGTTTATCAATTGGAAGATGCCTTCAAATCAGAAAACATTCTTCGACAAATTCTGCCGCCTATATCTTCTGTATCACACTACAAAACCTCATCTTGATTTTAGGATTACATAATGAGATATGTCATGAATAATATCCAAATTTTAATTTCTGACCAGAATGGGGGGATAGACTTCAAATCATCAGTTGAGCCCTTTGTCTATGTAGTTGGACCTTCAAATATTTATCCAAGATTCATTTGGATAATAATGAAAATATGGTGGAGTTTCATAAAATTTGGGATTCTTGATTTAGACCAGTAACTCAATCATCATGGTTAGTCCAGTTTTATCACAGTTTCTTTGGGTCTTCTTGTGTGGACCATATGACCATCCTACTTGTTGATTTGGCCAAATGTTCCTTCTAATGAAATGTTTGAATTTAGGTGAGGAACCCTAAAAACAATAATCGTGAAATTTGTATAAGTAGGGTGATATTTATTATTAAAAAATTAATCAAACATGAATCTAGATGAATTCAAATATTTCTAAAAAATTATAATTAACATTTAAACATTAATATTTCACACAAATTATGCACATTTCATATTAAACCCACTCAATTTTGACCATATAAAACATTGTCTCTTCTACAATTGGACCATTATTAATCCAATATATTTTATCTAATTTCATTTAAAATCATTAAGATATATAGAACAAAAGGTTATTCTTTCATCCACCAAATTAACTGGAGTTATTGATGCTTCCAAAAAATCTATTTTATATACATATCATTTAAATGTATTCAGATAATTATCAATTAAATACATCTATATAAATTAGATATGGCCATCGGTAATTACATCACTAGTTAAATAAATGTTCAAGTAGATATGGACATTAAAATAATCATAAAAATGGTTTTCCCAAAATAAAATCATGTCATAAATATCTTATCTCGTATATTTATCAAATCACCTACACAAATTTCATTAATATAGGTATATAATAAAATAAAAACATAAAATAATGACTCAATAATATATTTCATAAAACATTCAAAAAATACAATCAGGATTTAATATTGAAATTAAATATGATAGTCTTGGATTTTCAACCTAATAATGTCATGTTCAACACACTAACACTCTTAGATTTACTGGAACTATAACCATTGAGAACCTTCACCATCTTCAAAATGTACTGAACTTAATCTTTAAATTTTTTACTCATTGTATCTATACAGTAGCTATGGATAAATTATTAGTCTTATAGAAAAAATAAATATTATGTTATACTTAATACAATTTATTTCAAATCAATTAATTTAATGAAACTATATTTTTATTTCCTTGAAATGTACTAAATGGTCTGTAATATATCATCATACATGTTTTTCTCATTCTACATCAAATATTTATCTTTATTAAAATGTTATCATGATACTGTAATAATTTCCCTAGAAGACCCATCATATTAGAATTATTATTGAATTTTCTATTTTCAACATAAATTGAAGTAAATTTAGGAACTAAAAAATAAAAAAGAGAATTGACAATGTGAATGCTTTTTGGATAGAAGTGTAATGAAATTTAAACCCCTATCAGGATTTATGGTAACAATTTTTATACCATGTACATATAAAATAACACTCTATATTTTATGAACCTTTTAACTAGATGAATAAATAATTTGTGGCCAAGAAATGTCCACTTTTTATAGTACATAATATATATTTATATTTTAATTTATTATTAATAAGGAAAATTAAAATATTCTTTTGTAATCTATCCTGATAAATCTACATACAAATGGAAATCATTAATCTTCCATAAAAATCATCCGGAAGACCAAACATTTCATTACCTACATTGTTAAAATCCATCAAACAATTTTCCTCAAATTCATGTATCTCATTAATCAATGGTTTTATATAAACATTACCTTTATCAATTGTTCATCTTTGTCAATCAATAAGATTTAAAACTATAAAAAATTGATACATCATACATTATTATGGGGGTATATTTTATAGAACCAACACCATGGACCACACACTATGGGTCACACCAACCGTAGACCTGAATGAATTAAAACCATCGATAGGAATACCAAGTCATAAATTAATACCATCCTAGAAAGGTATTAGATCGATGACATAGAAGTGTTAGCTAGGGATAAAGGGAACTCTCGATGTTTTGTTTTTTCCATAGAATTCAATTGAGGCTTCATGGTAGAGCACACCACATAGAAATCTTTAAGGTGGAGATGTGGATCCTCACAGGCTTTCCCATGGAAATGAGGGAGAGATTTATAAATCCTGATTTGAATTCTAATTCAGCCTCTATGTTTGGATATTGAATACCAAGGGGTTTTAAACTTATTTCAGGGGTAGTGTGTTCTGTAAGTGTTTGTTCCCTAGGATTGGCCATTTCTAATTCAATTGGTTGGACAAGGACAGGTTCTTGAATGAGTTGATAATCTCTTATATTCCTCCTAAGATAGAGAATTGTTCTCTCAATTTCAGTGTCAAATAAATTTGAGGGAATTTTTGGGAGGAAATAAGACATTCAGAGATATTTTGGAAGAAAGTGGAATACAGATTTTTCTTTATGATTTTTTCAAATTTTTTAAAATTTTATGTTTTTTGTGTGTTTTAAGATTAACCAGAAACTAATGAATACTTAATTACAACATCCCCATAAAAGGATACATTTCAAACTGCAGATTATTTTCATCTATAGATCGTTCAGGGTTCTGGTGCTCTGCTAATGTGTATAGCACCACTCGGGTCGAATCCCCGACGATGATACTTTTTAACAGTTGATTGTTTTTAGTTGATTATATTCTGATTGGGGAGTTTGTTTTTAGAGCTTATGAAATAATTTATGGATGATATTTGATTTAAAAAATTAATAAATATTGTGGTGAGTTCATCATTAGGTAGTTAATCTTGTGATATCCTAGGGCATTTCTTTATATTTTATTAAATTAACACTAATGTTGCAAGTTGACGTTGATTGTAATTTCCAAGTGTTAAGACATTAATAAAAGAATTAACATAACTTGTGGTTATAAGATTAATAATATATTGTTTGTGGTAGTGTATTTATGGTTCCAAAAATCCATGTAAACCACTCATTAAACAAAACAATTAATTAATCCATGACATGGTACCTCCAACATACACAATGTTAAATTAAAGAATACTCATCGAGAAAAAGCTCTCAATCACTTACCATATATAAATAATGACTCAAACCAATGGTATATTTAATCAAACATTAAGATGGATATTAATATGGTAATATGTATTTTTAATGAATTATAAATAGAACAGAAAGATTATGATAAGAAAATAGTTGTTCACGGAACACACACACACGAACGATAATTATAATTAAATACGAACTTTAGATTGAATGGGAAATCAAAAGAAGGGAAGGTGATTCAACAGTATTTAAACAATTTTATGAACATAAATATGAAAATACATAAGGTGAATGACAATAAGATATATTGAAGTAGAAACTTTCATTAAAAAAGAATTACAAAAAAAGACGTAGAATATTACAATAATGAATAACACAAAAGTAAAAGGAAACTAAGAGAGGAGGTAGGGTATATCAAGTGAAAACATGAGTATGGAAGGTTCTCACATGCCACTTGAGAGGCTTCAGTCATGCCAATATCTACTCCTCTCTTATGAATTATTATCCCCTTGTAAGGAGAGGAGGGGAATGTATTTATAGCCCAATGTTGTTGGTTTTTTGTATTCCAAAACTAACCCTCCACTTAGCGAGAAGACTGGGACATCCCGACATATGACTATAGAGAAACCTCATTCTTAAAAGTTGTATATAATACTTTTTCCTACTAATCTGAGAATTTTTAGGAATTTTGACTTATGGATCCAATGATATGGTTGTTTTATTAAATAATGTTAATCATTCCATTTCAATCCATACTTTTTAGAAGGCCTGCATGTGAATAGGTTTATCAATTGGACGATGCCTTCCAATACGAACAAATTCTTCAAAAAAGTCTGCCACCAATATCTCCTCTTTCACATTGAAAAATCTCATCATGATCTTAGGATTACATCAAGATCTATGTCATGAATTCTCACCGGAGTTTAATTTTCATCAAGAATGGTGGGATGGAATTCAAAGCATCATTTGGGACCATTGATTGTATTTTTGGACCTTCAAATTTTTTTACATGATTTTTTTTGGATAATCACAAACATATCGTGGAGTTTCATAAAATTTCGGCTTCAGGATTTAGAATAGTAACTCAATCATCATGTCTAGTCCATTTTCTTCATAGTTTCTTTGGGTCTTCTGGTGTGGACCATATGACTCTCCAAATGGACTATTTGACCAAATTTTCCTTCTATTGAAATGTTTTAAATTGAGTATGGAATCAAAAAAACAAGAATCATGAAATTTTGATAATTAGGGTGAGAGTTATTATTAAAACATTAAATAGACTTGAATTTGGATAAATTCAAATAGTGGTCAAAAATTATAATTAATAATAAAACATTTATATTTCACACCAATTATGCACATTTCATATACTATCAGTAAATGGAGTATATAAAAAGTTATGAAAATATTAGTAACATCAACTCCCCCACACTTAGTCTTGTACATGTCCTCATGTGAAAGAAATATAAAAAACATTAAAAAATCATTTTCACTCACCAAAAAATATTAAAATTTTGTTTTCCCCACTCAGGGGAGGATTAGACAATTTTACTCATCCATATTGAATTCCACCAAAAAAAATTATAGAAAAAATCTTACAAATACAATTAATTTTTGCATGCTCAAATTTTGATATGGAAAATGGAGGCACACAAAACTTACTCCTCTCAAGATGATAAAATCAATTTGTGGAGCTTCACTGATTCATCAACCAAAAGTAAAAATAATTGAGTTTTTATGATCTCTAAACTTTCAATACCTATCCTAAAGTGAACAATAATCAAGAGTTATTTTTAATGTTTTTTATGTGGCTATTGGACGATAAAAATTTAATGTCCAAGAGAGAGAAGAATAGGGGTAAAACACTAACATGGGTAAAATAATGCACAGTTTTTTCAAATGAAACATGGACGGAAATGAAAACACATATTTATAAAGGAATGATTTTTTGAAGAAAGACAAAATATAGGAATAAAATTCGAAGGGGATTAAATGATGAAATATTTAAAAAACAAAAAACTTCTCTTAATGACATAAGTGTTCTTGTTTTTATTTTATTTGTGTCTTTTTTTTCAAAAGGTAAAATTGAAAAAGATATAACACTCATATCCCAACCCATTATTGATATCCTCATTACAATAAATGTAATTTTTATAAAACGATCAAAGGTTGAGGAAGAGTGATTTTTGAACTACACAAGAAACATACCAATTTTTTTCTTTTTCTTTTGGTTGATTGTTTTTGAATTTTTTTAACACTTTCCAATAACATTTACAAAATTAAATAAATGAAAGTACATTGAATTCCCCAAGACACGCTAAATTACAACCTCTCCACACACTAAAATGGATGATTTCCCTCAAGCATAAGATAACATGGTGAAATCAACAAAGGGTACCCAAAATGAAATCAATTCCCCACCACAGTTAAATTTCAAACAATTATGAAATGAAAGTTCACATTGATATTGGGTGGGAAAAGGTATTAGTCTTGTAATGTGGCTATAAATGAAAATGTTTTCATATGCTTTAATGGGCTTTCAAAATGAGAATTAAAATAAGGTAAATGATATGCTATTTGGATATTGTGATTCTCATGTGGTTCATAAAATGCCTCTATCATATTAATGCACATTAAAGTAGAAAATTCAGCTCCAAGGTCCATAAACTCAAGACTCGCAAATAGGGTTGGAAAAAAAACATTTTTAAAAGATGGATATAGGTGTAATTGGCATGAAATAAAATAGTGCTCCTTGTGGTTGGGGGAAATCATTTTACAAATCAAAAATTTCGAATTCAAATTTTTTTGGTATTGACTTAATATTAATTATCCAAATTTATGAAGAAACCATAAGTAAAATTTAGATTACACCATGTATTTTGACTCCACAAAATAGTTGTATAATATTTTGAAATAGGAAGGTAAGTAATCATGACTCTTTATTTTTCATATATTTTTTTAAATGATTTTATTTAGTTTTTTAGTTTTTTAGTTTTTTTTTAGTTTTTCATAAAGACACACCCACACAAAAGATAAAGAGTAAATAAAAAAATTTGATGAGAAAGGTTGTAAAAATGAAAATGGGAGAGAAAGAGATAGAGAGATAGAGATAAGTTAAAGGGAATGTGGTTCCCCTGGTTTGAATTTGGTGGGTTGGAATATTCATCCAGTGGTAGGTCAATTGTAGAAGTTGGGATCTAATGGAAGTTGATGTGGTTCTAGGATTGTGGGATGTTACCTAAAAAAGTAAAATAATTATTCATCTAATGAAAAACTAAAAAGAAATTAAATTTTTATAAAATTAAAAGAAAACACGGACTGCCTCCCAAGAAGCACTATATTTATTTGCCTACGGCTGGATAGTTATAGTGGACTACCCATAGTCTGATGGTGGCCATCATATTTTCTCAACTCTAGTGTGCTTCTAGAAAAGAAATTTCCTTTGGAAGGTTCGATGATTCATTGGATAATTTCATCCCTTCCTTGTTGTTTCTATTTCAATTAGACGGGGGTGGAATAAGAATATTACTATCCTCCCTTTGGTCTTCAAAGTGAGGAATGATTTTATAAAAAATTTATGGTTTTATATGCTTGGAAATTCCAGAAGATATCTCAATTCTGATGGTTCATTTATGTAAGGTTCAGATTACACGAAACCAGAGTATGAGATCCCAATTGTTTTTTTTACTCATTTATTTCATCTCTTACCAATGGAGAGTAATGGGGAATATTGTAGTCATAAGATTAAAAAAAATTCAATATCCTTTATATCAATTTTTTTCTTCAAATAATGGCCAATTTCAACCTCACTAGAGATCACTTAATTAATTAGGGGACAAATCCCACAACCTTCACTCCCATCAAGACAATATAAACACATTGGTTCAGGGTTAACCTCATATATAATAGAATATTCATAATCATGGATGGGAAATCAGGAATGTTGGATAATGAGATTTGAATAAAAAAATTAACATGATTGTTCCTTTTATTCATTTACCATCCATGTTGGAGTAGTGGATATCAAATATGATATGGGATTCCAAAGAGTTTTCAAGATCTTTTAGATAAATGGAGTTTTCATTTGTAATGTCCACCTCAACTTCTCCATTTATGACTTGGTTAATGAGGATGAAATATTCACAAACTCTTCTATTATTAGAATTTGAATAACCTAATGGATTGGGATTAAACACACTCTCATAGAAACTTTCAGAAGCATAGATAAAGAATACAGATTTACTCCCTTATAGGTATCGCATGGATTGAAAAATATTGAAATTGATGAGTTGGTCATGAAATTACATTGATAAGAAGCCAGCATGGACAACAATTTTGGTTTTATATGTCATAAGGAAATGTATTCCTAGAAATAGGGGAGATTGATAAGAGTTCTTCTAACCTTCAATATTAAGGACATAGAAATTAGTAGGGAAAATAAGATAATATACACGAACAAGGACATCCTCAACTATAACCTTAGGAATAGCAGTGATTTGATTGGACAATTTAATGAAAACACCCATTACATGTATGGGAGCTAGACCAAGGCTGGAGAAGATAGATTTGGGCATGAAATTAATTGAGACTCCTAGGTCTATGAGTGCAACATCAAAGTTGGAACTCCCAATTTTTCATGGAACCGTAATGGTCCGTGGATCATTTCACTTTATGGAATAAACTACTGGGTGGAAACATTTTCGAAGATCCTCAGCTGCCTCTTATGGGGACAAAACTCCTTGAGAAACATGGCATACTTAGGGATTTGTTTTATGGCATCTAAAAGGGTAATGTTGACTTCAACACGTCTAATCATGTCAATAATTTCGGGATCGAGATCAAAGGACTTCATAGGTTTATAAATAGATTGAGGAAAAGGAATTGGATTCCAAAGTGGAATGGAAGGAGGTGAGGGAATGGGTTCATATTCCTTTTCAAGTTTGTTTTTCATTTCATTTTCTAGGTCAACATTCAATTGGGGGTTGGAGGAATTATCAGGATGCATAACAATTTTATTCCCTGATAAAAGTGATATTGAACATAAATAACCCTTGGGGAATGGTTGAGCTGGTAGTTGGGAAGAATATGATTGTTATTTCTGGCTTCAGTGGGATGCAATTTGACCAATTTGTGTATCAATGTTTATGAGGATGGAATGGGAGAAGGAGGCAAGATCATCCACTGTACTTTCCCATGGATTCTTAGAAGAAGAGAATTTTCTCATATTGAGATTACCTGGATTTTGGTTCTTGGGAAAGCAATTGTATTGGTTTGTGAATTGGGAAGGCTCACTAGTATAGTGGAATCTAGGAGGAGGATTGTTCCTTTGAGGTTGAGGAATAAAAGGATAAGGTTGTTAGAAGTTACTAACACCTTGACAATATTGGCATTTGTTTGGGGATTGATGAGGGTATTGAGGGGGATGATAAATTGGATTACTATATCTCAAGTTAAGGTTATATGTTTAAAATAAGGACTCCTAATGGGGTTGGTTGAAGTTTCTAACAAACTGACCTAACTGTTGGGGGGTTGGTGTTCCTCTGAGCATATGCTGCATTAAGCTCCATTTTTCTGGATGAATCAGATGGATCATCTTGACATTGTGGACATGTGTTATTTGTAAAAAATGGGTAGCTTCAGATTCCATAGTTCTTGATAGATCTAGGGGAATAGAGATTGTGGAGAAGATGAGGTTGGGGCTTTGGCCATTATAGTTAGTTGTCTCACTAGTACTGTAAGTTCACTCAGCCACTCGGTAATCTTTTTGGGCTATACATATTGATTCTCATGGGATTGTTTGACTTGATAATGTGCTTGAGTATGTAATTTTTGTGTGTTTTCACCCATGTTGCTTATGAGACCTCTTTCAGTTGTAGGAGTTTTATCAACAAGAGCACCGCCACTTGTGGAATCAATGAGAGTTTTCTCCATAGACAATAACCCCTCATATAAGTATTAGATCATAATTTGGTTAGTGATTTAGTGATGTTGGAAGGTTTCCACAGGCTTTTTGAACTTCTCCCAATACTCATGGAGTGATTCATTTGGGAATTGATGAATACCGCTTATTTCCTTACTGATAGAAGCAGTACGAGAAGCAGGAAAAAAATTCTCAATGAAGGGTCACTTCATGTCATTCAATGTGTTATGGAACTAGGAGGAAGGTAGTAGAGCCATGACTTAGTAGTGTCATCTTGGGATAAAGGGAATGCTTGAAGTTTGATTTGTTCCTCAAAAACCCCTTGAGGCTTTATAGTGGAGCACACCACTTTGAACTCTTTAAGGTGGAGATGTAGATCCTCACAGGATAGCCCATGTAAATTAGGGAGAAGATGAATCAAACCCAATTTGAGTTTTAGTTCAGCCTCTATTTTAGAATATTGAATACCAAGGGGTTGGTAATTCATATCATGGGCAGTGAGTTCTTTAAGTGTTTGTTCCCTAGGATTGGCCATTTCTAATTCAATTGGTTGGATAAGGACAGGTTCTTGAATAAATTAATTATATCTTATGTTCCTCCTATGATGGAGAGATGTTCACTCAATTTCAGGGTAAAATAACTACAAGGTATTGTTTGGAAGGCTATGGGTAATTCAGATATATTTTTTATGAAAGAGGAATATAGGTTTTTCTTTGTATTGTTTTTCCAAAAAAAATTAAATTTTGTGTGTTTTTTTGTGTTTTTAAACAATAACCAAAAACTAATGACTAGTTAATTGCACCGTCTCTAGAAACGGTGCCATTTTAAAGCACGGATGATTGTCTCCTATCATCCGATCATTGGTTCTGGTGCTTTGCTAATTTGTATAGCAGCACTAGGGTCGAATCCTCAGCGATGATACTTTTTAATAGTCAATTGTTTTTAGTTGACTGCATTCTGATTGGAGGGTTTGTTTGCAGATCATATCAAATAATTTATGGATGATGTTTGATTTAACAAATTAATAAAATATTGGGGTGATTTCATCACTAGGTAGTTATTCTTGTTATATCTTAGATTATTGCTTTATATTGAATTATATTAACACCCATGTCACAAGTTGACGTTGATTTCAATTCCAAATTGTTAATACTTTAATCCAATCCTTAACTTAACTTGGGTTTCTAATATTAATCATATATTGTTTATGGTAGTATATTTATCGTTTCAATAATCCAGGGAAACCATTCATTATATAAAACATGTCATTAATCCAAGACATGTTAAGTCCAACATACATAATGTTAAATTAAAGAATATTCATCGTGCCAAAGCTCCCAATCGCTCAACATCCGTAAATAATGACTCAACCCAATGGTAGATTTACTCAGACATTAAAATGGTTATTAATCTAGTAATATGTAATTTTTTGGTGATGAATTATAAATAGAACAAAAACAATGGTACTAGAAAAGAGTTGTGCACTGAACATACACATACGAATGATGATGATAATTAAAGACGGACTTTACATTGAATGAGAAATCCAAAGAAGGGGAGGAGATTAAACTATATTTAAACTATTTTAAGAAAATAATTAATAAAATACATAGGTTGGATCCTAATAAGTGATATTTAAGAAAAACATTCATTAAAATAGAATTACAAAAAAAAAGACTTACAGGATTACAATAATAAAGAACATAAAAGTAAAAGGAATCAAAGAGTGGAGGAAGGGTATCTCAAGTGAAGAATTCAGTATGGAAGTTCTTCCCAAGCCTTTGTAAGGGAATTTTTTAGGACAATATTTTCCCCTCCCTTCTGAAATTCCATCCTCTTCTAAGGAGAGGAGGGGAATGTATTTATAGCCCAATGTTTTGGGTTGTTTGCATTCCAAAACTACCCCTCTAATTTGCTCGATGATTTTGACATCTAGACACCTGAATCTAGCGATATCTAGTTATTAGAAGTTTTAGATAATAATGTTGGATGACTATTCTCAAAATTTGGAGGAATTTGTACTTATGGAGCCAAAGTTATGACTATTTTATTAAACAATGTTAATCGGTCCATTTCATTCCATACTTTTTAGAAGGCCTAAATGTGAACGTGTTTATAAATAGGAAGATTTCTTCAAATTTGAACACATTATTAAAAAAATTCATCCACCTATATCTATTATTTCACAATGAAAAATCTTAGCTTCATTTGAGGATTAAATCATGAGATATTTCATGAATAGTGTCTGGATTTTAATTTCCATCCAGATTGGTGGGATGGATTTCAATGCATCAGTTCAGACACTTTTTTGTGTAGTTGGACATTAAAATATTTATCCATGATTATTTTGGATAATCATGAACATATGGGGACGTTTCATAAAATTTGGTCTTTGGGATTTAGACCAGTAACTCAATCGTAATGGATGGTACAGTTTCTTCACAATTTCTTTGGGTCTTATTGTGTGGACTATATGACCCTCCAAATGGAAAATTTGGCCATGTTTTCCTTCTAATGAAATGTTAGTATTTGAGAAAGGAACCCTTAAGAATAGGAATCATAAAATTTTGATAATTAGAGTGGTATGTATTATTAAAACATTAAACAGACTTGAATCTGGATGAATTCAAATTGTGATAAAAATTTATAATTAATATTTAAACATTAATATTTCACAAAAATTATGCACATTTCATATAAAATCAGTAAAGGGAGTATATATAAAGTTATGAAAACATTAAAAACGTCCTGGTGTTTTGAAAAAAAACAAATGATATCGAACCCACTCAATGTTGAACATATCAAACATTGTCTCTTCTCAAATTAGACCTTTATTAATCCAATATATATTTATCTAATTTCATTTGAAAATCATTAAGATATAGACAACACAAGGTTATTATTTCATCCACAAAATTAAATTGAGTTATTTATGCTTCTATAAAAGCTATTTTTTACATATCATTTCAATGTATTCATATAATTCTCAATTAAATACATCTAGATAAATTGGATATGGCCATTGGTAAATAAATTACAGGCTAAATGAATCTTCATGTAGATCTAGAAATTAAAATAATCAGGAATAAAGGGTTTCTATAAATAACAAAGTGTCATAAATACCTTATCTCAGATATTTTTCAAATAACTTACCCAAATTTCATTAATAAAGGTATCCAATAAAATAGAAACATAATATAATGACAAAATAATATGGTTCAGAAAACATTCATAAAATATAATCAATATTTACTATTTAAAAGAAATATAATAGTCTTAAATTTTAATCCTAATAATGTCATGGTCAACACACTCACTCTCTTAGAAATACTGGATCAATAACCATTGGTAACCTTCACCATCTTTAAAATTGAATGAAATTAAACATTCAATTTTTACTCATTGTATCTATACAACAGCTATGTATTCATTATTGCTCTTACCCAAATATAAATATGATGTTATACTTAATACCATTTATTTAAAATCAAATAATTTATTTAAAATATCTTTTTATTTCCCCCACATAAAATAAATGGTATATAATATATCATCATTAATGTTTTTCTCATTCTACATCAAATATTTTTTGTTATACAAATATTATATTGATACTGTAATAATTTCAATAGAGGACCCATCGTATTCAAATTAGGATTGAATTTTCTATTTTCAACCAAAATTGATGTAAATTTAGGAACTAAAAAAAATAAAAAAATAGTATTGACAATGTGAATGATTTTTGGAAGGAAGGGTGATGAAATTTAAACCACTATCATGATTTATGGTAACAGGTTGTATACCTTCAACACATAAAAGAACACTCTATGTTTACTTAAACTTTTTACTAGAAAAATAAATAATTTGTGACCAAGGAATATCCACTTTTTATATTACTTAATATATATTTCTTTTTTAATTTCTTAGTAATAAGGAATATTAAATTATTCTTTTGTAATCCATCCTGATAAATTCACATAAAAATGAAAATTATTAATCATACATAACAAATCATCATGTATACCAAACATTTCATTACCTACTTTGTTAAAATCCATCACAGGATTTTCCACAAATTCATGCTTCTAATTAATCAATGGTTGTATATAAACATTAATTTTGTCAACATTTCTACTTTTTCAATCAATAAGAGTAAAAAAATATAAAAAATAGTTACTTCATACCTAATTGTGGGGGAACATTTTATAGAACCACCACCAAGGACCACAAACTATGGGTCACACAAACCATAGACCTGAATCGGTTAAGTCCATTGATAGTCAAACCATGTCATAAATTAAGACCATCCTAAGAAAAATTTTGTTATCATTGATCCAACTCACTCAATTATAAGGAATATTTCCTAGGGGTTAGATTATTAGTTCCCTTGTTTTTCTTTAAAATTAATTTCACTAATTTTGGAATTTTAAATGACATAAATAATCAATTCAATCCTAATTTGAATGAAATTTTACATATTTTTCTCATTTGGATCTTCATAACATAGTTCAAGAACATAATGGGAATGATCTATAGAATATTATTTAAATATTTATCCTTATACTTGGATGAATTAAAAATTGTACTAGTAGAGAGTTGAAAAATATTTTTTTTTAAATATAAAATCGTGCAGATACACATCAATGGTTTCATTAGTGACACTTATGTTTTAGGTCAATTTTTTATTGTGGTAGGATGACTCTAGTAGTTCCCTACAATAGGTAGAGCCGTCTAATACCGCAACAATAATATATCGAAAGAGGTGTTCATCCTTGGATTCAAATTCCTCAAGTTTAATGGCTTAATGATAGATGATAATTTATTAAATATGGTGTGTTCAGGATAGAATTCATTATGTGTATTGTCAAGAATATAATATAACATCAATGATTTTCCATCTACACCAAAAAAGGGATTAATCAATCAAACATAAATATTATCAATCCTACTTGCTTCAAGAGGAAACAAATATATATTTCCATTGAACATTATAATAATTGAATCAATTTTTATTGGATCAACATCTATTTTAATATATTTTTATTAGTGAAATAATACATGTTCTACCCCATGATATGTGTAATTTTTATAATTAAAAAATCATTTAGAAACATAATCTCCTGTGTGATATCTCGTTTAAAAATATATCTATTTACACATTTTCTATAACAAAATCCAGTATCTTTGCTTTGAAATATATGTATAACATTAAAAAAATGTTTGATCCCTTTACAATATTTCAAAGAAAATATATAAGATTGATAAATCTCCACTCTTATCAGTATTTTTATCTGTAGATTAAAAAATAACAGACATATTTAAATTAGACTTATTTGATTGATATTTTAAACAATAAACAAACCAAATATCATTATAAAAGATAATACGTAATAAATATAAATTATATATAAGAAAAAAATATTCAAAAAACAAAATACAGAAAAAATCTACTAATTTATTTTATTTACCAAAAAAACTAACAACTTCTTATTATTATGAAATAAATTATATTATTTTTATTCATTTACATTAATGAGGTAAAAATGAACCCAAATGATAATCTCAAGATACCTAATATAAAACACTGATTAGAGAGTAAAAGTTTAAAGATAAAAATATTCATGATTGAATTTAAAAAATATGTCTAGTAAACTAAAAAACATGAAAAAATACTTTCAAAAAATTAGTAAACATGATGTATTTTTTAAAATATAGATTTTATTATTGTATATTTTATTATATTGAACATTGAGTTATAAAAATATTATTAGAATATATCTTGATTGTTACCATGATATATTTTTAATGATGAATATATGACGAAGTGAGTACAAATTCATGATGTCATAAATCCAATTTTATATTTTCCAATTTTATCTAAATATATATTGGTATTTATATTTTTGAATGTGTGTGTGATCAATATCACCTTTATAAATATTTTTTAAATTATACGTAATAAATATTTTTAAATTAATTTTATTTATTTATTTTATATGTTGAGTGATACAAGGATAGAAATATTTATTTATTTTAATTATTTATTGTTATCATTTTACTTTTTATGGTAATATATGTGTGTGTGTGTGGCTGTATGTTGATAATTTACTAAAAATAAAGATAGAAATATGTTAATTTTACTCAATAAAATATAAAATGGATTATAACATCATAAAAAAAATTCCATCATAACTATTATAGAAATTACATTTATCAGTATGAAAAATAGCATTTATCAGTGATTTTAAAACATGAATAAAGTTTATATATCTTTATCAGTGATAAGAAAAAAACTGATAGGGCAAAAATTTTATTATAAATAATTTTAATGTTGATAAAGGGAGTTTTTACCATCTTTAGCTTTAGCACTAGAAGAAGTATACATTATCAATGTAACTGCTAGAACTAATAAAAACCACATTAGATACTGTAGTGAACCACTATATAAAGAGAACATTGCAATATGTTATATGATATATAAAAACAAATTTTAATCACTATAATTCCACATTTCTATATAATTGATGATTTATCTATATTACACCATTTCAATACAAATAGATTTACATTACTAAATTTTTGTACAGTTAAATAACATTAATATACAATTAACTTACCAAAAGACCAATAAATAACAATTTATCTACTATTGGGGACCTTCTCTAATGATCTTCCTAACTATTTATAAAAACATTAGGAATATGTAATAAACAATTTCTTGTTTTAGTGGTACAACATAAAGAAACAAGAACAAATTACAATTGTAATTTTATATAATCTATGAAAAATCAATCAGAATGAAATACTGTTAATTACTACATTTCAAAAAAAATATGGATAATTATTGTAATGTATCATGATAATCCATGAGAATTTGATTAGTTTTGATTCTGTTATCAATGTTTTGAACTCAAATGTCACTTTTAGACATAAAATACGCACTTCTAGTCACATCGTTCACACCATGATTTAGAATGATGAAAGCTTAATTACAACATGAAAAAAAAATTATAATTTTATTAAATTTTCATGATAATTCATGAATATTTACTCATTATTGACTACGTGATGCATGTTTTGAATGAAAATGTTTCTTTTATATTGAAAACAAGAACTTACAATCAGACTAGTCACATCGAATTTCGAATGAATGAGACATTAATTACTATGTGTGAAAAGTTAATAATCTATCATTTTACTAAATTTTTATATCAATTTGATGATTTTTTCTGGTTTTAACTATGGGATTCATTTTTTACAATAAAAGTTACACTTTTAAATTGAAAACATGAACCATCATTCATACCAACCATAGTTAGTATTAGATTAAAATGTGGTTAAATTGAAATTTTTCAAAATTAATCTTCGAGTTTCTTCCAAAATTATCATGAAAATGTCATCATGTTTTATCATTTTTAATTATATTATGTATTTTTTGTATGCATTTTTTATTTTTAACATAAAACACATACCTTTAGTTGTACAAGCCACATCGTATCCTGCATTGACATGTATCTAATTCTGACATAACAAAAAATAATAATATATCATTTTCATAAAGTATCATGTTAATCTAAGTTATTTTTCTTAACTTCTAGTATGTGATGAATGTTTTGCACTAAAATGTTACTTTTAAATTTAAAATATGAACTTTCAACCATACAGTAAACATTTACTATCATATTTATGGGAAGTTAACTATTATAAGTCATAAATAAATAATCGATAATTTTGAAAATTATCATGACAATCTTTGTGTGTTTGATCAAATTTTACTATGTGCCACATGGTTTGGGCATTAATTTTACATATAAACTAAAATCACACAGATTTTTCCATCACAGACACCCTGCATGTCAGATTAATTTGAGATTAATTTATATAAGTTCAAAATGAATTATTGATAAATTTTCTAATGTATCATGAAAATACAAGCATGTTTGATTTTTTTGACTCAATGATAATTATTTTGAATTAAAATGTCATTTTTAAAATAACAAAATAACTTTTAGTCATACTAGACACACTGCATGTCATATTGATGTGTGGATATTTCTATTATCTGAAAAAATGAATAGTGTGTAATTTTTAAAAATTATAATGATGATACAAGTGGGATTTATTTGTTTTTTTTTCATGCATGTTTTGAATTAAAAAGTGAAATTAAATTGAATACATACATATTCAATGATAATACCCAAAATTCACATTGAACTAATGTGAGGTTAGTTCCAATATTTCAAAAATGAATCATTCATCATTTTTTCAATGTACCATGATAATATGGGGAATTTTTGTTAGTTTTTACTATGGGATGTGTGTTTTGAAATAAAAAGTTACTTTTAATTTAAAATAACACACTTTTAATCATACCAGCCACAATGTTAATCATACTTATATATGAATCATTCTCAAATGTCAAAAAAATAAATAACTAGTAATTTTACTTTTGTTCCATAATAATATGAGTATCTCTTGTTGGTTTTGAATATGTGACACATGTTGTGAACTAACATTTCACTTCTAAATTGAAAACACAATGTTTTAACTATACTTGTCCCACCATATGTTAGATTTATTTTTCATTAATTCCAATATATAAAAATAGAATCATTTATAATTTTTCTAAACTATCATGAAAACTTTACCATCATTTTGGATAGTATGATGCATATTATGAAAACAATTTCCTTTTTTAAATTCAAAGTGAATACTTTTAGTTATACAGATCAAACCACATGTCTGATTAAAATGAGAAAATTTCTTTAAACTGAATCATATATTATTTTTATAAATAATCCTGAAACATTTATAATATTTGATCATTTTTAATAATGTGATGTATATTTTGAACTAAAATATTAATCATTTTTAAATTGAAAACACCCACATTTGGTTATAAAGTCCAAAAAACATGTTATATTAATGTGTGATTGATTCCTAAAAATTAAAAATGAATCATGCATCATTTTTCTAATGCATCGTGATAATCAATGTTTGTTTAACCAATTTTAACTATGTGATACATGTTTTTAACCATAATTCCACTTTTAATTTCATAACACATAAAATAATGTATAAACACCCCACCTAGTATATGATTGAAATTAGATTATTAGATATATATTGAAATTTAATAATCTATCACATTCATTATAAATTATAAAACTTTAAGTGTTCTTGAAATTTTATGACTATATGATGCATTTTTTGAACTAAAATTCCATTTTTAAAATTAATATATACACTTTCAGTCATATAGATCACACCACATGTTAGATTGATATAAAATTTATTCACACGGGTCAAAATTTAGTCATAGATTATTTTTCTACTGTATCATGAAAACTAAAGTTCATATAATTTTTTTGTACATGTGAAAAAATATTTTGACCTATAATTTCACTTTTAAATGGAAAAAAATACGCTTCTAGTCATACCATCCACACCACAATTGGTATTAATGTTTAGTTAAATAAGGTTAATCATAAATAAACATGGAAGTATTTATAATGCATCATGAAAAACCACATGTGTTTGACTAATTTTGATTATCTTATATGTATTTTGAAATAAAATTTCATGTTTTAAATAGTGAGTATGAACTCACAGTTATACCTAAAACACTGCATATAAAATTGATATGAGTTAATCCATATTTTATTCAAATGAAACATAGATAATTTTTATTCGGTATCATGAAAATTTGATTGTGTTTTTTGGTTAATATTTTGTGATATATATTTTGAAATAAAATGTAAGTTTAAAATAAAAACAAGAACTTTTAATCTCATCATCCACACCACATGTTATATTAATGAGATATTAATTTCTATATGTAATAAATCAATCAAGAATCATTTTCTTAAAGTCTCATTATAATTACACTTTTTCTGATACATGACATATTGATGGATTTTTTTAACTAAAATATATATCATTTTTAAATTAAAAACAATGATTTTCAATACATGTAACTAAAATAAATATATATAGATAAATACCTTTTCAAAACTAAAAATATGGACAAGAAAATATAAATAAAAATATCAAATTTTCTTAAAGCTACATAATTATAACAAAAAATTTGAATACAAAATTAAATATTATAATTGTAATCGTAATAGTATATCAATAATTACAAATAAAATTTTTCTCTAAAATAACACATATATAGATATACAATGTAATATCTAAACCAACCATGATGGTATAAAATTATAAAAAACAAGATAGTAGTTTATATCACCTCTAAAAACCAAACTAAGAAATTTGAGTTTTTTTACATAAATATGTTTTGGAAATAGTATCTTCATAGATTATTTCACCAAAACGTAGTTTGTACCATCTTGAAAAATTGGACACCAAAACATTGAATAAATGTTTTATCCTGAAAAAATGTATATAAGAAAGAATGTTTTTTATCATTCCAAATTGAATGAATTATAATGTGAACCCTATATCTCTATAAACATCATAAAATTTTAGACTTGTATCTCAAATAAATTTTTGATCTTCAATAATTAGAACCAAATAAATATCATTATTAGTTTTTTTATCCTAAAATATGAAGATACAACATTATTTACCTATTCCTCGTGAATAAACATAGTGGACAGTTTTAATTTACTAACATTTTCATCCATGTATTATGAGTGCTTATTTTTACTCCAAAAGGATTCATGTCATATAAAAACTACATAAGATAGCAGTTTTTTAATCTTTTCAAAGAACAATGATTTTATATTGGGGAGAGTCTATAGGGTGAAGATGTTTTTAATATTGAATTTTTTTATTATTGTTCCATGTCAATTTACATGTAGTCCCCTATCTTTTTTATAGATATATAAACCTTTAAATAATTGGAAATTTCAATAAATATTTCAAAGGGATTTGTTTCTCATTAATGTATTGAGTTTCACCAAAATAAGGTAATTTCTTAATAAATTTATGATCCATGTGAGACAATTCATAGTAATTTGGATAGACATGAATTCTTTTAGAGGTCATACCCATTCAAGATAACATTCATTTACTATCATATCTTCGATATGGAATCTCTTTATCCTACTGTAAAATATTATTAAAGAGATTATGTAGTACTATAAATTTGGTGTCACTCATTAATATGCAATATTTAAAATTATATAGTTTTTGTAGAGTTGAAGATGTTGTATATTTAGCATAATCAGAATATTTTGGTATCTTCACTGGTAATTAACATATCAAACAGCTTTATATAATCACTATGGTCATATTTAACCACTTTTGTCATTTATCTTATAAAATATCTATCATTTCTTATTATCGTACTCATATAAAACGATCTATCAACTATATTATTATCCTAATAACTATCTATATTCATTTATTTAGGGTGTTTTTTATACCATGTATAACAACAATCTATTTTATAAAAAGTTCATTTATTCTTATAACTCATAAGGACAAAAAAGTTGAATAACAGTGACAAAAATATAAACGAATAATTTTATATCGACCATTTCCAAGATCTATTGAATCTTGATTAACACTTTAACCCCATCCTCATACTCGATTTTCGTATCATTTATTCCCAACCATTTTCAGTTAATATTTGTCCTAATTTCTCCAAAAATATTCATATTTAACTAAAATATAAATACAAATAAGGTATACATATAATATATCATTTTTAAAAGTGTAAATTATATAAAATTTAAATACATTAAAATATATAAATTATAATACATACATATATAATGTATATAAAATATTAGATACGAGGAATTTGTTTTATAATAAATTGATATATATAGGGTCAAAGAGGTGCTTTCTGAGTGTTCCCCTGAGAATCATTAAGGAGGTTAGGGGTTCAACCCCTAACAACCCCCAAGCTTGAGGGATTTTAACAATTATTAGAATAGTATTATTTTAGTGGTGACATTGACCTACAAACTATTTTTTTTAATTTTATAAAAGAATCCTTAGGTATGTGGGAACCAGGGTCTCAAATTTCACACATTTATCACCACATTACACAAACAAAAACCAAAACTTCAAAATTCAAATCCACCGTGAACCGCCTCGAGCCACGAACCATCCACCATGCGTCAGCATCACTCATCCTCATAAAGCTGGTCACTACAACACCTCGGTCCACGACTAGCATGGCATCCAATCAATCACATCAAATCAGATCACCGGCGATCACTACTGCCGACCATTGTCACCAAAACCAACATGAATCAAACCATAACACTGGAGAGCAACATCAGCGTCCTTCGTCACCATCACCGTCGGAGGAAACCCAACACTGGATCATCACCCGTCAAAACCACAATCCATGAGCAAACACAAGCGATCAAGGACAGAATGCACACCCCCTTGCAAAGCCTCACAATCGGAACCTTCAACGAGGAATAAACCCTCGAAAAATCTCAAAAGCAACACCAGATATCCACGAAAACATCCAACCAATCTGGTGGAATAAACCGAAAATGAGAAACCACAAATGCCAGATACATCCCCATAGAAACCAACAGCAACCAATCATTGTCGGAACAAACTGGTCTTGAAAAAATCCACAAAATCAAAATGACAACATCGGAAATCAAGCCATACCACACATAGAGCACCATTGCCTGCGAACCCCACCTCCAAGAACACAGGTTTTCCTGCAAACCCACACGTCGTCATCCTCATCTGCTAAAAACAAAATGAGATACCAACGCCTCCATCTGAAAAGACCACAGATGTAATGCTCAGCCTCCAAACACCCAGATTTATGGCCAATGTGATGATACCTCACCACCGGGCCAGGGACTCAGGTGCAGAATCAACACCGAGTCGTGAAGACCCCGGTGCATGTAAGACAAGTCGACACAAGGCCGCGGCAATATAGAGAACACCACCTCAAACCTCCAAACCAGGGAGGAAGAAGCGCAGATCCGGGATGAAGGAGGTGGCGTGAGAGGAACCCTAGCAGAGCACAGTGCCCCTTATGGGCTCATCCCATCGATTGTCTAGAGGCGGCACTGTTGAAGTCAAAGGTTTATTGTAGTTGACACTATTTTGGTGGTGGGTACTATAGAAGTCGCTGTAGCGGAAGCTTGTACTATAACTACTATGGTTACTATAATAGTATTATTAACTGATGGGCCTCTACAGTATGAAATTAAGGGATTTCATACCACAATGCCTTCAGTTTATCACATTGTAATGCCTTGAGCCTCTAATCATTCAAGTCATAAAATGGTAGGGTCTTGTCTACTTAGGCCAATGAGTGATGTATAATGGTTTCCTTTTGGAATTCTTCGATGTATTATAAGAAAATTGGTCTAGTGGGTTCTTTTTATTCCATATGGGGTAAGACAAGGCTTAACTCGCTGTTGGTGCCTAAGTATATGTGTTGTTTGGTTCCTTATAATCCCAAATACCTATAATAATATAAATATACATATATAAAAAAATTACTATATATTAATGTAATTTTAGATAATATATTTATATAAATCTGTCAAAAAATAAATCAATTTTTTGTAAATATAAAATTATTTATATATAAATTTTGATAAAGGAAGAAATATATAATTAAATTTTAGATAAAGTAAATAAGTACAAAACATCCTTAATCTGTGAATTTGAACATGGATTTACCAAATAGATATAATGTTGTTGATTTTCTTAAATAGAAAATTTCATTAAAAATATATCACTTTGAAATATATTTTACTATATCAATACCTACCATTATTTTAGTTATTTTTGGAATATATTTTTAAAAGCTAATTTATATCATTTTAAAAAAATTGGATTGGTGGTCCAATTAAAAATTATTTCAAATATTCATTGATAAATAGTTTAATAAAATAATTACTCTATATTATTTAATTTGGATTTGAAAATAAAAATCGGATGCACTCAATAGTAATTTTTTTTTTCAAAAAACTTTATTTTCAAAAAAAGAGTCACAAAAAACAGAAATGTTTAAAGACATATTTATGTAAAAATATAATTTCAAAAATGAAAATTTATGTGCTTAAAAACTAAATTATTAAACACCTACAAATTTATACACACACGTATGAAAATATAAGAACAACCAAACCATCATATGTGTTTTTATGTATATATAAATCTATGTGTGTATGTGTATTTGTGTGTGTTTGTGTGTTTATTTCTGTGTGTGTGTGTGTATATATAAAAATATATTCAAAGATATATATATAAATATATAGGGAGAGAGTAGCATCATTTGGATTACGATTTCATATATATTAAAAAGTGATTGATGTATATACATGCGATGAACAGTCACAAAAATAATTCCAAAAAACATCATGATCAAATAATACATCAATAAAAATAAGTTTCAAACTTTATATCATTAATTTTTAAAGTTGATACATCTGAAATGATGTTGGGAGATGGAAACAAGGTTTAGGTTCTATAAGATCATGATTGAAAGTGTCGAGCAGTTCAATAGTAAGGGTTCTTTTAAAAAGAGTGAACTGGATTTATCAGTACATATAAAAAGAACAGATAAAAGATAATATTTTCAACACTAAAAATGTAATAGGTAATAATTTAATCTTTTATTAGTTATAAATTTTCACTTATAACTGTTTGGTTTTATCATCTTTAAATGGATTTGGGATATATGTTCATTTATCAATGCTATATTAACACTAATAATGATCAAAATAAAAAAAATATATTTGAAAATTACATAAATGATTGCTATTTTCAATAAAGATTTAAGATCTGGGTATACCCAGTCATAGAAAATTATCAACAAAAATTAAAAAGTGTATATGTTATATGGGAGGTCTTAAAAGATGTAAATTAGGACCAACCTTGATATATAGTCCACTAATAATGAGAAATCACTAGGTATCATAAAGAACCACATTGAACTGAAATCAATAATCACTTTATTTAAGAGAGAGATTTTTTCACCGAATTGGATTCTCAATCTATATGGGTAACATGTATCTATAGGAAATCATCATGTTGTATACATTGAAGACGCTAAGTTATATGTTTCTTGGTAATGTCTATTGATCTCATCTTGAAGAATTCCTAGGAAGAGTGGTTTGATATTCAATAATTAGTGAATTCCATCTAAATCAAGAGGAAAATTTGATAGAATGAATCTTTGACCAAGTCTATACCTCTAGTGTCATTATATTTCGTATTAATTATAGAAACATTCATAAAAAAACTCATGGTGTATTTGGAACTCAATAACATAACCTGCCGGATCTGGTGTACCTAAGGCAGGGTTTCCTATGTTCACCTTAATCCTTTAATGATTTAATGGATTCCATCCTATGTGCTTAATAACTAAATCATTTTATACTTTTCTTTTGACACTAAGAGTTCATAATATAACAAGATCATGTACATCAATATTAGTCAAACCTATCTATATTTTTAAAGCATCTTGATTATATTTGTAAATACTGTAAATAAAATTATAATAAGTGGAACATTTATTATAAAAAATTCTCTCATTTTTTATCTTACAAAGGACATAAATATTTATAACCATGGTAATGAGAAACAGGTTTAAAACATGAATACTAAGAGAGTAAGTAGTTATGAAAATAATTAGATCATTAATTCCTTCACTACTACAGATATTGACTCTAGAAATTCCCTATAGGTGGTCCAAAATTCTGGAGGAAAAGTTTTATTTGATAAAATATGTTAGATTTTCTCATCTTCTCTTCAAAAGAGTTCACATGAACATTCAAGGGTAACTCTAGTGGATTGAATTTGGTTGTTGATACGGATATTCCAACATGATATCCTCTACTGAATAATAAACCTAGATAGAGAAATAAAGAAATTATTGAATTGAAAAACCCATCTAAGCATTATAGAGTTTCAATAACACCCAGAACTATATATTTTTTTATCAATTTAAGAAACCATTACTATTCATAGTCCAAATATGATTTTAACCAAAAAAGGTTTATGAATGGGTCTTTAGTTTTTTTCCTAGTGGTGGGAAGTGGGGGAGACCTCGAGCACATCGGTTCATGAATACAATTGAGAGAGAGTGACATGTATATGGAACACCACACATGTATTTAATTGGTCCATATTACCTGTTGGTGTCTCATAACATTAGATATGAATTCTTATAGACCATACATTTAGAACATGTCATCAACTCTTGGTAATAAACTCTTGGATCTAGCTAAATGAAAGATGAAACAAAATAAGAATACCCATTTGGTTTATGTACGAATTTACCTTTAATTAAATCCAGTGCTTCATCATAGGAGGTGAAAATAATCCATGTGAAATTTTTGAGTTGATAATAATTAATGTTTTTAAGATACTTTATTCCTATTCCACCCATGTAAAAAATCTTAGTACACACTTTTCATGAAATAATAAACAACTATTTTCATGCACACAACCAGTCTATATAAAAATTATGATCATTCTATAGACATTTCAATAAAATTAGAATAAAATTTGTATAAGTATTTGGCATATAAAAACATCAAGGTGGTGAAAATTTTGACAAGACAAATCCTTCCTTCTTTTGAGATACTTTTTTCTTTTTAGATGTCAATTTAATCTATGATTTTCTATTGGATGTTTTCTATGTGAATTCTCATGAAATTACAAAAAAAATCACCACAAATAGTTAAAATTTATTGACTCCCTATTAACTATAAGGGTCCAATATATTCTATTTTATAGAGAAATCATAGTTACTTCCCTAACGACAATGAAATACTAACTCTAACTGATGAATTTCTCTACCACCTATCAATAATGATTGAATATAATCATGGTTGTTTTCAAATTTATTCATGACACCTAACCATAAATGGATATTTGATCAGTATATAAGAGGCATGAAGGTGAATTTAGAGATTATATAACCCTAGTGTGATTATAGCATCCAAGATGTGTGAGTTTAATAAGGAACCTGCTAAGATAGTCCTCTCCAATTGAAAATAGAAGACCCAATAGGGTATCCCCTTGTATAAACCCTCTATAACTTCTAAATAATCCTATTGGTGAAACATTAATGTGAATATAGGGTCTCAAACTCTTAAGAATAACATTTATCAATATTATGAATCCATTTTAGAATCCATATTTATTAAGGAAACCCCAAATGAAAATTCATCTTTTTTCATTTCAAATGATTTTGAGATGTCTTGTGTATAGGTAAAAATACAAACCATATTAATCATATTAAATGCACTGTTGAATTCTGGTGTACTAAAAATACAAGTTTGAGTGTTCCCTGTGGGAAAAAAACAAATGGGTTAATGGAGATGAGTTCACTCATGATGTCTCCAAATCATACCTATAATATATTTCTAAGGAACTTCATAATTTTATTCCCAATTATTACAAGTATAAACTCCAAAATATTAATAGAAATCTATTTCTTGGGTAATTAAAAAATGAATTTGGAGTTCATCCCATGTTTTATTGATACATGAAGAAGAAATTATTTCATATGATTATTAATTTGGTATGAATAATATCCCAGAATAATATGAATAATTTATTTTTAAACCCATCATGTCTAGTATCAATATCCATATATAGAGATAAAATGGATGATCTAATTTCATGTTTAGAAGGATAAATACCTAGATTCTAGTTGTGGGAATCCTAAACAAAGTATAGGATAAAATCAACAAGTTGTGTGATACCCTATATTTGTATGATTTGAAAATTTAAGAAGGGATTTGAATTATCAATTTGATGGTCATGTTAAATTTTGAATTATGATTTTAAATGGAATACATAGAGTTATAATTCCTCAAAATAGTGATTTTTAGAGAAAAAATGAGTATCTAAAGATAGCTCAGTTCTTGGGTTATCCTTGGGAGCTTCAAGCATGTTTGGTTGTTTTGGAAGTGTCTTCCTAGGGATTGCGTTTAGGGGGTCACGATTTACAGGACGATTTGTAGAACCCTAAAGCTTAGGTAATTTCAAATTGTTTCTATATAAAACATGACATATGATCAAATATATCGCATGGTTTGGGTAATATCATGTGAACCTAAAAGGAAAGTACGTGATGTGTTTTAGACATGGATCTTGGGGCATGCTTTTTACATGGTAGAAGAAAAATTAGACACAATGTTGCAGTGGTGTTTAGCATGGTCTATGAAGAGTAGGGTAAACTATGTGCACCCACCATGTGAGGTGTGCTACATTGGATAGTAAGGATTCATAGGGGGTAATGATTTGGAAAACTGTGTGGCCAAGTTGTGTGACTCATGAAAAGTTGAAAATTATAATTTTTCCTTTCTGTTTTATTATGTGGGATGCCCCTCTTCTTCATCCCACTCTTGCACATAGCTAATCGAATATCCCCATCCTAATATCTTTATTCCCCTTTAAGTTGGTTTTCTAAAGGGGTTTTAATCACCATTCTATTATATTTATCCTACTCCACCAATATTTCATTTTTTTAATAATCCCATTGAGATTATTTTCATCTTCTATGGCTAGTTTTTAATTTGTAATTCCACTAAATCATGATGTAATCACCCAATTCGAAAGGGGAATCTGTGAATCCTAGGATTTTGAAGTTCCATATTCCATTTTCACTCAATTCATTCTAGATTTGATGAGGTATATTTTGATTTTTTTTCTTTAGTTTTCCCCAATGTTCAATTAAATTGATTTTTGAATTAGTGTCATGGGATTGTTTTTTAAATAAGAATAGGTTCATCAGTGTGTCAGTGGTTTCTAACACTTTAGTTCTCTATGAACTGATGGTTTTGGATTCAAGATGATTTCTTCAGCATTATGCAAAGTTTTTTTTCTCTTTAATTAATTAATTATTTATAAATTTTATAGTGAATGAATCTGGGTGTTATGGTTTAGCTAGTATCCCAACATGTTGGAATCAGTTATGTTTAGAATGCAAGGTCTTGGGTAGGCCTTGGTAGCTACCACCATCCATTTGAGATAAATTATAAATCTACTATAAATTGTAGGTGACCTGTTTACTTTTTCTTATAGTATTTAGGATTTTGATTTGTGTTTGTGGAATGATGTCTTGGTACTAAGTTGATTGAAATTATTAAATTAAAAAACCATATCTTTGAAATATTATTTAATCAGTTTTAATGAAATAACTTCATATTTAATAAAATTGGAATTCCTCAATTAACATGAAAAACGTTCCTAGGCCCTAAGGGGTCTTGGTAATATCTAGTTTTCCTTAGAAATTGATGTAAAATTACTTGAATTGGGACATGGTTAGACTAAGTGGACCGACGATAGGCAATAATAATGGGTTGATAAGGAGACAGAACTTGTGAGACCTTATGAACTAAGATGTTTTGAGTGCCAAATCTTGACCTCTACTGATGTGAGATATCATACGTAAAATTTAGTTTCATGATATCTTGATGATGATATTGAAATGTCTTTTATTTCCCATGAATTAGTTATTTACCTAAGACCTGAACTGATACCAAGGACCTATGTGAGGGTTTTTCTACTATACTTTGATATAAAAGACCCCTATGGGAGACCATATAAAAGATAACCCTAAGTGGGTATACATGAATATGGGTAGAGATGGTAGCTAGTGTCACCTAGAACCCCTACTGAACATGTGAGCATGAGGGTTTTTGGATTTTGAGTTTGGTTTTGTAATATGACCACCCATTCCCTGGTGGAGATCATGTACAATGTATGGAAACACCCATATAGGTGGTTTTTGATACATAAATTCTTATTCAATAGCTAAGATTCTTATAGGGATTATTTCTCACAATAGATAACCCCCATAAGGTAGGTATGTGATACTACTATTTGGGAATCCATAAATGTAGATCTAGAACATTGGGATCCCTATATTTTGTCGGCGTGGTGGTATTGTGATAGGTGTATGTGGCCTATAATCTGTTAGGGGAACACTATTTGTAGGGGTGTGGATGATCAAGTATACCAGGGTTAGATTAACTCCATGTCTATGACACTTACTAGCTTATACCTAAATAAGAAAACTCTCATATGGGAGGTATGTGATACCTTTGGGGATATTCCCCTTTTTAGAAAACTCTCAAAAGGGGAGTTATATGATACTTATTTTAGAAATACACCTGAAGAGTAGTTTTATTGTTATGGTTGGCACAATTATATGATGTGTTAAAAGACCCACCGACCCTTGTGGAAGTGGGTATTGTCAATAAAGTTAACATGCTTGAGGATTGATAATGGTATTGTTTGGTACACATGTTAGCATGGTTGATGTGGCATGTTCAGATACATTCAGGTATCAAGTAAATGAATGTATTTTTAGTTTTTTAATTTATTATTCCCCAGTTTATTTATTTTTATTGATCATTTTACATACATGTATCACTACATATGATAACGCTGAACACATGTAAATTTAATGATGTATTACAATATTTCAATACATCCCTTTCTAAAATCCATATCACTAAATTACACTAGTTTCATTTATAATTTTAAAAAATTACCAATATTGGGAAAATGGTCCAATATCATTTCGGTAATGTTCTTTAAGATGATAAAAACTTAAAAGAAATTTTTATATTTAGTTATTATGGTGAACACGTGAAAGACATAGTCAAAGGTCCAAGTGAAAGTTTGACACTGTAGACACCTCTACAATGACCTTCATTGAAAATTGGAAAAGTATTATACATGGCACTATTTTCTTCAGATGTCACTAGACAGGTGGTCCCCACACTAGGGCACATCCATGTGGCCAAATGGGTCATCTAACTAGTGGTTGTAGCCATAGGCCAACACATGTTATTTTCAGTGTTTTTTTCCTCACTCAGACACACCCTAGGTAACATCCCAGAATGACACCCATCCTGATCACTAATCTAGGGTAATCATGCTTAACTGTGGAGTTATAATTAGGTAGGATCCCAAAGTAAGTGTAGGATTTGACTCAGTGTACATTCATCATTGTATGTGATGTTTCTATTTTACCATGTGCGTATCAGATAATAAATTCTTTTTTTAGATACCCTGAAATGTGTTTCCTGCAATTTTCTACAAAGTGTCATCAACTGTGCTCGAAAAGTTTGGGGTGCACCTCTGCATTCTTCTTGGGGCCATCCTTTTTCAAGTATACATGTTTTTAGTCTTGATTAGTTACTGGATGGGAAGACCTCCATCAAAAAATCCTTCTCCAATTCAGCTCAATGATACCAACGACAATAGTTTTTATTCCTACAAATTAAAAAAAGTAATAATGAATGATTTTCAAATTTCATTGCTCGATTGAAAAAATTAACATATTCTTTAAATATACCACTCCCTCAAGAAGATTCTATGACAATTTGTGTAGAAAATATTCATGATGAGTTATGCACATCACTAATCGATGGGAAATACATAGGAGGGTTTAGAGACCTTTCCTTAATCACCCAATAAGTGGAGGATTCCAATGTGGAAACTAATGGTAAATCACATGTAATCCCATCATCTTCGGGAAGGATAACAAGGAAAAAATATTCTTCTATAGTCAATATCAAACAATCACATGTTCCTGGTTCTACATAAAAAATTTCATCATACCGAAGGGCTCCACCTCCCTTGAGTCTACAGCAATGAACACCTCATAAAGATGATCAAAAATATCAAATTGAAGAATATTTTAGGATTTAAAGAACAATGTTTATTCATTTCAAAATTAATAGGTTAATGTTTACTTCATTTCAGATTTGGAAAACAATTTAGTTTAGTTTCCAAGGACCAAGAAACCAAATAAAGAAATATATGAATATCTCTCAAATTATTTCCACATTCATCAAATGTTGGGGCATCACATTCTAGAGTTTTGTGTTTTAAAATAACTTCTAAAAGAAATGGTAGACTCTGGAAAAGTGAAACAAAAAAGTTCATCAGCCCAAGTATCATGTATTACTACTACAGATCTAGAAGAATAAGGCATGTATTAGGAAGACGAAATAAAAATTGTGCTCAAGTATGATTATTGGATAGTTAGAAAAACAATCAACTGAACTCATGGAATTATACGAACACATTTGAGACAACCGACTGTGTCTTCTACCACTTATTCTACATTAGATCCTTCTTTATAAAAATATCATTCCTCCAAAGTTCATTCCTCAAAAAAAGTGACATGATCAGAAATATAAAGAGCATTCAGAAGAGGAAGAGAATGTATGAAGGGAAAATATTTCCATGACTTTTTCATATTTCATGCCATCGGTCTCAAAATAGTGGGCATTGCCCCGCTAAATGGTACAACAAGAACTAACTTGTAAAGAAGAATCTTCATTAAATGAATAATCAATCTTCGATTCCATTAATGTTACCAACTTAATGGTCCCCAACGCAATTGATGATTTCAGTTATGAACTTGAATTACCTAAAAATGATTGGGGAACTAAGGGAATAATCCAAGGTCGAGGATATAGGGGAAGACATGGGAATTCTAGAAACCATTATTTTATTTATAACCCTTCTCGAACTATTTATGCAGAAGAAACTCATGGGAGATACCTTCAGTAGGCTCAATAAGAGCAAGGAAATTCTCTCACATATGATGGGATTGGCCTTGACATTATCATATTGGAAGTACGATTTGAGGTTACACCATCACTCTCTCAGAAAATAGATAGACCTAGTCTGTATAATCTACAAAAAGTATAAGTATTTCTATCTTCTTCCCTAACACATAGTACATCTACATCTGGAGAATCAACTTTTAAGGCACCTACAAAATTGCATTTTCATGCAAGAAAACACATTCCTTTAGACCAAAAGTTTGTTTATTTGAAAAATATATCCCATGTACCAGCCATGTTATCAATATTGGATAACATGATTCTTTCAAAAGATATTTGAGAAGCACTTATTGAGGCTTATTCATGTCCTCAATAGTTTGAAACCGAAGTTACTGTGAATGATGTTTTCAATATAGAGAATAATCCTAGAGAATTTCCTAAACTTATAACTCTCACAGATGAAGACTACGATGATGTGGTACATAGACACATCAGGCCCTAGTATCTATCTGGTAGGGTTAATGATACAGATATTTGACAATATTTCGTTGATAATAGCTCAGGAGTCAACCTCATTCCCATTTGTACACTTCGTCAATTAGGACTCACCAAATCTGACTTATCTCCTTGCACTGTGAGGTTTCAAGTTTATGAAAATAATGAACATGAACCTCTAGGTGAGATTACACATAGAACTCTGTTCGGGGGTATTTTATCTAATTCAGATTTCATGGCTATCTTACAAGACACATCCCTCGATATTCTTCTTTGAAGGCCTTGGCTACATCTACATGTGGATATTCATTTTTCATATCACTAATTTCTAGAGTATTGCTTCAATGGTGAAATTGGGACATTGTAAGGTGATAAGGCACTTTTAAACTTGTTTAGATCTCAGTATCTTGGGGAATAATTCTATCACACAGAGGTAATGAGGTCCATGGAAAAATATATAACAAGAATCAATGCTCTTAATGGTTTGGAAAAGATCCTTGCTAACCCATTCAAACATCTGGGTATAGGTTATGTGTCTTCTATCAATCAAATTGAAAGTAAAGACCCAAATCCAAGAACTGAAATGGAAAATTTCCTAATGATAGTTGGGGAAATTGAGCCTAACTGCATGGGAGAAGTTGTTGATAGTGAAGTCTTTAATAAAGATGTATTCATTTCATCCATCGAACTTCCTAAAGTCTTTTCTTCATCAATCAGGTGAGAATAAGTTGTCTCATTAATAAACTAAGACAAGGATGTTGATTCCCAAACCATCATTATCTCTTTAATGCTCTAAGAAGAACCATCATCATTGGTTGGGTCAGAAATGGTGGGCTATTCTTGAGGATTTCCAAATACTGAATCCTACCCTAACACTGCAGGTTTTTCTTTATCACATACAATTCAATTAGAAATAGAATAAGTGACACATGAAGAATAATAATAATAAGATCTTTAGGATTCCCCTATATCATTTGGGGAAGGCGTCTCCACCACTGTGGATAAGCTCCGAAAAATAAATCTTGGCATAGAAGAAGATCAACTCCCTAATATAATTAGTGTGGACAATAATTATGAATTGAAAGAGATGTTTACTTCATTTATAAATAAAAATAAATATTTATTTTCATGGAAATATATATAAATTTCAGGCCTTAATCCCGATGTGGCCACTCAAGAGTTGGGCCTGCTAGAAGAGCATCGAGGATTTAAGAAGCCAGTAAGAAGAATGCATTCTACTCATGATTATAATATTGGATCTAAATTCAAAAAGCTTATCAAATATAAAATTTTCAAGGAGGTGAAATATCACAAATGGATGGACAACATTTTCCCAGTGAAAAAGAAGAATGTTCATATCAGAGTTTGTATTCATTTCAGAGATCATAACTGGAATTTTCTGGAATATGACATTCCATTACCTATCATAGAACTTTGGATCGATACAACAGCCAGCTATGAAGATCTATCCTTCATATATGGATACTCTGTGTATAATAATATCCGAATGGCCCTAGGGGGTGAGGACTCAATTTACATCATATCCCCTCCATGTGTGTTTTGTTATAGGGTAATGACCTTTGGATTAAAGAACGCGGGTGCCACATATCAACGTGACATGAACCATATCTTCAAACCCATCTTGGGAAAATTTGTCAACTGTTATGTGGATGATCTAGTGGTTAAATTTTGAAATTTGTTTGATCTCTTGATAGATCTGGTGACCATATTTAGTTTACATTGACAATATAATTTGGAGATAAATCCATTGAAATGTGTTTTTGAGGTAACCTCAGAAGAATTTCTTGGTTTTGTTGTATGCCATCATGGAATCAATGTTGACACTGAGAAGATAAAATCAGTATTTGGAAAAACACATCCTCAAAATTTGAATGAAATAAGGGGACATCAAGGAAACTTGGCCTATATTTAGCGATTTATTTCCCATTTGGTAGTCAAGTGTTTACCCTTCATTATATTAATGAAGAAGGGAGTTATATATCAATGGATCAAAAAATTCCAAGGGGAATTTGATACCATAAAGAAATATCTCTTCAGTCCACTGGAATTAATGCCACATGTTTCTAGAATGCCTCTTATTCTCTTTGTGACAACTTTAGAGCGATCATTGGGTGCCTTCCTTTCCCAAAAGATTGATGCTAGGAATAAAAATAACATTTACTATCTTAGTAAAACAATTCTTGACATAGAGAATTTATATTCAATTATCGATAAGTGCTATGTGGAATTAATATTTTTGGTTCAGAATCTTAGGTACTACCTGCAACTTTAGGAGGTCTACTTGGTATCTTGCAATAACCCGCTCATATTTATCATTAGTTGTCATTTTCTTATAGTATGTTTTGAATGGTGGGTAGTTATTTTGTAATAGTTTGATATCCATTGTGTTCCTTAGAAAGTAGTAAAAGGCCAATCCTTGGAAGGATTCCCTACCGAACACCAATATGTAGAGAATACATCGTTGAATACTGAACTTCCTGTTGAACAAATATTCTCTATTCAAGATTATCCACAAATATGGGAACTTTACATTGATTCTTCTTCCATAAGTCCAATGGGGAAGAGAATATAAAAACTTAAACTCAACAAATCTGGGTTAGGAATTTTTCTAATAACCCCAAAAAAAAGAAAGTGTTTCAATATTTCATTCTATTATCAAAAGGCGGTACCAACAATGAGGTAGAATATTGATCTCTCATTAGAGGCATGGAATTTGCACTCCTGGTACAAGTGAACCACCTAAGAGTGAAAGGTGATTTATAATTGGTAATCAAATATATATATATGGGAATTATACTATCAGAAAAAAAAAGATTTAATCCCTTTTTGTGATTATGTTATAAGGCTGATGGCTAGATTTACCTCAAAGACAACATTGTCTTATGTCCCACGATCACAAAATCCCTAATATGGTGCATGGGATAATGTGGCCATGGCCTTGGAAGATTCCAATTGAGATGAGAAAATCATTAGTATTTCCCAAAATAATGTGGTTCACCTTTGGTTCGAACTAGAATAGAGATAATTAATGAAATCAGTCATATTTTTGAGCCATGTGATCATACTACAGGATGGATGAAACATATGATTGAATACCTTTAAAATAGAGTAATTCTACCAGATAAAGCTGAAAAGGAACAGATCCTGCAAAGAGTGGTCAATTTCACTCTTTATGATAGTCTAGATCCCAAGAATATCCTCTATAAATGAAGCTTTTATGGGGTCCTCTTTAGGTGTATTAATGTAGAAAAACTACAGTTGTCATGAAAGAAGAACATGCATGAGCTTGTGGTGCTCACCAATCTAGGCATAGGATTTCTAATTAAATCTGAAGGTTGGGATACTTCTGGACTTCAATGACGTAGGACTCCACATATTTCACAAAACATTTTCACCCCTTCCAAGTACATGACAACTTCATTCATCAACCCCCAATGTTCCAACATACATCTAAAATCTCCTATCCATTTCCTACATGGGGAAAAGATGTAGTGTGGCCTTATCCTCTAGTTAGAGCTAAGCAGCTCAAGTATATTATTATTGCTACTGATTTCTTCTCCAAATGGGATGAGGCAATACCCCTCACTGATGTCTGATCTAAAAGCATTGTCGTCTTTTTCAGATCTAATATCATTACTATATTTGGTGTCCCTCATACCATATTAATAGGAAATGGAACCAATTTTTGTTCTGTTGAGGTAAATAAGTTATATCAAGAGCACAATATCAAATCTAACCATTTTTCTTGTTATCATGTAGTAGCCAATGGACAGATAGAGGCTTTAAACAATACCTTATCAAATATACTCTACAAAATAGTGGATAAAGATAATAAATCTTGTCATATTAAACTTTTACATGTTTAATGGGTTTATTGTACTACTACCTGAACTACCAATACAGTAACTCCATTTTCATTGGTGTATATAACAAAAGCATTTTTGCCTATTGAAATTCAATTTTCGTCACACTAAGTTGTAATATGTGATCAGTTATCTACATATGGACAATATTAGAATTGATTTGATGAGCTGGAATGATTATAAGAAATGATATTGCATACGTTTCATCATTTAGAAGTCTATCAGAATATAATATCATGATCTTTTAATAAGATAGTTTTCCTCTATTAATTTAATCAAGGGGAATTGGTATTAGTCCTCAGAACTCGAATGATACCAGGAAATAAGCCTCCAAAACTTGAGCCTAAGTGGGAAGGAACTTACTATGTACAAAAGGTATACTCTAATGGATATTATTCCATAATATCAATGGATGGAAAACTCATTACTACCCCAACCAATGAAAGATTCATGAAGAAGTACTTAATGTAATCACATAGCATAATGTTCTCACTGGATGACTCTAAACTGCACAACATAATGTCCTAGTTTCAAGACATTAATCTGCATAACAACTATATGCATCCATTGTACACGACATTAAAATTCATTGTATCTTGGTCCTTGTCACATGACATTAAACTGCATGACATCATTTGTCTTTTCTATATGACATTAAACTTTATGGTTAATGTCTTCTTCATTTTATGTTAAGAAATCCCATAATATACAACAAATTGGTACTCCTTGTGGTTCTTAAAAAAATTAGTAGCTTCCATGCACAATAAATACTCATATCATTGATACTCCTTAGTGGCACATGAGTTCCACTTCTCTCTATGTTTGAATCAGATCTCCATAGCGGCCTCATTTCAAGAACTATGTGTGGATTGATTCTCATTTGAATGAGATACATAGAGATGCCTAGATCTCCAATATTTAGTGCAGCCATAACAAAAAAACCATCTTTATTCCCTATGTGTGTGAATCAAACATGTATAGGGAATATTTTAAGAACTACAGCTAGCTTGATTCCCATTTCAATGGGATACATAAAGATTCCTAGATCTCTAATTTGGGGCTCAGCTACAACCACAAATAAATTTATTTCCCTTTTTATTCTTGTATGTGGACCAAATCTAGGTAGTGTACTCTTCCAAGATACATTTTTTGATCTTCATATAATCTTGTGTATTAAGTTTAACCATTCATCCAGAATGTTTTAAAATTCCTTGTATCATGAGTCAAACTCAATTGGTGTGGGGAGGGATTTTATTAAGAACTAGGTTTTGCTTGATTCGTATTTCAATGGGATATGTAGAGATTCCTAGTTCTATAATCTTAGTCCCATCCATGATAAAAAAACTCATTATTCCCAATGTGTATGAATTAAACCTCTGTAGTGAATGTTTCCAGAACTACGTGTGTCTTTATTCTTATCCATGTGAGATATTTAGTGACATTTGATTTCAATTCTCTTATATAGCCACAATATTCCTTTTCTCATCGGAATCACTTAATATCCTCACTAAATGACTCTAAACTAAACAGCATAATGTCCTTGCCGCATGACATTAAACTAAAAATTACCCAAAGAACTATGTATGGATTGATTCTCCTCTCGTTGAAATATGTAGTGAAAACTAGGACTTAGATCCTAGTCTTAGACATAGGATAAATTTTTATCTCTCTTATATATATAATTAACAGACTATGTGGGAGTCTTTATTTTGGTTTCTCTCCTTATTGATCCTAATAAGGAAACAAAAAATTCCCCCATTTTACATATGATTCGGATCTATGTATGGGACTCCAAACTCATGGCCAATATTTATTCAAATATTTCTCCTATGCATTGAGCATTACCCATTTTTTAATTTCACACTCTTAATATTGAATACATTTAGATCATCATAATCATTATTACGGTTCTGGGTGGAAGAGTTTCTAATATCAAATAACTCTTTTGCATGACTGTGAAGTGTGTTCCCTTAGGTGTCCTTGCATAAAATGTTCATACATAACATGCCTATTAGTCAATAGATACCATTTGATGGCAATGCATAACATTCCTTAGTTAGCCTTTCATAATACAGCCCCAATAACAAGTTTTTTCAAAAAATGGTAACTTCATTCTTAGTAAAATAATATTTTATCCCCTTAAAACATTGATGAAAATATATAATAATCTATATATTTGATAGGTCATCAGTTTATTTTTCCCTTTACCTTTTTCCGATATGAAAGTCTCAAAGACCATGGTTTACACATTTTCCCTCTCTATATACTCAATCATTTTGAAATAACCTTGGATCATTTGACCATATATCATCAATTGTTTCTATTTTATTCTGGTCCTAGTAGAATGGCCTAAGACTACATACCACATACATCCTTTTTTTATGTTTGACCTTCATAGAGAATCAATTAATACTTTCTTTGAAAATCATGATTGAAAATACTCTTTCTGCATTCAGGGATCTTTTTCCATAAACAAAACTCTGTGCTTTGGAAGGTCTGGATTTCCATAAACTTTTTTCAGCATTTATCAATATAATGTTAGTTACCCAAGAGCGTTTTTTCTTGATTAGTCATTACCTGACCCTATTTGGCCTTGTATAAGTTGCTACATAACAAGAATGTCAGTCAAAAGATTCAATTGTTTAGCTATGCATCATATTCCCAATTTTCTCCAACATAATACATCCCTCATAATGGGTTCGTCAAATAATGGAAACTTTTTTATTGGAAAAGAATTCCCCTAATAACATTACCACTTTTCCCATACCATTCCCCAGATCGAAAAATTTCCAAATCGTAGTTTAAAATTCTTTATTTCTATACTTGAATATGTTGGTATGATTCCAGACAAATTATAAAGAAATTGGAGACTCACAAACCTTTGTTCAGAGCTAAAGACATTAAATTAAATCCCCCTAATGTCCTAGCATCATGACATGAAACTGCACAGCCTAATGTTCTAATAGAATGACTTGAAACTACATAGCACAATTTCTTAAGGCCCCTTTCTTGAAAATTTTAGGCATTCTTCAGACACAAAATTTGTGTTGGATAGGTTTCTCCACTCATGGACTATATTTTCATAGATGGCCCTTTATTATTAAAATATATTTCCTTGGAAAACCCATCTAATTTGGTCTTGAGTCCAATAAGTCTTAATTTTCCTTTCCTATCAATAATAAAATGTCATATGTTTTATATCTCTTTTCCTGACTCTGAAGTACGTGACTTTAGGTGGACTTTCATAAAATTAGCCAACATAATAGGCATGTCAATCAAAATATCTAGTTGTTTTTCTATGCAGCTTATGCCTCTGTTGGCCTTGTATAATAGATCCCCCATAATGGGTTCGTCAAGAAATGGTAAACACATTCTTAGAAAATATCTGTATGTTTATACATCAATTTTTTTATTTGGTGACCATAAAATGCATGGCACAAGATTCCCCTTGAAATTATTTAATTAATATTAGAGAGATGTTTAGACACTAACACTTATTTGGGATCCAATTTCAAAATTTATGGTAAAATCTATTTGACCTTAAACACTAGCCTTGTTAGTTTAATATTCATGACTCTAAACAAACCTTAAAAAGAGACATGATACTCAATAGATTGAAAATCCACAAAGGGAACTCTGGACAAAATTCAAAGTCTCAGATCACTAAAACTATATTTTTCATGGTTTAGAAAATATTTTTCAATGAAAAAGTAAAAATATACAATGTTTTTAGGTTTATCCATATGACCCTAGTAAAAATCAAACTATACTCACTAGGCTCCATGGATTAGGAAACAATAAGGGCATCCTTTCAAACTTGATGTAGCTCAAAATCTAACCAAATGATGTTCGAATACATAAAAGTGTGCTACTTTTACCTTAGAAAAAGACTATTTTCATTCCAAACAAATTAAATTCTAAGGAGTGATTTTCTAGACACCATGATATGTGTTTCATGCAATTTTCGGAAAAATTTCCTCCACTGGCCTCAAAAAGTTTGTGGTATGGATCATTATTTTTTACTGGGTTCAGTGAAGATATAGAAGGCACGGGCCCAAAGATCCATGACCATAGCATGAAACCAATCCCAAGTAGGGTTTTGGGGGCGTATCCCCCATGCAAAAATCCAATTATTTTTGTTAAGTCCCCAAAGAGGTCCCCAATGTACGGTCAGCGCACAATCCTATTTGAGCACCACTAATTTGGAACTCAGCAACTTGTATGCCTAAACTCAATTTTCCCATTGTCAAATTTTTTCTATAAATAGTCCCTGAGGGTCTTCATTTGTATAGATGAATTTCCCAAAACCCAAATTTCTTCTCTGGTCTTCCTAGTGCGTCGCCCAAGACTTATGAAACCTTCAAGGTAGTTCTTTAGAACCTATAGTGGAAGAATTGAAGGAAGATCATAGGACTTAAGTCCCTTTAGTTGTCGAAATCCAAAACACTTTCACACCAAAAGTACCCAAACTCCATATATTTGAAAAAAATTGGGCCACCCATTCCTCTAAAAGGGACTTGAGCTCCCCACTTCTTGGAATACCTATGAATATTACTGATGGCTTGAGTTAAGTCTCACCCACGTTTTAACTTCTAGGTTGTTCGTCAAATAAGTGAATATCTGGTCTCCCAATCCTATCTGTGCTGCCATACCTATGCATTAGATACCCACTAGGGCTCCCTTGCTTGATTCATCTTATCCCTACACTATAAAATAATTTCATCAAGCCTTCTTCAAATTCATTCATGGGAAGGCTTATTCTTTATTGGATCCCTTTTAAAAAAATCATTATGTTGAAACCTCCACCAAAACCTCCAAACATATAAAACCTTTGGAAAGGGATCATCGACATGTCTCTTATTTGAGTTTTTATATCTGTAGTTAGAGGTTTTCCACATTTGTTTTGCAATGGGTTTTGGATTCATGGAGTGTCTGTGGGTTTTTATATCCACAATGACATGGACCCTTCTCCTATGAAAAGTGTTGGTGAGTTATTGATTTGGATTATTAGGGTTTGGGCCATGTCTGTCCCTTATTATCTGTAAAATCATGAGCATCGGATCCCTGGTAGGAAAGGTACGGTTTACACGTACTTTTCTTCATGAACAAAGGAGAAGTCTCCCACCCCTACCAGCACCAATTTTAGGAAAACCATATTCTTTTAAGCCACTAACCATTCATGTAGGAGGTTTCAGTCTCACTCCTAAATACTTCCTTCACCTCCACTCCTTCCTTGCATTAGACCCTCTTCTAATGTATATTGAAGGGGGGTAAGGTTAATTATCTCGGCCTCATCCACCATCACCACGGTAGACCCGTCCTCTTCCACCAGCGGAGGAGGAAAAGTGTGTGTGCCTTTGTTGAATATTTCACATCCTCTTGTTTCTCACACCAAGATTGACTCCCATGGGCATAGAGATTTGGGGTGATCACAACATTTTTACAAACACCTCATAGAATGAACTACGAGAACATTGATTCCCATCAAAACTGGGATATGTAAGAAGCCTTCCTAATCCACGAGCTCCATCTCATTTCATCCATAAATGGGCATCCTCCTTAATAGTAAGTCCTAAATTAAACCCCAAATCACCATGTAATCCTTTTTAGGATGTAATCTCAAACTTATATTTCTAAAAGGACTACACTCTCCTATGAGAATCACTGAACTACATGGGATTTGATTCCAATCCAAATGGGATGTGTAGGAAGCCTCTATGAGGTTCAAACCCAAAACTCCAAAACAACAGTGTTCTTAATTAACTATGAGAACTCTGATTACCATCAAAACTGGTATACACAAGAAGCCTTTATAATTCCCGACATCCAACTCATTTCATCCGTAAATAGGCATCCTCAATAAGTGTAAGTCCTAAATTATACACCCAAATCACCAAGGCTTCCTTTTTATGATGTAATCCCAAACTAATATCTCTCAAATGAGTAAACTGCCCTATGAGACTCACAAAAAAATGATGGATTTGATTCCCAATCGAATGGGATACGTAGGAAGCCTCCCTAATGTTCAAACCCAACACTCCAAAACAACCCTTTTCTTCCTGGTCCATATTCCCAATAGGGTCTAATACAATATAGAAACACATATCTCTTCATGATTCCTTGGGCTGCTTAGGCATATGTCCCACACCAATATTTGACTATTCACCTTCCACTTAGATGTCTTTTCCACATGACATTAATCAATATAGTTAAGTCCTTATAACATGAAATTGAAAGGTATGACGTGTCCCCTTAAGCGGTACTGAACTATAAGGGTTCCAATTCCTTTCATAAGGATATGTAGGTAGCCTATTTATGGGTAATATTTCAATATCAATATAAACATTCATCTCCCTGGATGAAAATATATTCCAGAGTGCCCCATTGAGTGGCTTGAAAAGCAGTATTATCCTAACAATGGATAAAAGTATACCTAAATATTATTAAAGAGGATTCTATTAATGGATAACCTTGAATACATATGTATATCTCCATTAATGAAGAAGCTCAAATACATACAGATGATTCAAAATTTCACACATTTTAATAATGGATTGAAAATTCCAAGGGAAACATATGTTATACAAGGATAATTAAAAATGATTCATGAAAATATCTCTAATTTATAAGAGAGTCCTATAGTGAAAAATAATTCCCCCCAAAATGGTTTGATAAGTCTTACCTCCCATCCTCTCGATCAGTATATGTTCTTCAGTATCATAGGACCAATCCTAACAAATTACATCCTTTGGAAAGCAGGTTCCTTTGGATAAAGAATTGTTTGATGTTTCTAGTTCCATAAATAAATCCACTGGAAACTGCCGATATTTAGTGATTCCTAACCAGAACACATGTTCAGAGGGAGATGGTTTAAAAATGGTGAACTCGACATGAATCATTAACCAAGTTGATAATACTAACCATCTGTGAGGCCCCTATCAATTGATAAGGGAATTTCATACAAAGGGATCAATCATGTTTGTTTCCATCTAAAATATATTATTTTGGATGAGTTCAATGCTTGTAATTATCACATTTTCTCATAAATCCCTTCACTCCAAATGACTTCCTTCAAGTTTGCACCCGCGAATGCCCCAGATGCTACTGCAACTAGATCCTCGTTCACTTGAAGGAAGTCATCGCCAACTTAGAATTTCAATATTGCGTCTCAAATGTATTGGTTTTTGGAAAACAATTAACATGGTATTATCCCAACCCTCGAGGCTGCCCGATAGGCTAACCAAGTTAACCACAACCCTCGACTGTTCGGTCGGGGATGACCGATGGTCAAGAAGTAGACGGTTCCAACCACCATCCTCATCCATTATGAGTCCTTATCGCTAAAATTAAAAAACCATCCCTTCCCATACTTTAGTTAGGTGGATAAATAGGTCACTCAAGTCCACATCTCAAAGCACAGGGGTCCTTCTAGAGGACCCCCCCCCCCACTGACAATCACCGCCAACAGAATCGTGTGACAGTGAACCGTAACCATGATGGTTTGTTTCCTTCTGTTGTTTGGCCCAGGATCCTCAGACCCGTACATGCAAGATGAACCACCAGAGAAAAATCTATCCAAAAGGGAGTATGTTCTTAACATGTCCCCTCCAAATAATTCCATCAACCTCACTTGATGGAAAACAAAGAAAGCGCACTTACACTCGTCCGCCCTAATTCCACCAGGAAGAATATTTTTCTAGGAGTTCCAAACCCATCTGGCCATTTAAACCTAATGGACTACTGTGAGCAGGAACATACACCTGCTTACAAACTATCATCCAGTCTGCAGACTTGTCTAGTAGCATTAAAGGAAGTCATCCAATAAAATATAGTGTCAATTAGTAAGCAAGAATATACACTTTCCTGCACTCAGAAATTCTGCCAACAGTCTGGCCTGTTAGCATTGAAAGAATTCCATCGACCATGCTTGGTAGAAAACAACCAGCAGGTACAAACACCTTCCATCATTCATCAAGCTTGCCATCATTCTCATTTGGCAGCACCCGGAGAAGTCAGTCTGAAAGCTCCGATGAAAATCCTGGGGAAGACTCAACTCTCTTCCCCCATACATGTGTATTTTCAGTATCCACTAACAAGAAAGGGATGATAGGAGCATGCACATACACCAACTCTAGATACAAAATGGTCATATATTCCCATTCCAGCCACTGAAGTCACCAAACACATTTTATCAATGGTGAAAGGGAAGAAACGAATTCCTAACCATATTCTAGAAGCCTTCCAGAATATCATAACAACAAATTCAGAAATACCATGGGAACGGATTATAATTTTTTTCCCCACACCTGGGATGACTCGTCTGCATGACATCCCGTAGCAGATACACAAATATGTTCTAGTCGAGGAGGGTTACGGGGAATACTCCCCCATATTGTATAGACAATCGGATTGGGAACATAGACCCTTTACAATTGAAGATAATCAGCATATTTTGATGACCACTCCAAGATAGGCACATACAACTACCCATTCTAACAAATTCTCCTAGAAAGTGGTCCCAACTACGTGTAAAATAGAATCTATGAAGAAGTCGCACCAATCGCTGTTGGAAAATCAAGATCTAATCTGTTACCTGGATCCTCCTAATGATAGTGTTTTTGATGCGCTCAGACATTTATCTATTGCAACTCAAGATCCTACCCCCTCATTACCAAATTATGTGAGTAGTGGAAAAAATTGTAAATTTATCCATCGAACACTTCATCATGAAGGATGTATTCATAAAAAATTAGTCAATCAACAGAATCTATCTCTGGATGAGGGCCACAGAAACCCTCTATGTGGCCAGAAGATCAAGGATCATGAAAATTTATCCCTTGTTGTAATCCAACATGGTGGTCCTCCCTATGATGGCACTCACTGAGAATGTTCTCTCCTCCGTAGTGTTTTTTATTATCAATATAATTATCTAATTGATAATGTAGTTGTGAGAAAGCCCTATTTTCTCGAGTCACTTTTTCAAAATAAGTCTAGTCATGTCTGATTCCTTGTTACTAACAGGTGAAATAATTTCTCAACCATACGATATCCCAAGGTGATGGCCATTCTATGAACCTCCCTTGGGTCATTTGTCTTCTAATATAATAGTGGAAAAAACAATTGATCCTATTATTTATGATAAAAATCGAGAAGAGTCCACTCTGGTAAGACCAAGTTGAGAAAACTCAAGAAAAATATTATGAGGATATGTTGAATATGAGAAAACAACTGGATAAGGTTGAAATATCAGTCATTCTCTGTCCTTTGGCAACCTCTCAATAAAACATTCCATAATTGATGGAAGAATATTACATTCATGATATCCACCTCAACTTATGGAAGAATCTTCATCATATGAATGACAAAGTATTACCATATGATAAATATAAAATTCATGCTAAGGTAATAGAATGGTTACAACAAAAAATAGACTTGGAATATCTCTAAATTTCCCAACATCTAAAAGTTGAGAAGCATTAGGGAACCCTTTAGTGTGCATGCTTTGATACACTAAAGAGGCTACGCCGGTTAATTACTGATACCCCATCTGGTGTTCCTATCAAAGGATGAGGCACATAGAGTATTTTATTTCATTGTGCTCCAAAATCAGAAAAGCCCACCAAAATTGGTCTCATGAAATGCTATTTCCCATGGCTGGATGCAATCACAAGATTTTGTGTGTAATCAGAGATATGATCAAGAATATTCCTTGACTAGCCCTCATCAAAGAAAAACCCAAATAGAGAGATATATTGAGATACTTTTTGAAAAAAGCATCTAAGAAAATTAAAATGTACTTTCTCTTAGAGGATTTCATCCATCAGATTGTGAAAATGTCTGAAATAATACTACAATCTTCCAAAATATGTCATTTAAGTTGTTGTCGGGTAATGCATCTAGCCAATGTTTGAACCAGAATTTGAAAAATTAGAAAAGCAGTTACTCTAATATCAGCCATAGAAGTTTAGGATCCACCCCACCATACAGGGTTGGGGTCTTGTTTAACTCAACCTTTGAATTCAATAAAGAAAGTTTGAAGTTTTGAATAAGAAGAATAAAAATAGCCCCAGCTTGTAGGGCTTGGGGTGTTTTTACATCTACAATGCCCTCCTCAATATAAGTCAGTTTTCTCCCAATTAGGGAAAATCCACAAAGTAAATGCATAGCTGAACTATCCAAGAATTTCCTTCATGTTAATGTCTATTAAATAGTTCTTGATAATTCTTCATATAGAAGAACAAGTTCACATGGAGGACACTAAAGAATAATTTCTTACAAAGATACTGACATAATGTCTCCAATGCATTATGCGTCAGTGAATGTCATCAATACCATTATGGAATATCCTAAAAATGAGTCTATTTCATGGGAGTTGAATGATTAAATTATTATTCATAATATGGTACACATTGAATAAAATGAAGGAGGGATACATACTCAAAATCAATTGTTTACCTAGAATCTAGGTATTCCCTCAAGTAACCAACTCCTACCTTTTCGAAAGGCATCTAACAAGGGAAAATTCAATGGTTAGATCATTTCTCACTTTTCCACTAGAGAAGGTCAATCTTTTTTACTTGAAGAAATTTTTTCCCAACAAGAGGAGGAGATGAAAGAGTTCAAAAGGCTCAATGTAAAGTTATTTAGAAGAAAAATTTCTTCTACACATTCTCTATAAGAAGATCCTCAAATTTCACATCTAGTAGGAAATCCTCAGCAAAGAGGGTTTGTTGCAACTAAAAATGTTGATAATGAATTCCTTAAATAGGGTGCACAACTAGGATAGGATAAAACACATCCTTAGAGTCATTTCCCCACGGGTTATCCAAGAAAAATACTAGCAACACCACCAACAGCGGTTTTTCCAGTCATCGCCCATGTTTAAGCTCCAGCTGTTGTACCTGTACAGGTCCTACCTTCTCCAGATATTCCCCAAATTCTTATGAATACAATTGAGGAATTAAAAACTCGATTGGAAGCTATGGAATAATGGCATGCACCAGTACAACAAGAAAATAAATCTTACCCTGAATCGGTAGATCTCATTCATCCACCACAAAATTTGTGAATACCGCATTTCTAATATTTAATGGTTTGGGAGATTTGGAGAATCGCTTAATGAATTGTTTTTTTCATTTTTATATCATGTTGGGTACCACTGAAAAATATTAAGTAATAAAGATCTATTGTTTTTCAAATCATTATAAGGGCTATCATTTTTCTTTATACAAGTTTCAATTCTTGATAAATTACTGGATGGGAAGACCTTCGTTAGAAATTCTTTCTCTAATTCATCTCAATGCTACCAAAGACAATAATTTTTGATCATACTAATTTTAGAAAAAATAATAAAAGGCTTTCAAATTTCATTGCTCTATGGAAAGGATTAACATATTCCTTAAATATATCCCTCCCTCTGGATGATTTGTTGCCAATTTCTTTGGATAATTTGTGTGATGAGATACACACACCATTATTCCCTTTGAAATACACTAGAGGGTTTCGAGATTTTTCTTCAATTTCCCTACAAGTAGAGTATTCCATTGTGGATACTAAAGATAAATATCATGTAATCCCATTAGCTTTGTGAAGGAGAGCGGGGAAAGAAGAGGTTGTTATAGTCACACACAAACACGAATATATACCTGCTTCTACTTCTAAACATGCATCATACAGAAGGGCTTCACCTCTCAAGCATCTGCAGCAATGACTACCTTGACAATATGATCAAAAAGATCAAATGTAGAGATATTTTGAGAAATTAAAGAAAAAAATTATTCTTTTCAGAATGAATAGGTTCCCAATTAATTCATTTTATCATTGGAAAACAATTCAGTTCTATTTCCAATGATAAAGAAACTAAATAAAGAAGGATATAAATATCTCCTAATTTATTTCCCCTTTCATTAAATGTGGGGAATCTTAATCAGGAGTGTTTTTTTTCAAATACCTCTTACAAAAAATGATTGACTCTAGAAAAGTGAAACTAAAAATTTCATCATCCCAAGTAGCATTATTTAATGTAATTGATCCAGAGGAAGAAGGTGGACGGCAGGATGTTAAAATCATAAATGCACAGAAGTTTGACAATTGGATAGTGAAATAAATAATGAACTAAACTCATGCTATTCTACAAACACATTTGAGACAATTGACGGTGTCTTTTGCCACTTCCATTATAGAAAATCAATCTTCATCCAAAGATCTGTCCTCAAAAGGTCAATCCTCAAAGAAGTGACATGATCATAAAGATAAACATCAGTTAAAAAAAGAATAGATAGTTTCATGGAAAAAAGTTTCCTTTACTTTTGGGAAATTTCAAGCCAATGGTCTCAAAATCATGGGCACCACCCAGCCAAACAGAACAACAAGTACCAACTTGTCAAGCAGAATCATCATCAGATGAAGAATTGATCTTCAATTTCGTTAATTTTATCCACTTAATGGAACCCTATAAAATGAATACTCTAGTAATAAACATGAATTCCCTACAACTGATTGGAGAACCAACGAATGAATCCAAGGTTGAGGATATATGGGATTTTTTGGATCTTCTATAAACCAATGTTTTAACTAAACCCATACTTGAACTATTTATACAGTAGAGACTCAAGGGAGAGGTCTTCAGTAGGCTCAAAAAGAACAAGGAAATTTTCCAACACATAATAGGACCGACCCTGACATAATCATCTTGGAAGACCAATTAAAGGTTACACCATCACCCTATTGTAAAATAGATATAAATAGTCCATTTACTCTAACAAATGTATAAGTATTTCTAGATTCTGCACCAACTAATGGTAAATCTACATTAGGAGCATCAAGTTCCAAGGCACCTGAAAAACTGCATTTCCATGCTAGAAAACGAAGAAATTTGGACCAAAAGCATGTTGTTTTGAAAAATCTAGCCTATTTACTAGCCTTGTTATCAATCTTGGATGCCTTAAATCTATATAAAATATCTTTTTAGAAACACTTATTGAGGCTTTTTCAAGTATTGAAAAGTTTGAAACCAAAGTTGCTGCTACCGAGGTATACTGTATAGATAATGGTACTGTAGAATTTCGTGCAGTTATATAATTCATGGATGAAGATGAGGGTGATGTTGTACATGGACACATTAGGCCCTAGTATCTATCTGGAATGGTTAATGATATAGACATCCATTGATCCTTCATTGATAATAGCTCAGGAGACAACCTCATTCCCATCTGTATGCTTTGTCCATTGTGTCTCACTGAGTCTTACTTATCTCCTTCCACTTTGATGTTGAAAGGTTATAAGAAGAAAGAAAAAGAACCTCTAGAAGATATTAAACTCATAACTCAGTTTGGGGATCTTGTATCTAATTCAAATTTCATGGTTGTCGGAAAGGACATGGCCTTCAACATTCATCTTGGAAGTCCTTGGCTAAATCAACATGTGATTATTCCTTCGTTATATCACCAATGTCTCAAGTATTACTTCAATGGTCAAATTGGGACACTCTATGGTTAAAAGGATCCACTCAAAACATTTGAATATTAGTATATTGAGTTATAATTTGATCACACAAAGGGAATAATGTCAATGGAAAATATGTAACAAGAATCAATGCCCCAAATTTTTTGGAAAATATCTTGGCTAACCCATTCAAACAACTGGGTATAGATTATATATTTCATATCAATACAATTGAAAGGATAAACCCAAATTCAAGCACTCTCCTGATAACTTTCATAATGTTAGTTGTGGAAACTAAGCCTAATATCATGGGATAATTTGTTGATAGTGAAACCTTAAATAGAGATGTCTTCATTTCATCGACAAAACTTCAGAAAATATTTTATTCATCAATCAAGATAGAGTAAGATGTTTCATTAATAACGGAAGACAAGGATGTTGATTCTCAAACCTTCATTCTCTCCTCAATTCTCCCTGAAGACCTTTCATCATTAATAGGGTCAGAAATGGTTTCCTCTTCTTCAGGATGTCCAAATAATGACTCCTCATAGAACAATGAACGTTTTGGTTCATCACATATCATTCAAGAAGAAACAAAATAAGTGAGGTGTGAGGAAGAAGAATATAAATATATTAAGGATGCCCCTCTAGGATTTGTGGAAAGTGTCTCCACCACTGTGGATGAGCTCTGAGAAATAAATTTGGGTACAGAAGAAGATCCACACCCTACTCTAATTAGTGTGGCCTTGACTTCTAAAGATTAAGACACATATACTTCATTTCTAAAGAATCATCGAGATTCATTTTTTTTGGAACTATACAAAAATTCCAGTACTTAATCATGATGTGTCCACTCATAATTTTTTCCATCCACAAGGGAATTGAGGATTTATGTAGGTTGAAATAAGAATACATCCAACTCATGACTCTAAAATTGAAGCTAATGTCGATAAAGTTATCAAATATAACTTTGTAAAGGAGGTGAAATATCCCAAATGGCTGGCCAAAATTCTCCTAGTGAAAAATAAAATTGGGAAAATAGAGTTTCAATTGATTTTAGAGATCTTAACCAGTATAATCCCAAATATGACTTTCCAGTCCTGATAATAAAACATTTTATTGATGAAACAACCATCTATTAAGCTATATCCTTCATGGATGGATACTCTACGTACAATAAAATCCAAATAGATCCATATGAAAATGATTCTATAGTCTTTAGATCCCCTCAAGGTGTGTTTTGCTATCATGAAATTTCATTTCACTAAAATAATGCTAGTGCAACATATCAGCGTACCATGCACCATATCATTAAACCATTCCAGGGAAAATTTATCAAATGTTATATGGATGATCTAGTGTTTAAATCCAGACAATGTTCTGATCACCTGACTGATTTGGGAACCATATTCTACAAACATTCGCAACATAATGTAAAGGTAAATCCCTTTAAATGTGCTTTCTGGGTAACCTTAGGAAAATTTATAAGTTTTTTTTACACCATCATGGCATCAAAGTAGATCCTGAGAAGAAAAAATTAATCCTTTTCATGCCACCTCCTAGAAATTTGAAATAATTAAGAGTAATTCAAAGAAACTTGGGCTATATTTAAGGAAGGTGTTCTCCCATCACTAGATTAATGAATAAATGAGTTACATATTAATGGAATGAAGATGGCCAAGATGTATTTGATACCCTCAAGAAATATCTCTTGAGTCCACCAGTATTAATGAAACTTGTTGAAGGAAATAAACTTATTCTCTATGTGATAGATTTAGAGAGATCACTGGGTGTCTTCCATGACCAAAAGAATGATGTTGGGAATGAAAATAGCCTTTACTAACTCAGTAAAACTGTGATTGACATAGCGACTCAATATTCAAGTATCGAGAAGTGATGAGGCACTACATGAAACATCACGTGGTTCTATTGGTATCTCTCAATAACCCTCTCATATTTATCCTCAGTTCTCCAATGCTTACAGGATGTTTCGCATAGTGGTTAGTTATTTTTCAATAGTTCAATATCCACTTTATGCCTCAAAATGAAATAAAATTCACATACTTGGAAGAATCCCTTGTTTAATACCCATCTGTAGAAGATACATCTTTGAATACTGAACTTACTAATGAAGAAATATTATCTATTCATGATAATACCAAAATGTGGGAAATTTACATTGATGGTGCTTCAATACTTCTAATGGGAAAGAGAATAGAAAACCCTATACTCAACAAATTTGGGTTAGGAATTGTTCTTGTCTACCCAAAAAAGGCAGTGTTGCCATATTCCTTTCAATTTTCAGAAGGTGACACCAACAATGAGGCGGAATATCAAGCTCTCATTACGGGCCTAGAATTGGCACTCGAGGTAAAACTGAACCACCTGAAAGTGAAAGGTGATTCAGAATTGGTAATAAAACAGATCAATGGGTGTTATGCAATCAGAAAAGCAGAGTTAATCCCTTTGTGTGATTATGTAAGATGGTTAATGGATGAATTTCCCTTAGATACAATATTTTTTTATGTACCAAAATCACAAAATGGACAAGCTGATGCACTGGAAAATGTGGCCATAACCCTGGCAGATCCAAATCTAGATGATACAATCATTAGTATTTTCCAACATGGTGTGGCTTCAACTTTTGTTCAAACTAGATTAGAGGAAAATAGTGGAATAATCCCTATTTTCAAGCCATATTGTTATACTACATGATTGATTAAACCCATAATAGAATATATTCAATATATAGCACTTCCACGAGATAGAGTTGAAAAATATATTATTTGGAAATCGGTGGTAAATTTCACTCATTATGATATCTCAGATCACAAGAAGATCCTCTACAAATGAGGATTTGATGGGTCCCTCTTTATTTTTATTGATGGAGATGAAAGTGCAGCTATCCTGAAAAAATTAGCTGCAATAGCTTGTGGTTCTCACCATTTTGGCCACAAGAATTCTAATCAAATCTGAAGGCATGGATACTTCTATCCTTCAATGAAGCCGTATTTCAATGATTTCACAAAAAAGTATCACCCCTTCCAAGTAAATTCCAAATTCAATCGTCAATCCCTAGAGTTTCTACATAGTTCTAAATACTCCATGCCATTTTCTATGTGGGGAAGGGATGTAGTAGGACATTATCCTCTATCTACACCTATACAGTTCAAGTATATTTCTGCTGCTACTAATTTATTTTCTAAGTGGGTTGAGGCAAAACCCCTCAAATAAGTTGGTCGAAAAAAGAAATTTTAGCATTTAAATGCTAATATAATTACCATATTTGGTATACCCTATACCATATTAATGTAAAAAAACACCAATTTCTATTTTGTTCAGGTAAATAAATTATATCAGAATCACAATATCAAGTCTAACCATTCATCTCACTATCATGCAATAGCCAATGTATAAATAGACACTTTTAACAAGTCCCTAACAATTATAATCCATAAAAGGGTGGATAAATATACTAAATATTGTCCTGATAAACTTTTTTAGGCTTTATGGTCTCATTGAACTACTACTCGTACTACCACTCAAGAAACTCCATATTCGTTGGTGTACGGAACAGGAGCAGTTTTTCTTATTGAAATTCAATTACCTTCACTCCGAGTTACAATATGTAATCAGTTATCTATATATGAACTATCTCAAGAGTGATTTGAGGAGCTGGTATGATTAGAAGAAAATAGATTTAATACCTTGCATCATTTAGAAGTCTATCAGAATAGAATAGCATGAGCTTTTAGTAAGAAAGTTTACCTCCATTCATTTCTTCAAAGAGATTTATTAATTTTCCTCAGGACTCCAATGATTCTAAGAAAGAAGCCTCCAAAACCCGAGTCAAAGTCAGATGGACCACACTCTATAAATAATGTCCACTCTAATGCAGCTCATTCCCTAATCTCAACAGATGGAGAACCTATTACCACTCCAACCAATGCATGGTTTTGGAAGAAGTAATTTGTTTACTCACACAACATAATTTCCTCACTCCATGACTCTAAACTGTACAACACAAATTCCTAGTTACAAGACATTAAACTGTATAACAACCATATCCATCCATGTTTCATGACATTAAATTATGTATCATCTTTTTTCCATATCGCATGACGTTAAACTGCATGACATAATTTTTCCTCGCTACATGAAAATAAGTTTGATAGTTAATGTATTCTTAATTTGATGTTAATAAATCCCATAAAATTATAATTGTTATTTCTTGTGGTTCTTAAAAAATGAGTTGCTTCCATGCATAAGCATTACTCACATCATTGTTACTCTTTAGTGCCACATGAGTTCCATTTATCCCTATGTTTGAATTAGATTTTCATAGAGACCTCATTTCAAGAACTATGTATTGCATGATTCTCATTTCGATCAGATATGTGGATATTACTAGATCTCAAATATTTGACCCAGCTGTGACAATAAAATCCCTCTTTATTCCCTGGGTGTATGAATCAAACCTACAAAGGGAATCTTTCATGAAATATATATGGATTTATTCTCACTTCAATGGGATATGTAGAGACGCCAAGATCTCTAATATTGGGCTTAGCTACAACCATAATGAAATGTATTTATCTTTTTATTCATGTAAATGAACTAAATCTATGCAGATTACTCTTCCAAGATATGTGGTTTGATCTTCATACCATCTTATGTCTTCAGTTTAACCATTCTTCAGAGTGTGTTTAAAGTCTACATCTCTCACATCAAACTCAATTGGTGTGGGGAATTATTTTATCCAGAATTACATTTAGCTTAATTCCCATCTCAATTGGATAGGTATATATGCATAGATATCCAATATTGTGACCATCCATGATAAAAAAAAATTGTTCCTTATGTGTATGAATTAAATCTACATAGGGAATGCTTCAAGAAATATGTGTCTCTTGATTCTCATCAATATGAGATACTTAATGACCTCCAAGTTCAATTTTATGGTCCAGCCAAAATATTCTTTTTTCACATCAGAATCACATAATGTCTTCACTGCATGACTCTAAACTACACAGCAAAATATCCTTGCTACATGACATTAAATTGAAATGTACCCAAATAACTATGTATGCCTTGATTCTCATCCCATTTATATATATAGTGAAAATTAGTACATAGATCCTTGTATTAACCACAGGATAAATTTTTATCTCTATTCCACATATAATTAATAATCTATGTAGGAGTCTTCATTTAGGGTCCTCTCCTTAGAGATCCCACTAAGGAAACAGAAAAATAAATAACTATTTACATATGAGTTAGATCTATGTAAGGGACTCCAAAATCATGGCCACTATTGATTCAAATATTTTTCTCAATCATTGATAATTACCCATTTTTCGCACTATTAATCTTGAATACCTTCAGATATTCATAATCATTCTTGTGGTTTTTTATGGTAGAGTTTCTAATATATGATAGCTCTTTTCCTTAACTATGCAGTATGTGCCCTTAAGTGGACTTGCATAAAATTTGCCTATATAACAGGCCTGTCAGTCAAAAGATACCATTATTTTGTTATGCATCACATGCCCCAGTTAGCCCTGCATAATACAGCCCCCATAACATATTTTTTCAAATAAGGGAAACTTTATTCTTGGTAAAATCATCTTTGGTCCCCTTTAAACATTGATGACTATATATAAGAATCTATATCATAATAAAGTCATTTGGTTATTTGTCCCTTTACCATTCTCTCAAATTGAATGTCTCCAAGAACATGGATTACTCATTTACCCTCTCGATATACTCAAACAATTTTGAAATAACCTTAGATCTATTGACCACATATCATCCATTATTTCCATAATATTCACATCCCAGTCGCCTGACCGAAAACTACCGACACCATACATCCTATTTTAATGTTAGACGTTTGTAAAGAATCAATTACTATTTAAATTTGAAAAACATAATTTGAAATATTCTTTCTACATTCAGGGATCTTTTTCTATAATCCAAACTAAATGCTTTAAAAGATATAAATCTCAATAAAATTTCTTCATATTTTATCAATATAATGTTTGATCCCCAAGATCTATTTTTCTTGAATATGAAGTACATTCCCCTAGGTGGCCTTGAATAAGTTTCCTACATAACTAGCATGTCATTCAAAAGATTCCATTGTTTGTATATGCGTCATATTCCCTAGTTGGCCCTACACAATACAGCCCCCATAAAGGGTTCGTCAAATAATGGTGTCATCTTTCTTAGAAAATACTTCCTCTAATTCCTTTATACCTTTTCCCATTCCATTATACAAATACAAAAATTCCCAAAAAATAGTTTAAAATTATTTCTTTGCATACATGAACATGTTGTTATGTTTTTTGAAAAATTATAAATAAATTGGAGACTCATAAACCTTTGGTCAGAGCTGAATACATTAAATTAGACCCCTATAATGTCTTGGCAGCATGACTTGAAATTTCACAGCCTAAATTCCTTATAGTATAACTTGAAATTGTACAACACAATGTTAGAAGTCTCCTTTCTGAACAATTTTATCCATTCTTCACAAACCAAATTTTTATAATATTAGTTTATCTATTCATGACATATGTAGGCATAGATGGACCTTTTATTCTTAAAATCTATTTCCTTGGTAAAACCACATACTATGATCTTGAGTCAACCAATTCAAAATTTTACTTCTCTATCAATAATAAAATGAAAAATTTTATTGAACTCTTTTGTTGGAATATACAGTACTTTACTTTAGGTAGCCTTGCATAAAATTTTCCTACATAATAGGCATGTCAGTCAAAAGATTCCACGGTTTGGCTATGCATCACATTCCCCAGTTGGCCTTGCATAATACAGCCCCCAAAATGGGTTTGTAAGGAAATGATAAATTCTTTCTTGGAAAATATATCTATTTTATACATCATGTTTTATATTTGGTGACCATAAAAATCATGACTCAAGATTCCCCTTTAAAGTATTTAATGAATATTGGAGCAATCACTAGCCACTTATCCTTATTTTTAATCTAATTTCAAAATTTATGGTCAAATCTATTCAACCATAAACGCTAGACTTATTAGTCCAATATGCATGACTCTAAATTTCCCTTAAAAAATACATGGTTCTCACCAGATTGAAAACCCATTAAGGGATATTTTGACAAAAGTTGAAGTCTCAGCTCACTAGGCATACATTATTTATGGTTTAGGAAATATTTATCATTAAAAATTCAAGAGATACAATTTTTATAGGGTCATCCATATGAACCTATTAGAAAACAAACTATGCTCACTAGGATCCATGGTTTAGGAAAAAATTAGAGCATCCTCCCAAACATGATGTAGCTCTAAATCTAACCATATGATGTTGGAAGACATAAAAGTACAGTACCTTTATCTTAGAACAAGATTATTTTCTTTCCTAATGAATCAAATTATATGGGGGGATTTTTTAGGCTCCATGAAATTCGTTTCATGCAATTTTTTGAAAAATGCAATCAACTGGGGTCGAAATGTTCATGATGAAACTCTGCATTTTTCATGGGGGTTAGTGAAGGTACTGAAGGCACATGCTTGAAAAGTCGGGACCATGTCCCAGAACTGATCCCAAGCAGGAAAGTGGGGGTATAGCCTCCATGGTACAGAGTTATTATTTTGGCAAAGCCCCAAAAAGGTTCACATGTTACCGACGGTCCACAAGACTACTTGAATGCCACCAATCTGCCACACAGACACTTGCGTGCACAAAATCAATTAACCTAGGGTCACGTATTTTCCAATAAATAGTCTCTTAGGCTCTTCATTGGTATGGAAAAATTTCCCAAAAGTCCAATTTCTTCTCTGGTATCCCTAGTGCTTCCCCCAAGTCTTCTGAAACCTTCAAGGTGGTTAGTTTACACCTAGAGTTAAGTAATTGAAGGAGGATCATATATTATAAGTCCCTTTAGTGTTTTAAATCCATAACACTTGCATACCTAAGTCTCATAACCTTCCTAAATAAAAAACACTTGCACGCCACCCAATCCTCTCAAAGGAACATAAGCACCCCATTTCTGGAAATACAAGTGAATATTATTAAAGGCTTCAGTCAAGACTCACCCAAGTTTTAACTACTTTATTTTTCATCACATAGGTGAAAATTAGGTCTCCTAAGACTATTTGCGTGCCTATACATATACGTCAGATGCCTACTGGGCACCCTTCTTTGATTCACCTTTCCCCTTCAGTCTATACATGTCTTTCATCAAGCCTTCTTCAAACTCATTCATTACAAGGATTATTCTTCGTTGGATCCATTATCTAAAAGGGATTATGTTGAAACCTCCACAAAATCCTCTTGACATGTCAATCACTTGGGATGGTTGCAACATCATGTCTCGTATTTTGGTTTTCATGTCCATTGTTAGAGGTTTGCCACATTAGTTTTGAAAAGGGGTTAGGATTCATGGAGTATCTCTGGGATTTTGTATCTACAACCACATAGACCTTTCTCCCAGGAATAATTTTGGGTAGTTCCCAGTATAGAGGATTAGGGTTCGGGCCATGCCCATCCATTATCCTCTCTAAAACCTAGAGCCCCAGGACCCTGGTAAGAAATGTATCGTTTACACCTACTTTTCCTTTTGAAAAAATGGAGAAGTCTCCCTCCCCTAACAGAACCAATTTTAGGAAAACTACACTCATTTAAGCTTCTAACCTTTCATGTAGAAGGTTGATGTCTCACTCCTATCTACTCCCTTAACCTTCACTCCTTCCTTCCATTAAAACTTCATCTAATGTAAATTTAAGAGGGGAAGGTTCATTTCCCCAGCTTCGTCCATTGTCATTGCGATGGGCCCATCCTCTTGTACAAGTGGTGGGGGAAATTTTTTTGTTCCTTTGTTGAATCTTTCAAATTCTATTGTTTCTCACACCGATCATGACTCACTTGGGCTTATATATCTTTTATTATCAAAACATTTTCACAAACACCACATAGAATTGACTATGAGAACTCTAATTCCCATCATCATTGGGATATGTAGGAAGCCTTCCTAAGGACCGGTTTCTATCTCATTTCATCTATAATTGGGCATCTTACTTAGGAGTAAGTCTTAAATTAAAACCCCAAATCACAAAGTATTCTTCCTATGGAAGTAAGCCAAAAATCAATTCTCTCCAAGAACAACACTCTCCTATGAGACTCACTGAACTATATAGGGTTTGATTCCCATCTGAATAAGATACGTAGGAAACCTTTCTGAGGTTCAAACCCCACACTCCAAAATAGCCATGTTCTTAATGAACTATGAGATATCTGATTCCCATCCAAACTGGGATACATAAGAAGCCTTCCAAAGGCCAGAGATCCATCTCATTTCATCCATAAATGGGCATCCCCCTTAGGAGTAAGACATAAATTAAACCCCCCAAATCACCAAGGCAACATTTTCACAAATTAAGCCCAAACTCATTTCTCTCAATGGACTACACTCTTCTGACTCACTAAACTACATGGTATTTGATTCCAAACTAAATGGGATTCATAGGAAGCCTCCCTAAGGTTCAAACCCTTCACTAAAAAACAACCTTCTTCTTCCTGGTCCATATTCTCAATAGGATCTAATCCAACATAGAAACTCATATCTCTTCCAGGTTCCTTAGGCTTTTTAGGCATAATCCCCGCACCAAAATTTGACTAAGAACCTTCCAATTATATGTACTTACCACAAGACATTAAAATGTACGGTTAGGTCTTCATCACATGACCTTAAAAGTAAGTATGTTTCCCATTAAGCGGAACAAACTACAGTGATTCTAATTTAATTCACAAGGATATATAGGTATCCCATTTATGGATACGATCCCAATATCAAAATAATATTTCATCCCCCTAGATGACAAAAAATTCTAGATTCCCCTCTGAATGTCTTAAAAACTAGTATTATCATAATGATGGTTAAAGGAATCTATAAATTTTATATAACAGGATACCTTTTATGGAGAACATTGAATACATATGGATATCTCCATTAATGAATAACCTCAAATACATGCGAATGATTCTGAATTTCACACATGAGAATAATTGATTTCAAATTCCAAGGGAAACATACGTTATACGTGGTGAATTAATAAGAATTCTTGAAAATATCTCAAATTTATAAGAGAGTCCCGAAGTAAGAAATAATTCCCCCCAAAAGGGTGTGATAATTCATACCTCCCTTCCTCTCAACCAATGTAAGTTTTTAAGTATCATAGATCAAAACCTAATGAATGCCTACCTTTGGAAAGAAGGTCCCTTTGGATAAAGAACAATTATATATTTCTAATTCCATAAATAAATCCTATGGAAACAGCCCAAAAGTAGTGATTCCTAACAAGAACACATGTTTTGAGGGAGGCAAAGAAATATGACATATTTATTGCAACAACTGGCCCCTTTAACTGCACAAACACCCCCACCTTAAAATGTCCATTGGGTTTTGGTCAGCTAGGTACCACTACTTGCCCTCTAGACACACGGTCCCCACCCTGGGGCCCACCCATGTTCCTGAACGGGTCATCGGACTAATGACTATCCCCACGGGCCAAACATGTTATTTCTAGTGTGCTTTCCTCACTCACATACACACTAGAAAACATCTCATAATTACACACGTCCTAATCACTACTCCAGACCAAGCATGCTTAACTATAGAGTTTTACTTATATAGGATCTTGAAAACAATGTTTCACCTTGTTGACAAGATTCATATCTTTTATTAATTTAACCCTTTATCATTAAATGTTATTACATTCACCTACAACCCCCACCCTCCCATAGAGAACAACATTATCATTGTGGTCCCAACAACTCAACCCAGGCAATGCATCATGCTTAGGTCTAGGTTTCTCACCTGATACCAAATGTCACAAATGGACCCTAATGACACCATAGACACCCACCATAACATAGTATTCAGGTTACGTTCAGCCAGGTACAAACTGTTTACCTACTGACATGTGGTCCCCACCCTAGTAACCAACCACATGCCTGAACGAGTCATTTGACTAATGATTGTCCCACAAACAAACACATGTTCTTTCTAGTGTGTTTTTTCCTCACATGAAAAAATCCTAGGAAACACCCCAGAATTTCTCCCATTCTAATCACTACTCTATGCCAAACACATTTAACTTTTTAGTTCTAATCTGGTAGGCTCTCAAAAAAGGTGCACCTTGTTCACGTGGGTCATATCATTTAGTCATATAACTCTTTATTGTTCTTGGGTGTTACCTTTATATCCAAATAGAATAACAAATAAGTATAGTGAATTATCTATATAGATAAGAAAGACTAATTATTATGTGAGAGGTGAGAAGTATACAACATCTAATGGCCAAGTTTATTGATTATAATTGAAATGTCATTGCATATTTCGAAAAGTGTTATTTAGTTTTTCTCTTGGACACAATGAGAAATTTTTAAAGTTTTGGAATGAATGTTACTTGTGGTACCTCATACTCAAAAAAATATTTTATTGATACTTCAATAATTATAGATATTTGATGAATACAAAATGTAAAACATAAATACCACTTCTTGGAATATTGATTATTTTTCTAGTAAAATTTTATATAGTAGTTAACGATATAACCAGTATGATATTTAGAGTCTTTTGAGATAAAATAAAAATATTATGTATTATTGATAGAATTACTTAGCATTTTTTTACAAACAATCATTTACAAATAAAGGTAAGAAATATTGATTTCAGAATTATTTTATCTTGATAGAGTTAACTTTTCTATTAATAAGTAAGAGGTAAATTGATATACTTCATGAGATTCTAATCTAATTTTTAAGCAATGTAAAAGTGAATTAATAAAGATTAATGGCTAAAAAATATGATTTACTTCAAGCCTATGATCCAAAAAATATATTGAACAATAATTCATTGATCCAGAAAGTATAGAGTGGCTTTATTCAAAAACTCATATTTCTATATACATATCAAATCTATGAAGTAAGTAAAAGGAGGATCGATGATGATTTTTATAAGTTGTAAAAAACTATTCCACTATATTTTTGAGATATGCTTTAAAAATAGAGGCATAAGAACATAAGTATATACTGACTATAACAAAAAAATAATAACAATTAATTTATAGTTTTAAATATATCCATTATGTCAAAAATAATTTCTTCTTGATGTAAAAAGTTTTTTAAGGCCCTGTAAATAAATATACTTGCATCATGACATTAACTAATTTAATCTCACATATTTATCTAATATTTGTTTGGAATATTATATAATTCCTTATGATAGAAAATAAATAGTCATGTTTTTAAAAATATTTCTATAAAAATATGCACAAATGTATTTGATTTAGTGATAGATAAATTGACTTGGGTTAAATAAAGGAGAAATACACACAAATAGTTTGAATATAAATAAGATCTCAAAGATATGATGTAATGAAAATTCTATAGAGATAAATATTTAATGAGAAATATAAAGCCAAAGGGAAATGGTTTTATTACCACCACATCAAGGAGTTATATTATTAAACAAGAAAAATGTTTTTTCATTCTACTAGGATGTAGTAAATAACAATATTTTATGATTTAAAACTTCAAATGACTTTAGAAAATAGATACCATGTACCAAAATCAAGTCTTTATTTTGGTAGATTCTCTAATAAATTAAAATCCTTTGGTAGGTATTTAAGTGAAACTATTCATGGGTGGTAAAAGTAAGGTACCAATAAGGAATGATTGGTTATAAAAAAACATCATGATAAAATTTATTTGAGTTACACTTATCATAGAAATTTTAAATGATCATTATATTGTGAATTATATATCATGACCACCATTATTGGAAGGTGTCTATACGGTGAAACTAGAAAGGTTTGATTACACCAATGAATTCTAGTTACAAATAAAATATGTTGAGATTCATTTTTGGATTAATTCAATCATTATTTTTATATAATATTCATTTGAAAAAAAATTACCATGTTTCTAAAAGAGGTTAGTGGAAGTTTCACAATCTCAAAGCCAAATATGTTATAAAACATTTAGAAATTTAGAATTATGAATATATTTAGTTAAGACTTGGTTTAAAGTAACACTAGATATATTGATCTAAAGTATCAACCTAATTTATAGTGAACAATATATACTTATATAGATCTAAGGGTTTCTTAAAACAATTCAATGTAAATATATTGAAAATGTTTAAAAATTATAGTGGAAAAATTTTGAGAGAGAATTTTTATCATGTTAGCATAGTATAAAACTATCTTAGAAGACCTGTATGAGATATATTAAGGGATTAAAATAGATATCATAACTCCAATATATTCAAAAATATTACTATCACATATATCATAATTTTTATTTTATGAGATTTGAAAACGGAACTTTGTAATGTGTAAGGGATATCTACCCAATAATTGGAAGTAATTCGAAACTTTTTTTGAGGGAACAAATAGTTTTTAACAAGATTAGAATAATCAATAATCATAGTTTTGATAAGGAAATAAGGAATAGAAACTCATTCGAGCCAGTGGTATCCATATCTAAAAATATAGATTACACTGTAATTTTTTATATATCTAAAGTGGAATTAAATATAGAATGATTCATTCTAGTTCTTTGAATCATACTTTAGGTACTAATTAATATTTCAATATTATGAAAAAGGGAAAAATTTTAATATAAAAACCCATACTTTTCATAAATAAATGTAACATATTACTATTTTTATTTTTAGTACATTACATTATGGTCTACTCTATAATAATATAGATATAATGTATTTGGATACTTAAATACATAAAAAATTCCCATAAGATATCTAAATCACCTCACACTATGTTCTAAATAACTATCACCTTTCTTAAAACATATCATACTTAAATTATTACATTATAAACCTGGGAAAGGAAACATTAAAAACCATGAGATTGGATATTCAGTAAGGGTAAATAGGGGATATATCAATGATAACATAAAAATAACATAACAATAAGGGTATGAAAAGATTATATTAACATTTCTAAACCATATATATTATATCCTAGATCATAATTAAGTTTACTAGTATAATGTGGGGTAGTCTATAAGACATTAATCCTAAAGTAATCAAATAACATCATCAATGAGAGCATAACATCGGCCTAATAAATATGTTTTTTTCATACACCTAGGCATAGAAAATAATTCCCTTAGTCATGGTTTTATTCCAAGACTATCTTAGTGGACTATGTCTAATCCCAATTCTATCATCTCTTATGTCATGGTTCACTCTCAAGTCTATCACAGTGGATAGAGACCCTTATAGAAATAGAATCACTTTCCAATTCAGATTTTATTATCTTATGCTATATATTTATTTACCCAATGTATTTGAGATCAATATAATTCTTGAACCACCTTTCATATATTTAAAATCTAACATAGTTGTGTTGAAATATCATAAAAATATAATCATATCAAAACTAATGTAAATGAACTAGGTTTTATGAACACTTCATAATTTCATCATAGCATAACCTATGGGAAAAATGAGTTTCATAATGGTATCATTATAAGTTAATTATCCAATGGGAAATAAATGGTTATTATATAATCATCCTTAAAACATCATAATAATAAATTATACAAATAATGAAAGTGGATGATATCATTGGATAATATCCATAGTAAATCATATGTAACAACAAAGGATGTTATTATAAATTAAAAATGCCTTCAAATGATAAGTAGAACATTTCTTGAAGAAAATACCCTTTTCAATTTCAAATCACATAATTATAATCTAAAAATTTTCTAAATATTAATGAAACAAGTTCCTTAAAAGTAATCTTGGGAACTGGTAAAGTAATATTCAAAACATTTAGTGTTTATCAAAGTGGTAAATTTTGTAAATCAATGGTTCTTGATCAAATTACAAGGACTAGAACTACCAAATCAAAATGCTAATGGAAAATGAAACAATTAACACATAGTAATGATTATTTTGGTAAGTAATTATTATTAAATGTGTGATTAGATGTTATAAGTAAATAATATATGATATTATATGTACTTATATGATTATAGATGATTTAGAGGCATTTTTTAAAAAAAATTACCTTGTTTGGAAAACGGCAAGAAGATTCATCTTGAACCATTTTATAACAAAAGTATTCATGGATAAAAATGACTTCAAAAAATCATAGGAGGATATTTAATACACAATTTAAAATGTTTTTAGATACATATATATGAATGAAAAATGATTTTTGACCATAGAGATAAGTAAAGTCAGTTTTCCTTAATGACATTCATTCAGTCTCTAGGGTATATAAAGATAGTAAATTTAAAGGGAAACTTGTAATATATAGAAATAAAAATAGTATAACAAAATTTATGGGATTATCAAAAGATAGACCATAATATTTCATCATTGTAAACATGATCATAAACAATCCTGATAAATAGTGATATTGTAACATAAATCTCTTAAATCATGTTTGACTTTATTTAAAACCACTCTAACCTCCGGTATAATATTTTTATATTTTTTATTATTTTATACCATTATCATATAAATACTTATAATATCATATATTATTCGCTTATAACATTATATCACCCATTTATTTACAATTTCATATTAAAATCATCATTTCTCGGTGTTAATTTTTTCATTTTTCATTAGAATTTTCATTTGGAAGTTTTGGTCCTTATGATTTGATTATGATCCATTAATTTAAAATAATTATATTGATATAAATATCATATATATAAAGTATTTGTATATTTATAGTCATCCATAAAAGGTAAAGATTAAAAATTAATTACATAATTCGTGGAGATGGTAGGTCATGCGTACACATGAAATTCGATTTCACTTTTTAATAGATAGAATAAAAGAAAGGTAAATAATAATTATTCTTTATAAAATTGTTATGTTATCACAAAAATAATATATATTCATTAAATATATCCTTTTTACCGTACATTTAAAATGTAAATGAAAAAGAAATCATGTCTCTTCGTGGATATGCTGGTCCACATGTACGCATGAGCGATGGTGTCATTTTCCAACAGATTGTAATGTAAAAAAATTAGGTATGATTTTAAAATTAAAAAAATCATAATTATGATATTAATTACATATATAATCTTTAAACTCATCATAATAACCATCAATTAATAATGTTGTTGTAAGATTAATTGTATTTTTACGTGGAGGTGTGAGTCTTAACGTATACACGAGCGATACTTTCAGTTTCCATTTGTTGAAAAAGATGGTGAATAGTGATGGTTCCCTAATAATAATAACACGTTGTTTTTTTAGTATATTTAAGGAATTATTTTATATGAGTAAAATAGATATATACAATTTATAATAAGAAATAATTTTAAATATGTTGGGTAGAATGATTACCTCTTCTTTGGTAGGCCTCCTTTAGATCCCTTATTAATGACCCTTGTTGTTTTCTTTTAAGAAGATAAGAACCTCTAATTTTTGTTTATGAAATTTTATAATATAATTTTTTAGGGATTAATATATATATATATATGGATAAAATTGGTGTAAGGAAGTGGAAGGAGGGGTGTCCTTTTATTAGTGGTGGAGAGTCCAAACATGGAATTACTTAAAAGATTAAAATATAATAATTTTATACTCAATAAAAAATTTTCCAAATACAAACACATTAAAAGTTGAAGTAGTAAGGTAGAAATAGTTGCAATAAATTGGATTTATAGAAGTTTAATTAGAGAAAAAATAATATTTCTAATTGGTTTAAGTCCACCTGTAAACCCATCCTAACCTTAACCACATAGATGAATTGTTGCTATTTTTTCTATTCAGGATGTACAAAAATGAAAGTAAACTCATATATTTTATTTAAAATTGTAATTATAAAATTTAAATCCAATTTATGAAATTTATTTCACTAAATTGGAAGAATTTTATTTAATATTATATCCATAAAACACGATGAAAAATATTTTTCAAAAAATATTCTTAAATATAACATTTTTCTAGAATAAAACATAAATTAGTTAAAATGACATAAATTAGTTTATTAATAATATAAATTATCTAATTTTAATTTTAAAAAAAAAAATTAAAACAAATTTTTACTTTCTAAATTCATTAAATTAAAAAAAATCAATAAATATTAGTATTTTTAATTATACATTGAAAAATAAATTTTTCTGAAAATTCCAAAAAATTGACTCTAAAATAATTTTGAAATAATGGTTTCAGGAAATAAATTTCTTCCAAAATAAATTAATACTATCTTTCAAGAAATTTTTTTTTTACAATCTATAATGACTTTACTAAAAATTGAATACTTATTTTTCAATATATTTTCTTTATATATAACCTTTAAAAAAATTTCAAAATTTATTTATTCAGATTCACTTCACCAAATTAACAAAAAAATTTATAAAAAGTATACTATATTACAGTTCATTAGAACTTGGTATTTCATGTATCAGAGTATATTAAATTAATAAGATTTAGTTGAAGATAAATAAAACATATATTCTCATGGTGTTATAGGTTATACTCAGAGATAACTTCTCTTGGGAAGAGTAACTCAAGGAGGTGAAGTTGAAAATATTTTAGTATTTATGTTGGTGAAAAGGGAGTTAAAAATGACTAAATCGATAAATCAGTATTTTTATGATCTTATATGATAGATAAAAATTTGATGATTATAAATTTGGATCTATCACAAGTGAGAGGTTTTAAAAAGTTGGTTCCTTATACCCAACATGAAAAGTACATTTAAATTTCCAAATCATGTATCGAGATAGTTATGTATGATTTATAAATACTATAATACTTTAAACACTACTGTATATTTTATTAATATGATAATTTCCTTAGAATATTTTATAAGAGTTCCAAACCATAATGAGAACTTTGAAATATTGTTACATTCATCTTAATTGTTTGTCATATGGTCTTTATACATCATACTAACAGAACACAGATGATGTCTAACAATCATGTTATGGGGGCTCATATTAATTGAGGATTTTTCTCATGATATTTTTATATAATGATATTAATATGGTGAGATCCTGAGGATTTTCCATCCAATTGGAAAACCACGTGTTTTAGGTGTCATTCATTATTCTTATTTACTATAACATATATTGATCTCTATACTTGATATCATTTTTTATGTTTACCATTTGGTTGTGTACATTGATCCAAAAATAAAATCAAGAAATTTATGTTGTGGAGATGATTTTTTTGTTTGGTATACCATTTATGGTATGTAAATGGTCGAATGTTCAATAAAGTTTTTATCACTTATAAAAGGATGAGATCTCTCGATCTAAGTTGACCAGGATTGTAGTTACTTTATTAAATCCTCATCCATTGTGATTAATGGTAATTATACTAAGTAAAGTAAAAAATAAACAAATATATAAATGATGATGGCATGAATTGTGTACACTAATTTACGAGATATAATTAAATAAATATATTATATTACAATTCCACTCCTACTCTTTGGGAATCACTCACTAATATCGAGATAATCTCTTAGAGAGTAATAAAAAAAGTGTATTCAAATGTATTGAAAATTATAGTCAATTGAAGTTTAGGAAATGTTGAGACCCATTAAGGTTTCAAGGTAAGGTCCAATTTCATATGATCACAAAGAAAATAAATATATTCAATATCATTTATGTTTCGAATTATATCCATTGAATTTTTTTTCTTATTGCATTCAAAAGTTGTTTAGTGAATAAAACAATTATTTGAATGAATATTAATTATTAAATATTAGAGCTCTATTAAATATAATGGTATTGTTGAGTTTAGTTAATTTATTTTATTTAATCATGTAATACAGTTTAGGTGTCACATGTATGTGATAAATATTTGTGACATTTGTTTAATGTTTTAACTCTCGTTTGTGTTGTTTTTTGGTGTGTTTAAAGGGTTAAATTTCATATAGAACTAAATTAAATTTAATGAAGTTATAAACAATGTATATAATATTTTATAGGACCCAAAATTTGGAAGTCATGCTCTTTATCTAATTCTATCTCATCTCCACATCTCTCTTAATTTTCAAATAGAGAAAGTGATGTAATAATCAAAGGTAGTTAAACCTAAGTCTGAGGATAGTTATTTTGATCTCCCATGGTCATGATAAAAATAAAAAGATATCGAATCATCACACAAGTACCTAGACTTCATATGATGAATTTTGATCAAGCTTTTAAAATTAATTTGGATGGTCTAGAGGGTTACTAGTTTGGTTACTTTTTTGTGAAAATCACAAATGATGAGTGAAACTTATATCAGATTGAAATCCCATAAGGCATGATTTTTATTTAATTTATCATATTTATTATTCAAGACACATTTATTTTCACCTAATCAAAAGATGTATAGGGTCTTGGGTATACCAATTTTTATTTTTTGATATAAATATGGACCCCAAAATCTTGTAATCGAATTTCCAAACTTCTGTAAATCCCTGAGTTCCTTTCATATTCCTATGGTTTGTGAATGGTTTAGGGAAAATAGTTTGAACTTTAAAGAGAAACATGTGTGGTGTATTAGAAATTTAGATCAGTGTATGGTTTGTGAATAGTTGTAGTAAAATTGTGCAGAATGTTGGAATGGTTTTTGGAATGCTCTATTTATGGTTTAGAAAACTCTGTCGGTAAACTATGTGAGGTGTTCTACCATTGACAGTGAAGGTTTCACAATTGGCACACAGTTTGGAAAAATGTATGTATAAACTATGTAGAAAATTCAAAGTTCAAGATTTCTAGATTAACCTAGTAATTTATTAATAGGGTACCCCCCCCCCCCTCTTCTTCATCCCATGATCACTTGAAACTAAGGGGATTTTCCCCCTCATCTCATCTTTATTCCCCTTGAAGAGGGTGTTCCAATGGGGTTTTAATAGAAAATCTAAGGTACTTCTCCTACTCCTCCAACCACAGTTGTTATTATTTTCCTCTTCAATTGATTTTCTCTGATGAAGATGGTTTTTCAATGGATATTCCACTAAATCCTGGTGGAATCAAACAATTCTCAAGGGGATTTTATGTATCCTACGATGAGGGTGTCATGAGACTCTATATGTACTCAGTTCCTCACCAATTCAAAAAGGCATGTATCAATTTTTTTCCTTGATTTTTTTACAATTTTTCAAATTAAATTGATTATGGAGTTGGTTTTTTTATGGGGGTTCAATCTCCAAAGTTTTGGGAGTGTATCAAAGGTGTTCATCACCCCGTTTTTTGAATAACTAGTAATCGTTGGATGTCGGGTGAGTTATCCAGCATTATACCTCGTGTTTTGAATAATTAAATAGTTATAAATGTTATAAATAATTAATTTAGGGTTTATAGTTGATGTAGAATTCCAAGTGGTTTTCATGTGTTTATTTAATCATATACAGGATTATTTGGGCCTTAAAAACTACTGACAAGCCATGGATATAAATTTTGAAGCTTCTAAAAATGGAAGGTGGTGTGCGTTATTTCTATCATTGTATTTATTCCTCTGATTTATTCTTCAGGAATGAAGTCTCGCCACATAGGTGATAATAATTTCTAAATTAACTGAATCACATATTTAAAATATTAGTTAATTGGTTTTATTTAAATAACTGCATTAATAAATTAAATTTGAATACCTCGATTAGCACACACAAAGTGCCTGGTCCCGATAGGCCTTGGGACTAGCTAGTATTACATAGCCACCAATTTTTGAGGCCTTGAATTCGAGAATAATTGTCCTAGGTTCATTGGATATAGGATATGGTGATGGTTATAGGGGCTGACCATCCTTGTGAGACCTTGATAATTGAGATTGGTCATGTGCCATCTCAATAATATTTCAAATGTGAGATACCCCATGTTGAAAGTGAGGCTATGTTGTCTTAATGATGATACCAAATAACATTGTATTCCCTAGGAATCAAATATTTAACTCAGGCCTTCAAAAAGGATGAGGACCCATGTGAGAGTGAATCTTCTATAATATGTTCTTAGGGACCCATTTAGGTGCCCCTATAAGAGATAACATTGAGCGGGTGTACAAAAATATGAGCTTAGATGGTTCTGATTATCACCTAGAACCCATTACAAATATGTAATCTCAAAGGTTATGGATAGAAAAGGTGGTATTCACTAATTACTTCCCTTTTTATTTCATTTTTCATTTTTATATAAACACTCCTTGATGTAAGTGTGGCATTGTTAGCATATACCATGGTGGTGGTTGTGGACTTCCTATAGAAACACCCATAAGGGTGGTTTGTGAAACATAATGGCTTATTCCTTAGTTGAGAATATTATAAGGATTATTTTGTAGATTAGAAGACCCCCATAAGGGATTTATATGATACTTTTAGTTGGGATTCCTTGTATTTAGAGGTGGTATGTTGGGATCGTCTCGTGTTATCCAAATGGGGGCTTTTCAATGGGGGGTAATGTCCTACGTTGTGTCAGGGGTCTAGTATTTGCAGAGGTGTGGTTGTTCTGGTATGCTAGGGCGATCTTGTCAACATATTTTTTATACATGTGGTATTATTCTCATATGATAAAACTATTATAGTGGGTATATGTGATACCTTTGGTCTAATTCACTTGATGAGAAACTCTCATATGGGGAGGTATGTGATACTCTTGTGAACAATTCACCTGATGGGTCATTGTATTGTTATGGTTTGCACGATTACATGATATGATCATAGAACCAAAAGAACTAGATGAAGGAGGTATGTCTAATCTAGATCATTTTCTTGAGGATCGACAATGGTCTAGTTTGGTATATGGGGTGTCATTATCTATGCGATGTGCTAAGAGATATTCTGAAATCATACCTAATCAGTTATTATTTGTTATTTTATTTTTCTTTTAATAGTTTATTTATTTAAATTGATCATTTCAAATACGCATATCACTACATATTTTTGTCTATATAGGAATATTTTTTTGGTTCCCTACTAAGTTTGTTACTCATACACTCCTTGGGCAGTCATGGCACATGGGTACCTAGGTAGCTTCCAAATGATTATTTTAGGCATAGATTGTACTAGGACCATAGACCAGGTTTAGAATATTATGTCAAGAAATCTTAAATGGGGATTGTGGATTGGGAATATTTATGTATTATGGTTATTTTATGGAAATTTATTTATTTTCTTTTGTTTGGGTATGCAAATATGATTGGTTGAGTGGGAGATCAGCAGTTTTATATCAACCATGGATGATTAAGAAGTTACTACATTTTATTTATTATCATGATTGTTTAAATAATTTTATCCCATCATTTAGTTTAATTCTATTCCTCATATACTTATTTTTATAATTTGTTTAATACATAGTTATTTTTTTACACTTTCATATTGGGATTATAGCCTCCCATGATACCTCCATTGACCTCCCTCCCCCCACTAACAATTGGAAGCCTCCAGTGTTTTGGGAGGTGTGTCTAAGGTCATGTGGTGAACCATCCAAGTTATTTTCATAGAGTAAGTTGAGATTTAAAGTTACAAGTTTCAAGAAATTTTCACAATATTTAACGTTAAATAGGGTTTCACTGTAACAAATATTAGTATTGGCAATTTTATATTTTCAAAATAAAGAGGGTCCCATTAATTATAAAATAGTTAAAACCTATATTTTCCTTTTTTTTCTTATCTTTCAATAAATTAAATATATTTTAATTTGTTTCACAATAATACAACCAACATAAATTTCATTAATTATTCATTATATTTTATTTTAAATAAATTATGGTTTCTAAGTTGGAGTGATGTTTTAGTCATCTATATGAAGGAATTTCATTCATTTAGTGATAAAGTTTTCATTATGCTAGGGTTTCTTCAATATCCTTGATGTCACCATCTAAGTCGGAGAATGAATCTTTACTCCATTATCTATGGGGAGATTATACTTTCTTGAGTTTTCCTTATCACACACTGAGTGTACTTCCCCAATTCAAACATATCTAACCCCTATTTGAGTACTTCTATGCATCCATGTATAATGAGCCTCAAATTATTGAATTTAAAGGGAATAAGATCTGACCTCAAAACATTCACTTGGATGTCAATCAGGATAGGATTATGATTGATGTTGAATTTTGGGGTAGTCGACCTAGAAATACTAACACGAGTGTTGTTTTCATTGATATGGTTCTAACAAATTTCTAGCTTACTTTACCACCTTCCATTAATCAGTTATCTAGTCTATTTATATCTGGGATCAGAAATAAGAATATTAATGGGATTGCATGAGTTATTCTATGATATAAACTTATTAGATGGAATTCAGGTGATGTTTGAGCCAATTCATTCATCGGGATTTGAGACAACATTGAAATTAACAATTAGAATATAGTTTTGATTCATTTCTTCAGACATAGATTTCAACTCTCTCCATATATCACTTGTCATTATATATGATTTGAATGCATAAATAAATGATCATGTGTAGTTGTATCTAGTTACAAAGAAAGAGACAGAAATATGCTAAATTATTTTAGAGCACTCTAGTAGTAATACACTGAAGTGCCTTAGCACCCATAGATTTTCCCAAACCATTTTTAAGTTAGTGATAGAAAAATTAGTAACCCTTGGAGTTCATGTTGGAATCTCTCTATTTCATTAACATAATCATTATCATAGAAAAACGAACAAGTAAGGGAATTTTCATTTGAAGAAAATACCTTAGACTACTGGTAGTTTTAGAGTTTAACCACCATTTAAAATTCTAGAACATAAATTTCATTAATTATATGAAGAATTTATACCCATTGTTTGGGGCTATCCTTTTTCTTCTATTTCCGTAATTTTTTCCTTTCCTTTCCTTTTCTCCCACCCATTATCTTTTCCTCTATATGATTTCAAATATCCTCTTTATTTCTTATCCATATTTTTTACCTCTTCCTTCCCATTAGATTTATCTATCAGGTTTTGATTTTCATCAACCTCATTATCCTAGAGTTTACCCATCAGGGGATACAATGAACTTGAGATATACACTACTTTTAGGGGTATGAATAGAACTCCTTAAATCCATGCTAGAAGGGATCTGTATAAAATTATCATCGCCAGGATTACTTGGATTCATATTGGGTTCTGATATCACAACCAATCCATCCAATTAATGAATTAAACATTCTAAATTTCTATACAAACCATTATCCATATTCATACACTTAGCCCTTACATGAGTCCCCTTTATCCAAGATGGTTTTTCTATTAAGTTAATCACTAACTCTTTCTTTTTTTATTTATATTGCCTAATAATCATGTATGTTACTTGTGCTTCACCATCTACACAATAATCATATATTTTGGGTACTTTATATTTGTTCAGGTTTCCATCCTCCATGTAGGTCTCACCAAATTAAATTGAATAATCGGTAGTGTTCTTTGGTTGAACATCATCCACTTTACCCTTTTGGCTATTAATCCCATGTGCATTCATATCCTTTACTAGAAGGGTTTCTTATCGTTTATGAGGGGTTGTTTTCTTATAAAATATTAATAATTATATATATATATATATAATTATTTATTATTAATTTCATTTAAATATTATTAGTCATATTTTGAAAAAATTTATTAATTATAATAATGAATAAATATTTTACACTAAATAAAAATGTATAGACTTTTTTTAATATTAATTGTATTGTATTAAAATAAAAAATATTTTCAATATATTTTTGAAATTAAATATGAATATTAAATTTACTGTATCAAAAATATATTATAAAATATTCATTACCTTTTATATTCAAAATTTTTTTTAAAAAAAATTATTAAAATTACATATATAAGGTTTATTATGTAAAATATTAAAATTCGTCATTACATATATATATATATATATTTCAATATAAAATCAAATTATTTAAATTTGAATAATATTAATTATATATTAATATTATAAATAATGACACGTATATAATAATAATTTTTTAATATTTATCAAATATTAATAAATTTACTGAAAACAAATTAAGTTCAATTTATTCATTAATTTAACTTAAGTAATGTTATAATTTTCATTGCAGCATATTAATATATATTGATATTATGTAGGAATATTAGTCTGACTCTATATACATTTAAAATATATATTTGTATATATATTGTGATAGAGACCAAACTCATGTGTGTTTATATGAATGTGTGTTTATATATATATATTCTTTAATAAGATATATAAATAATATTAATAATAGTTTATATAACTAATATTAATAATTAATAAATTTATACTAATATTATTTGTTATATTTTTAAAAATAATATAAATTAATAATTATTTTAAACTAAATAATTATATTTATAAATATTAAAAATATTTAAATATATATTAATTCTTTAACAATTAAATATATATATTAAATGAACTATTAATAATATATTATTCATTATTTTCAATATTTAATTATAATTATTATAAAAAATTTAAATCATACATATATATAATGTTTATTATGAAATTTGTAATATTATATTTATATTTTATATTTGAATAGCATTAACTATTATAAATAATTTCTTATATTCAATAATAATAATAATATTTATCAAATATAAAAATTACTATAGTAATTTCTAATGTTTAATTTATTAGCTCATTTATAATTTAAAGTTATAATTTTCATTATAGTATAAATTAATATTTACTTTATTTAGAAATATTATTCTATATTTATATTATCTATATGAATACATATATAT